>CM041208.1:4672456-5872456 GCA_023065735.1 Coffea humblotiana | reverse complement strand
CAATCCCTGGGTGTTATTTCTTTTCTGAAATGCGTAACGATGGCAAATCAGCAAATACATTTAATGGAACATACAGTTAATGATATACGATGTCCAAGTATCCAATTCAAAAGTGTTACATAAATATGTGATGTAATGATAAAAGTTTGTCACTTGGAGTGATGCTGAAAATGCATGATATGCATCAATATTACAGTGTGTTGAAATTGCCGCATGCTCCTCCTATATTATATAATATAACTATTCAACTGTCAACAAATCATTAGCAATGCCTATATTGCTCAGTTACAAAACTAAATTGGACTAAACATTATAACAAAGAAAACGATATATCAGACCATTAAGATATTTCTGACGGAATTATACTTGGAAAAAATAGAAAATTTGGGGTACATCTATTCCATAGGGACACTTCCAAGAGGCTCTTGATTAGCCAAACGGTAGACTTTCGGATAATATAAAATAATATGTTATTAAAACGAGCATACGTTAACTACATAATATGCGTGCTTTAACAGCGTTCGTGTGCCCACCATTACAATTAAAGAATAGTAGCTCTACAATACGAACAAGAAGATCTTTATTTTATTTACTAAATGTATGCATACCGTTTCAGTTTTCTCGATTTCGAAAGTAACAACGTTTGGAGAGTCATTCACTGATTGGCTCATTAAATACATTTACGAGTTTTGTATGGGTCAAATAATTGTATAAGACAGACAAAATAGGTATATCAGGACGGATGACAGCCGTAACAAAATTATCACACAATGTAACATCAATGTAACTAATTAAACTGTAAGAAATATCCAAATAAAAGCTAAAATCATGCCCATTTTATACTAACCGAAACTGAGCCAGTTGATGAACGGCATCCCATAAAAATGTTTTCATCAAATAAAACCGATGTGGGTTCCGATTCTGAGACCTATATTATTGACACGACAATAATATTATTTTATAATAAATGGTACTGATACTTTAGTTCACCTGACAACGATAATAATGTTTTACCATAAATGTTTACCATCATAAAAATTGGAGCCTTACCGTAGTCTGTGTAGTTCTTGACAATCTAGATTTTCTTTTTAATCTGTTAAATTTATCGACCCAACTTCGCATCACTCTACTTCTCTTCCCATCGGCACGTTTTTTAATGCCTTTTGCGACTACTGTCTCTCCCATTTCATTTACAAATTCAATTTTATCACGTTCCTCCATATTCAAATTCTTATGATTTTGCGAAGGTTACTCTTCATTTTTTGAGAGGAGGAGCTCAACTCTATTGGCCAAATCGGATATGACGATGATTACTACTTTGTTGGTGTCCTCCGACATTGTTGCTCGAGTAGCAACCTTAATCATGGTTGAACCGAGCTCCCGATAACGAGTTGAAATGATTACTTTTGGATCAGCTACAATTTCCCGTTCTCGCCGATCAAAACAATATTCAGCTCGAGCTCTTTTTGTCTATCGCCTCTTAACGTATTCAGGAGAAACTGTCTTTATGCTTACGGTATCAAACACCTTCAATGTGTGCCCACACAAAATTCCTTCATTCTCGTAGTTTTTGCAACTACAGCATACACTTAGATCATTCCGATTGAATACCACTATTCTTTCAGGACCTCCATCATACCTCATGACTGCAAACTCTACACGTATCCCTGCATCTTGTTGTTTCAATATAACCATAACTGTTGACTCGTCATATTCATTTTGGAATGCAACAAATACAGTTGATGAATACGTTTCTGATGCATGTGTAACGCCCCCACTTCTCTCTAAGGCGAACCAAAGGGTATCCGCGGGACGCCTGCCCAACTCTCGCCAGGACTCACTACAATTCACAATTCTAAATCTCGAAATATTTCAAATAATTTCAATAAATAATTAACGTACTCCAAAATATTTCACGCTTACAAGTACTTAGCTTTCAAACTTAATACAATCCAAAAGAATATGTATTACAACCATCCGTTATAATACAACTTAAAATCTTCAAAATAGAACATTTTAGTACTATTCACGAGCACTCTTGGTCTCGAACCCTGTTAAGGAAAATAAAAACGTGGAATGAGTTACACAGCCCAGTGAGGTTCCAAGACACTCTAACAGTTCTAATAAATCAGGTAAATTGAACCTACCACATGTATAGTTCCAGGTTGCATATTGGCACATTAACATGGAATAGTTATCATTGTACGAGTAACTTGAGCATAATACAAGCATGGTTCAAGATTGCATCTTGGCACATTAGCATGATACAGTTATCAATATGCAAAAATAAACACACATTGAAGGATACGGTGTTCCAGTGGAACCATTTCGGTTAACTTCACCTTATGACTCCAGTGATCCCCTCGGTTGTCTGACCATCACCTTATCCCTCCAGTGGTAGTACTTGAGTATACCGAAACGGTGTCCCAGGGTTCCAACCTACCCGACCGAGCCCAATTCTGGCTCGAGTAGGTTAGTAACCAAGGGCAGGGCCCAGTTCAGCTTAGAGTTTACAACATGCACAAGTAATCAAACAAATTGATAAACGGTAATAATTTGTCATTTTAGTAGGTCGAGTGAGATAAAGTACACACTCGCCTTAAAACGGTAGTAATTTCATAAGAGCAATTATATTCAACATTTACATTTAAACACATAAGCAATATGCGGTAATTTCATATGAACATATAATTCACCATAGTCAAGTAATCAAATAGTCATGTAGCCAAGTAGGCAGATAATCAAGTAATCAAATAGTCAAGTAATCGGTAAACGGTAACGGTTAACGGTAAACGGTAATGGTAGTTGGTGAACGGTGGTAATTCATGGTTAATCGGTAGACATTTATCATATTAATAGACCGCCTATTGGCCATCTATTTTTACCACTTAAGAGTTGAGGAGATTCACTCCAATCGACTTATGCAGCCATAGCATAGTTAATCATTGAAACGCTTTATGTAAATATGCATTTCAAGTATTTCATATCGAATAATTCAAGTACATTTTACTTAAATGAGAACGAGTGTGGAAACACATAACACATAATGACCATGGATTGAATATATCATAGACTATTCAAATCACGTATTCCTATATGGAACACTCACCAATTCAAAATAAAAGAGTAAGCACGTAACAAGTGTTTAGGCGTCCGTTTCGAATTCCTCTTGAAGGTCCCCTTGAGCGCCTGAGCAAATAAATAATAATCCATTACTTATAATTCCACTTATCGCAAAAGATTGCACACTTGTGCAATCTAGAGAAATCCTACGAAAATGAGCCTTAACTTGCTCAATTTAAAGGTTCAAAAGTGGTGTTTAGACACACAAGAAGAAACTAGTTTTTCTTCTTGGAAACAAGTCCAAAATGGTCAAGTAGTGTCGAAAGATAGGGAAGGGTCTCGAAAACTCACTTCCCTTCAAGTTTGGAAATTTTCAGATTTGAGGTGTACTTTTGGAAAAATCATAACTCACTCTCCGTAAGTCAAAAATTGGAAAACTTGATACCGTTAGAAACCTCTTCCAGAGTACTAAAGGTTCCTAGAAGACACTTTTCTATGATTCCTAATGAAAGATATTCAAAATTTGGCTCAAAATGGCTGTTTTGGACCATTAAGACAGTTTCGGGGTTGGTTTTTGGCTAACTTTGAAAATTCGGCAAAAATCACAGAATTCAATCTAGCCTCTGAAATTTAGTACTCAAATAGAGTTGCAAACAAGGTTCAAAACAAAACAAGAATCAGAGTTTTGAGCGCCAAGATATAGCAGTTCAAAGTTGGTACAAAAACGAAGCTTACTGTCCAAATTTCCAGATTTAAAACTGGAATTTTGCGACTCTAGTTGGGCATTGAAACGGACTCGGAATGACACCAAATTTGATAGTATTATACTATCATATGAGGGATATCCCTCTATTGAATTTCATGGAAAAATTCAATCGGGAAGCTAGTTAACATTGCCACTAAAGTTCCAAGAATTTCTAAGGCAAATCTGCCTTGTACTTCAATTTTCCTTTTTGAAAGCTTTGCTCCACACAATCAACTTCAATTAATTCAAATATTGAAACTAATGTTCCATAAACATCCAATAAGTAATTTAGAAGTAGTTGACATCAAGGTTTTCGAAATATAACTTCCCAAATCAGATTTGACCATTCGGCCAAGAGAAAAGGAAAGTTTTCCAGATTTGAAATGCAAGATTTGGGACATCATTTGGGTATCGAAATGGTCTTAGAATAACACCAAATTTGGTACAATTCAACTTCCATATGAGGACTACTCCTCTACCAAATTTCATTTGAAAATTCACACGGGAAGGTAGTGAACTAAACTATCAAATTTCAAGAAAATCCCAAGACCAATCTGTCTTTTACTTTCTTCTTCCTTTTCAAACATTTTGCCCAATGAAAACGATTCAAATCTGGTCCATTTATGAAACAAAAGTCTGAGAGACATCTAATATACATTTGGTAGGTGATTGACACCAAAAGTTTCAAAATAACAAGTCCCAAACAAGATAGGCCATTGATCAGTCCAAAATGAGGGTTTTCAAGCAATGACGCAGGTCTGTAATTTGGCCATATTTCACTCAATTCAACTTGGAATAGAGCATAGTTGGTGGCGTTGGAAAATAAATTCAAAAGGATACAATTTCTCAGAAGAAACCGTTTTAAAATTTTGTCCATAACTGGCCCATTATTTGAGCATCAATTCGCAGCTCAAAACAGAGCTTCCAGTACAGACGAAAAACAGGACAGGCAAATTTACAATGTTGGTACGGATCACGCAGGTGGAATCAGGATGTGAATTTTATACCATTGGAAAGCTGGGAATGTCTAGTTTCCAGTGCCACAAACGGTACTCGATTTCGACGTCGGAGCAAAACGTTATGACCGAAGCAAAAACACTGCCAGAGCAGTTACGGGAAAAATTTCCAGTTTTGCTGATTTCCGAAAACTCAACATTTGGCCAACCAAATCATGAAATTTTTTGATGAAACTTTTTACACATCTCACACAACATATATACATTATAACCAAGTCATTAGAACCACAAAAATCTGCTCTAAGGGTCACGGACATCACAGGGGCAGAAACAGAAACATTCTCCCCTTCACCTCCTTTGAGCTATCCTTCATAAACTCACTTATTTCTACTAATTTAAGCACTAAACCAACATTAATAACATCAAAACTCATCAAATCAGTCCATCAAGCCATAATGGGAAGTCATAGAGCCCACTCACCAATTTTTCAACAATATAAAGCTACCCACATGCATCTATAAGTTTCCAAGTGCAATATAACTTATATAAACTAAGATTTGAAGAGTGGATCATCATATACCTCCTTAGATGGTAAGACCAGAAATTTTTGGCCCCTTTGATCTCCAAGAAACCGTGAGAATGAAGCTCCTTTCTTAGCCTAAAATGATCCCCAAGTTATTTGCAAGGTGTGGTGAAAGTTTGAGGTAATTTGGTGAAGAAATGGAGCAAGAAAGTGAAGAGCTTTGGTTCTTCTTCCTCCTATGGTAATGCACGGCTGTTTCAGTGAGAAAGAGAGAGTTGTTGCAGCTGCAAAAGCTTCTTGAGGAAGCTTAAGAATGTGTGGCCAACAATGCTCTAAAAGTCAACTCTCCCCTCGCGCGTGCACGCGCACGTTTCGTGCTCGATCCCGCTCGAGTTTGTTTCACTTGTGCACTAAACCTCTAATGCACTTATATTCATACTATTATTATTCACTCTTAATAGTCTAGAAATAAGGGTCTAAAGTCCCTCAATTAATCGCGCGCGCGAAAACTCGTATTTCCGACTTGTGCGCAATAAAGCAAAATTTCTAAGAAATTCTTATAACAATAGTATAACTAACTATCACTTGAGTATATAAACTTAAAATAACCATTTTAGGGCTAATGTACAAGGCTCCAATATTCCAGGTTTATTGTATTCTCGAATCGATCATTATTTCCAAACGCGCGTTCACTATTTACACTTAACGAGTTTCTAAAAATTAAATTTTGAATCGAATCATTTTAAAAATATAACTAAGCTATAAATCCATGTAATTAGGTCTAAAAAGGTTTAAATAAAATATTTAGAGAAAACGAGTGAATAAATAATTAATTAAGCCAGTAAAATAAAATAAAATAGGGAAAATTGCGGGTCCTCACAACCTCCCCTCCTTAAAAGAATTTCGTTCTCGAAATTCATACCTTCCGTAATCTCAGATAACCCTGAACCTTGTTGTGTGATCATTTCATGTGTTCTTGTAGAGGCCGCTGGTCGGTTTCCTCCTCTATTGACTCGTCGGGGGATAGTTCTATTTCCTTGTGAAATAGTTGTTTCTCGTGAATACCGCTTTAGACAATCATGAACTTTATGGTTGGTGCTCCCACTTATTTCTTATGACATTTCACCAAGCTCGGGCTGCTCCCTCAAGTTGAAATATAGCAAAAGTCACTTGTCTTTCTTCTGTGTAGTCCAAGGCATCGAATATATTCCTTATATTTTCTAACCAATTCTCAGCCACTTCTGGGTCAGGTCCTCCAGAAAATTTGGGTGGGAAGAATTTCTGAAACTGCTCTAAAGCTCGATCCTCCCCTATCTCATGGTTTCCATGTTGGTTTTCTTGTCCAACTCCCTGGCCTTGTTGAGCTACTAAGAGCTCTAGTATATCCGTCATGCGAGTTAAAACTAATCCCATTTGGTCATTTCCTTCTCTTCCAGCCCTTGGCTCGGCATTTTGATCAATATCGGACCCATTATCTACTCTTTGATTTTGGCGTTGTCTAGATTGACGTCCCTTTCGTTGTCCTCTAGTTTCCATATTCACAGCTAATCTATCCGCATATGCATAAATCTCACACTAAGCCATAATTGAACTACACACACATACCAGTAACAATATTTAAAGGAAAATAGAATCACTTGCACAAATAACATTGTCATCATACAAGTAAACACAAACTAGAACTCATTAAATCATAACACAAGTTATAGTCAAGTAAGGTTCATACCCAAACTACAAAAGATCTACTCCCAAGTTATAGTCAAGGCACAAACTCTTAAGTTCTACTCCCATTGTCCCACTACAAAAGATCACACCCAAGATAATATCATACCCTTCATTTGCCAGATCCACTAGATCCGCCAAAATTCACAGTTTCTATAATTTGCACTAACAATTAAACATTGATTTCCTCGTAGGAGTCTTAACCTCCAAGCTATAGGGTAGTGATCACACTTGTACCATTCGTGAAACTAAAGTCTGCACAAGAATAGTTGACTTCAGAGTCAATTCAAAATCTAGTTAGATGATTCAATCTGGTAGTTCAAAACTCGAATAAGAAGATATATTTTCAATAGAAGACTAAACTTACCAAAATTTTTCGAACTTAATTGTCCAAATGAAGTCAATCATAACATGCGAGATAAAATTGAGGGTTTTAATATATTTTGGATATGTATGTGGCTGAATACGATTCAAAATTTCAAAATTAGGGTTAAAGATACAAACCCCCCCTTTTTTTTCTTTTTTTTTTTGGCTCGAAACTAAATTGTCTTGGTAAGAAATTTCAAATAATATTTTTTTATCACAATCATCAATACGTTTTAGAATTCTTCCAATACGTTTAAGAATATTAATCATATAGATTAATGCATGGATATAATAACACATATGTAATAAAATAACGTATACATGAAGGGTGTTTCAAAGATTCCCTTAACGTTTCAAGTTAAGAGTTGCGTTTGAGTAAAACGTATACTTTAGAAAATGCTTTCAAGAAAGATAAGTAAACATGCAGGTTCATATATGCATAAATTTCGATCTAACACCTTTGTCACCCTTTACCTTTAATCCAAGAGCTAACTCTAGTGGTACATAAAGTTCTGTCATTTTTACTCTCCAATTCACAGCAAATATTCATTCTTATTTCCCCTCAAACGGATATCTTAAGTCCTTAGAATTGTCCTTAACTCTTAGGTACTCGAGTACAAGAATCCGAAACAAGGTAATTCACAATTCGAGCCGGTCGGTCCCAAGAGTAAATCACTACATTCGAGATTCCTACCCAACATACATATCTTATTTTCCCCAAGTATCATGACAAAGTGTTTATACTTATCACATTAATGATTCACAGCTTATATTCTAGAAAAAGCACTTAAACCTTTACTCATTCACATAATAAAGACCATAACATCACTTGGCCCAAACTCACTCCACGTAGAGATCACACGAAGCGGTGTTGATTTTTTCCTTACAAATAGTCACTTAACTTTCAAACCAGTCCTACAGTTCGGCATCCTAAACTTTTAAGCCTAGGACACACTACAAAGATCTGAAACCTAAGCTCTGATACCAACTGTGACGCCCCCACTTCTCCCTAAGGCGAACCAATGGGTATCCGCGGGACGCCTGCCCAACTCTCGTCAGGACTCACTACAATCTACAATTCTAAATCTCGAAATACTTCAAATAATTTCAATATATAATTAACGTACTCCAAAATATTTCACGCTTACAAGTACTTAGCTTTCAAACTTAATATAATCCAAAAGAATATGTACTACAACCATACGTTATAATACAACTTAAAATCTTCAAAATAGAACATTCTAGTACTATTCACGAGCACTCTTAGTCTCGAACCCTGTTAAGAAAAACAAAAACGTGGAATGAGCTACACAACCCAGTGAGGTTCCAAGACACTCTAACAGTTCTAATAAATCAGGTAAATTGAACCTACCACATGTATAGTTCCAGGTTGCATATTGGTACATTAACATGGAATAGTTATCGTTGTACGAGTAACTTGAGCATAATACAAGCATGGTTCAAGATTGCATCTTGGCACATTAGCATGATACAGTTATCAATATGCAAAAATAAACACACATTGAAGGATACGGTGTTCCAGTGGAACCATTTCGGTTAACTTCACCTTATGACTCCAGTGATCCCCTCGGTTGTCTGGCCATCACCTTATCCCTCCAGTGGTAGTACTTGAGTATACCGAAACGGTGTCCCAGGGTTCCAACCTACCCGACCGAGCCCAATTCTGGCTCGAGTAGGTTAGTAACCAAGGGCAGGGCCCAGTTCAGCTTAGAGTTTACAACATGCACAAGTAATCAAGCAAATTGATAAACGGTAATAATTTGTCATTTTAGTAGGTCGAGTGAGATAAAGTACACACTCGCCTTAAAACGGTGGTAATTTCATAAGAGCAATTATATTCAACATTTACATTTAAACACATAAGCAATATGCGGTAATTTCATATGAACATATAATTCACCATAGTCAAGTAATCAAATAGTCATGTAGCCAAGTAGGCAGATAATCAAGTAATCAAATAGTCAAGTAAATCGGTAAACGGTAACGGTTAACGGTTAACGGTAAACGGTAATGGTAGTCAGTGAACGGTGGTAATTCATGGTTAATCGGTAGACATTTATCATATTAATAGGCCGCCTATTGGCCATCTATTTTTACCACTTAAGAGTTGAGGAGATTCACTCCAATCGACTTATGCAGCCATAGCATAGTTAATCATTGAAACGCTTTATGTAAATATGCATTTCAAGTATTTCATATCGAATAATTCAAATACATTTTACTTAAATGAGAACGAGTGCGGAAACACATAACACATAATGACCATGGATTGAATATATCATAGACTATTCAAATCACGTATTTCTATATGAAACACTCACCAATTCAAAATAAAAGAGTAAGCGCGTAACAAGTGTTTAGGCGTCCGCTTCGAGTTCCTCTTGAAGGTCCCCTTGAGCGCCTGAACAAATAAATAATAATCCATTACTTATAATTCCACTTATCGCAAAAGATTGCACACTTGTGCAATCTAGAGAAATCCTACGAAAATGAGCCTTAACTTGCTCAATTTCAAGGTTCAAAAGTGGTGTTTAGACACACAAGGACAAACTAGTTTTCCTTCTTGGAAACAAGTCCAAAATGGTCAAGTAGTGTCAAAAGATAGGGAAGGGTCTCGAAAACTCACTTCCCTTCAAGTTTGGAAATTTTCAGATTTGAGGTGTACTTTTGGAAAAATCATAACTCACTCTCCGTAAGTCCAAAATTGGAAAACTTGATACCGTTGGAAACCTCTTCAAGAGTACTAAAAGTTCCTAATGAAAGATATTCAAAATTTGGCTCAAAATGGCTGTTTTGGACCATTAAGACAGTTTCGGGGTTGGTTTTTGGCTAACTTTGAAAATTCGGCAAAAATCACAGAATTCAATCTAGCCTCTGAAATTTAGTACTCAAATAGAGTTGCAAACAAGGTTCAAAACAAAACAAGAATCAGAGTTTTGAGTGCCAAGATATAGCAGTTCAAAGTTGGTACAAAAATGAATCTTACTGTCCAAATTTCCAGATTTAAAGCTGGAACTTTACGACTCTAGTTGGGCATTGAAACGGACTCGGAATGGCACCAAATTTGATAGTATTATACTACCATATGAGGGCTATCCTTCTATCGAATTTCATGGAAAAAATTCATTCGGGAAGCTAGTTAACATTGCCACTAAAGTTCCAAGAATTTCCAAGGCAAATCTGCCTTGTACTTCAATTTTCCTTTTTAAAAGCTTTGCTCCACACAATCAACTTCAATTAATTCAAATATTGAAACTAATGTTCCATAAACATCCAATAAGTAATTTAGAAGTAGTTGACATCAAGGTTTTCGAAATATAACTTCCTAAATCAGATTTGACCATTCGGCCAAGAGAAAAGGAAAGTTTTCCAGATTTGAAATGCAAGATTTGGGACATCATTTGGGTATCGAAATGGTCTTAGAATAACACCAAATTTGGTAAAATTCAACTTCCATATGAGGACTACTCCTCTACCAAATTTCATTTGAAAATTCACACGGGAAGGTAGTGAACTAAACTACCAAATTTCAAGAAAATCCCAAGACCAATCTGTCTTTTACTTTCTTCTTCATTTTCAAACATTTTGCCCAATGAAAACGCTTCAAATCTGGTCCATTTATGAAACAAAAGTCTGAGAGACATCTAATATACATTTGGTAGGTGATTGACACCAAAAGTTTCAAAATAACAAGTCCCAAACAAGATAGGCCATTGATCAGTCCAAAATGAGGGTTTTCAAGCAATGACGCAGGTCTGTAATTTGGCCATATTTCACTCAATTCAACTTGGAATAGAGCATAGTTGGTGGCGTTGGAAAATAAATTCAAAAGGCTACAATTTCTCAGAAGAAACCGTTTTAAAATTTTGTCCATAACTGGCCCATTATTTGAGCATCAATTCGCAGCTCAAAACAGAGCTTCCAGTACAGACGAAAAACAGGACAGGCAAATTTACAATGTTGGTACGGATCACGCAGGTGGAATCAGGATGTGAATTTTATACCATTGGAAAGCTGGGAATGTCTAGTTTCCAGTGCCACAAACGGCACTCGATTTCGACGTCGGAGCAAAACGTTATGACCGAAGCAAAAACACTGCCAGAGCAGTTACGGGAAAAATTTCCAGTTTTGCTGATTTCCGAAAACTCAACATTTGGCCAACCAAATCATGAAATTTTTTGATGAAACTTTCTACACATCTCACACAACATATATAAATTATAACCAAGTCATTAGAACCACAAAAATCTGCTCTAAGGGTCACGGACATCACAGGGGTAGAAACGGAAAAATTCTCCCCTTCACCTCCTTTGAGCTATTCTTCATAAACTCACTTATTTCTACTAATTTAAGCACTAAACCAACATTAATAACATCAAAACTCATCAAATCAGTCCATCAAGCCATAATGGGAAGTCATAGAGCCCACTCACCAATTTTTCAACAATATAAAGCTACCCACATGCATCTATAAGTTTCCAAGTGCAATATAACTTATATAAACTAAGATTTGAAGAGTGGATCATCATATACCTCCTTAGATGGTAAGACCAGAAATTTTTGGCCCCTTTGATCTCCAAGAAACCGTGAGAATGAAGCTCCTTTCTTAGCCTAAGATGATCTCCAAGTTATTTGCAAGGTGTGGTGAAAGTTTGAGGTGATTTGGTGAAGAAATGGAGCAAGAAAGTGAAGAGCTTTGGTTCTTCTTCCTCCTATGGTAATGCACGGCTGTTTGAGTGAGAAAGAGAGAGTTGTTGCAGCTGCAAAAGCTTCTTGAGGAAGCTTAAGAATGTGTGGCCAACAATGTTCTAAAAGTCAACTCTCCCCTCGCGCGTGCACGCTTACGTTTCGTGCTCGATCCCGCTCGAGTTTGTTTCACTTGTGCACTAAACCTCTAATGCACTTATATTCGTACTATTATTATTCACTCTTAATAGTTTAGAAATAAGGGTCTAAAGTCCCTCAATTAATCGCGCGCGCGAAAACTCGTATTTCCGACTTGTGCGCAATAAAGCGAAATTTCTAAGAAATTCTTATAACGATAGTATAACTAACTATCACTTGAGTATATAAACTTAAAATAACCATTTTAGGGCTAATGTACAAGGCTCCAATATTCCAGGCTTATTGTATTCTCGAATCGATCATTATTTCCAAACGCGCGTTCACTATTCACACTTAACGAGTTTCTAAAAATTAAATTTTGAATCGAATCATTTTAAAAATATAACTAAGTTATAAATCCATGTAATTAGGTTTAAAAAGGTTGAAACAAAATATTTAGAGAAAACGAGTGAGTAAATAATTAATTAAGCCAGTAAAATAAAATAAAATAGGAAAAATTACGGGTCCTCACAGCATGCACAAGCATAAGTGTTTGCATCAACCCTACCATGGGGAGCTTTTGTCTCATTTCATATTCTGCGATGAGTTCATTATATCTCTTTTCATTAATCACTCGATTGAAATGTCTAAAAACTACACAAGGTCATGATCCAGTTTCAAATGATTTTTAATTGCTGCATTTAGGTTTTCACTATGTTTGGTGCTTCGCATTCCTACGGTTCATCTTTTTTTCATCATACACCTTGCCCATTTATCACGAATTTGATACAACCCAGAAAGCCATTCATTATTTTGAAGATTGTGTTTCTTCACCATTGCTTCCTACACTTTGTTGAATTGTTCCACTTCTTCAATCTCATACATGCAGGTACCAAACATGTATGGAATGTCACTATTTTTCTTGTAGTGATTGCCAAAATATTTCATAAAATTACGCCTTATGTGAAACATACATGGACCGTGAAACGTTTGGAGCATGACAAGTGAAAGAGCGGCTGCCATGGCATGATCTTGGTCGGTTAGTATGGTATTTAGACTCTTTCTGCACATTGCTTCTAGAAATGTACCAAATACCCATTTGAAAGAATCTATCGTCTCATCATACATAAGGGCAGCACCGAATATCACAATTTGCCTATGTTGGTTAAAACCTACAAATACTCCAAGTGGCCAGTATTTTTTATTTGTTTTGTAGATTGTGTCGAATGTGACTACGTCTCCAAAAAAGTTGTAGTTAATTAGCATTCCTGCATCAGGCCAAAAGATATTCGTTATCGGCTCTTCACAGTGCAGTTGTACGGCATGAAAAAAGGATGGATTCTCGAGTGTTTGCTCTTGAAAATAATTCAGCATGCTACCTGCTTCTCCATATTCAAACTCCTTTCCCGTCTTGTACGAAGATATCATTTAAGATCATTCCGAGTATATCTCACATTACCCATCCCATCTGCCTCCTTTCCTATAAGCTCATGGCTCTGTTTCAATGAAACCTCAGCATCCTCGCTTATTTCAGTTTGGAATTCTTGAGTCTCACTCACTTTTCTTTGTGATGGCATCATGTGCGAACATTGAGTAATGTGCAACTCATGGTTATACTCTAAGACAAGGTCATGCACACGGTACTTCATTGTCCCTTTAAGCAACACAGTAACCATTTTAGCTCCACACCCTATTTTTGTCGGCGCTCATGTCCTCTTTGGCATCACATCATCTTCATGCTTGCACTTCACATCTTCCTTGCAGCAACTATATCTCTTAGACGTAGTCACGCCATCTTTGTCTTTATTTAGATAGTTTTTGCGTACACTAAACCCATTTTAAAGGTATCCTCTTCACTGTTGAAATCCATTCCTAACTCAGGGGTCCCATCTTCTGCCAATTTGTTGCAATCCATTACTTCAGCTCGTATCAATTATGCATCAAACACCCAAATTTGCAACACTTCATGATTAGTATGTACATAAATGACAACATAAATGTATATTACTGTTCATGATGTGTTATGAATCACACATTACTCGTATACCAAATCCTATTATTACGCTTATCAACATGATTAATGATTCACATCACTTTACTTTTACTCTAAGACAACGGCATTATCTATATACAAATATAACTCCGTGTATACTAAGTTATACGGACTGTAATATGTTGGTCACACGATGCAAGTCTATTTTAACTGTATGTACATCCACTCTGGTGATTATATTTAGGTTCTAGGTTCCTAAGCTCACTGGACCTTATGTCATTCGTTAATGACAACCGCCTAAGCCAACTCTGCATTTTTTACTATTTCTACATTGTGAGGGTCAAACAAACATTTTCTACTCATTGTAATATATTTCTTATATCATGTAATTTACTTACAACACCAGGTACACCCATTTATTATTCACATATATGTCTTTTTCTCTGGTTCACCTCATTCAACTCTACACTTCTATTTTATACACATTGCATGGCCAAGAGAGAGGCAAACTAAGATTGCGTGATGAGCATGGACCAACTACTGGATACACAATGATTTATATCAATTGTAATACAATGGCTATAACCTGTAACTAATTTACAATAGGACATACATTTCACTTGTTAAATGTGACTTTGTTTCTCTTATTTTTCCCTAATTCCGCTCGACGCTTTACTTGAATACATACTCCTGGGTCTTCGGATAACTACTATCCCATTATAGTTCATTACTGAAAAGCTGAATGCTCACACACACACATACGGTACAACTTCACTATTCTTCTATCATCTTCATATTATGTCTTTAGTGACTCTAATTTCATCCTTCATTTAATAGATGTGCATTGGGTGACAAATGATTGACCACAGTTGCTGACATGGTTCAGTCACGTTACCTTGGTCTGCTAATATGCTTTATGTTTCACCGAACTCGGAGAGCGCAGTTGCTTCTCCTATTAAGTTGAAGGACAAAATCTGGCTTTGTGAGATGATGAATTTCCTTTGTTTGCTTTTACCTTGCCGCCTGCCTTGCACGCATTCAAAATTAATACAATACTCTCATACCCAGTTTCAAAATGCATACAACACTCTCACTGCACTGTTTGCTTTCTTCACTATTCACGCAACACCATACCCCAACTCTCTCCACCTAGTTTTCTGTCAATTGCTACCTTCAGCAGGACGTCTACTCTCTTCCGTCAGTTTTGTTTTGTGCGGCTAATTCAAATTTTCAACTCTTCCGTTTGCTCCGTCTCATCCCGTTTGGAAGTCAAAATTTTTTTATTTGAAACGGCATTGTTTTTTTACCCCTGCTTAAGGCTTCCTAACATGGATCATTGCTCGCCTCACGTTTGTGCTTGTGAGGAGACCGTTCAGGAGCGGTCGGTTTGATGACCGCTCCTGCCCCTAATCCGTGCGTTTGCCTCTCTGCTTTTTCCCCAGTTTTATCACAAAATATACATGAGGGAACCACATCCACATATATAGTAGGAATCTAGTGACTAACTTTAATGATCTTGTCTTTTGGTCCACTGCGAATTCTCGTATCAGTGAATACTCGGGTTTACCATGTAAACATGCTTAGTTTTCCTCTCTTGGACATTGGTGTTTCAAGTATGTAGACATTCTACGGCGACAAGTCACTTCTGCTGGAAAACTGGACAGAAAACATCAAGATGAGCACCGAATATGAAGTCAGTCAGTCAATACCAGCATGGCTCATTTTATTACTACCACAGACCAAGATGCAGTCAAAAAATCGAAGTACGAGTATAATTGCATCCAAGAAAAATTAATAACATGCAATGAAAAGTTGCTAATATACTGGCGCAAAACAAAAGATACAAATAAAAATAAAATAGTGCCAACATCAATTTTTTCTAAGATGGTTGCCCAAAAATAAAGAGCTAAAAGACACCCTCTTGTCAAGTTTTAATAAATGAAGGCAGAAAGAAAACATACTCCATACTTCAGAAGACTATAGGTTAGCCATAAGTTAACTTAATTGGTAATACAATTGCTAGTTCCCTTCGCCGTGAAAACCCAATCAAGTCTCTTCTACAAATAAATTAGGAGAGAGAGCATCACATTGTTGTAACTATTAATGTCAATTGGTTAATTGGACAATTGTTTTGTTAATATTCACTATAACTTTTTTTTTTGTATTGTGATGCATCTAAAATAATTGATAGTTGAAAAGCTAAAATGATGATTAAAAAACGTGATAAGAGAGAGTAAATAACTCTTCCAACATAATCTCTCAATTACTTAAATAAAACATGGAATTTCATCATTTATTTTTGACAAATCTCAGGTATTCTTTTATAGCTTGCTTCATAGCGCCTAAATAAAAGGTTACCCAGTTGATACTTGTATAACTTACAGTTGTCTTGCTCATTTTTCTGTAATAACTTGAGGGGTATGCCCCTTGATCAGTGTTTATTTTACATCTTTTTAGTATATTTTATTTCATGGTTTTTGGTATCATAAGAGTATAGCTATTTATTTCATGGTTTATTTTACAGTTATTTTTATCATAAGAGTACATGATCATACCAATTCAATAGTTAATAGTTAATCTATAAACTCATGAAGTCTCGATCTCTATCAATAATCGAACATTTAGTCCTAACTATCTATCCTGTCAAGTAGGCCAACTAGAATGTTTCTAATTATTTATATCCCATTACGTAGGTCTGATAAACAGAAAATTCCTAGCAATTTGTCTCACTAGTTAGGCTAGATAAATAGAAGTGGTGGAATTAGTTCCAAAAATAATAACCATGAGCTCATAGTGTAGAAGATACATGGCATTCATAATCTAGAAATAAATCATATGATAATTCATCTTCATCATAATTATTTATATGTCAAAAACAATAAATATATTCTTACCCATGCCAAATTTCATATTAACATAAGTAGTTGAAGCTATTTTCATCCATAAAATTTGAGTTGAAAATGTAGCGAGTGGCAAAACCATTTACCTTACCTAAACGAACCAATTCCCAGCATAATTCAAGTAATCCTCGTAATACATGTCCTCCCCACATATAAACAATCCCAAATTACTTAACTCGAGACCCATGAACCAAGAAATATAGAACTTCCCACACCTATAAGATGAGAACCTATTTCAAAACAATATTGTTACATATGATTTCCAATTGTGGTATAACTTAAGCTATGTACATAAAAAACTACAAAATTGATATAGTTGAAAACTAGACTCCTAATACTAAATAATCCCTAGAAGACACTATTCTATGACTCGAACATAAACTGGCCTATTTTCCCACAAGTGTCAAAACATTTCCAGTACTGCAAGATGAATTTCAATCAACTTCCCAAATTTTCTAGTATCAATAGATAAAGAATCAGAATATAAATTTTACACCATTGGACAAGCTTATGAATCAATTTTCAAACACAACCAAAATCACTCAATTCTGACATTTTTACATGAAGTTATGACCAATTTTTAATCACTTAACTCTGATATTTTTACACCAAGTTATGACCAATTTTTTAAGACTGTACATGGCCGACTGTTATCGTGAAATTAATTAAATCCAAGTTTGTCTTAAATGTAATTATCGAGAATCCATTCTATTTGTGATGTCTAATCCTTAATTACAAGTTCAATACCAAGATATACAAGAGATTATCTCAATCCCAAACCATCCAACCTTAATTTTCATTTCCAACCAAGTTTTCAAATGGCAACAATAACTCAAAAACAACATGTAACAAAGCCAACTACATGAATGACTTCAAAATTTCAGAATGTATCTCATGGGTGCACATTCAGGGAACCAACTGATGCTTTAATTATGACCAATTCTGCAGTCATGCCTTATTCTTACAAATGTTATCATTTAAAGAAATATTCATTGTCAACTACATCAAAGCTAACTAAGCAATACACTTGAAACCCAAATATTGCTTTAACCACAAAACTTACTTTATCCATCAAACTTTCATTAAATAAAACTATAACAACTTAAACATGAAAGTGATTACCTTAAATAGTAAACGAAGAAGATTTTCCAATATCCTCACCAGCCACTTGACTGTTATCCTCTAAAAATCCTCTTTGATTGGAAGAAAGAAGAAGAAGAAAATAAGAAAGGATTGAAGGAAGAAGAAGGAAAGAATTAAGGAAATGGTATACTTGAAGCCCAAATAATGCTCTAACCACAAAACTCACTTTATCCATCAAACTTTCATTAAACTAGTAATAGTTCACGTACTTTGCACGTAATTGCATTATTTTAAAATATATTATTCTTTAAATATTAAAATGTTTTGTGAAATTTTGATCATCAATATCATAATATAGTATTTTTATGTTATTTATTTTCTTTAGACAATTACTTTTAAAAATTTTATTAAATGAAAATAGATAGAAAGCATTCCAATGTAGTTAACATGTTCCATAGGATTGAATTCGGAATCATGAATCAAACACTTTTGATTTATAAATTGAACTCTAACATATCAAATATTGATAATATCATGTTTTACCAAAATTATTGTATATTCATGATTCTATTGCATATAAGCCACAATCATTATAATCTTTTATAAACGAAGAATATAATTAAGGTGGAAAATTAAACATACATGTAATTTGAATTCTTTATATTATGTTAACTCTATTTTTGTCAATAATGGAGTATAAATGATCCACCACTTAAAGTTTTTTTGGCTTATATATTCTAACAATTGAAATTTCATAGATAGAGATAGTTGAGATTTTTCTATTTTCCTTTTATTTTATTCATATTTTTTAGCACAATTCATTACAAAGCAAAAGCAACAAGACTACTTTTTCATATGAACACAATATTTTTGGTTTTAGTGTCAGTATTTTTGATGATCATGGAATTGGAATGATAATTGTGGTAAATTGACAATTTTAATATCAGTTTTTAGTATATTGCAGTATTTTATTTTTTTAATTGGCAGCTTTTAATCCATAACCACTATCATTATTGTCACTTATCGGAATGCACTAAATCTGTCTAATTACAATTGTCACCATTAATGAAATTTACTTAATTTTAAAGCTTTTCATTTCATAATCACTACCATTAGTTACTAATATTGCAATACAATAAATATATGTAATCATTAGAAAAATAAGGGTGTTTTGGACATCACTGAAAACAATTTGGATATCATTTTTATTTTATCATTCTTTATTTTAAATTTACTTTTACTATAATTCTCATTTTATCATTGGAAATGGCTTCTGACTTGATGGATGGATTTGGTTTGCTGAAACCAATACAAATGAAGCATTACTATATTATTGTCAATAACAATATTTGTTTTCCCCTAGATATCAGTGATTTTGACATTGTCTTTGGTATTATTTGAATTATATTCTAGTTTTTTAATTTATTTGCTATTTACTTTATGTCATTTTATGAATAGTTTCTAGTTTTTATTGTTTTGAGGTTGCTATTGATGATAATAATAGTTTGTATGGCTCTATTTGAGATTTCTTTTTCCAATTTAATACTACTATTTCAGTTATAAAGTTGTCATAATTTTTTATATATTGAAATTCCATGAAAATTTTTTAAATATAAGTAAAAAGTGCATAATTTTGAAATTTACTTGTGACATTTATATGAAGATATACAAATGAATAAGGGTTTTCTTCTCCCTGTATGTTTTCTTTTTTTTTTCCAGAGAGTATCTATTTTTTGACATTGATTTTTTTTTTTTACAATCTCAACCAATGACTAATGAGAAATTTTTCATGCTTCGATTAAGAAATTTTAATCTGTATAATAATCAGAGATGGAGTCCAAGGGTAGGTAAATATTTTTTAATGAGTGCTTTTTAATTATAATTACCAATATTATTGAGATGTAATCAATTCGAGTGTTTTATTTCTTTTAATTAGTCTCATATTGAAATGCAATAATTCTAATTAAAAGACATGAGGGTAATTTAGGATAACAAAAACTAAGATAAAAAGGTGCTTACATTTCTTAATGCCAAGATTCATATTTTTTATATAGTAATGTAATAATAAAACGATAACAACTTAAACATGAAAGGATTACCTTAAACAGCAAACAAAGAAGACTTCTCAATATCCTCACCAGCCACGTGATTGTTAACCTCCGAAAATCCTCTTTGATTGGAAGAAAGAAGAATAAAAAAATAAGAGAGAATCGGAAGAAGAAAAGAAGGAAATGGAAAAGTTTGTTGAATAGTAGAATCCCGCTACCAACTTACGGCCCTTTTTGGCAAAGGGTTTTTTTGCCTATTTTTTCTTCTATAAGTTTTTTAACAACTTTAACTACAATAACTTTTAAAAAAATTTTCAAAATTTTTAAACAACGCACTTCAAAATACTCAAAGCACACAAAATTTTCCCTTCCTCCTTTCTTTTTCTTCCTCTCCCACCTCAACCCACCACCACCTCCGCCATCGGCCACACTGGCTGGCAGCTCTTCTTGCGCTGGTAGAAGTTTTTTTTTTCCTTTTTTTTCTCCCTCTTCCTCTCCCTCTCCTCCTTTCCCCTACCACTTTTCTTCCCCACTCCCTTCCTCTCCCCCGATCACGTGACCAAATTGTCGAAGGGGAAGGGGTGGCGGGGGGAGGGAGGAGGGATGAGAGGAGAGGGAAAGAGAGGAGGGGAGGGGAAAGGAGGAGAGGGAGAGGGAGATAAGAAAGAAAGAGAGAAGAAAGCAAAAAAAGAAAAAAATTTATGTTGCTACTGGCACCGGTCATCGATGGAGGTTTCAGCACTGGCGGGCAACAAGTGGTGAGGTGAGAGAGAAGAAGAGGAGAGGAAAGAAAAGGAAAAAGAAAGAAAGAAAAGAAAAGAAAAAGTTTTACATTTTAAATTTTTTTTCTATAATTTCTAGAGTAAGTTACAATAAAGTTTTAAACAAACACTTAAAAATTTCATTTGCCAATTCTTCCAATATTTTATTTGACTATCCTCCAATACCACAACTTCCCTAAACTTCTCAATTTTACCCCAAACTTCTTAATTTTTAACTTGAGACCACAAATAGAAAACTTGGGTATCACATAATAGCTGTCATCCTCCAAATTCAGGTCCATAGACCATATTTGTAAGTTGGCATGCTGTATCCACAAGACGTTACTCTCACAAATATTAGATATCTTGATCATAACTTACAAAAATTTACTGAAATTTAAACTTTATAATTACTAAAGAAATAATAGTCTTAATTTACTACATCTACTAAACACCTTGATCTATAATTTCTAGTGTTTGGTCATCTATCTATTTACCTCTCTCTTATCTTCTAACCGCAATCAATCTTCCTTTCTTGATCTGAAAAAATGTGGGTTGAATTATGTGCACTCAGTAGGTAGCAATTAATTGCCTACTAGATCATGTAGCTAATATATATACAATATACTTCGTAAGATTTTTAACAGCATATTACATGCATAATTATTTTGAAAACATAAGCATATGTTGCTCTACATATAGAACTTGTGAGTGGCAATATAAACAATATAGTATATGGCACAAACATAGTCAAACTTGAAATTCATAAACCTGCAATCCTTTTCCTTTCACGAAACAACTCATAAACAAGTACACACAATAGTTGGCTTCTAAGCACTGACTTAGAAATTAACCCCTTCTAGAAGAGTGGTAGGTCAAGCATTTTCCTTCATCTTCACTTGATCTACCCAATCATGGGTCATAAACGATCAAGCATTTTTCCTGATCTTTACTTGATCATCATAACATGAAAGAATTATAGCCCTTACCATTCATTTCATGACATTTTAGAGCCTTGTATAACATAAACTCATTTCACACATCACGTGCCCATTCTTTACATTTGGTAAAACATGCGAGTCATTCATATTTTGTAACATAAGAAATGTAGGCAAGTGGGAATACATTATCCATTTTCATATATTAACATAAGATTTCATTTGAGAGAAATTCATATTTTAGTATTTGAAAAACATAAAGGGAAAAGAAACACCTACCTCAAACTGTTTGCTTAAAGAGATCCTTAAATTTAAAGTACCTCCAACCCTATAAGCAATAACATATATCTTTCATCTAGTTCATTCATCTTATCTTTAAAGTACTTATTACTATCTTAAATAGCCCTAGCAATCATGTCGGTTCTTCTATAAAAAGTACTTGAAAAGTTTCGAAAATAGAAAGTTACCCTGTTGAAGGGTTTCCCATTTTGGGAAGACTTTTCCATTTGATAAACTGTCTTAGTTCAATTATCTATAAAGAAAGTTTCTAATTTGGTATAAACAGGCCCACACTAGTTCGTGCTGGATTTGAGTTTGGATTTGACTCTACAGCGAAGCACACCATGAAAAGGTCTTGTTTAACTTCATGTTAGTGTTTACAATCTACCAAGGTTAGGTTCTTAAAAAAGTCATTGAAGCCATCGGATTCAGTTAGCTAAATCCGCATCATTATAATAAAATTGGGCTTTTAAAACAAACGCTTGGATATGCTTAATTAACTTTGGGTCATTTCTTAAGGATTAGACCTCACAAAAATTATCCATTTCATAAAAACAGCTTGCAATAATTGATGTAGGCATTTCTTCATTTTATTGTGTTTAATGAGGCTTTATACCTCTTCAATTGGTCAAATTTACAACAATTCGCGTTTCATTTAAGCAAAAGGGCCATTTAATTCAAAAAGCAGTCCAACTCTAAAACTTTTACCACAACCTTGAAGATTAAAACCAAGACATCAGCCGCCTTCTTCCTTTGGGCTCAGTCCCTCATCACACCGCCGCTTCTGGACCACAACCACCACACTCAATCATCCTGAGCTGCTCCCACAGGAGCCACGCTGCTAAGCAGCGTGCTCCATGGCAGCTGGTTGCTTCGGCTAGCAGTGGGATGCCATCCAGACGTGCCATAGACGGCGCCGAGTTGCAGCCTGCGACTTTCACCCTTTCATCGATTTTTCTATTCGTTTCAAAAGCCCAATTTCCCAATGAAATCTCTTGATTCAATGGATCCACTATTCGTATCTAAATTAACAAAGATTCTTCAATTGTATGGTCCAAGGATGTGCAGAGCTTTGGTTGTGGTTCTGATTCACAGTAGGAACTTTTCCTAAGATTTGTTTAACAATTTGAAAAATACAACTTTCAGAAGCCCACTAGCAAATGAAAAACCGTGAAGATCACTTCAATGGTAGGCAATTGCTATGATTCATGAAAGAAAACTATGGGTTGAGTTTTAACCTAATTGACCGTAAATACTAGTATAGCGCATCAATTTCAATTACTCAGACGTGATCATCATTAAGTTCAACTGTAAATTCCTACACAAATCCATAGGCTTACTTGTTCAAGGTGTGAAGATGAAAGACTCGTTTTCCTCCGATTGTTGCTCGATCAATTCTTCCTAAACTATCTCCACTTCCTCAAAAGGTAACGTTCTAAGTTCTGACACCACAAGCTTCCCACTAAATCAGGCAATTCCCTCAAATGACTCCCCACTATCACTCAGTGGTTGAGATAAGGTCAGACATCTCTAAATACATAAAGCACTGCAGGATTGGGAATAGTGTGTGATTTCCGCTGGTTTCTTTGTAATTTGAATGTTGATTTTGTGGGTCATCTCTATTTCATGTTTGTCGGCACAAGTTTCGAATTTTGGTGGCCTTATTCAATTTCATCACTTTTACGCTGGTTTCGCTGTTGTTTCTCCACAGATTTTGGCCTTTTTGGTCTTTTTATTGCGAATAGTATTTTTAATGGTTGGGCTGCTGCCTGCTTCATATGTCTGCCCAGGTTTCTTTGGGCCTGTAACGGTTTTTGCAAAATCTATTTTTTGGTCAACTTTGTTTGGGTTTTCAGACACGAAAAATACTACCAACAACAAACAATTAAAAAATTTATACAATTTACACATTACTAATCAATACTAAATATTAAAAAAATCAACACAACCTAGGATAATACACCTCAAATTACACTATCATACACGCTAAGAAATCCTTCAATTAATCCACTTTCACAACTTTCACTAGCATAAAATAAATTAGAACCAATAATCAAATCAAAATTGGACAAATCATAAATATACTGTAAACAATAAAATACCAAAACAATGCAAAACAATTAACCACTCTACCAATAGATAAACATAACATAATCATAATCATTCAAAATAATACAAAATATGACAAATTCATACTACATTATAAAAATTATATTACAAATCTTTACAGATATTCCAATATAAGATACATGTACATATAATTAATAAACAAATAGAGAAGGGTTGGGTTGGATGATCAGATAAGAGAAATGGTAAGTAGGAGATTTTTGAATCTAAGACCTCTCACTTATATTAATAATGATAATAATAATAATAATAAAGAAACCTATCATACCCCAAAAACACAAAAAAACATACAATATGGGCTCCTCACGACCACGCGGGACCAATGCCTAGTTTAATATAAAATCCCAAAAGAGATAAATGAAGTATCTAAACTACTAGTAAAATAATCAATAACATTAGTCAATTAAATAGTTTTAGATAAATGAAGTATTTAAACTAGTAGTAAAATAATTAATAATATACAATTAGCCAATTAAATAGTTTTAGTAAGGGAAAGGACCAAAAGATTCGGGATTTCACAATAGCAATCTTGCAAGAGTGCCATGGCTCATATGCCCGTACACCAATAGCCGATGTTGTCCTTCATCACAGAATCCAAGCGATGGGACCAAATTTTCGTGGTTAGTCTGACCCATTGTTATCATTTCACTTCAGCACGAAATTCCTTCTCAGCATCTTAAGCCATTCTAACTTCTTGACTTCAACAATGCTGCTTTCGGAACTAATTTTGTAACTCATCTTTTATACACACAATGCCAAATGATCCCCTATCCAACTCTTCCTTAAATCGATTGGTAGCTTCTGCAAGCTCTTTGTATGGAAAAATATGCTAATTTATATCCCCCAACATCAGTATTCAAATGATATTACCCTCTTTTTCCGGTACATGAGGTAAAAGCCCAAACAAGCAGTCGTAATGAGTATCAAGTTTACTAAGAAAGAGGTGCCAAGAAGGACAGGTTCCACACGTATAAAGGTGCCTCGGTCCTTCGGCTTTGATCCATCACTCTTGCGGTATTTGATGAAAGCTTTGGTGTGAATAGTCTTATCTGCCTTCCCATTATATAGTGGTGGCCCATGCTTCCAGCAATTGTTTTCTTTGTAAATGGCAACAGCGCAGAAACAATCATGCAAGCAATTTTGCACACAGACTCTTTCATTTGAAGGATGTATTTTCTCAAACTCAGACAGTGGCCAATCTATGTTATAGACAACCTCAAAATCATAAAGGTTTTCTGCAGAGCCCCCATCTACTTCAGCACAACTAAGAGTTGAGTTTGGTATGCAGCTGCCGTACGTGTCATCTGGATCAAGCAATACATACCTTTTTGGACACTCACAAACTGGTCTTCCATTTTTGAGGTTGCAAATGTTGTTAAATCCACAAGCTCCACTGCCCCTGTTTGCTCGAAGGCTGATACACATATTCGGCGGCAAATACCAAAGAACCTTCCAGTTCGGATTTCCAGTAAAAGTCCTAGGATGATAATAATGTGTGAAGACCCCATCAAAATCTATTGTTGCCCGATGATAGTTTTCTGATGCTGGTGGTATTGAAACTAGATTCAGCTGCTCTGTTTGATTGTCCTTTTTCCTTATGTACATGGCGCCTCTGCCATCAAAAGTAACTTGGCTACCAGAATACAGTGGATCCCTAGAATCAGAAGTCTTACTATTGTAGTACTCAGCATCGTCATCCACATTGGTTGACACACTCTTGGTAACAAGCACTAGATTCCCGTCATCGCGAAAACGGAGATAAAATCTTCCGGTAGAGAAGCTTGTTGCTGACTTTCGAGAAGAAAGAGACTCACCAATTTTCAATTCTTGATTTGGCAGTATCGTATCAGCAGGATGTTTGAAGCTTTCCCAGAGCCAGCTATCATCATTCCCCTTGAGGATAAAATTGCCGGTATCATTCATAAAACCATGATCAATTTGAGCAGAATCAACATTAGCACTCCAAAGTTGTAAGCCTCGAGGGTCACAGAGCACAAGCCCTGTCTGAGGATCAAGCTTTACAGTCGATCCTCGTGGCACTGGATTTGTTGAATAAACAAACCAAACTACAGTTTTGGTCGGGTATCATTTGATACCATATGGAAAGCAAGAACAGATCCTTATCCTGAACTTGCTGGAACCCGAATGCAAAATCGCTAGAAGGTGAAAGCCAAGGACTAGCAGATGTTTCACCGGCAGTCAAAGTACTGCCCAAAGGCACAATACCATTTTTTTGAGAAAAAGCAGCTATTGGGAAGAGAAACAAGAAGAAGTTGAATTGTATGCATAGGGATGCCATTGCAATAGATAGTTTAGTCCTGTTTACATGTTATATGCATAGAACAATAGGACGAAAGACTTTGGAGTCAACTCTTGCCTAGTACCAGTGAGATCTGCTTGTTTGCCTCAATTTCTACGATTCTATCACCATTTACGCGTATGGGACCACATCCACATATATAGCTGGAATCTGGTTACTACCATTAACGGTCTTTTCTTCTAATCCGGTGATCAAGCTGCAATGAGTAGTTTTCATACACAACAGCGTGTAAGAAAAAATAGTACTTTATCAATTCCGGGTAACAAGTAACCATCTAGTCCATAATTATACTGCTTCTCAAGTCATGACAAATCATTTCATTTGAAAATTTCTCAAAACCGACTTGGTAAAACACTAAAACTGATGCTTGATGGCCTGCAAGTTCCTATTATAATTTATGCGGTAAAATTTGTAGTCTAAGAAAATCACACAACTGTTAAGAAAACCAGCAAGTAAACGGTGCTCTTATACGCAATTGTCGTTTTTGGTTAATATGTTAATTAATTTTCTACATTACCTTAAACTCTTGAAACTATTTCGAGATTTGGCATTGAATACGTATTATGATAACTACAACCTAAAAATTGAAAACTTGACTTTGTCAAGGGGGCCTAATATGCGTTTCCTTCAAAGACTAGAAAATATATAAATGGTCTATGCTGGCCTTGGCGTTCCGCCTTTGCGGCAGCCTCATTGCTGACCAACTTAAAGTAATAAACCAATAAGTTGACTTTGTAACATTAAAATGACAAACAGAACCAATCAGTGGCATCGGCAGAGTATATCTTATGGAGTATTAACATTCTGCAAAGGAATATGCTTAAAAGGGGTGAGTCCAACTGTAAAATGTACACTTTTTTAATATCTAAATAAAAATCAAGAAAAATAAATAGATTTTTACATAAAAGTATGAAAATTTTTGTTGAATTGGGTTGAAAAGATTAATTATTTTTATTTGGATTGTCAGAGCATAAATGTTTGAATAATATGCATGTGGTCCTTATTTGTGATTAAGATATTAAGATGGGTCCATGATGTTTGCATTATTGAGTGCATTATTGTTAATGTAGGCCCTGTTGATTATTGAATGATTGATATGTGCATTTTTTTTATCAGAACAAGGTAGCACACTTATAACTTTAAGATGCCGCCATGAAGAGTTGATTTCATACACTCCCCATCCACATTATGAGGGTGGAGATGTATGTGTCATTAACTATGTTGAAAGCATAGGTTTAAGCGTTTTTGAAGTAGATAAATTGATTGAAAATGCTGGAGCAATTGTACACAACATAAACATTCTAAATCAGAACTACAAGTAGCTATTTCTATATTTATGGAATTGCATGCTATCATTGACAAGATCCAAAAGCATGCTGTTTCTACATTTACAAATTCAGTCAAATTTCTATCCCATGAAAAAAAAAGAACCATAGTCAGCAGCCCCTACTCACTCCAAACTTGGTACCAACTTTGCCTCTCTTGCATGTCCCCTTGTTTTCCTAGTAACAGATATCATAAGTAGCATAGCTAACATCAGGATAATACAAATCATAATTTTTTCTCTTCTTCGACTTTTTTGAATTGTTTCCTCTGTCCGATTTATCCTTCCTCTTGCACAGATTGGTTCATCAAGCCATTCAAAATATTTGCACCTATCTAGTCTCTACAAATACAACCACATTCTTATAGCATCAGCAAAGTGAATTTTCTGTACTTTACTTACAAAAAATTGCATTACGCTTACCGACCATCTTGGACAACCATAGAATCTTCTTCTAGGATTATCATCCCGCCAACAAGTCATCAATTTTGGTCTTAATCCACATCTGCAAACATGGCTGCTGCTATTGGACGAAATTGAGGATTCTAAGCTTCGCGACCTCATTTTAGGGCAAGTATCAATTGAAGATGAAGTTTTGTTGCTTGAGCCAACCGATTACTCCATTAACTCTACTCCATTTCTTCGTAGATTGTAGATCTAGAAGCTAGGGTTTGAAATTGACAATTGGAAATCAGTGTGAAAAGGGGAAATTTAGAGAGGAAAGCAACGAAAGAAAGTGAGAGTAAAATGCTGCATTTTGTTTTGTTGGTTTTTGACCAACAATTTACTTTTTGTTTGTGAGCCTTCTTCGTCCAAATTGAGCAATTTACCGTTTTTGGACTAAATGTGGACAGAATTTGTTAATTCATGTATTAAATATGTTGCGTCGAAAAGTTTGGGGACCAAATGTATTCCTAACTCAAAGTTTAGAACGAAAAGTGAATTTTTTCCACAAATCAAAGTTGTTGGATTAACCCTAACATCCTACAATCACGAAGAGAATTCTTCAGTCTCACCATAAAATGCATACTAAAGCCAAAAAGTACTAATATATGAGAGTGAATCCTAATCTCTCCATTTCCCTCAATCCACCCGTAGATGTGTGACACATATCATGTGAGGAAGGGCCAGGATCATTTTGAGTTAATCACATCTAGTAATCTTGGTTATTTGATGTTAAATAGCTGAAAATTAACAACTGTTACTACTCCTATTTTCTTGCTTTGCTAGCCATCCGAAAACATGGAAATCCAATTTTCAATATGCTACCAAAATTAAAAATTAGAGGACCTCAACTAAATTATGCAAGTGCACAAAGCAGAATCACAAGAAGAGTATCCAAGTGCAAAAACCAGAATACGAATAAAGACAAGAAGAAGAAGATTTTTGGCCCATTTTGCAAAATAATAAGTTTGTAATGTTATGTTTCTAGTTTTTTCTATATGTAATAAGTGTAATTGAGTCGGATAAAGAACATATCGTATTGCATGCACTTGTGATTGGTGAACTGAAGTACGGGATAGAAAATTTGAGATTGTTTTCAGCTCAAGTTTGGGTTGCCTAGAAAATGTTTGATAAGTTGTCAATGTGAAAATTTGTTATTCAAAGTATGTTAATGAATACGAAGGTTTTACTAGCATATTGTTCTATAATGGCAACGCACAATTAAGCCTTAGATGCTAGTTCTAGTTGAAATGGTAAAGCATAAAAAATAAACTTGTAAACTTGCGTCATCAAGGGACTGGAACTTGAATTGCTCATTAAACTTCTTCAAAATAATTAGAATAACTTATAGTGCCTTAAACTATATCTCTGCTTAATTTTCTCAAACAAATTGTGCTTTAGACGTAATATGTATGAGTTTAGAAGCTAACATATGTCTACCAACAAAAAGAGGTTGGGATTGTGTGCTAGTTGAGGCCTTTGTAAATCTGTGTTGAGTTAAAGAACAACAAAAACTAAATTTGACCAAGTTTATCAAAGGATTCTAGTTTGAAATTCCTTGTGTACATTAAGCTGAAATTCTATGAGACAAAATATGTGTTGATATTGTCTCTAGAACATGTTTTGCAAAAGCATTAACACAAAATGAATATTAACAAAGGTATATGATTGTTACATGATTTGATATGAGAAGTTGCTATATTGAATTTTATTTTTGGTTTTTTAATAATAGGGTAGCAAAATTATCTCGCTTTGTATGTGGCACAATTAAATTTGTTTCGCATGGTGCACTTTCTTGTACTATAAAAAATAGTATGAATTAATGTGGACTTTTTTAAATGTGGATAGGATTGGTAATGAAAAATGGAACAAATGCAATTTTGGTCCCAACGTTTGACGAAGAAGCTATTCTAGTCCCCAAAATTTGGGCCGAAGCAAATCTGATCCCTACCATTTCTAGTATGAAGCACATTTGGAACCACCAAGTGATTTTTCTCAATTCTTACCAGAATGGAATCATGTAAGATCACGGGACCCTTGAAAAAATTTTAGTCTTACATTTTCTTTTAAAGGATGAGGGAGAAAAAAATGTTCTGGATCGAGATTAATTTTGAGATGCCTAAAGTGTGTTTTAGCAATTTTGCTTTTTTTTTTTAGTTACACACATGACTATACTTGACTCAATTCCTACAAGGATCAAAAAAATCAATCAATTGCACTAAATATGCTTCACATTTGAAATATTAGGGACTAGATTTATTCTAACCTAAACTTTGAGGACCAGAATAGCTCCTATGTCAAACTTTAGGGGCCAACACTACAGTTTTTCCATAAAAAATTAGCTAAGTTTGACTTATAGATCTCGCGTTCAAATCTCCCTTCCTATTTCTTACATTTTAACTTTCACCCCTCCTATAATAGAAATTTTTTTTGTTAAAATAGATAGGCAAAATTATTTTGGTTACGTAGCCAAAAAAATAAATTTTTAGTATGCTACTTTTTGTATCAATTGACGTTACAATTTAACAATTTCTTTCACTAAGCAAATTTGGTATGCACTAGTATAATTTTATTTTTGATATGGATGGTGAATGAATTAAATGAAATGATTTTGAAATTATTCAAAATTTGTAATTTTACAAATACAAATAATTACAATTCCTCGCTAGAATGCAAGAAAAAAAAGTTATTCTTCCAATATGGCACCTTTTATATTAAAAAGGAGTACAAATTTAATTGTTTCACAGTAAAAAATGACTTTCTCAAGGTTAGCATGTTTTACTAAGGTTAATTATTTTTAGTTATAAAAATTTTCTTTTAATATGAATTGTGACTGAAATAATTTTGAGTTGATGAAAAACTCCCTTTACGAGTATGAGTAACAAATGCATTTGGCACTTGAAAATTCAAAATTTTACAAAGAATAAGCTCTAAAAATTTCTGATCTTGGCACTTGATAAGTTATTCCGTGGATGGTGCTTTTGGCGGCATATTGAAAAGCTTGGATTTCCATGTTTTCCGATGGCAAAGAGAGCAAGAAAATAGGAATGGTAACGGTGTTAAGTTATTTAACATCAAATAATGTGGTTAATTTAAAATGATCTTGACTCTTCCTCATAAATGTGACACATGTCGCACATATAGGAGTGTATTGAGGGAAATGGAAAGATTCTCCAATAGAAAGGAGCCGCTCCCCTATAATTGCATGCAAGAAAAATTAGTAACATGCAATGAAAACTTGTAAATATAGTTGAGCAAGAAAAAGGGTTATTATCACTTTACCCACTTAATATTTGGTGTCACTATCAATTTCTCTCTTAACATTACTTTTTAGTTACCTTATCCGCAAGACTAACGGTCAAACTTAACAGCATTTGTTAATTCAAATGAAAAAACATGTTTAGCCCTTAAAATTATTATCATTTTACCTCATAAGCTATAGCCTTATTATCAATTTACCCCTAGAGATTTTTTAGCCAATTTATCCCACCATTAAACCAACTTAGCAAATTGAAAAACTTTAGAAAAAGTACCTTCCTCTTTGTATATTAAAAAAAAATTAGAATGGCTCTTCTTTTTTTTAGTACCAAGAAAAAAGTCAGAGCATTAATCTCTTTCTTTTGGTAATCTTATTAATATTAAAAAAATATAATGGTAGGGATGAAGGGAGAGAGAGAGATCAATTTAAAAAAAATACAAATAAGAAAGAATTCAATATTTTTATTATTTTAAAATCACTTTACTTTTCTATTTATCATCCAATTCTAATTCTAATTCTGATGATGTTAAAGTAATATGATAATATTATATTCTTCCTTATTTTCTTTCTTTGTAAAATCTAATTTTCTATTTCCTTCTCTCCTATCGCTTTTCTTTTCCTAGTATTAATATGTGTGAAAAATGAAATTTGAAAAAACCCTTTTATTTTTATATTTTTGGAACTCTTAGAGTGAAACAAAAAGGAAAAATAACTATTCCAAATTTTTATTTTTAATTATATATAAAACAAGGGGAAATACATTAAAACTTTTTTAACATGCTAGTTAGGGGGTAAAACTCCTAAAAAATAATGTTAGGAAGCAAAGTGATTGTATCACTATAATTTAAAGGAATAAAGTGATAATAACAATGTAGTGATGCTATGAAATAAAAGGATATTTTTGTCTAAAATTTGTTAACATGCTGAGTTAAATTACCAATGAGGGTGAAGTAACTAAAAGATAACATTAGAGATAAATTGATAGCAGTGATATATAGTTTAAGGGGGTAAAGTAATAATAATCCAAAAAAAGATACAAAAAAAAAAAAAACAGTGCCAACATCAATTTTTGGTTAGAAGGTTGCCCAAAAATAAAGAGATAAAAAGACACCTTCTTGTCAAATTTTAGGATACTCTCTTTGCTGCCATTTCCAGCACCTGTTTCCTTCTCTTTGATTAATTCAATAAACAAAGGCAGGAAGAAAACATGCATCATATTTCAGAAGACAATAGGTTAGCCAAAGGTCGGGATTTGAATTTCTATCCTCCAAGTTAATTTAATTGGCATAAAATTGCATGACTTTGAGCTAAAATATGATTTCTATCCTCCAAGTTAACTTTATTTGGTAATGCAAGTGCTAGTCCCCTTCCCCTGAAAACCCAGTCGAGTCTCTTTAAAAAATAACTTAGGTGAGAGACCATCACATTGCTGTTAACTGTCACGCCTTGTATCCTGGGACATAACACCATCGTGCCTCATACCCTAAAAAGCACAATGCATCAAAACTAAACTAAAACAAAAGTCCACCAGTTATTAAACGAAGCTTCAATTACAACCGATGAGTCATCTTAACAACTAAGTGAAAACATAGTCTAATCATTAAAACTAGAAATTTGCCCGTGTTTTAGTATGATTTTTTTAATTTATTATGAATTTATACAAATATGAATAATTAAATACAAAAATTAACAAAAATACTACATGTTCATTCATATTAATTTTAAAAAAATTAATGTATTCTAAATGCTCAATTATTTACTAATTTTTAAAATTTTGTTTATATACTTTCACAATAATATGATAGTATACATCAAATAATGTATCTCATATCAAAAACTTGGTAGATATTTTTTTATAAATATTTTTTAGATAATTTAAATTTTTATAATGATCATAAATTTAGAATTATATGTTCACATTTAATTAAGTAGAAATGATCTAGCAATTTGCTTTTTTTTATCAATAAATATTTAGTTTTCAACAATATTGGTAAATCTGTCGGTGTAATAGTTTATTCTCTGTTTTGCACTAAGTTAATTCAAAATTAAGGAAATAGATAATGAACAATTTGAATACTAATTACAAATATGGATAATTTAAATACAAAAATTTAAAAAAATACTACATGTTCATTCATATTAATTTTAAAAAAATTAATGTATTCTAAATGTTCAATTATTTACTAATTTTTAAAATTTTGTTTATATACTTTCACAATAATATGATAGTATACATCAAATAATGTATCTCATATCAAAAACTTGGTAGATATTTTTTTATAAATATTTTTTTCGATAATTTAAATTTTTATAATGATCATAAATTTAGAATTATAAGTTCACATTTAATTAAGTAGAAATGATCTAGCAATTCGCTTTTTTTATCAATAAATATTTAGTTTTCAACAATATTGGTAAATCTGTCGGTGTAACAGTTTATTCTCTGTTTTGCACTAAGTTAATTCAAAATTAAGGAAAGAGATAATGAACAATTTGAATACTAATTAATGATATGGTGGTGAAAGCAAATAATTTATGGAATATGCAACATTTCAATAATTGTGATTTGGAAGAAGTTTTACTGTAGTTCTATATGTAATAATTTAATAGAAAGCAGAATCATTAAGATAAGATTAGTTGATTTTTAAAGCAATATCATTAAGATCAGATTAGTTATCTTTTAAAGTTATTTTAAAATTAGAGATAATTTTTAAACATATAATATAATCCAAATAGGATTCAATATTGATGAACCCAAACAAATAAACACATACATTCACAAGAACAATATCAAGAATTTGATATATGAGGCAAAGGAACTTTTCTATTAATCAAATGAGGCCTGGCTACACCATTCAAAAGCAACGAAGACTACACACCAACTTGTACTACCTCTAAGTATGTCTTGCAACTCACTCACACACACACACACACATATATATATCAAGACCTAACTACTACTAGTACTAGTACAACTATGAATTGAACTCTACGTGACCCCACCATATTAACCAAACAAGCTACCTAATACTAGTAGCCCTAGCTTGGTTTAATAATTTCCTACATAGCCTCCCTTAAACCAAGCTCCTCTAATCTAAACATGCCCAACATCTTCTTCAACTTGACAAAAGCTTCAGTTTTCAATACCTTGGTGAAAATGTTAGCCACTTACTCTTTAGTTCTACAATAATCAACTTTAATCTCCCTCTCTCAAACCAACTCATGTATGAAGTGATATTTGATGTCAATATGTTTGCTACACCATGAAGTACTGGATTCTTGGTCAACTCAATCGCTAACTTACTATTACAATATATTTTCGTAGGATCAACTTGCTTGTGTTGCAGAACACCAAGCATGCGACACAACCACAAAACTTGAGTAGCACTGTTAGTTGCTACAATATACTCTACCTCCACTATAGACAATGCAATCACTTGCTACTTTTTCAAACTCCAGGAAAATACGCCAAAACCAATAAAAAAATGCATACCCTGAAGTACTCTTCCTCTCTAATGTATTACCTATCCAATCACTGTCTATCTAGCCAAACAATTCAATTGGATCATTCCTGGATAAAAAATGCTATCACTGCGAGTACCTCCAATATATTTCAAAATTTTCTTAGCCGCCTATAAATGTGACTGATGTGGATTTTCCATAAACCCGCTAATCAAACCAATAGCAAAATTGATATCTGGCCTTGTAGACGTCAAATATCTCAAATTCCCTACCAGACTTTTAAAGTAAGTAGGATTTATATATCCATCAGCATCCTCTTTGTTCAACCTCAATTTTTCTTCAACTGGCGTCATAATCCGCTTCGTTGTACCCATCTTGAATTTCTTTAAAATGTCAAATACATATTTCTTTTGAGATATAAAAATCTCACTATCAGATTGAAAGACTTCAATTCCCAAGAAATATGACATGAGTCCCATATCTGTGATGTCAAACTATTTAATCATAGTCTCCCTGAACTCTACAACCATCTCTAGATTATTTTGTATAAAAATTAAATCATTTACGTACAAGTACACAATTAGAATATCACTATGAGCAAAAGATTTAATATATAATATGTGCTCATATGGACACCTCTGAAAATCACAAGTCAGAAAATAGGAATCAATTCTTATATACCATGCTCTTGGGACTTGTTTCAATCCATATAAGACTCTCTTCAATCTATATGCCTTATTTTCCTGAGATCTTCTGACAAATCTTGTTGGCTGCTCCACATACACTTCTTCATTAAGAACTCAACTCAGGAAAGCTGACTTGTCATCCATTTGATAAATTCTCCAATTATTTTGGGTAGTTAGAGAAATTATCATACGGACTGTGTCAAGTCTGGCAAGGGATGCAAACACTTTAAAATAGTCAATTCTGGGTTTCTGCTTGTATCCCTTCACCATTGGTCTCGTCTTTTATCTATCAACTTCTCCAATGATTTAAATTTTGTCTTATACACCCACTTCACTCTAATGACTTTTTTACCAGTTGGAAAAGAGGTAAGTTCCCAGGTGTCATTCTTCTCTATTGCATGAATTTTTTCCTCCATTGCTTGAATTTTTTCCTCCATTGCTTTTACCCAATGATCATTACTGACTGCCTCCTCATACACAACTGGATCACAATTTGCAAACAAAGCAAAATTAACAATATATTCGTCAGAATAATATCATCTGGTGTAACAACATAATCCTGCAGATGAGCTAGCATTTGTCGCTGACATTAGAGACGTCCAGTTAACTTAGTCTGTGGACCCTGAGCAATTGGTGATGGCTGAATATCATAATTATCCTCCTTTTGCTGATAATTTAGAGTCACCTCTACTGTTTCAAGGTCTCCAGTAGATCAATTCCAAACACCTCTTTCGTCAAAAGTCATATCTCTACTCACTATCATCTTTTTTGTTACAAGATTATATAACTTGTAAGGCCAAGAGACTTCACTATAACCAATAAATACACACTTCTCCCTATTATCATCAAGTTTTTTCCTTAATTGATCAGGAACATGAGAATATGCAGTGCACCCAAAAATTTTGAAATGACCAACAAATGGTCTTCTATTACTCCAAAATTCTACAGGAGTTTTTCCAAAAATACTTCTGGTAGGACACCTGTTTAATAGATAAATTGTACAAAAAACTGCCTCTACCTTAAAAGATTTTGGCATATTTTTCAAATTCAACATACACCTCACAATATTCATAACTATCCTATTCTTTCTCTCTGCTACTCCATTTTGTTGAGCAGTGTACCTTGTTGTCAACTAATGCTGTATCCTATTTTTCTCAAAAAATCATCAAACACCAAATATTTTTGACCCCTATCTGTTCTCAAAATTTTAATCTAACAACCACTTTGCCTCTTAACAAAAGTCTAAAAAATTTTAAAAGTGCCACAGGTCTCAGATTTTTGTTTCAAAAAATATACTCAAACTTTTCTACTAAAATCATCAATAAAGGTAATAAAATACCTGCAATCACCATTTGAAGGAACCTCCACAGTGCATAAATCTAAACAAATAATTTCTAATGGTCTTCTAGCCCTCCATGATTTGCCAATCTGAAAAGCATCCCTATGTTGCTTTTTCAAAACACACATATATCATAGACTCTATCAGGATTTTTAATATTAGGCAGCTCATCAACCATTTTTTTATTGATAAAAAATCTCAAACTATCAAAATCCAAATGATTAAATCGCATATACCATAACCAATTGACAGAACTCAAATTCAGTGGAAATAAGCGATTTGAAGTCATTGGTACACTAGCAATCATTCTAATATTTTTATCAAAAATAGTACAAGTATCATTCCTCATACGAATATCATATTTTTTTCTCAAACAACTGGCTCATACTCAACAAATTATGATGCAACCCATGAATATAAAAAACATTAGAAATAAAATCAGTAGACCCATTTTTCAGGCTAATAGGAATTGTTTCCTTGCCAAACATTGGTAAAACAATGTTATTACCAAATTTAATTTCACCATGGACATATTCATCAAACTCAACAAATAATTCATTCTTGTCGCACAGATGGTTACTACAACACATATCCAAATACCATTTATTTTTATCAACCACATCAGCAATATTACAGGCTAATAATAAAGTTTCAGATTCTTTTGTTATTATCCTGCGCCTGATTGTCAACAACATTAGCTTGAAAAATTCTGTCTATATTTTCTTCGAATCTACATTCAAATTGTCTATGGCCCAATTTTTCACAATTATAACATTGAACTCTTTGTCCAAAATTATTCTGAAAATTATTCTAATTAAAATTATTTTTTCTGCCAAAATTACCACCTCTATAATTAAAATTATTACCTCTACCGCATTCAGGATTTGATGTATCTCCTCTGCCTTTATTATTGTTGCCACAACCACTTCTATTTTTATAACCCCCTCTGCTCTTCTGACTGGATTCACCTTGCTCCCTGACATCATTATTACCTCTCAAATTCAACTGCATCTGTAGCGCTTTCTCTACTGTGTCCTTTTTGGGGTAACCTCCAACTTTCCATTAATTCTTTGTTCATGCAGAATTAATGACCCATATAAATCCTCCAAATCTTTCGTTTCCTGAATTATAGCTATCACATGATCAAATTTCATGGGTGGGGCATTGAGAACTTTCTTAATAAATGTTCTGTTAGAAAGGTTACACTGATTGAGTTTCATCTCATTTTTAATATCTGACAAACGAGAAAAATAGGATTCAATAGATTCCGACTTCTCCATCGTTACAAGTTCAAATTTCCCCTTCAACATCACCAAATTATTTGTTGGACCTTGTCAATCCCTTTCTATGTTTTCTCCAATATATCCCAAACCTTCTTTGCCTTATCGGTCGTAACAATTTTTTCAAAAACTAACATGTCAATTGTCTGATGAATCTATGACAAAGCCAAACTATCTTTCGTCTTATCATCTTCACAAGCATCCTGAACAAGTGCAGATTCAATATATCGATGTAATTTACATGCCTTGAGATGAATTATCATCTATTTCTGTCAAAAATTAAACTTCGCTTTTGTTTTGAGATTTTGGACAGAACAAACAATGTTGGGGTTAGGGTTCGTCATATTTCAATCTACAGTAACTCTGATACCACTCTGATGAACCTAAACAAATAAACACACATAAACCCATAGGAAGTATATCAAGAATTTATATATGAGGCAAAGGAACTTTTCTATTAATCAAACAAGGCTTGGCTACAACATACAAAAGTAACGGAGACTGAACACTGACTTTTACTACCTCTACATATGTTGTGCGGCTATCACATATATGTATATATATATATATATATCATGACCTAACTACTATTAGTACTAGTACAACTAGGAATTGAACTCTACGTGGCCCCACCATATTAACCAAATAAAATACCTAATACTAGTGGCACTAGCTTGGTTTAATAATTTCCTACAAATATGGACAAAATTCAAGTGATCCATAACCTATTAATTATCTTCATTAGGCATACCACGTAGGAGTAAGAAACAACTCTGATTAAAATAATTACTTATATACATATATATCTATAGATTCCCAAGATCCGACCTGACACAAAGTATGGCAAACATGAAAAGAACAAGTTTACATAGCTAGAAACTAGGGATGTAATCAAGTTGAGTCGAGTTCGAGTATCGCCATACTCGAGCTCAACTCGACATGCAAGAAAGATGCTCGACCTCGAGCAAGTAGTATTATTGGAACTTGATCTCGAGCTCGATGCATTGCTCAAAAAACTTGATCTCGACTCGCATGGGCTCGAGTCAGTGCGAGCCTTATCGAGCTCAAGTAAGAATATTTCATTTTCTTGACAATTTTTAAACGGAAAGATATTATTGCCCTTTAAAAATTTTCGTACGATCTGAAACATTTCCTAAATTCAACCACTCTTTTGGGTATAAGGGTAATTTCTTAATAATAATAATATATTAAAGAATTAAAATTAAAAATCTCGATAAGGTTCGACGAGTTTTTGAGCATTGCTTCTGGATATTCGAACTCGACTTGTTTGACTTATCGAGGTACTCAAACTCGATTCGAACTCGGCCAACCCGAGTCCGAGTCAAGTTTTTAACCGAGTTGCTCACGAGCAGTTTGGTTCGATTACAGCCCTACTAGAAACTCAACATAAGCCTCCTTAATGACTATAAACTCTGCAAAATGTTAAATAATAGGGTGAGCAAAGTCCTAGTACTCATTTATCCGCTAGACCAAGTTAGTACAATAATACTTTGGATAAAATACAAGAAACTCCCTTGTGATATTGTTGAAATACTCAGAGCCCCCTACTCTTAAGTATCACATACAACCATATATTTTAAATGGAAAGGTGATTTTGAATTATTACATTATTGGTAGCAAGTCATATCCTTCTTTATTAAATAGGTTATAATTTATTTTATACTTTATATTTTCTTTCATTTTCCTTTCTTTATTCAGAAAAATTATTTCTTCTTTCTATTTAGTCAGAAAATCATTTTATTCCATTTTTTAATTCATGTTTTTCATTTTTTCCCTTTTCTTTCTACCTCCTTCCCTTCATTCTCCACCAGCACTCACCACCATCCCTCTCCACCCGAGCCACCACTTTTCTAGCCATCCTCCCCCTCTTCCCTTTGCTTTCTCTCGTTCCTCCTTCCTCCCAACACCACCCTGGTTTAAATTAAATTATGCAACAAATGGGTTCAAAAGTTGGACAAAACAAAGGGCTTTCCATTACTTCCCGAATCCTTACCTACATTTAGTTCCTTCAAAAATGGCACGACAAATCAGATGGAAATGATAGAGAGATCTGTTTGTAGTATCAAATAACTATAGTACATGTGATTCACAAATAACAGTGATGAGAAAAGATGGCCTAATGGTTCCGTATTTGATTTGGACATAACCTACCCGAGTAATTAAATTGACCTACCAACATTTTTCAACCGATGTTGGTGGAAAATGTTGAAGCAGTTGCTAACCAAAACTGATCAACTATACTTATAGAATATGGAAAAAGCAAAAACTTGAAGTCTGATAGCTAGCAAATCAGGACTATGCCTAGAAATACAAGCATTATATATTGGTGGGGATGGGGTATGTCTAACCATACTGAAATTCCAAATTGTGATGAGCATTATTCATCGAAAACTTTTTATAATGAAAACAATTGGAGTCCAGAGTGGTTTTGGTTTGGAAAGCAAAATATTGAGAATTGGAGTCGCGATCTGGTCGCGACTAGACTAGATCTAGTCACCCACGGAATGTGGGAGAAGGCTGGGGGAGAAGAGAGGCGGGAAAAGGGGGGAGGGAGAGAGAGGGGTAATGTTAGAGAGGAAGGAGGAGAAGGAGGAAGAAGAGTGGGGAGAGGAAGGGTGGCAGTAGTATGGTGGTTGGGATGGAGGGGATAGTGATGGGAAGTGGTGGAGAGGGAAGAGAAGGAGGAAGAAGAGGTTTTATTTTATTTTTTTAGATTTTTTTTCCTTCTTAGGGGAACACAACTCAATTAAACATATAATTTGACCCCTTAATTGTAGTTTGACCTTATTTTGAGGGATAATTTGAATTAAGTTGCAAAACTCTTTAATTCAACTAAAGAGCGTTTAAGGTGAATAAAGAGTGAACCTTCATATGAACAAGATGGTTTACTTCACCATCAATTGAAGAAACTGCTAGTGGAATCAACTCCAAGTTTGAAAGAAATGTAGGAGTTTGTTTGGTTTTCAATTGTCTTCACTTTTATTACTTTCTTTTACTACTTGCTTTTGTGGTTAAATTGCCTGATCTTTATTGTTATTTTTCTTGCTTGAATGTGTAATCATTATGAAAATTTGGCTAGCTAAAATTGGGCTTACATTCCTCTCAGTCTTGTCTACCCTTTACCACTATCATGCTTGAATCCTTAAAAACACTCTAAACCAACTCAAAATCACAATTAATCAAGGGGGATAGGTTGATTAAAACACATAAAAAGACTAAACATAAACAAATACTAAAAAAGAAGTAAAAATGTCTAAACTAAAAAAGTTATTCTTAGTACCGATATTGTATTGAATCTTTCCCCAAAAATGGCACCAAAAACTTGAGGTAAAGTTTTAATTAGACTCAAACTTCTGCTACTATAAGTACACAAGTCATACATGAGTATCAGGATTATTCGAGTGTCAATCCCATAAGTAAAGATGATCAGCTACTGAAACTATTTGAATTTCTTTATAGTTTAAACTATTATTAATGACAATAAAATAACATTACACTAGGAAACATACATTAAAAAAGAAACAAACACGAGAAAAGCTCCTAGAATCCATTTTCTCTCTAACCTTGCTAGATAAATTACCTAATTATCACAATTTATCACCTTAGTTAAGTGTGGCATATTTTCCTAATGTATGTGAAACCTACTATCATGTTTATATAATCAGCTATATGCTCATTAGTTCATATGAAATTGCAAGATAGAAAGACACAAAGGTGCCCCTTTACTCTCATAAGTGAATTCCTTAGGTTTAGCACTTCCTTGAATCAGTATTAAATCCCCACACATTTAGATAATTGCAATTAATGGCCATTTAAACATGATTTTACAAACAAAGGTGCTAATAATAGCATTTTATGAACTATATTTTGTGGCCATTTCAAGTGATTTTAAATCATGTTTGGTTTAAAACAATAGCATTAAGGACGAAAATTTTCCATAAGTTAATGTTTAAGCACATGAGATTTAATCTTACAAGTTTTTAGTTTCTTTTCACTTGTTTGGATGATTGACTTTTGTAGAAAAAAGAATGGAAGTTTCATTGGAAGTTTGATCACCAAATTAAGCAAGGAAAACCTCGAATATGGAATGATCAAGTCAAGAAAACAAGGCAAGAGATCAATTATTGGACAACAAATGGTTAAAAGCCTTGGTTTTGGTGACAAAATGGTTGAAGAAGCTGATCAAAATTTCTTACTAAGACGAAACTGGTCTTCAAACCAGTTCTTGTCCAAGGTCTGGTTTTGAGGTACAATTTCTCTATCGATTCCAACCTTTGCAAGTTGCACAACTTGTGCAACTTGATTATTCTTGATGAATTGGTGCTAGATAGACCAACCATGATTGATAGGACTTAAAGGAGGCTAGATTAACTTGTCAAGAAACTTCATTAGCACTTTTTCAGCATTTCAAAGTTGAAAGAATCATATAGCCTTCTTTCTTTACTTTCGAAGCACTACTCTCACTTGTGTTCACATAGTGAAAATGATTTCTCTTTTGTCTTGATAGAACAAAGTTTGCCTATAAATAGATGAAATTGTGACTAGTTTAAAAAGAGAAGTAGTAGAGTAAGAAGTAGAGTGAGATTTAGGGATTGGAGTGAAATTAGTTCTTTCAAGTAGTAGTAGTAGTAGTAGTAGTAATTTTCTCTCTTGAAGAGAAAAACTTGTAGAAGTTCATCCAAAAGGAACTTCTTGTAGCAAGCTCATTTTGGAGGTTCAACTGAAGATCTTGAAGAACTTTGTTCCTCATTAACTAAGCTTTCTCAACTCTTTCTTTTTAATCCTATCAATATGAATTGTTGCATGGAACCTTTATGCTTTATTGTTTATTTCTTCATAATGAACTAGATATTTTGTCAAGGGAAAAGATGAAACTAATAGAACCTTGAATATGAGTTGTATGTGAATTATTCTTGTTAGATATTGTACTTGTTAGTTCATTTGTTCCTGCTTTAACATTTGTAATTGTTTTAATCACCAATTGCAAATCATTTTGTTGTTGTTAATCAATAAAATTGAGAAACAGTGATGGAAAAAGAATCAATGGAACTTAAGGAATAGACATACATGAGTTGTGATAGATTTGGGTGGATTTTCTTGTTACATTTCATGAACTATATGAACTAGGTTTTATATCTTATCCATGAGAGTAGGGAAGAATGATGTTACATACGATCGATTCATCATGAGAGTGAGTCTTGATTAACCTTGGAAATGAATCCCTAACAAGACAAGAGTAATTAGCAAGAGAATGATAATTTCACTTGTATTCTTGACCATTAGTGGAATCTATGCCCTAGAATTTTGTATTTGATAATTTTCCTCAAGAATTTCATCTACAATTTTAGCTTACAATTATAGTTTGTTGACATAGTTGCTTGTTGTTGCATAATTTATTTGTTGTCTAGATAATAGAGTGATGTAAGGACCTACTAATTAAAATTTAGGCTCCTTGTGGGATTGACCCTTATACTCACTAAACTATAGTTACGACCTATATACTTGCAAATAATGGGAGTATTTGGAATTAAATTTGAGTGCATATTTGAAGCCCCTCAAGTTTTTGGCGCCATTACTAGGGAGCAGTAATATTAGAGCCTAACAAGCTCTATTAGTATAGAGTTATTTTATTTAAGTTTCTTTAATCTATTTCAAGTAGTCTGGTGTGAATTTTTGAAGTTAATATATGTAGTGTATGCACCAAGTTTTACGATTTGCTGTTCTTTTGATCCAAAAATGAGAGGACAATAATGAGACAAAGAAGAAGTGCATTACAAGTAGAGGGAGAAACACACTAAATAGAGAAAGTCTCTATTGAATTGCCACCTATTGAGCCAATGGCAGAACAAGAAGCAAATAGGCAAGCTCTTAGAGATTTTGCATTACCGGGGACTCAAGGTGCTCAAACGAGTATAGTGTGACCAACAACAAATACTAATAATTTTGAGATTGAACCTGCACTTATTCAGATGCTATAACAATTTCATTTTGGAGATAATGCTATTGAGGATCCTAATGCTCATTTAGTTTCCTTTTTAGAAATATGTGATATAATCAAACTTAATGGAGTTAGTGAGGATGCTACTAGATTTAGGTTATTTCCTTTCTCTTTGAGAGATAAAGCCAAAGTATGGCTGCAATCTCATACTCCTAATACGTTTACTACTTGGGATGATTTATCTCGTGCTTTTTTTAAAAAAATACTTTCCTCCTGGTAATACTGTTAAGTTTGGAATGGACATAACTAGTTATAGTCAAAATGAAGGAGAGTCATTAGATGAAGTTTGAGAAAGATTTAGGGACTTGCTAAGAAGATATTCACATCATAGACTCGCTAATTGGTTTATTGTACAAACATTTTATAATGACTTGACTTATTCAACTAAAACCAATGTTGATGTAGCAGCAAGTGGAGCATTAATAGAAAAGTCACTCAAGGAAGCTCAAAATTTGATTGAAAAAATGGCAGCCAACAGCTACCAATGGGCAAATGAAAGAGGTAGTCATAGAAGGATAGTTGGTATGTATGAAATTGATTTTTGTAATATGTTAGAGGCAAGGTAATCATCCAAAACCCGCATCTTTTCCTCTCAATTTATAGTAGTTAGTGGTTATATCTAGTTAGTCTTTGGATTGTTGATGGGTTCACCAGAACCTTGACACTAGGTAGAGGACTTGAGGTGGCTTCATAGGTAGAGGTTTTGAGGATTATTGTGTGTTTACTTGTTTGTTTGGTGCTTATTTTGATGTATTATAGCTTAGTTTTGGTTGGAAGTTGAAAAGAAAACTAGAGGAAAGAAAGAGGCTTGCTGTCCGAATTTTGACTGGATGAATTCCTCATGTCAATTTCGAATTTTGTTGTTGTTTTGGTGCAATAATGTTTGTTATATGATGATATTTATGTGTGTTAAATACATCCCAAAAAGCTTCACAACTGGTCGAGTTAAAGTAGGGGAAAGTGAGGTTGCAAATCTGAAATATTTTCTGATAAGGAGACCCAACTAGTGTTCACGTTTTAGCCCATAACTTTTTGTTTGGGAGTTGAAATCAAGTGTCGTTTATGACATCTGAAACTAGACTCCGAGGGATTTCCAACGGTATAAAATGCACCTCCTAATTCATTTCCTATGAGCCGTAGTGAACCGGCAAAGATGACTGATTTTCCTCACTGCTTTAATCCGAGAAACAGTCATAGCTGCAGTTTGTAGTTCAATTTCACCTACCTTGCAAAACGAATTTTAAGACAGTTCCTTCTAGTAATTTTTAGCATTTTGAACCTAGTTTTCCACACCACAAACCACGCTAAATTTTGAGATGTGTAACTCTAGTTATGATCAGATTTCGAAACTCTGTCAAGTACTTTAGAACTGGAAATTCCGTGAAGCAGGTTCCAAAACTCAGCTTTCTTAAAACTATTATATCTTGGTGTAGAAAGGTTCAAATTGAGTTCCGTTTGTTGCATTTGAAACTAGATTTGAAGTTCTATTAGTGGTATAAATTTCAAGAGTTGATTCTATTTCTATGAATTGTGCCGAATTTCCAAAGTTTACAGAAATTTCAAGCCTGTTTTGCTCTGTTCTATCTAGAACAGTGACTTTGAACTAAGATTTGGATGGTTTCAGATTGGAGTCTGGAAAAAGTGTCTTCTAGAGAGTTTTAGCGCATTGAGTTTAGTTTCCAACGGTATAGAGTTTTCAATTTTTGGACTTACAGAACTCGAGATATGATTTTTCTAAATAGTGTCGTACCAAACTGGAAATTTTCTGGTTTCAAACAAAGGACTCTTTTAAGCACTTTCAACCTTCCTTTGAGATTGTTGGTCCGTTTTAAGTTTAATTGCGTGATTGGATACAAGGTCTCTTTGAATTTTAAACCTTCGTTTTGAATCTTAGTTTCCAAAAGATTAATCTTCTTTTGATGATTTTTCTTGGTTGCCTAACTTCCTTGGTTAATGGCACCTCTTTTCATAATTGAGATATGAACTTCAACCCTAGTCTTATGCCCTCAATTTTAATGAGATTGAACTTTAAAAAGAGAGCATTTTAACTAGACTAATTCTTGAAAAATTTCACTAGTTTTATACTCGAAACTTAACTTGGAACCTTTAACTTTGACATTTACTATGAAAATGAGTGAAATTTTGATGGGTTTTGACTCCATTAGTTTGAAAAATGTGAACGTTCTTTATATTCTAATGTTTGGACATGAGATTGGAAGTTTTGAAAGATGGAAACTATTTACCCTTTTTTTACGATTTTCATACCGAAAGTGAATATGGTACTTTCTTTTGGAATTGAGATTTACTTACCACGACATGAATCAAAATGACTTTTGAGTCCTCTTTGAGTATTATTTCAATAATTTAGCGAGAAAAACTCTTTTAACTTGACTTGAATTTGTGACTTTGAGAGTGGATAGCGAGAAAATGTTTTACTTCTTAATCTTGGCCGAATATCTAGATAATCATGATTGTGCATGTCTCAGATGGTCATGAGAACGCCGAAAAACTCGTCTGACTTCTCGCTTTGCTCTTACTTTGCCTTGACTTTTGGTGAGTGTCAAGTGCATGTTCAATGCTAATGTGATTGAAATGAGATTTATACAAGTGCTATATGATACATGAACTTGTCGAGACAAGAGTGTACTTTATCGCCCTCGTCCTCTTTATCTTGTGATTGAATGATATTTGTTAAATGAATGTATATGACTTGCACTTGTACTTGAAATGTTTTAACTCGTGAGCACTGAGTGGTAGAATGTATCACGTCCTATTCGGGTGAGAGGTACCCCTCATCCCGACTCAGTGCTATGAACGATTTTAAATCGATTGGAACGTTGTCTCATCGACCAATCATGCTTGTGGGGACGCCCCAACCCATTGACTAACCTTGTAACTCGAGTCGGCAAGAGATTGGTCGAGAACCTTGGTGAACCTTGGGAAATAATATAGTTCGATCTTTTGAGATCTCGCTAGACATACTCAAATAATATCACCACTACATGAATGTTTGGTTACGGATTCGAGTGGGTGTTGTTGGATGGAGGTAGTAAGTGGAGAGCTACGGTCCTATTACTACTTGAGTTGACGGAGAGTCAACCCCAAATGACTGGAATTGGTCGAGATGTGGATATAACTCTTGAGAACTCTCGTATCCTTCGATGTGTGTTTATTTTCTACTTGTGCACTTAAATGAAACTTCATGTTTAAAGTTGCTTTAAAGTATGTTGCTTGATTGATTGGTTCTACTTGCTTGTTTGTTTAAATTTTCTTGGTCTCACTGAACGTTCGCTCATCTCTTTAAATTTGTTTTCCTTAATAGGCTTTGGAGGTGAATTGGAGGTTCTAGTCTAGTGACTTGGTGGACGCTAGTATATCTTTTGTATGATTTTGGTGACTCTTAAAGTGTAAATTTTGTTACTCTTGGTTGGTGGATTGTAATTATAATGGCTAACCTTAGAAGTTGTGGTTTGTATATTTAAAGTATTTTTTAATCAAATCGATGGTTGTTTTATGACTCTGTATTAAGTTTGAACGAGTGCATGAGTCCTAACGAGAGTTGGGCAAGCGTCCCGCTGATACCCTAGCGTTCACCTTAGGGAGAGATGGGGGCGTCACAGTTGGTATCAGAGCGCTAGGTTTGAAATACGTGGAGTAAGATTAGGAGTTCTTAGTTGTGAACTTTTGGTCATAGAATCCATGATAAACCTTAAGTTAAATTTTTAATTGGTATCAGTGACTATAAGGGCTTGATCTTTAGTTTTGTGGGTTATTTGTAGAATATGGATAGCAGCAGTGATGATAATAGGGTTGAGGGACCTCTCCTCGTGATCCCGTATCGTCTGATCGGAGGCGGACCCCTCCTGAGGTACTCACCTGCTAAGCGGGATAGGACGTGCCCATGTCGAGAGAGATTCTCCTACCCTAACCACTTGGTATTAGGGGTAACTGAGGAGCGGAGGCAGTTGATTCGTGATTTCAGGATAGCACAAGTTGAGAAAGAGGAGATGGAGACCACTATGTAGGGCCAAACTGCTCGGATTCAGGAGATTGAGGTTAGGGTACTTGAGGAGCGTCTTCCATGCACAGTTTCAAGAGATCGAGGGGTGTCTTATCCAGATTGTCCAGAAGGCGGGGAATCGCGTGGATGGTATTATGGTTGAGTGTGTGATTATGGCCGACCGTCTAGAGAAGGCTTTGTTTGGGGATGTACCTAGAGAGGCTGCACCTGTTGTGGAAAGTGGAGATAGAGCCGATGGAGGAGGACCCCGAGGAGGACCCTTCTAAATTTGTAGGATCTTCTGGTTCGGTTCAACTTGTATTAGTGATTTCCCGATCCTTTGACTTTTGACTTTTGTTCAGGACTTAGAAGGGGTGAAACTCGCCGTGAGACCTTTTGTATTTTGTTACTTGTACCCCCTGTATTTTGAGGCACTTGGATGCCTATGTCCTATATTTGATATTATTGACTAACTGTTTGCACTCTTGACATGTGACATGACTTCTAACCTATGTAAAGATCTATATTTTGATTTTAAAGTATTCTTACAACTTGTACATGTTTTTAAATTTATATGCTTATTTTTCCCTCTTTTAATTATACGTTTAGAATATTGCTATATGGATTGACGAGGATGTGGAAGGCGGCGTAGGCATGGGTTTCAGCAACCCCGTACTCTCGAGAGAGGTGAGAGATTTGCGACTGGTCGAAACCAAAACCCTAGGAACGAAGAGAGTAACCAAGTGGCTACGGCCCTTAACCGCATAACCGATGTTCTTGAACGTTTAGTTTAACGCCAAGGCCCTGAACCAGTCAACCAATTTAGGAACCAAGAGAGAGGTGAGGATAGAGTTTTAGAGTACTTTTTAAGTTCGCCCCACTTAGATTTCATGGAGGGTCTGATCCCGAAATAACAAAAAATTGGTTTGAAAGGATAGTGGAGATTTTTACCGCTTTAGATTATGTTGAGGAAAGGCAAGTGAATATCACTATTTTTCAATTTGAAGGAGCAGCTCGTTCATGGTGGAACGTTGTTAGGGCAAAGTGGGAAGAGAACAAATCCACTGGATTTAAGCAAACTTTGAGAGAGAGTTCAATGGCAAATTCCTTTTGCCTATGATACAAGAAAAGAGAGAGGATGACTTTATTAAATTGAAACAAGGGTTACTAAGTGTAGCCGAATATGAGAAGCGATTCACTAAATTTTTCAAATTTGCCCCTGAATTTGTGGTCACGGAACGTAAAAGAATAAGGAGATTTATTCAGGAGTTAAATGTAGAAATCCAAAAATCCCTAACAACCACCCAGATCACAACTTCACGGATGCCTTGGAGAAGACACAGAGGGTAGAGAATGCTAAATCCCAATCTAGAATTTTTCACGTTAGAAAGAAGGGTAACCCAAGTAACACCTCTGGATCGTTCGAAAAATCTACCCAACCTCTTAAGATGGGAAGAGGGATTGGAGGAGTGAGAACGCCCGAAAAATTCGAAGGAGCTCCATCAAGAGAAGTCCCGCGAAAGGAACCAGAGTGGACGAGATCAGTAAAAAGGGAGTTTTCAAGTTGGTTAGGTCGTGACCCATCGTGTGATTTTCTAGATATTGTAGTAAGTCTAATCATACTGAGATCGAGTGTTGGAGAAAGTAAGAAAAATGTCTGATTTGCGGTAGTACCGATCACCAGATTTCGAGTTGCCCTAATGCCTCTAAGGAAGGAGGAAATACCCAATAGCCTACTAGGTCTGCTTCAAAGCAGTCAAGTGCCGGAGAGAGCCAACCAAAAGTGCCAGTTAGGGTTTACGCCTTACATAATTAGCAAATCCCAAACCCAACTGAGGTGATGGAAGGTACGATTCCTGTTTTTCATCGTCTAGATCGAGTTTTAATTGATTTTAGGGTAAACCCATTCTTTCGTAGATTCTAACTTTATGAAGGGTATAGATGTAAAGTATGAATTATTGCCTTTAATTTGGAAATTAAGACTCCTACGGGGAATTAATACCTGATTGCTAATAAAGTTTATAGAAATTATGAGATTTGAGTTGGTGAGAGAAGATTGTTGGCAGATTTAATGAACCTACCAATTAAGGAATATGATTTGATACTTGGGATGGATTGATTAGTTCGATACCATGCACAATTGGATTGTAAGATGAAACTAATAGAATTACACATTCTTGGGGAAACAACTTTAAAATTAGATGTGAGGGTAGACTAGCATCGTCTGCTTTAATCTCGGGGATTTGAGTTAGGAAATTGTTGAGTATTGGAGTTAAAGGATATCTAGTCTTTCTTATCAATACATGTTGAAAAACATACCGGTAGTGAAGGAGTTCCTGACGTCTTTTCCGAGAAATTAGAGACGTTACCTCAAGGGAGGGAAATAGTGTTTAAGATTGATGTGGCTCAGAGGACGACCCCTATCTCTAAGACACCTTACAGGATGGTTCCAATTGAATTAAAGGAATTGAAATTGTAATTAAAAGATTTATTAGGAAGAAATTTTATCAGAGAAAATAACTCACCACGGGGAGTTCCAGTGCTCTTTGTTAAAAGAAAATGAGAGTTTGGACGCTATGTATAGACTATCGAGACTTGAATGATACAACCATTAAGAACAATACCCTCTATCTCACATAAATGAACTATTTGATCAGTTACAAGGAACAGTGGTATTTTTTCAAATTAGATTTGAGGTAAGGATATTACCAATTGAGGATTCTAGAAGTTAATGCGCCTACAATCGCTTTCAATTCAAAGATATGGACACTTTGAATTTGCCAATAATGCCCTTTGGATTAACTAATGTGCCAGCAGCGTTTATGGACTTGATGCATCGGGTTTTTAACCTGTATTTGAATCAATTTGTGGTAGCAGTCATTGATGACATATTAGTATACTCTAAATCCCGAGAAAATCATGAATGGCACTTGAGAATAGTTTTGCAAACCCTGAGAGAGAACAAACTTTTTGTTAAGTTCAATAAATGTGAGTTTTGGTTGGAAGAAATAGCCTTTTTAGGTCATATAATCTCTAAGGAAGAGATTACTGTGGATCCAACTAAGGTAGAAGTTATTTCTAAATGGAAAAGACCAGAAAATTCTACCGAAATTCATATTTTCTTAGGGTTAGGCGGATATTACCGTCGGTTTATCAAGAAATTTCTAAGATTACAAAACCCTTAACGGAGTTGACTAAAAAGTATGGTAAGTTCATTTGGGGATTTTTAAATGCGAGAAAGGGTTTCAAGAGTTGAAAAAGTGTTTGATCGAGGCACTTGTGTTAGCATTGGCCGAGCGGAGGAGATGGTTTTGTTATTTATACATATGCTTCAAAGGATAGTTTAACGTTTGTATTAATACAAAGTGGAAAAGTGATTGCGTATGCCTCTCGTAAGTTGAAATCTCATGAGCAAAATTATTCGACCTATGATTTGGAGTTAGCGGCAGTAATGTTTGCCTGACTTTCGAGGTTTTCACGGATCACAAGAGTCTTAAGTATTTGTTTCTTCCAGAAAGAGTTGAATTTGAAGCAACGTAGATGGGTGAAATTTTTGAGGATTATGACTGTTCGTTTAACTACCACCCCGAAAAAGCTAATATAGTAGTGAATGCCCAAAGTCGCAAGGTGCAAGTGACCAGTTTAATGGTGAGGGAATAGCACATGTCAGAAGAAATTAGTTGATATAGACCTATCTAGTTTTCAAGTTCATCAGTCTGTTTGCACTTCAATGGCTAGTTCGTGGTGCCAAAATCAAGATGTTACTCCTAAACCTATTGAAAGGCTTGAACAAGATGTTGCTTGCAATTGAAGACGCGTATGGTCAAGCCTAAACGCCACATTGGACCTAGATTAATGAGCTCATGTTGAGCCTAGGGGCTGGCCATGTAGGCCGTAGTCCATTAAAAACATTAGTTTAGTCGTTTGTTTAGTTATTTAGTAGGCTTTAGTCTCGGCCAAGCAAGGGAAGATGGGCTGGCCGACTTCCCCTTTAACATTTTCCACCTTTATTAGGTTTTCGTCAAGGTTATAAATAGCCTTAAGTTGATGTTACATGCAGTTTTCAATTATTGAACAAAAAATTTCAGAATTTTGTCCATTCTTTGTGGCAAATTCCTTTAGTTTGTGAAAGATAGTTTGAAACACCCTAGAGTTGATTCTAGGTTGTTCCTTGACTTATCAATCAAGCAAACACACTTGATTATGGTGTCCTCTACCGTTGAGTCTATTCTTAAGTGGTCCAAGTTTGGGTTCAGCTCCGTCAATTTCCGCAACGTGTCCTTTAAATCCTGAACTTTGCTTCCGCGCTCGTATCATCTGGTATCAGAGTAAGGTTAGAGATATCACGTATATTCCTTTTATTGCTTTTTGAGTCTGTTTTAGTCTCCTAAATTTGTAGTCCAAAATGTTAGGGTTTTGTGTTCGGTCGTTGGTTTCGTGTTGTCAAGTCCGAATCTATTTTGTTGTCTTCGTTGTTGCGTCTGTTACGTAGTTGCTTTCTGTATCTTCTCTGTCCAGAAGTTTCATTGTGCATCGTGTTTTTTGGTGTTGCTTGTCCGTGACTTGTTCAGCAAAAAAAAAAAAAACAGTCGTGGCGGCTAGGGTTTGTTTCCCATTCTTGTCGCATCTTGAGTTGGGTTTGTCGTGCGTAGTAACCTGTCCAGATTGTCCCTTTGTTACTTGTTGCTAGTTTTTGCTACTTCGTGGTCTAATTATGGTTGGAGTCTTGTGTGTGTTTGGGTCGTGTAAACAACCCAGCAAAAAAAAAGAAAAAAAGAGAAACCTGTTTGCGTACCTTGTTGCTTCCTTAAGTCATTGCTGGAATTTCTTTCTTGGTAGCTGCCGAACCTGTTTTGTGTTTGTCCTTGAATATTTGTGTTGTATTTTGCAAATCTTGAATGCCAAAAGCATATTTGGGGAGTTCTTGAACTTCTTAATCAGCCTTCTTGGGATTCTTGAAATCAGATTTGGAAACTCTTGGGAAAAGCCTCGGGTTCTTGAAAACAAATTTCAATCTTTCTTGGCAATCTTGAACCTTTGATCCGAGACTTCAAATTAGTTGGGATTGAAATCTGAGTTCCCGAAAAAAAAAGGGGAAAGCAAGGAAAGGAGGCCAACACAGTTTCGGATTAGGAAGTTGTTTAGCTTGGGAAATCCTAGTCGGTGGGGATTGGGAGACAAGGCCTAATGGCCAACAAAGGCTACCAAAAGCTGACCTGTTTGTAGCTACTAGAAATCATCCACGAACCACCGCCATTCTTGTCCCAAAATCCCAAAGAAACCTGGAAAAAAATTGCCAAAAGAAGAAAAAAAAAACGCTACCGCTACACCTTGGAACGCCCAAACCAGCCTACAATTTGAGTCGGTTGAGTATCACTTTGTGATCTGAATTGCTGGAAATTGAGGGCTGATTCTCACGTCATTTGAACTTCCTCAAAGCAACTTTTCCCCTCCAAAATACTGACCAGAACTCAGCACAACAGCAGCTCAAAATCCCAGTTTATCGGGTAGAGTTTTCTAGGATTTCAAAAATCTCAACTTTGGAGTCATTTGTTGTGTTTTCTTTTTGAGTCGTTAGTTGATGATTAGTCATAATCTGAGTCTTGGGTCACATTGTAGGTTGTCATCCATCTCCATTATCGTCACAATTTTGTGTCACTTGGTGACTAGTCAAGAAACGATCCTTGCGGTGACGCCTAACTTGTTTCAACCCGAACAACTAGCAAACCTAAGGAATTGTTTGGTGAGATTATTATAGAGTGAAACACTTGAATGCAAACACGAGTGTGAAGGTAAACACTCAGAGAGCGAAGTGAGGAACTTTATTACTAACCTTTTCTCCTTGCAGGTTGAAATTAAATATGTCTCAAAGTGTTGGAACTATTAATACTCCTTATGACTTGGGACATATCATCGAGGCATTGAGTGAATTGAACAAAAGGTTTGGCGCATTGGAAAACAAGGTGGAGCAGTCCGGTCCGTCAAAAAGTACCACCAAAAAGAAACCTCATTTGGATGAATCAAGTGATTCAAACAATGAGACTGACTATGAGGTCCATGAGGACCGAACTAGAGGAGCAAAGAGAAATTCCAGGCGCAGAGACGATGATGGAGTCCGAGCGATTAAACTCAAAATTCCTCCTTTCCAAGGCAAGTCTGATCTAGAGGCTTACCTAGAGTGGGAGAGAAAGATGGAACTTATCTTTGAATGCCACTCCTATTCGGAGAGTCAAAAGGTCAAGCTCGCAACTATTGAATTTAGCGATTACGCAGCCATTTGGTGGGATCAAATTAGTGCAAGTCGGAGAAGAAATGATGAGCATCCCGTAAGGACATGGGAGGAGTTCAAAAGATTGATGCGGAAAACGCTTCATTCCAGCTTACTACTATAGAAATTTGCACAACAAATTGCAAACTCAAACCCAAGGTAGTATGACGGTTGAAGATTATTTAAAGAAATGGAAGTGGTCATGATGAGAGCTGATGTTCATGAGGATTTGGAGGCCACTATGGCCAGATTTTTGCGTGGATTAAGGGACGAATTGCTGAGATTGTGGAGCTGAATCATTACTTTGATTTAAATGAATTGTTGGATAAGGCGATGAAGGTGGAAAGGCACCTCAAGAGGAGGGGTAACACTCGTTCAAATTCCAACTATCAAGCTAGAAATTGACGAAGTTCGCCCTCAAGAGGTGAGGACACGACTGTAGGGACTTCTCAACCACCAAAATCGAGGGCCATTGATGCTAAATCAGCACCTAAGGCCGAGGTGGATGTTAGCCAAAGAACCCTAAAACTGTGAAATCGGGATGCTAAATGCTTCAAGTGTCAAGACTTTGGACACATAGTATCTCAATGTCCCAACCAAAGGACCATGCTTATCTTGCCTAATGGAGAAATGGTGTTAGATAATGAGGATGATTGTGAAGGTATGCCACCTTTAGTAGAAGAAAGCGACCACTCGGAGGAAAGAATTGCCATGTGAAGGGAATGTTGGAGTCTTGGTTGCAAGAAAAGTACTTGCTGCCCGAGCTTTAAAGGATGAAGGTGAGCAAAGGGATAACTTGTTCTACACTCGTTGTCACATCAAAGACAAGTTGTGTAGTCTAATAATTGATGGAGGGAGTTGTGCAAACGTAGCAAGCTTGTTCATGGTTGAGAAATTATCTCTTCCAACCACCAAGCACCCTCAACCATATCGACTTCAATGGTTAAATAACAATGGTGGTGAACGAGTTTTTAGACAAGTGAAGGTCCCATTCCGCATTGGTAGGTGAAGATACGGTGGTATGTGATGTGGTACCCATGCAAGCATGTCACTTGATCTTAGGACGACCTTGGCAATACGACAAAAGCTGTCAACTTCGATGGTCGAGCTAATAAGTATTCCTTCATGCATGGTGATAACAAGGTTACTCTTGTCCCTCTTGCCCCTAGACAAGTCCAAGAGGATCAAGCGAGGTTACATGAGGAATATGAGTTGGAGTGTGAGTTGAGAAAAAAAGAAAAGAGTGAGATTGAGAGTAGTGAAGAGAGAAAAGCACTAGTGAGTTCAGCCAAAGGGGTGTATAAAGCTATGAAGCATAGCTTGTTAGTAAGGGTGGGTGTGACAAATTCCTTCTTCCAACTTTACTAACACAATCGCTCCCTAATTTTTCTTCATTTGTTCAGGATATCACACAGATATGGATTGCATGATTGCACTCCCATTTCACCCAACCTTGCTGCCATTCCTTTTCATGAAGACGTTGACAGCACCATTCCAAGAAAATTTCCCCTTATTAACCTTTGTTTCTGTGAGGACCCACAATTTTTCTATTTTATTTATTTTACTGGCTTAATTAATTATTTACTCACCCGTTTTCACTAAATATTTATTCCAACCTTTTTAGACCCAATTACATGGAACTATGGCTTACATGTATTTTTTAAACTGACTTCTTACGAAAATTAATTTTTGGAAGGTTAGATAAGTGAGAATAGTGAATACGCGATTGGAATCAATAATCGAATCGATAATACAATAAGTTTGGAAAATTGGAGATTTGTACATTAGTCCTAAAATAAGTATTTTTAAGTTTAAATACTCAAGTGATAGTTAGTTATACTATTGGTTATAAGAATTTCCTTAGAAATTTCGCTTTATCGCGCACAAGTCGGAAATACGCGTTTTCGCGGTGCGATTAATTGAGGGACTTTAGACCCTTATTTCTAGATTATTAAAAGTGAAATAATATTAGTATAAATGGAAGTACATAGAGGTATAATGCACAAGTGAAACAAACTCGAGAGAAATCGAGTACGAAACGCGCGCGTACGCGCACTAATGGGTGTTGACTTTTGTACCACAAAAGGCCACCAAACCACCAAGCTTCCTCAACAAGCCTTACCATCAGCCATTTCTCTCTCTTTCTTCATCAAGAGAGCCGAAATTTCCAGCCAAGAAGGGAGCAAACTTTCTTCATCATTTCACCTCAATCCAACCACCATTTCACTCCAAATTTGCAACATAAACTCCAAACCATTGGAGATTTACTTAGGCAAGGAGAAGAGCTTCATTTCATGGTTTCTTGGAGCTTTCTTGTGGCCAAAATCTGATCTTGAACATCTAAGAAGGTAACAACGATCAACCTTGAAAATCTTAGTTTTTGGAAGTAGAGTTTTGGCACGTATAAACTCATACGATCATGTGGGTAACTTGATTTATGGTGGAAATTGTTGTGTGGGCTCTATGAATTCCCCACTATGACTTGTTGGGCTGATTGAATGAGTTTTTGATGTTGTTAATGTTGGTTTAGGTGGCTTAAATTAGTAGAAATAAAGTGAGGATATGAAAGATAGCTCAAAGGAGGTGAAAGGAAGAAATTTTTCCGATTCTGCCCTTGTGTTGTCCGTGGCCTTTAGGGTGAAATTTGTGATTCCGATGGCTTAGTTATGATTTTTATATGTTGTGTGAGATGTGTAGAAAGTTTCATCAAAAAAATTTCCATAATTTGGTTTGGCCAAATGTGAATTTTCCGTAAGACAGCAAAACTGGAAAATTTCTCGTCACTGCTCTGGCAGTGCTTTTTGTATTGGCTATAAACTTTTCGTTCCGATGTTGAAATCTTTTTCTGTTAGTGGCACTGGAAACTAGACATTCCAGGTTTCCAACGGTATAAAATGTACATTCTGATTCCACCTGAGTGATCCGTACCACCATTTGAACCTGACTGTCATGTTTCCACGTTTTTCACAGAGAGCCCTGTTTTGAGCAGCGACTTGATGTTAAAAATGAGCTAGTTTGTGAATAGATTTTGAAAACTATTTCTCAAAGAAATTGTAAGCCTTATGAATCTAGTTTTCAACGCCACCACCACGCTCAATTCCGAGTTGAATTGAGTGAGTTGTGGCCAAAGTTTCGAAACTAACTCAGAGTTTGAAAACCCTCAAGTTTGGACTGAAATTTGTGACCACTCTTGAATTGGGACTTGTTATTTCGGAATTTCTTGGTGTTAATCACCTACCAAATTGCACTTTGGATATTTCTTGAACCTTTGGTTTCATAAATAAACTGAAATGGGACTGATTTTATTGGTGCAAAATGTTCGGAAACGAACTAAAAGCAAGAAGACAGATTTACTAGGAAATATTTTCCAAACTTTGGTGGTCTTGTTAACTGTCCTTTCCATACTAGTTTTTTGCGTAAAATTTGATAGGAGTATAGTACTTCATATGGAAGTTTATGTGTCCCAAATTTGGTGTCCATTCTAAGACCATTTCGATACCCAAATTGATGTCCCAAATCTTGCTTTTCAAACCTGAAAAAACTTTTCTTTTTCTTGGCCGAATGGTCAAACTTGTTTTGGAACGTTTTGTTTCGAAAATTTGATGTCAATTACTGCTAAATTTCTCATTGGGATGTTTATTAGACTTTGTCTTAAAAAAAATGAACCATGTTTGAGGAAATTTCGTTGGCCAAATGTTTGGAAAAGGGAAAAACAAAATACAAGGCAGATTTGCCTTGGAAATTCGTGGGACTTTAGTGATTTTTTTTAACCGACTTCCCGTGTGAATATTTAGATGAAAATTTACAGAGGAATAGCCCTCATATGGTAGTATAGTACTGCCAAATTTGGTACCATTCCGAGTCCGTTTCAATACCCAAACTAGAAGTCACAAAGTTCCAATTTTAAATCTGGAAATTTGTCCAGTGAGCTTCATTTTTGCACCAATTTTGAGCTGCTATATCTTGGAGTTCAAAAATTTCGAATCTTGTTCCGTTTATGGTGTTTTAAACCTTACTTGCAACTCTAATTAATTTCCAATTTTAGATGTTAGATCGAATTCTATGATTTTTTCCGAATTTTCAAAGTTAGCCAAAAACCAACCCGAAACTGTCTTAATGGTCCAAAAGAGCCACTTTGAGTCAAATTTTGAATATCTTCCATTTGAAATCATGGAAAAGTGTCTTCTAGGAACTTTTAGTACTTTGGAAGAAGTTTCCAACGGTACCAAGTTTTCCAATTTTAGACTTGTAATTAGTGAGATACGATTTTTCAAAAGATCTTGTATCAAATCTGAAATTTCGAACTAAAAGGAAATCAAAGTTTCAAACTCTCCATTTTCCTTCCATATCACTCGACCGTTTCGCACTTGACTTTAAAGATACAAATAAGATTTTTTCTTGTACTTTTATAACCCCACTTTTGAGTCTCGATTTACGAGTAATTAATGCTCGTATTTGTGAAATTTTCTTAGATTGTACTAGTGTGCAATCTTTCTTGATATTTAGGGGTTCTAAGTGATATTGTGTAATAGTTGATGGTTATTTGCTCAGGCGCTCAAGGGAACCTTCAAGAGGAACTCGAAGTGGACGCCTAAACACTTGTTTGACCACTTACTCTCTTGTATTGACTAGGTGAGTGTTCCATATAGGAGTACGTGATTTGAATAGTCTATGATATGTTTACTCCATGGTCATTATGTGTTAAGTGTTACCATACTCATTCTCATTTAAGTAAAACGTACTTGAATTACTCAATATGAAATACTTGAAATACATATTTACATGCACGTTTCAATGATTGACTATGCTATGGCTGCATAAGTCGATTGGCGTGAATCTCCTCGACTCTTAAGTGGTAAAATTAGATGGCCAATAAGCGGCCTACTAAGATGAATAATGTCTATCAATTAACCGTTACTACTTACCGTTAACCGTTAACCGTTAACCGTAATTACTTACCGTTTACCGATTTATTGGCTATTTGATTATTTGATTACTTTTGACTATTTGATTATCTGATTACCGTAAATTATGTGTTCATACGAAATTACCGCATATTGCTTATGTGTTTAAATGTTAAATGTTGCCTATAATTGCTCCTATGAAATTGCCATCATTTTAAGGCGAGTGTGTACTTTATCTCACTCGACCTACTAAAATGACAAATTTTCTTACCGTTCACCGTATACCGTTTACCGTTTATCAACTTGTTTGATTACTTGTGTATGTTGTAAACTCTAAGATGAACTGGGCCCTGCCCTTGATTACTAACCTGCTCGAGACAGGACTGGGTTCGGTCGGGTAGATTGGAACCCTGGGACACCGTTTCGGTATACTCGAGTATTACTACTGGAGGGATAAGGTGATGGCCAGACAACCGAGGGGATCACTGGAGTTATAAGGTGAAGTTGACTGAATGGTTCCGCTGGAATACCGTATCCTTCAAAGTGTGTTTATTTTTGTATACTGATAACTGTATCATACTAATGTGCCAAGATGTAATCTTGAACCATACTTGTATTATGCTCAAATTACTCGTACAATGATAACTATTCCATATTAATGTGCCAAATATGCAACCTGGAACTATACATGTAGTATGCTCAAATTACCTGATTTATTAGAACTGTTAGAGTGTCTTGGAACCTCATTGGGTTGTGTCGCTCATTCCATGTTTTTGTTTTCCTTAGCAGGGTTCGAGACCAAGAGTGTTCGTGAATAGTACTAGATTGTTTTCATTTGAAGACCTTAAGTTGTATTATAACGGATGGTTATAAATACATATTCTTTTGGATTGTATTAAGTTTGAAAGTTAAGTAATTGTAAGTATGAAGTATTTTGGAGTACTTTAATTATATATTGAATTTATTTGAAGTATTTCGAACTTTTGAATTGTGGATTGTAGTGAGTCCTTGCGAGAGTTGGGCAGGCATCCCGCGGATACCCTTTGGTTCGCCTTAGGGAGAAGTGGGGCGTCACAGTTTCTCTCTTCTTCTCATGTCTCTGTTTCCTTCCCACATTTATCTCGTTTTGGGGAGATGTCCCACTAATCCTTGTCATTTCATTTTTGTAGACATTGGGGCTGATTGCATATCACAAGTTCGTCTAACGTAAGAATTCCTCAATGCGCATTACAACTACTATTGTCTACGTCTAGATCATCCGTGGTGAAGCCTTCTTCTCCCCATACCTGCTTTTGTGGTATGCACCCGCAACTGCAATTGAAGCCATTGGATTGTGGGAAGATGTTCCGCCCCAATTTGAGGATCCATACCTCTTCTATACACAAGCATTGAAGCTGGTCTGTGAGCTCCTAGGTACTTCAACTGGTCCCTTTCAACATTGCTCACGATGGTCCGTATCTTGGATGCCACCCTTGACCATGATCATCATTAGGTTGTCCCGACGACATGTAACTCATCTTGTGGCCCTTCGTGTTTCGATTTGTGGGCTAATCACCTTTAAGAGGAGGGGAATGATACGGACCTAGCTAGTTTTCAAGTTCATCAAGTCTGTTTGCACTTCAATGGCTAGTTCGTGGTGCCAAAGTCAAGATGTTACTCCCAAAATCATTGAAAGGCTTGAGCAAGATGTTGCTTGCAATTGAAGACACATAAAGTCAAGCCTAAACGCCATATTGGATCTAGATTAATGAGCTCATGTTGAGCCTAGGGGCTGGCTGTATAGGCCTTAGTCCATTAAAAATGTTAGTTAGTTGTTTGTTTAGTTATTTAGTAGGTTTTAAGTCTCGGCCAAGCAAGGCAAGATGGGCTGGCCGACTTCCCCTTTAACATTTTCCAACTTTATTAGGTTTTTGTCAAGGCTATAAATAGCCTTAAGTTGATGTTACATGCAGTTTTTCGATTATTGAACAAAAAATTCTAGAATTTCATCCATTCTTTGTGGCAAATTCCTTTATCTTGTGAAAGTTAATTTGAACACCCTAAAGTTGATTCTAGGTTGTTCCTTGATTTATCAATCAATCAAACACACTTGATTGTAGCGTCCCCTACCGTTGAGTCTATTCTTGAGTAGTCAAAGTTTGGGTTCAACTCCGTCAATTCCGCAATGTGTCCTCTAAATCCTGAACTTTACTTCCGCGCTCGTATCATTAGTGTTTGGAATCCACGTATTGAGTCACAAAGGGTAATTTTTGAAAATATTACTGTGAGGTCTACCTTGTTTGATCGAATCAAAGAAACTCAAAAAAGAGACCCTAAAGTGCAAAAATAGGCTGAGAAAGTTCAAAAAAGTGAAAAGTCTGACTTCAATTTGGGGACTGATGAAGTGTTAAAATTTAGAGATCGCCTAATGGTGCCAAAAGATGAAAATCTAAAGAAGGAAATTTTGGACGAATCTCACCGTTTTAAGTATACGGTGCACTCTAGTGGTAATAAGATGTATCAAGACTTGAAAAAACCTTTATTGGTGGGAGAATATGAAGAAAGAAATTGCTCAATTTGTTCGAGTTTGTCTCACATGCTAGCAGGTTAAGGCCGAGCACCAAAAACCGTCTGAATTATTACAGCCATTGGAGATACTTGAGTGGAAGTGAAAAAATATCACAATGAATTTCGTATCAGGACTACCAAGGATTCAGAGAGGGCACGACGCTATTTGAATAATAGTGGATCGATTGATCAAATCTGCTCATTTTTTGTCGATTAGTATGAAGTACTCCTTGAAAAAATTGGCTAAATTGTAGTTGGACGAAATTGTAAGATTGTATTGGATACCGGTGAGTATAGTCTCAGATCGGGATCCCAAATTTGTGTCTCGATTTTGACAAAAGATGCAAAAGAACCTAGGGACTAAGTTGAACTTTAGTACCACTTACCACCCGCAGACCGATGGACAATCGGAAAGGACAATCCAAACCCTAGAGGATATGTTGAGGTCGTGTATTGTGGATTTTGGAGAAAATTGGAGTCAGTACCTTACGCTCAATAGTTTTCATTCCTCAATACAAATGGCTCCTTACGAAACTCTTTATAGTCGAAAGTGTCGATCTCCGATTCATTGAGACGAAATTTGAGAAAAGAAAATTTTGGATCCGACTACTGTACTTCGGATTGAGGAAACTTTTGAGAAAGTGAAACTGATACGTCAGAGGATTCGAACGGTTCAAAACCGCCAAAAGAGCTATGCGGACAATCGAAGAAAAGATTTGGAATTCGAGATTGGAGATAAAGTATTTTTTAAAATTATACCTTTGAAAGTAAATCTAATGGTGGGAAAAGGAAAAACGTTGCAATCGAGATTTGTGGGGCCCTATAAGGTTATCCAGCACGTAGGAAATGTGGTTTACAAGTTGGAATTGCCTTTAAATTTGTCCAAGATTCATGATGTCATCCATGTCTCCATGTTTAAGAATATCATCCCGACCTGTCTCATGTATTACGACCAGAAAAAATAAAGATTGATGAGAATTTGTCATATGAAGAAAGGCCAGTAAGACTTTTAGATCGAAAAGTGAAAGAATTAAGACACAAGCAAATCCCTCTAGTGAAGGTCTTATGGACAAATCATGGAATGGAAGAAATGACTTGGAAAGTAGAAAAGGAGATCCGAAAGAAATATTCACAGTTGTTTCTGAATTAAGGTATGAATTTCGAGAACGAAATTCTTCTAAGGGGGGAAAATGTGAGGACCCGAATTTTTTTTTACTTACTTTTATTTTATTTTATTGATTTATTTAATCATTTATTTACTCGTTTACTCCAATTAATTTATTTCATTCATTTTAATTTCATTTACATGGAACAATGTCTCATTTTATATTTTAAAACGTTTAGTTAGTAAAATTAATTTTTCTGCGGCTCGTTTAGTAAGAAATAGCGATTACACTTTTTTTGAGGTAAAATTCGATCCGAGAGCGCATTAATCTTGGAGAATTAAGGATGATCAATAATAAACTAAGAAAAGTTAATTGAAAAATTAGAGGTGAGTGAGTTAAATTATCTCAATTAGGAGCACTAATTGCTCACTATTCAATTGTTGACTTTTGGATACCAAAACACTTTTATGTCATTCTTCCTTTCACTCCATCAAATCACCAACTAACCACACAAAACCTTTCTTCTTCCTCTCCTTCTTGGCCGGCTCTCCCTTCACCCATTTCTGCCAAACTTTCAGCTAGCTTTCTTCCTCTTTTGCTCCAAGAAGACACTCTAAACTTGCTTCTTTTCTTGGTTCATTGCACAAGCTTGAAGGGTAACTTGAAGGAGGAAGGAACTTTGGGGGTTTAAGAGCTTATACACTAGTAGTTGGTCTACATCTTTTGGAAGCAAGGTAATCATCCAAAATTCTCATCTTTTCCTCTCAATTTATAGTAGTTAGTGGTTATATCTAGTTAATCTTTGGATTGTTGATGGGCTCACAAGAATCTTGACACCAAGTAGAGGACTTGAGGTGGTTTCATAGGTAGAGACCTTGAGGATTATTGTATGTTTACTTGTTTGTTTGATGCTTGTTTTGATGAATTATGGTTTAGTTTTGGTTGGAAAGTTGAAAAGAAAACTAGAGGAAAGAAAGAGGCTTGCTGTTCGAATTTTGGCTGGATGAATTCCTCATGTTAATTTCGAATTTTGTTATTGTTTTGATGGTATAATGTTTTTATATGATGGTGTTTATGTGTGTTAAATATATGCTAAAAAGTTTTACAGTTGGTTGAGTTAAAAAGTAGGGGACAATGAGATTGCGAATTCAAAAAATATTCTGATCAGGAGACCCAACCAGTGTTCATGTTTTAACCCATAACTTTTTGTCTGGGAGTTGAAATCAAGTGTCATTTATGGCATCTGAAACTAGACTCCAAGGGCTTTCCAACGGTATAAAATGGACCTCCTAATTCGTTTCCTATGAGTCGTAGTGAATCGGTAAAAATGACTGATTTTCCTCACTACTTTCATCCGATAAACAGTCATAGCTACAGTTTATAATTCAATTTCACCTACCTTGCAAAATGAATTTTAAAATAGTTCCTTCTAGTGATTTTTAGCATTTTGAACCTAATTTTCAACGCCATAAACCACATTAAATTTTGAGTTGTGCAGCTCTACTTATAATCAGATTTCGAAACTCTGTCAAGTACTTCAGAACTGAAAATTCCATGAAGCTGGTTCCAAAACTCAGCTTTCTTAAAATTGTTGTATCTTGGTGTAGAAAGGTCTGAATTGAGTTCTGTTTATTGCATTTGAAATTAGATTTGGATTTCTATTAGTGGTAAAAATTTCAAGAGTTGATTCGGTTTCTATGAATTGTGCTGAATTTCTAAAATTTGCTAAAATTGCAAGCCTATTTTGCTCTGTCCTGTTTGGAACAGTGAGTTTGAGCTAAGATTGGATGGTTTCAAATTGGAATCTAGCAAAAGTGTCTTCTAGAGAGTTTTAGTGCATTGAATCTAGTTTTCAATGGTATAAAGTTTCCAATTTTTTAGACTTACGGGACTCGAAATATGATTTTTCCAAATAGTGTCACACCAAACTGGAAATTTTCTGGTTTCAAACAAAGGGCTCTTTTAAACACTTTCAACCTTACTTTGGGATTGTTGGTCCATTTTAAGTTTAATTTCATGGTTGGATACAAGGTCTCTTTAAATTTTAAACCTTTGTTTTGAATTTTAGTTTCCAAAAGATTAATCTTCGTTTGATGATTCTTCTTGGTTGCCTAATTTCCTTGGTTAATGGCAACTCTTTTTATAATTGAGCTAGAGATTTCAACCCTAGTCTTATACTCTCGATTTTCATGAGATTGAACTTTAAAAAGGGAGCGTTTAACTAGAGTAATTATTGGAGAATTTCACTAATTTTATATTTGAAACTTGAAATCTTTAACTTTAATATTTACTATGAAAATGAGTGAAATTTTGATGGGTTTTGACTCCATTAGTTTGAAAAATGTGAACGTTCTTTATATTCTAATGTTTGGACATGAGATTGGATGTTTTGAGAGATGGAAACCATTTACCCTTTTTTTCGATTTTCATACTGAAAGTGAATATGGTACTTTCTTTTGAAATTGAAATTTACTTACCACAACATGAATCAAAAATAACTTTTGAGTTCTCTTTAAGCATTATTTTAATAATTTAGCGAGAAAATCTCCTTTAACTTGACTCGAATTTGTGACCTTGAGAGTGGGTAGCGAGAACATATTTTTTTTCTTAATCTTAGTCGAATACCTAGGTAAACATGATTGTGCATGTTTCAAGTGGTCACGAGAATGCCGAAGAACTCGTCTGACTTCTCGCTTTACTCTTGCTTTGCCTTGACTTTTGCTGAATGTCAAGTGCATGTTCAATGCTAATGTAATTGAAATGAGATTTGTACAAGTGCTATATGATACATGAACTTGTCGAAATGAGGGTGTATTTTATCGCCATTGTCCTCTCTCTCTGATGATTGAATAATATTTGTTAAATGAATGTATATGACTTGTACTTGTACTTGAAATATTTTAACTCGTGAGTACTGAGCGGCAGAATGTATCACGCCCTATTCGGGTGGGAGGTACTGCTCATCCCAACTCAGTGCTATATTTTAAGTCGATTGGAACGTTTTCTCATCAACCATCATGCTTGTGGGGACGCCCCAACCGATTGACTAACCTTGTAAGTCGATCCAGCAAGAGTTTGGTTGAGAAGTTTGGTGAACATTGGGAAATGATATAGTTTGATCTTTTGAAATCTCACTAGACATACTCAAATAGTATCGCCACTACATGAATGTTTGGTTACAGATCCGAGTGGGTGTTGTTGGATGGAGGTAATAAGTGGAGAGCTATGATCCTATTACTACTTGAGTTGACGGAAAGTCAACCCGAAATGGCTGGAATTGGTCAAGACGTGGATATAGTTTCTGAGAGCTCCCGTATCTTTCTATGTGTGTTATTTCTTATTTGTGCATTTAAATGAAACTTCATGTTTAAAGTTGCTTTAAAGTATGTTACTTGATTGATTGGTGCTGCTACTTGCTTGTTTAAGTTTTCTTGGCTTCACTGAGCGTTCGCTCATCCCTTTCAGTTTGTTTTCCTTAACAGATTTTGGAGGTGGATTGAAGGTTCTAGTCTAGCGACTTTGTGGACGCTAGTATATCTTTTGAATGATTTTGGTGACTCTAAAGTGTAAATTTTGTTACTCTTAGTTGGTGGATTGTAATTATAATAGCTAGCCTTAGAAGTTGTGGTTTGTATATTTGAAGTACTTCTTTATCAAGTCGATGGTTGTTTTGTGACTCTATATTAAGTTTGAATGAGTACATGAGTCCTGACGAGAGTCGGACAGGTGTCTCGCTGAACCCTAGGGAGAGTTGGGGGCGTCACAGTTGGTATTAGAGCACTAGATTTGAAATACCTGAAGTAGGATTAGAAGTTCTTAGTTGTAAACTTTTGGTCATAGAAATTCATGATCGATCTTAAGTTAAATTTTTAATTGGTATCAGTGACTATATGGCCTTGACATTTTAGTTTTGTGGGTTATTTGTAGAATATGGATAGCAAACAGTGATGATGATAGGGTTTATGGACCTCTCCCCGTGATTTCATATAGCCTGGTTGGAGGCGGACCCCTCCTGCAGTGCACACCTGCTAGACGGGGTAGAACGTGCCCATATCGAGAGAGATTCTCTTACGCTAACCGCTTGGTGTTTAAGGGTAGTCGAGAAGTGGAGACAGTTGATTCGTGATCTTAGGATAGCACAAGTTGAGAGAGAGGAGATGAACGCCATTATGGAGGCCCAAGCTGCCCTGATTCAGGAGTTTAGAGTCCTATACTTGAGAAGCATCAAAGGGCTGACGCCTCCCGTGCACAGTTTCAGGATATCGAGAGGCGCCTTATTCAAATTGTCCAGAAGGCGGGGAACCGCGTGGATGGTATTATGGTTGAGTATGCGACTATGGCCCGACTATCTAGAGGAGGCTTTACTTGAGGATGTATCTAGAAAGGTTGCACCTGTTGTGGAGATGGAGTTAGAGCCAATGAAGGAGGATCTCGAGGAGGACCCCGAGGAGGACCCTTTTGAGGTTGTAGGGTCTTTTAATTCGATTCACTTGTATTAGCGATTTCCCAACCCTTTGACTTTTGACTTTTGTTCAGGAATTAGAAGGGGTGAATTTCGCCGTGAGACGTTTTGTATTTTGTTGTTTGTATCCCTGTATTTTAAGACACTTGAATGCCTATGTCCTATATTTGATATTATTGACTTGTTGTATGCACTCTTGACATGTGACATGACTTCTAACCTATGTAAAGATCTATGATTTGATTTTTAAAATATTCTTGCAACTTGTACATGTTTTTTAAATTTTTATGCTTATTTTTCTCTTTTAATTATGTGTTTAGAATATTGCTATATGGATCGACGAGAACGTGAAAGGGGTTTGGGCGTGGGTTTCAGCAATCCCGCACTCCGAGAGAGATGAGAGATTTGCGACTAGTCCAAACCAAAATCTTAGAAATGGAAGAATATGCCCAAGTGGCTACGACCCCTTAACCGCATAACCGATGTTCTTAAACATTTAACTTAACGCCAAGGCCCTGAACCAGTCAACCAACCTAGAAACAAGAGAGGGGTGAGGATAGAGTTTTAGAGCGCTTTTTTGAAATTCGTTTCACCTAGATTTCATGGAGGGTCTTATCCCGAGATAGCGAAAAATTGGTTTGAAAGAATGGTGGAGATTTTTACCGCTTTAGATTATGTCAAGGAAAGACAAGTGAATTTCGCCATTTTTCAATTTGAGAGAGCAGCCCGTTCATGGTGGAAAGTTGTTAGGGCAAAGTAGAAAAAAAAACAAACCCACTAGATTTGGACAAATTTTGAAAGAGAATTCAATACCAAATTCCTTCCGCCTATGATACAAGAAAAGAGGGAGGATGACTTTATTAATTTGAAACAAGGGTTACTAAATGTGGCCGAATATGAGGAACGATTCATTAAACTTTTCAAATTTGCCCCTGAACTTGTGGTCACGGAGCGTAAAAAGGATAAGGAGATTTATTCAGGAGTTAAATGTAGAAATCCAAGAATCCCTAGCAGCCGCCCAGATTACAATTTTCACGGATGTTTTAGAGAAGACACAGAAGGTAGAGAATGTTAAGTCCTAATGTAGAGCTTTTCACGCTAAAAAGAGGGGTAACTCAAATAACACCTTTGGATCGTCCGAGAAATCTATCCAATCTCTTAAGATGGGAAAAGAGGTTAGAAGAGCGAGAACGCTCGAAAAATCTGGAGGAACTCTATGAAGGAGAGCCCTGCTAAAAGGGAATCGGAGTGGACGAAATCAGCAAAAAGGGAGTTTTCAAACTGGTCAAGCCGTGACGTCTCGTGTGATTTGTGGATATTGTAGCAAGTCTAACCATACTGAGGGCCGAGTGTTGGAGAAAATAAGAAAAATATTTGATTTAACGGTAGTGCCGAAGTACCAAAATTTCGAGTTACGCTAATGCCTCTAAAGAAGGAGGAAAATACCCAACAGCTTGCTTGGTCTGCTTCAAAGCAGTCAAGTACTGGAAGGAACCGACCAAAAGTGCCAGTTAGGATTTACGCCTTAGGACAATCAGTAAATTTCAAACCCAACTAAGGTGGTGGAAGATATGATTCCTTTTTTCATCACCTAGGTAGAGTTTTAATTGATTTTGGGGCAACCATTCTTTCGTAGATCCTAATCTTTATGAAGGGTATAGATGTAAAGTGGGAATTATTGTCTTTTGATTTGAAAATTAAGACTCCTACAGGGAATTAATGCCTGATTGCTAATAAGTTTATAGAAATTGTGAGATGTTTGGTTGGTGAGAGAACAATTGTTGGCAGATTTAATGAACCTAACAATTAAGAGATATGATGTAATATTTGGGATGGATTGGGTTTAGCTCGGATACCATATTTAATTGGATTGTAAGATGAAACTAGTAGAATTACACATTCTTGGGGAAGTAACTTTTAAAATTAGATGTGAGAGGTAGATAGCATCGTCTGCTTAATTTCGAGAATTCGAGTTAGGAAATTGTTGAGTAGTGGAGTTAAAGGATATCTAACCTTTCTTATCAATACACCTGGGGATAAGGTGAAGTTTGAAAAACGTGCGGTAGCGAAGGAATTTTCCGACGTCTTTCCCGAGAAATTAGAGACGTTACCTCCAGAGAGAGAAATAGTGTTTAAGATTGATGTGGTTCCGAGGGATGGCCCTCTCTAAGACACCTTACAAGATGGTTCCAATTGAATTAAAGAAATTGAAATTGTAATTACAAGATTTATTAGGAAGAGGTTTAATCAAAGAAAGTGACTTACCAATGGGGAGTTCCAGTGCTCTTTGTTAAGAAGAAAATGGGAGTTTGAGACTATGCATAGACTATCGAGGACTTGAATAATGTGATCATTAAGAACAACATACCCTCTGCCTCACATAGATGAACTATTTGATCAGTTACAAGGGGTAGTGGTACTTTTCAAATTAGATTTGAGCCAAGATTATTACCAATTGAGGATCCTAAAAGCTGATGTACCTAAGACCGCTTTCAATTCAAGATATGGGACACTTTAAATTTGCAAGTGATACCTTTTGGGTTAACTAATGTGCCAGCAGTATTTATGGACTTGATGTATCGGAATTTTTAACCATATTTGGATCAATTTGTGGTGGTATTCATTGGTGACATATTAGTGTATTCTAAATCCCGAGAAGATCATGAACGGCACTTGAGAATAGTTTTGCAAACTCTGAGAGAGAATAAACTTTTTACTAAGTTCAATAAATGTGAGTTTTGATTAAAAGAAGTAGTTTTTTTAGGTCATATAATTTCTAAGGAAGGAATTACTGTGGATCCAACTAAGATAGAAATTATTTCTAAATGGAAACGACCAAAAAACTCTACCGAAATTCGGAGTTTCTTAGGGTTAGATGGAAATATTACCGTCGGTTTATCAAGAACTTTTCTAAAATTGCAAACCCTTAACGGAGTTGACAAGAAGCATGGTAAGTTCATTTGAAATTCTATATGCGAGAAAGGATTTCAAGAGTTGAAAAAAGTGTTTGTTCGAGGCACCTGTGTTAGTATTGGCGAACGGAGGAGATGGTTTTGTGGTTTATACAGATGTTTCAAAGGATGGTTTAGGATGTGTATTAATACAAAGTGAAAAAATGATTGCGTATGCTTCTCGTAAGTTGAAATCTCATGAGTAGAATTATCCGACATTTGATTTGGAGTTAGCGGCAGTAGTGTTTGCCTTAAAAACGTGGAAACATAATTTATATGGAATGACTTTCGAGATTTTCACGGATCATAAGAGTTTTAAATATTTGTTCTCCCAGAAAGAGTTGAATTTGAGGCAACGTAGATGGGTGAAATTTTTGAAAGATTATGACTGTTCACTCAACTATCTGAAAAAACTAATGTAGTAGCGGATGCCCTAAGTCGCAAGGTGCAAGTGGCCAATTTAATGGTGAGAGAATGGTACATGTTAGGAGAAATTAGTGTTTGGAATCCGCGTCTTGAGCCATAGAGAGTAATTTTTTGGAATATTACTGTGAGGTCTACCTTGTTAGATCGAATCAAAGAAACTCAAAAAGGAGATCCGGAAGTGCAAAATGGGTTGAGAAGGTTCAAAAAAATGAAAAGTCTGACTTCAATTTGAGAACTGATGGAGTGTTAAAGTTTAAAAATTGCCTAATAGTGCCAAAAGATGAAGGTCTAAAGAAAGAAATTTTAGATGAATCTCACTATTTTAAGTATACGGTGCACCCTAGTGGTAATAAAATGTATCAAGATTTGAAACCTTTATTGGTGGGAGAATATGAAGAGAGAAATTATTCAATTTGTTTGAGTTTGTTTCACGTGCCAGCAGGTTAAAGCCGAGCACCAAAAATCGTCTAGATTAGTATAGCTGCTGTAGATATTTGAGTGGAAGTGAAAAATATCACAATAAATTTGTATCAGTGCTACCAAGGATTCAGAGAGGCACAACGTTATTTAGGTAATAGTGGATCGATTGACCAAATCTGCTCACTTTTTATCGATTAGTATGAAGTAGTCCTTGAAAAAGTTGGCTAAATTGTACTTGGATGAAATTATAAAATTGCATGGGATACCGGTGAGTATAGTCTCAAATCGGGATCCCAAATTTGTGTCTTGATTTTGACAAAAGATGCAAGAGAACCTAGGGACTAAGCTGAACTTTACTACCATTTACCACCCGCAGACCGATGGACAATCGGAAAGGACAATCCAAACCCTAGAGGATATGTTGAGGTCGTGTATTATGGATTTGGAGAAAATTGGAGTCAGTATCTTACGCTAGTGGAATTTGCTTATAACAACAGTTTCATTTCTCAATACAAATGGCTCCTTACGAAACTTTTATGGTCGAAAGTGTCGTTCTCCGATTCATTGAGACGAAATTGGAGAAAAGAAAATTTTGGACCCGACTACGGTACCTTGGATTGAGAAAACTTTTGAGAAGGTGAAGGTGAAACTGATACGTCAGATGATTCGAACGGTTCAAAGCCATCAAAAGATCTATGCAGACAATCGGAGAAAAGATTTAGATTTCGAGATTGGAGATAAAATTTTACTTACTTTTATTTTATTTTACTGGCTTATTTAATCATTTATTTACTCGTTTATTCTGATTAATTTATTTCATTCATTTTAATTTTATTTGCATTGAACAATGTTTTATTTTATATTTTAAAACGCTTAGATAGTAAAATTAATTTTTCTGCGACTCGTTTAATAAGAAATAGCGATTACACGTTTTTCGAGGTAAATTTCGGTCCGAGAGCGTATTAATCTTGGAGAATTAAAGATGATCAATAGTAGAATAAGAAAAATTAATTGAGAGATTAGAAATAACTGAGTTAAATTAAGTTCAATTAGGAGCACTAATTGCTCACTATTCAATTGTTGACTTTTGGATACCAAAACACCTTTATGTCATTCTTCCTTTCGCTCCATCAAATCACCAACTAACCACACAAAACCTTTCTTCTTCCTCTCCTTCTTGGCCGGCTCTCCCTTCACCCATTTCTGCCAAAATTTCAGCTAGCTTTCTTTCTCTTTTGATCCAAGAAGACACTCTAAACTTGCTTCTTTTCTTGGTTCATTGCACAAGCTTGAAGGTTGACTTGAAGGATTATACACTAGTGGTTGGAATACATCTTTCGGAAGCAAGGTAATCATCCAAATTCCTCATCTTTTCCTCTCAATTTATAATAGTTAGTGGTTATATCTAGTTAATCTTTGAGTTGTCGATGGGTTCACAAGAACCTTGACGCTAGGTAGAGGACTTGAGGTGGTTTCATAGGTAGAGGTCTTGAGAATTATTATGTGTTTACTTGTTTGTTTGATGCTTGTTTTGATGAAGTATGGCTTAGTTTTGGTTGGAAAGTTAAAAAGAAAACTAGAGGAAAGAAAGAGGCTTGCTGTCCCGAATTTTGGCTGGATGAATTCCTCATGTTAATTTCGAATTTTGTTGTTGTTTTGCTGCTATAATGTTTGTTATATGATGGTGTTTATGTATGTTAAATATCTCCCAAAAAGCTTTACAATTGGTTGAGTTAAAGTAGGGAAAAGTGAGGTTACAAATCTAAAAAATTTCTGATCAAGAGACCCAACCAGTATCCACGTTTTGGCCCATAACTTTTTGTCTGGGAGTTGAAATCAAGTGTCGCTTGTGGCATCTGAAACTAGGTTCCAAGAGCTTTCCAATGGTATAAAATGCACCCCTAATTCGTTTCCTATGAGCCGTAGTGAGTCGGCAAAAATTACTGATTTTCCTCACTATTTTCTTCTAAGAAACGGTCATAGCTGCAGTTTGTAGTTCAATTCACCTACCTTGCCAAACGAATTTTAAGACAGTTCCTTCTAATGATTTTTAGCATTTTGAAGCTAGTTTTCAACTCCACAAACCATGCTAAATTTTGAGTTGTGTAGCTCTACTTATAATCAGATTTCAAAACTCTGCCAAGTATTTCAGAACTGGAAATTCTGTGAAGCAGGTTCCAAAACTCAGCTTTATTAAAACTGTTTTATCTTGGTGTAAAAAGGTTCGAATTGAATTCTGTTTATTGAATTTGAAACTAGATTTGGAGTTCTATTAGTGGTATAGATTTTAAGGGATGATTTTATTTCCATGAATTGTGCTGAATTTCCAAAATTTACTGAAATTGCAAGCCTGTTTTGCTCTGTCCTGTCTGGAATAGTGATTTTGAGCTAAGATTTGGATGGTATCGGATTGGATTCTGGGAAAAGTGTCTTCTAGAGAGTTGTAGTTCATTGAATCTAGTTTTCAACGGTATAAAGTTTCCAATTTTTGGACTTACGGAACTCGAGATATGATTTTTCCAAATAGTATCGCACCAAGTTGGAAATTTTCTAGTTTCAAACAAAGGACTCTTTTAAGCACTTTCAACCATCCTTTGAGATTGTTGGTCCGTTTTAAGTTTAATTTCATGGTTGAATATAAGGTCTCTTTGAATTTTAAACCTTCGTTTTGAATCTTAGTTTCCAAAAGATTAATCTTCTTTTGATGATTCTTCTTGGTTGCCTAACTTCCTTGGTTAATGGCAGCTCTTTTCATAATTGAGATATGGACTTCAACCATAGTCTTATGCCCTTGATTTTAATGAGATTGAACTTTAAAAAGGGAGCGTTTTAACTAGAGTAATTTTTGGAGAATTTCACTAGTTTTATACTCGAAATTTGGAACCTTTCACTTTGACATTTACTATAAAAATGAATGGAGTTTTGATTCCATTAGTTTGGAAAATGTGAACGTTCTTTATATTCTAGAATTTGGACATGAGATTGGAAGTTTTGAGAGATGGAAACCATCTACTCTTTTCTTGATTTTCGTGACGAAAGTGAATATGATACTTTCTTTTAGAATTGAGATTTACTTACCACGACATGAATCAAAAACGATTTTTGAGTTCTCTTTGAGTATTATTTCAATGATTTAACGAGAAAATCTCCTTTAACTTGACTCGAATTTGTGATCTTGAGCGTGGGTAGCGAGAAAATGTTTTTCTTCTTAACCTTGGTCAAGTACCTAGATAATCATAATTGTGCATGTCTCAGGTGGTCACGAGGACGCCGAAGAGCTCGTTTGACTTCTCGTTTTGCTGTTGGTTTGCCTTGACTTTTGATGAGTGTCAAGTGCATGTTCAATGCTAATGTCCACTTTGAATAGTTGTCGAAATAGGATTTCGTACCACCACTGTGACAGCCCCACCTCCTCCTATGGCGTACCCTAAGGGTTAGCGAACTGCCTGCCCAACTCTCGCCAGGACTACTAATGTTCACACACGCTAAACCAAGTGCAAAAGACCCTTGGATAGGGCTAAAGCATACCTTCCCAATATATATTATCATTTACACATGAACCACCATTTACATGTACACGTTATCAAAATACACAATCCAAAAGGGAATGTTCAAGTGAAGTACATTTAGGGTTTCTAATGGCCGAGGAGCTAAACCAAGAAATAAAATTATCTAACTAGCTCAACTCGCTTCACAAAACCATGATTTTTCCAAAAGTATTCCTGTAAGGAAAACAAAGATAACGAGGGTGAGCTTTCGCCCAATGAGATACCAACAAGTGACGCAACCCAAATTCACGAAGTAACCAAGCTCAGTTATACACAACCATCGCACATAGAACAAAAGTACCGTAACAAGTTCAAATAAAAGGATACGGGTGGCCCTCAGGAACCAATTTCCCCATTTCAGTTCTTGATCGCACACCGTTGACCCTCCGTCAACGTTCAAAGAAAGAAACATGACCGTAGACCCCACTTTACTTCCAGTACCTTCCACCGTACATTCCCCTTACCGGGCACGAACACCTCACAGTGATTAAGGGGGTAATACTCGAGTATACCACAGGGTCGAGGAGCTACACTCCACTCGACAAACAGTAACCCTATGGTCGTTACTTAGTCGACCGGCCCTTGCTGGCTCGACTCAAGTAACTTTCACTAGGGCTTGAGTTCAGTTATCACAGTACAGTGGTAGAGCTCATGCCCCATGATTCAAGCCAAACACAGTGCAGATTCACAAGAATATCGGAAAGCAGTTATACAAGTAAGAGAACGAGAGCGATAAAGTACACTCTCGTCTCACGCACACAGTTTGCAGTCGTTCACATCACAGTTTCAAGGACAAGTAATCACTTAGGCATTTAAATCATGCAATAGTACACTCACCACTTTAGTTAAGCAAATTCACAGATTTCCGTCCGGCGGACGCCTTGGATCACCCACACGTCCTATACAATCAAGAAAAATGCAATTGAGACTCAAACGCGAGTCGAGTACCTCTTAAATGGATCACTAAAGCAAAATTCCGATATGGCTTCAATAATGGCTCAAAATGGAAAATACATCGAATTTAAGGTTAAAAGGCGAAGCAAACCCTAAAGTCTTTCACATTTACCCATTCTTAACCTAGATTCACAAAGCCCCAATGTTTACAACAGTCGGACAACATTTCCCCTAAAATTTCAGCATTTCCACCCTACAAACAATCACTCAATTCATCCAAACCAACCACAATTCACATATCAATCATAGGCTAGTAAATACACACCATTAGGGTCACAATACCCTTCAATCATAGCCAATTATAAACTAAATAGCCATCCATAAGAAAGCCCCAAATTGAAAACCCTAAAGCTGAAATTTCCATAGAAAGCTGAAATTTTCCGCACAAAGCTGAAATTTTCCGCAATTCGCTACAATTAACGCATAATAGCTCCAAATCACACCATATTAAGCCATCAATTCAAGCCAACTATGATCATCATATGAAAACAGAAAAATTCCCAAGAAAATAAGAAATTCACCTAACTTCACTTTAATCCATAAAATCATCCATAAAACAAGCTCCTTAACTACCATAAGGCACTAATTCACCATTTATTATGAACAAAAGTTAAGTTCCAAGCAAAATACCTTAATCCTCAAGAAAGGTAGCAACTTAGAGCTTTCCCTTGCAAAACAACTCCACAATCACCTTCAATCCTCCTTAATAAGCTATTTCTACGGAGGAATTCGAAGTTTTATCAGTTGGATTTCAAGTTTTGGACAAGAATTGAAAGAAAAGTTGGAGCTTTCTTTCCCTTTTTCTCTCTCAATATTTCGGCCAAGATGAAGCAAGAATGAAGATGATTTTGGTCAAATTAAGCTTTTGGTAAAGTTTAAAGAAAGTTAGGCAAGTTTCCTCCAACTAAGACGCGACACGTGGCATCTTTTTGGATTTCTTTCTTATCCTTTTACTTACCAATGACCAAATATCTAACCAACCTCTAATTATCTCTTAACACCTAGTAATTTAATACCTTTCTGCAAAACCTAATCTAATTGGCCGAATTTCTCTCACTTAACGCACTAGCGGGTCCCACATCCACTATTCGCTCCTAATTTCTCGTGAACTCACTTATACTAGAAAAATGATTTAAAAACTATATTTACTTATAAAATATATGTATAATGAATATAATAAAGAAAATATAAAAAAATGTGTGCACGAAAATCGATAAAACCCTAAAATAAGGAAAAAAAAAATTTTCGAGTTCTCACAACCACTTCCTCTCGGGTTTGATACACTCATGCACTAATCCTCTAATGTAATTCCTTTAACACTGTAATTACTCACTCTTACAAGTCTAGTATTAATTTCTCAAATCTCCACTTAGTCGTTCCGACACGATTTACGCAAACTTCCAACTTGCGTGCGATAAAACAAAATTTAAGGGCAATTCATGCAACTAAAATATAATTAACTAACTCTAGGGCAAATAATTATAAAAATGACTATTTTAAGAATAAAAATATGAGTCCTCACACCTACTCGTTTTAAGGCCGGGGAGGGAGGAGGGAAGACCCCGCCCCCGCCCTATTACTCGCTCCCCCTCGAGGGTTGGTAATCATGCCTATTACCATCCCTAAGTACTCGTTAGGTGTAAGTCCCACATTCAGGGAGGCAAACTAATAAATTGTTAATTTAATAACAATTGAATAACAATATATAAAGTATTGAGTTAAACAAATTGTCAAAGAAGGGAAGGTTTCTAATTTTTATGTGTCTTTATTCAAACTGCTATAGACAAATTATTGTATGAATTTCGAATGTACGTTTCAAATGGCTATAGTTAGGAATTGTGCCACTGCAATATAGAGTTTATGCCTTGTCCTTAAAGCATAAATTACATGTTTTATACATACTGAATAGTAAATCATGATGTCCATCGCTTTCAAGGTTTTTCAAGTGATCAGCTTGGAAGACTTTGATATAGGGATGGTAATTGAGACGGATGACGCCGTGGAGGGGTCGATGGGGCTGAGATGGGACTGGCTAGGGGTCATTTTCTCCTCTGGTTAAAAAATAGAGTGGGGCATGGAGAAGTATAACCCCACGGTCCCCATCCCATTCCTGGCCTAAAACATATATATATTAGTTATACTAATAATTATATGTTTATACTAATATAAATTATTGATTAGTTATATTTGTACATTTATATTAAATTACTAATTACACTTTTATTCTTTTACACTTAACAAATTTCTATTGTCAAGAAGTTATTAAAATGATTCAAAATACGGACTCGAATGCATCAGCTTGTGAAATGTTTGTCGATGATATTCTGATATACATACAAAGCTTTGCAACCTGAGAAGTATCATGGGTGTTTAGAAAGTTGAACAATGTTGCCCATTGTTTTGCTAAACATGCTTGTTCCATATTTGGTGATTGCATTGGAGGGACTTTCCTCCAGATTTTGTTGCTACTGCACTTGCTACAGATATTATTTTCAACTAATAAAATTTATCTTTTTCTTATAATATTTTAAAAAAATTCTATTAGCACCTACGGGCACCCACGAGAAAGTGGGGCGGGGCGGGACGGCATGGGGGAGCTGGTGATGGGAGGCCGCGTGAGGCTGGATCCCATTGCCATTCCTACTTTGAAGTCATTTTCTACTTTAGTACTAGCGTTTGGGATTAGGGACGGAACGGTCATCAGATTGACCGTTCCCGAGCGGTCTCCTCACAAGCAGAAAGGAAAGGCGAGAAATGAACCACGTCAGAAGCCTTCAGCAGACCCCCAAAAACGACGTCATTTTATTAAGTGAGAAGGAAAAAAAATTGAAGTACTGACCATAACGGACCCGTTACGAAACATCAGCACCATTAGTAAGCACAGTTCCGCCCAAAATGAAAGGTTGAAAATGAAGAGCCCCACTTAGACTCCCTCCCAAACGAAGCAGTTACTGAAATTCACAACTGTCAAAAAATAGGGCAAGATACGAGAGGAGAAAATAACAGAGAAAAATAGGAGATTGGCAACATACGTGCGACATTACGAAAAGCTATGGAACTGCAGCATTATTGAAAGAAAATCATAGCAAGGAGAAGCAAGAAATGGTGGCAGAAGGACCAATTTTTTGTGATTAGGGTTTATTAAAAGAAGAAGAAAGGTGAACCCAAATTACAAACTGGAAGACCGTGGGATCCGGAGCAGTGAATGACCACAAATCAGTCAGGTAAAACATGAGGAAGCCTAGGATGATATAGTAATGTATGTAATTTGACAAAAAAGTGGAAGAACCTTACTTGTGGATGTTTTTTGTGTACACTATGATGACTGCATAAAGGGATGTCACGTGAACATGATTTTGTGTATAGTAATTGATAAGTGCAGCGTGATAGGAGTATTATGTGTTAGTCTTTGAGCGTCGAAACAGGAGAGTAGGAAAGGAGGGAGAAATCTTGCTGCACAACTGCTTGAGAAAATGTGTGCATGGGTTTGGGAGTTCGTAGGTGTAAAAAATAGGTGTAGATTATAATTACTATGTGCTAAGTAGATAGTACAACATGTTGAGTGTATCATACACTGCGAAACCAAATAGTCAGAAGATAATTCAGTGAAGGATGGTTCATACAGTACGTTGGCTTAAAATTATGTTATGTGGTAAAAAAAATGAGATGGAGAAAAAATGTTACGGTGTGTTAAAGTGTAAAATGTTAACATAACAAAGTCAAAACATGGTGTATGTAGTACATAGTATAAGGAAAAGAACTAGAAAATAACAAAGACTAGAGGCAAAGAACATATTATATGGTATTGTGAAAGTGTTACCTCCTTATATGTGACCTGAGACCCATTTGAAAAATAGGGCCATAAAAGATGAAATGGATTGCATGGAATTTGATGATAGGAGAGTTGGCAGTAATATAAATACGTTAGGCAGAATAACAAACTGTTGTGTGTGTCATACTCAACGTGAAAAAAATGTTACAAGCTTTGTTAGTTTATGGGCCACGAAATAATGTTGGATAGGTCTTACATGCAGTGGATGAATAGGTACAGAACAGAAATAGAATAGAAATATTAGTCTGAAATTGGTATGTTATATTTGGAACTTCAGTGGTGTATGTCCAGTGTATGAATTCATGTGCATGAACACAATGTTGGATAAGTCTTACATGTTATTGGATAAGTCTTGCATGTTGTGGATTAACAGGTACAGGACAGAAACATAATAGAAATATTAGTTTGAAATTGGGATGTTGTATTTGGGACTGCATTGATGTATGTGTATTGTATTAGTTCGTGTGCATGAATACAGTGTTGGATAAGTGTTACATGTTGTGGATTAACAAGCACAGAGAAGAAACATGGTAGAAATGTTAGTGTGTAATTAGTATGTCGTATTTGAAACTTCGTTGGTGTATGTTTATTGTATTCATTGTTATGGATAAATACAATATTGGATAATTGTTACATGTTATGGATTAACAGGAATAGGATAGAAACAGAATAGAAATGTGTCTTTGAAATTGGGATATCGTATTTGGGTCTTCATTTGTATATGTTTATTGTATTAGTTCGTGTGCATGAACACAGTGTTGGATAAGTGTTACATATTTTAGATTAATAGGTACAAAGAAGAAACAGAACAGAAATGTTAGTGTGCAATTGGTATGTTGTATTTGGATTTTGTTGGTGTAGATTTATTGTATTCGTTGTTCTGCATAAATACAATGTTGGATAACTGTTACATGTTGTGGAGTAACAGGTATACTTAATAGAAATGTTATTGTACTCAGATTGATAGGTCATGTTTACAACCGCATTGGTGTATGTTTATCGTATTAGTTGCATAAAGATATAATTTATTGTAGCAAAGTTAATAGGTTAGTGAAGTGAAAGCAATTGAAAAACGTTAGTTAGAGTAAACTGAGCTGTCCACCTGCTTGTTAAAGAATAGAACAAAATATCGGTACCTTCTCTTAGTTAGTAGTTGTAGAGAATGTGGTATGTAGATTTGGTGGTAGTATATTATGCGTAGCTGTACTTCATACTGTATTATGGAGGTAAAATCTTAGGAATTGAGAAGCAGAAAATTTGTAATAAAATTTTGTGACTAATTATTGTAGATGGCACGAAAGAGCTCAAGAAGATCACCTAAGAAAACGAGCAGAGAAGAAGAAGAATGGGGAATACGCTGTGAAAGGGAAGGGCAGACACCATCAAAGGTATCTAACAAGTAAATGGGCAGTATCTTTCTCTAAGCATGAGCAGTAGGAGGTGACATGCATAAATTTGATTACAATGTCAATGAGCAAAGGCAGGATGGCACGGATAAGAATCGAAAGACAAAACAAGAGTTTAGACGAAAATTAAGAAATAGAGGTAGCGGGAACAAGTGAAGTTAGACAACCAGTTCCACCGTTGAATCCGTGGATGAAGTGTAGGTAATGTTGATGTTCATAAATAATAATAATCATGAGTAGAATGCACAGTTAATTGGTTAATTATTAATGTGTGTAGGAAGGAGTATCAAAGCACCGTTCTAGCGAAAGGCATTAAGATAATCGAGGTATGCATGAAAAGCTAAATAAAGCATTAATCAACAAAAAATGGCTCGATAAAAGTAAAAAACATAATTAGAACATGCTGAGTTACACATAATATTATTCACGATTATATGCATCTAATACAGTATAATAAAATGGCCAAAACAGCATATGATAAGTTGAGCGAGGAAGATGTACAGAACCGAAAAGAGAACTATCGGAAAGAGAAAGAGGAGTACAAGAGAGAACTGGTGCGGCTTGGAAAGGCTATACCGCCAAAACAGCGGATTAAGGTAAACACAAAGTATGGCTACTGAAATGGGTAGTTTTGTGATAATTTGTTGAAGGCTAACTAGTTTTTTTTGTTGAACTTGATTATAGAATCAGAAGTACACCATTCGCTATTCACCAAATCAGATATTTTGGTTAGCATCAAACATTGATGAAACAAAAAATCAACAGATTAGAGATATGGGGTTTGGAGGGCTGCTGGAAATAAAGTGTCGGTCCATTCCAAGTGGCATAGGAACCTAGCTAATCGACAATTTTAATCCGACACTAAGTAGCTTTCAGCTACATAGAGACGGGGTGCTACCCTTAAAAGCAAAAGATATCAGTTTAATCCTTGGAATCCTGAATGATGGCCCCGTACCAGTTGAAGATACTATAGCAGTGAAGGTGGAGATTCTGGGCCAAATCGCCGAACGTACAAATGGAAAGAGTTGCCAAAGGAATTAGTATCCATGAGCGGTGGGGATGAGTTTAAGCGACTATTTGCTGCATTTGCTTGTGCATGTCTATTGGCTCCAACTATTAGGGTTGAGCATAAAATCCGGCTATGGGATTGCACGAAGGTGGTTAATGAGGTGGGCTCATTAAACTGAGCAGAGTACGTTAGAAATGTACTATGCAATAAGGTATTAGAAGTTGAAAAGAAAAGAGAAAAGCAGCACCAATATGTTGGGGGCTGCATCTTTGTTCTTCTGGTAAGTTTAGTTGCGTGATATAAAAAGTTATTAAATGATCTAACTAGTTGGTGATGCAACGAAAACAAATTCCAACTAGTCGGATGATAAATTTTTTATGCATAGTACTTGAAATGATAAGCGAGTGTAAAGGATGGGAAAGAGTTTGTTCGAATAAATCAGACATTAGAAATGTAAAACAATTTTACTGTCGTAACACATATTTTTGCAGCTAATATAATTGATGAGTCACTCTCCAATTTAATTGCAGGTGCATTATCTTGATCGAGTGACAATACTAAAACATAAAATGGCTCGAGCTACACCAAAAGCAAAGGCATGGACAGATGCTTTAATTTTAGAGCGGGATGCATTAGAAATCGATAACCTCAGAGGTTATGGAAAAGGAAAACTGGTGAGAGCGATGGTTTTATTTGATGGATTGTAATTTACTAATTTGTATATATAGGCAACACCAACCATGTACTTGTGAAGCGATTGTTTGATTTTGTTTTCGTAGATTGGCGCGCATGAACAGGAAGAGGCCGAATCTAGTGCACAGATAAGTGAACTACCCCCTGAACTTGTTGGAATAATGATGGACAGCGGACATCATGATATTGCTGTAAGATGCCTAACTTTGAAAATTGATGCAAATTATGTCCTATTGAAATGTATTTAAAAGTTATACACTGTTGATGATGTGAATAACCATATGTAAGCAGCCAAACCTGGCCTTATTTAGGAAAGTTATTTGTGAAATAAAATCATTACCGTAGTCTGCGCATAAACCTTACCAAATATTTGCATTTGCTATGCATGACACTGAAAATCAAAAAAGTAAACAATAAATGGAGTATGGACAAGGAAGTGCACAGACATGTGTGTTAAGTTTCTGATGACCAAAGTTGGCAAGATTTTTCAAACGCCAAGCACAGATAATACTACTACTCAGCAAACAAGTATACATTTGAAACATAGAATAGCTCGTGTCAAATAGTTGTTGCTAAAAATGTAAAGGTAACTCTATATTTCATTCGATTTGAAAGGCAAAAATACACCTTAAGGCATTTTCACGTATATGGTGTACATAATTTAGTGATGCAAAAAATTTCAACAATTCAAAGTGTAAAAGGTAGATTCAGTGAGGAGGGCCATGCAGAAGTGCAAATGGCAGATGTGCATACTATAAATTGATAAGTTCTGATTTTAGTCAAAACGGGCTATTCATTATGGTTTGTTAATGTTTTCAGAAGTGTATAGTATGACCGTGAATTGCCAAAGAAGGATATTAAAGATTGCAGAAATATTGTGTTCTCATCCTAGGGCCAAAGCAGCAGCAACAAAGGTCGAAACAAAGGAAAAGCAAAAAGGGGCTATGTGATTCAGAGCAAATACATCTTGATATGGAAAGTGAGAACCATTCCGAATACAAATCAGCAGAAGAAGGAAAGGATGACGAAGATGAAGAAGACGGTGATAGTGAAAAAGAACAAGATGCAAGCGGTAATGATGATCACACTGAAACCCCCAACAGATCAATAGATGCGGCTGATATAGCAAACCGATATTCGACGGGGTAGGAGACAGTTGATAAAGAGCAAACTAGGAGAACAACTGATGACCAGGGGGCAGAAAATATAGGCAATACAAGTGATGGGAAGGATGTATCCAACAGGGTGTATACGTCAATAGATACCTCAACAATCGCGCAACGTGATTCAGGAACAGTGACAGCCCGTAGGGAGCAAATGATAAGCACAGCAGACTGCATTGGGAATGAAGCCACGCAACATATGCAGCATTTGAGCTCATCAGGTCCCGTTGGAACTAAGCATCCTTTGGATGGGTCACATACAACGAGAAGGGCAAGGTCTTATAGCCGCAAAAGAAAAGGTTAGTGAATTTGGTGGCTATCAAGAATTTGAGATACAAGTATCCACAAATAGAGTGGTTATGTTATGTTGAAACGAAAAAGCTTGATACTATTGAGGCTGCAATGTGCTCAATATATTTGAGTATTGCATATTAATTAAAAAATTGCGGTCGATAAGAATTCTCGACTGCAATAACATAAATGTATTTTACTAGTCAACACTTCATCGTGTTGACCGAATGCATAGTTGGTTGATCGGTTAAACGTTGTTGTCATGCTCTTACCTTATTACCTTTTTGTATAACACACGTACATAATCATTAATGTGAAAATCTGAATTGACATAGTGAATTATATTTTGTGATCTGTTCATCTCTGCAGCAATTGTTCATCTCGGGCAACCAAGAAAAGCAGCATGCTGCGATCAGCGGAGTATCGTCTACCTTCACACGTGACAATCACTATGTATGACAAAAGGATCGCTGCATTCGCATGGGAGCCAGAAAAGAATCCCAAGTAAGGTTCCTACCTATTTATAATACGATTATGAGGCTATTGAACAGTCGGTTAAGGATTTATTTGCGACTCTATTTGTTGGCTAAAAATGAATGTAACTTTATGATAAAGCATTTACATTTTTCTAGTAAAGTAGGTGTTAACAGTTTCCAATTCTAAATGCCAAACTTGTCTCGCGTAATGGCAGGGAGACACTCATTTAAATGTTCCAACTTTCTCTCACATGAGATGATCTCAAGACTCTTAGTAATGGCATGCATGTCTCGAATTGGGTTAGTCAAATTTTTCAGCCCAATAATTAATACATTATGTTGGATCATATGCTATGGTCAAGTTTTATTGTCTTTGCAATGTCAGTAACTAGACCAATCATGTTACTATGCCGTGAATACGCAGGTCATGGATATGTTTGCCTAGCATATAAATTGGGGTGGGGAGACTAGCACGACCAGTAGAGTTAAACGCTATATTGTCGAGCCTATAGCAGTTGTAAGTATTAAAATTGTTGTTAGATAATGGTTAATATTTAATAAAATATTGTGGAAGCTTGGCATAACTACATGTACCAATCTGTTACCAATGCATTTATACCCTAAACATCTATATCCCCTTGTACTAATTGTTAATAGGATGACATTTTGAATTTTCGAAAATTTGAATCACAGTCTGATGACATCCTAACTGCTAAGCTTATGAAGTTGTTCAAGATCCACGGCCCTGATAAGGGGGCTGATCCATCTAAGTGGCAGTTGGTATGGACATAACCTTATTGTATGTGATTTGATGAATTTGTATATATTGGCAAGTTCTTAGTCAACTAATCTATTATGCTAGTGCTCACGAAAATGATTTGTTATTCATCAGATTCTTGTTCCTATGTGCGTAGACAAGCACTGATTTGTTTACTCCTTCCATGTCTCACATCACGTAGTCTATCTGCTAGACCCTAACTCACAACAAGCAAAGAGCAATGATATTAGTGTTCTAAAGCGCTTTGTATGATTGTTTATGGGACTTGTTCATTAATTTTTATCATATGCCGTGTTAACCCGTGTTCCATGCAGCAACGTGCTCTCGGACTGATAATGGCAGCTAAATTTGGGATGGAAATTGACTTTGCAAGTTTCAAATTAGAACTTGCCGATGTCCCTCATCAGTCACCCGATAACATGTAAAATTTATTTTCTTTCAAGACGACCCCGATACCTTATCACTGCAATGTCGACTACTATCACTTTAGTGCCAATCCATATTCCTGAGTCAAATTATGTTGATCTGAGCAGGTTCGATAGTGGAGTTTTCATGATGACCTTTCTTGAACATTGGAGTGGAAGATTGGCTGTGCGCATTACCAAGGTTTGTCATATTCTATATGTAGACACCAAATTTTTAATTTAATTTAATTTAATTTTTATTGATAATTATTATCTATTTTTATTTATTAATCTCATGATTTTTGCTTTTAGACATTTTTTAGCATACCAAGTTTTTAATTTAGCCAAGTTATTATTATTATTATTATTATTTTTACTTTTAATGATAATTATTATCCATGTCTCTTAATTTTTATTTTAAGACATTTTTAGCCTTAAAATTTGTCGAAAAAAAATTGTTCACAAAGATATGCTTTAATTCTTTTAGATTCAATTTTATAAAAATTAGTTGCTTGTTTACTTAAATTAATTGAAAATTAGTAAAAATATAATGATAAAATGAAGAAAAAGTAAAATAAAATTTAGCATTTTATTTAATTTTTATTGACCTTGTTTCATTTTCGTTTTTATTAAAAAATCATCATTTCCTTATTTGTTGTTAATTAAGTTAAAAAAAAGGGGAGAAAGCAGCTCACGCGCGTGTAAGCTACAAACAAGCATTTCTTGCATTAGAAAACAGTCGCGGAAGACACAAACAGAGGCAGCTCGGTTTCATGTCCTATTCCACCATTTTTTCCATCGCATTTTCTTCACCATTGGATCACCTCAGCAACTACACCTGGCCTTGATCCAACAACACCAAGAGATGTAGGATTAAAAGCCATCTAATGGCTTGAAATGAAGACGAAAATGCAGCCCTAAATCTCCTCCATTAGTTCTAGGTTTTGGGAGATTGGATGCCTATAAAAGGCTCAAAAACAGGTGATGGCTGGATGAGAAGGGGACGGCTGGAGAGTGAAAAGAAAGGATAGGAGGTGGGCGGCTGAAAAAAAAAAGAGAAAACCAGCAAAAGGGTTGAGGAGAATCTGGGCAGCGAGGAAACAAAAAAAGAGCAAGAGACCGCTAGGAAAGAGGGACTGCTGAAAGGGAGTGAAGTGAGTGGCGGCTGAAAAGGGAGAACAGTGGAGAGAGTAAGAGAGGAAACTGAAAGCAGAAAGGGAGATTGGGAGTGACGGAAGCTACAGAAAAGAAAACAAGAGGGTTTGAGCTGGAGGAGCAGGTGACGGGCTGAGAAAGAAAGCCACGGGAAGCGACCAGAGGAAAACAAAGCAAAAAAAGCTCTCGGCTGAGGAGAAAAGCAAGCTACGGGCTAAAGGAAAAGCTAGGAAACAAAGAGCACAGAAAATTCCAGACTTGCGTTTTCTTCTTCTGCAGCGAGTCTCTTTTGATTCTGTGTAGTGCGATCATCTTCCAAGTTCACTATATCCAGTGTTAAGATCCTCGAGGTAACCCTTTCTTTTCATCTTCCTCCGCCTACAGATACTCAGATTTATATGCTTCGGTACTTGGTTGCTGTTTTCATGCTCTGCTTTTCTTCCGTCGGTTCTTTCCTTTTCATGCGTTGTTGATTCAGATCTTGGCTTCATACCACTGCATCTGAGTCTGGTGTTATTGTGGACCATAAGACCTTTTGTGTAGAGATTATCCAGCTTCTCTTTTAGTTAGCAATGGACCCAGTAAAAGCGTTTATGAATGAATCCGGATCTGCAAGTCTTTCTCTCCTAACTTAGAATTCACTTTCTGTTGTGGGCATGGTTCGAAGACTCGGCCGAGACCGAGACGAGGCCTAGTCCGAGACGAGACCGCGACGAAACGATACCGAGATAGTGACTCACCGAGCGTTACCGTGAAGGGTTGAAACGGCCAGTCTCACCGAGTCACTCTGAGTCATCCCGAGTCAACTCGATTTTTATTATTTTACTAATTTTAATTATTTTTGTTTATCATATTTTTTACAATTTTTAGAATATTAAATATTTCAAAAAATTCGAGTCTCACCTAGACCGCGACCGATATGCCGAGACCGATGTGGAACGGTCTAGGCCGCGACCCGACTTTGAACCATGGTTGTGGGTTCTCAATCTGATATTTTGACGATGGGTTTAGGAAAATTAACTTCCTTGGTTATGGTTCTGTAGCCTAGAAATGTTCAGTCCAAGTTTTTTAGAAAAACGCAGTCTTGCTTGCGCTGGTTCATATGCGCTAGTTCGTATGCGCTGATTGCTTCGCTCGTTGCTTTCATTCCGTGGATTCCTTTTTGTTTCATGTTTCCTTTAACTCACCTGTTGACTGTTGAGATCCTTTGGAGGGATGTGAGTCATGCCTAGAATACGCACAATAAAAATTCACTGGTTCATTTTTGGGGTGGTTGCTGAAACTGTTGGTTCGTTGAGTTTTGTGAATACAATGTATACGTTGGAGTTGTTTTCTTTCTATCTTTGCTGCATTATTCATATTCAGTTGCTTCATGGGTTTTGCTGGGAGTAGGCAATTGCATTTTAGTGATGTTAATGACAATGGGTTGAAGTCTTTGCATTTTGGTTTGGTCGTCAAATTAATAGAGTTTGTTTGATTCCTTTTGTATGAAATTTGCGTGGGTTGAGCTCTAAATTTGCAGCAGAAAATTGCAGAAGGAAACCTGTGAAGGGGGTTTCGGAACTTGCCAATTTTTATCTTACATTTCCTTTGTTTGCATCTTGTGTTTGATAAGGGTTTAGGGAGTCTGATGAGTGGTGGGTTCGAAGCCTTGTTTCAATTTTTTGCAAGCTGCCTGGTTACTAAATGGCAAGAAGCTTCGGATAAATCTTGTGTTCTGATGTTGCTTGTTTATGCCTTGTTTCCTTGTTTATGCTCCAAAAATGCCTTGTTTCCTTCTTTTGTTGCTTGTGTAATTTTGGTGTTGGATTTCAATAGTAAAAGGCGTAAATGGAACATTTTGCCGACTTGAAGATTGATTGACAATAAACATGGAAGAGAATTGCGGAAAGAAATCAGCGAAAGAAATAAACTAGCGAAGTAGCAGAAGGCTTCTTCATGAGCTTTTGCATGAAAATTTTTCAAAATTACACTTTAACCCCTTAATTTCTATCTAATACTACTATGGCCCAATTAATTGAATAATTTAATCAATTCTATCCCTTTAACATGTTATTTTTCCTTGGTATGCTTTCATGTGATTTATGGACAGATTCCTCATGAATTTAGAATAAATTTGAAGGTTTTAAAAACTTTTTCTAGATTTTAGTTTTGATTTGGATTCTTTAGTCAAATTTTTGGGTATTTTGTGATTTGAATGTAGCAAATTGATTTTCATCTATTTTGTGGATTTTATGATTAATTTTTATAGGTCTCGTTTCAACTCCTTAATTTTAATTTATTTGCTTTTAGGACCCTTAAGGGTAATAACAATAAATTGATCCCTCAAACTTCTTTAATTCTTTTATATGGATCCTTGTTTGTTTCAATTTGATGAATATGAGTTATTTAGCTTATTTGAATGTTTTTGAGTGATTCAATTTCGTATTTATTTCCATTTCACGTGATTATTTTATTAATTAAAGTGGTGCCTTGACCCTTTTTATTATTTGGAGGGTAAATAAGTAAATTCGTGTCATTAGGGCCCCAAACTTAAGGGAGGTACACTCTATCCCTTATTTTCGCTTTATTTGACTCTATGTGTATTTATGTGATTTTATGTGTTTAATTGCATACCTTTAAATGTTTTATTTCATTTCTTTATTTGTTTTATTTGTTTCAATTTTTAATATTTATTTTTGGTCAATTTGAATGCCGAGTTGTAATAGTTAGGGGTCCAAGACTTGTATTTAGATAGAATATGTAATAGTTAGAGGTTTATTTATTTATTTTATTCCTTTCCCCCTTAGATTGTAGTTAAGGCCCCTAATGTAATAGTTAGGGTTTTATTTGTCTTGTGTGTCTTGCATGCCTATGTGTTACATGTTTACCGCTTTCTTAGAATTTTGCACTTAGATATCATGTTTATTTGCTACGTGTTTATGTGAATTTAAGTGTTTATTAGCTTCTTATTAGTTTTACATAATTAGTTAGTTGTAAAATAATGTATGACGTCACCACACTAGTCCAACACTAGTTGTGGCCTCTTTCCCGATTCCACACTAGTCCAATGCTAGTAAGGACTCATAGGTATGGGTTAGTCCAATGCTAGACCCCTAGGAATCATTCTACGCGTTAGATCATGATTGTGTGATAAAATCATTTCATCTCATGCATGTTTTTCACCTTTTAGGTTTTTTACCATTTTGCATGGCATTTTTCTTATATATGTAGATCCGTTATCCCATATTCCCCTTATATATGTATTTTCCCCCCATATTCCCCTTATACACACATCCCTTATCCCACATTCCCTCTCATTTATATATATATCCCCTATCCCATATTCCCTCTTATATCCATATCCCCTATTTTTATATTTTCCTTTATATTATCCTATGCATGAGACATGACATTAGATTTGTATTTCATTTAAAAAAATTAGAATTAGATTAGTATATTTGTTTGACTAGATTAGGAAATAACCCCTTGGATATGGGATATGGACGAGTTTGGTTTTCTAACCTTAGCACACTCGTATTCCCTCTATTGCAGGGAAAATTGAGTCACGAACATTAGTCCCCCATACTCGACATGAATGCATTCCTTTAGGACATCTATATTTGTATAATTATGATTATTTTTATTAATTTTCTTTTCTTTTCTTGGAGTTTCATATATTTGCATTATTCGTGACCTCTTCAAAGAATCTTTGTTGAGCATCACAATTAATGTGATTGCTACCAAGTAAGTTTTGAAGAGATATTTTGACCCCCCACACCCTCTTAGGTCTAGGTTTTGCATTCATATAGTACATCCAAATGTGATAAATCTTTAGGTTAAAAATAAGAAAATTTTTGACTAAATCATGCAACTAGTTTTGGTTAGATTGAAAGGGTGTCTTGGATTTTTATCCTTGCCTTCCCTTTCCTCAAATGTGACTCCCGAACCTTTTTTTTATTTACATAAATTTGGAGTCGTTTAAAAAGGATTTTTCTAACTTTTTTCTATTCAAAATATTTTAGGTGATTTGGTACACCTTAACTCAATACCACGTGGCGACTCCGATTTTTTATTCAAAACCCTTTTTAAACTATAATCTGGGCCCAAATCATCGCACTTTCAAACCCCATTTAGACCCTTTTCATTTTCTTATTTATTTTCTTTAAAATAAAAATCATTTTCAATTAAAATTGAATCGAAATCATTTTTATAAAAACCGTTATTTTTCTTATTCAAAAATGGGGTGCGACACTATAACTATCTGTTTGTCTACTTGTGGAAATAAAACGGTTAATAAATACCTTTATCGTGGTGCTGATGACCAGAGGTGAAATTATGCAGGAAAATGTTGCTAAGTATCGAATGATGTACACCGCACGGCTTTGTAGTTCGGAGCATAATACAAAGTTTCGGGACACGATTGCCGCCTCGCTTGGGAGTAAACAATAAATGATAGTTAGATCATCTCCAAGGATGTAAATTGTTGATAGTGATATGTATAATAGCAAAGGATGTTTTTGAAACAGTAGTTTTTTTTATCTGGCCATATTAGCGACGAAATTTGTGTCTATTTGTATCATACTATTTATTTATCTCTTGTGGCCATAAAATGTGATTTTAAGTCAGGTTTTGAGTTTGTACTACAGTTGTCAGTAATAACCTTAGCCGAAAATGTATATTTATTTAAATTTGATGTAACTCTATACCAATTACTTGTAATACCAGTACTATGAAAACCAAGGGCACCATTGATCGATCGATATTGTAGCGTTTTGAACGCTGTAACATTTTATTAACAATGTGTAATTGTACGTCAATTAGTTAAAAAACCTACCAACACAGAGGCATTAATCACATGTACTTTTATGGTGGCATAATGTTACACATCATTCAAGCGCCCATAGTGAAACCAATGAAAAAGGTTTTGTGCAAAATGCACGGAATGTAACTTTGTCTGCACATAATGAAACTTACCTTCAACAATATGTAACTATAGAACAAGCGCCCAATTGAACCGCACACATGATGTGCAATTGAATGTAACATGTTAGTAAATGAATAGTTGTAATATTCTAAAGTAGCCACCCTCAGTCAAAGCATATGATAAAGTTGTAAATTTTGTGTTAAAGTCTGTAACTTATTATAGGTACACGACGTAACACTTATAAAGATGCTCGGTCTATCGCCTTCACGCTTTGTACGTAAGGATTGTGGATTGACATGGATTGGTGTAGACTAGCTTTCGTAGTTGAAAGTGTGTTACGCAGACCACATATAAAGTTATATCTTGTGTAATTGTTAGACAACATCGACCAGAACACATTACCTAACAAACAGGTTTTATACCATTTGTATGCATTATTATCAAAGTAGAGTGGAAACTAGGAGGCCTTGCGCCTTGCGTACACAAGCTTTTCTGTAACTTTGGACAAAACTATGTTACGTATTTCATATTTACTCATTTAGTACCAAAATATTAGTTGCAAGTTTATAACTTCTCTAGCCACATATTACCACTCGCCCACCTGTGTGACTGATCCCGATCAATACACATCCTTTACTTCATCCTCCTACCGAACACTTTGCCTAACATTTGCCCCAAAGGAGTTTTACATCGTTCACATGTCTTCATCTAGCAATATTGGTGGCAGATCTAGTGAGTTAAGGTACAAATATCGCTACTGTAATTGTGGAAAAAGGGCTGGTCTCAAGATTGTGGAGTCACAGAAACCAACGAAGGGGTTGCTGTACTTCGTCTGTGAAACAAAAGCTTGTACTTTTTTCGCTTGGGCTCATCCAATAGGGAGGGATCATGAGTTTGTTCAGACTAACTATTACCCCACCTCACCTAATCGACAAGCAATAAGCAGAGAAAGCTCCTTCGACAGTCTCGGAACAGTGCTCCATCAATCAAACACTTTCTCGCATCCTGTGCAACGCATCGAACATGATATTCGACAAATGAAAACCTTCATGACGATTTCGGTATCGGTCGGCCTTCTGTTGCTACTAATAGCAATTTTTTGCTGATACCACTTTACCCAGACTTGAAGACATATGATGCCAGACTTCGCTGGTAGTTTGTCATAGATGTATGCTCAAGAGCAAAGTAGGTTTTATCTCTTGTGCTGTTGGCTTTCCATTTTGCCAGTTGATCAGGGAGATGTAGAAAAGCATAGATGTAATGTGATACCCCGAACTTTACGATAATTTTTTTAGTCTCAAAGAGGATATTACGGTTTCTTTACTTTATGTTTGGTTTAAGAAAGACAAGAAACCCTACTTATACTCAAAACCCTAGTTTTACTGGAGACTAATAGGTTTTTCTTAAATCCCTCATATTTTACTCAAAACCCTAATTTTACTCTATGGAGTTGTAAAATCCCTCATAATTTTTCTAAAATTTCCTTTTATTTGGAATCCATTACCTTAGAATAGTTTTACTACTCATTCACTCCCTCAGTAGCTACAATCAACCATAGAATCAAGGGTTTTTCCTTTAGGTTCCGAGTTCGGGTAAATTAGGGTTTTTTGCGTATTTCGGCCGTGTGACCACTTGATGAAGTATGTGTACTAAATTTGGTGGTTAAGAGTGAGTTTTATATAAGAAAAAGTGTGTGATTAGAAGTGATGATAATAAGTGAGTGAATTATAAGTTAGAACCCTAGTACGCGCGAAATAAGGAAAAACGGGTTGAACCGATGTGTACCGTTCGTTACCGATTGAGTGCACCACTTGAACATTACTTTATTACCTTAATATCCTTGTTATTAATTGACCAAAATCAGACCTAAATATCTTCTTAATGCAGCCGAAATTTTGGACCAAAAACAAGAAAGAAAAGAAAAAAATTGACTTCCAATCAAAAGGTGACACTTGTCCAATTTTGACCCAAATGAATTCCTATCATTTTAACCTTCTTGAAGCTTCATTTCAGCCACCATTTCTGCACATTCCAACCGTGAGATTGAGAGAGAAAAGAGGTAAGAAACCATTCAATTTCCATCTTGATTTTTAGCTTGATTTGAGGCAAAATTCCAAATCTAAACCGATTAAACTCCCCCTTTAGTTCTTAAGAAGCTTTGTGTGGTGAAACTTTGGAGGGAAAGGTTGTGATCCTCTCTTGCAAGAAGCCTTGGTGAGGTATTATGGTTTCCTATCCTTTTCTTGTATTTAATCTTGTTAAAGTTTAGTTAGAAGCTCTTAATCTTGCCTTATGACGGTAAATTTGTTAGTTTGGAGTGAGATGTTGGAGTATGCATCTAGGGTTTACATTTCAGCCTTGATTATGGTTATTTATCTAGTAATGGATGTTATAGAGTTAGTAATGGTTGGTTTTGATGATTGAATGCTTATTGGATATGAAATTTTAAAGGAAAAGGTCAAATTCCAGAAATTGAAACTAACTTGTTTAGCTTCTGACCTGTTTAATTCGTCCATGTTAGGGGCCGATTCAGGCTTAGATCAAAACATGAAAGTTGTAGTAAATGATGTTATATAGCTTCCTGTAAAATTTCAGTGCGATCGGAGCATGGTAGGATGTGAAATGACCGAAATACCCTGACTGCCACAAGCTTCATTTCGTAGACAGTTTTGTGAATTCACCAGTTTGGCTTCGTTTTTTCACCCTGATTCGTATCCAACCAGCTTTTGGCCAAAACATAAAACTTGTAGCCCTATGTTTTATCTTTCCAATGCCTCTGAAAACATCTCAAACGGAATTGTGTAACTTGAGCTATTACCGGTTAAAGTCAGTGCTGACAACCAGACTGATCATGAATTTTTGGATCTGTAATTTGCTAATTTGACCTAGATAAACTGTGAATTAGGTTAAGTGTCCTTCATCAAAGTTGTAACCCTTTGGCTTAACTTCGAAACGATATAAATTTTACCCCAAACCGATAGGCGTAGCTTTAGTTGTGACCGAAACGCCAAGAGACGTCAAATCTGCCATTTAGCTATTTGCCTTTAAACTTGATTTCCGATTGCCTTGTTAAGATTTGTGTTGTAATTGGATTATTTTGAGCCCAGTTGAAGGGCTATTGTGGTACCCTTGCTTATGGGTGACATTGGAGTTGATTTGAGGAAAATAATGAAGCCAAAAATGGCTGGAAAATAAGTAAACACAAGGGGCATGCCGCCCAAATTTTCACTCAAGATACAAACCAGCCTTTGGAGTTCTGGTTCGGTAATCTGAAAATTTGACCTAGATCCACTGAAAAATGGGTTGAGTTGTCTTCATGAAAGTTGTAACCCTTTGTCTTAGCTTCGAGACGCTACCTAGTACACCTTGATCCGATAACCACAGCTCAGGTTATGGTCGAAACCGTGCAACCCGTTTTCATACCATTTTCATTTCCGCGCACGCGCACATGCATTTCTTGGCCGTTTTTGCCGTTTTGGCCGTTTTAGTCTTTATTGCCATTTGTGATGGTCGATTGACTAATAGTTGACTATAATCTTCTGTCACAGGCAGTGACGAACCGGACGGAGTCGGTGGACCCGTATAAAGTGCCTTGATTTGCGTGCTATCTAGTTTGAGTGAGTAATTGGGTTGTTTTATGTGATAAACTGTCAAAGTGCCTTGTATATGTTACATGGGTACTTAGGCGAGGGTGTACTTTATCTCACTCGACCTAAACCCAACCTTTTTGTTGATTTAATATGTGAGAATACATGCTTTGTATTGAGAATCACCCTTTTGCTGTGTGCTGTTGGGGTGAACATGACTTGAGTTGAACTCCTTGTGCTGTGTGCTGTTGGGGTGAGTACTTTGTTGCGTACTTTATTGAGAGATATCATCTAATGAGAGATTGGATATCTTAGGGCTTGGTTCCAGCCCGGTTCCAAGGGTAGACGAACTATTCGAGCCAGCCAGGGCTTGGTCGAAGTTAGTTCCATGCTAACCTTGGGATTTCGTTCTTTGTTAAAGCTTTGTTTAAAGCTAAGTGATTTTGTTTTGCTCGAGCTGCTGTGTGCTGTTGACTGGCCAGCGGGGGTTGATAAGGTGAACGGGGAAGTAAGTGGAGTCTACGGACTATGAGTTTTTGGTTGACGGAGTGTCAACAGGTGGAACAAGCTCGGGGAATTGAATTGGCTTTGAAGCCATCCGTATCCTACTATTGTGATGTTACATTTCTGTCTATTGATGTGAAAATCTTGGTTTACATGTTTATTTGGATGTGATTTACGTTTTTACCCCCGATTATTCACTAAGCATATCGCTTACCCCATTCCATTTGTTTTCCTTAGCAGGGGCCGATGCGGGGAAAGCTCAGGAAAGTGTATAGACTTTTGGTTTATAGAATAATAAGTTTTGCCCTAGTACGTGTTATAAGTTGACCAGTAAGATGTATATATTTGTTGTGGTGGTTATAGTTAGCAATTTTTCCAGGGTTTACTTTTTGGTACTAATGGTTTGTATGGCTTGATGTAATAGTGATACAACTTTTGAAGGTGTAATAGTGTAATAGAACTTTCTTGTAGCGTGAAATCTATTTTCTCGTTTTAGAGTATCGAGTCCTGGCGCGAGCTAGGCAGGCGATCTGCTAAACCCTTTGGTACGCCTCTGGGTACGGTGGGGTCGTCACATGTAATGTACTAGTTGAATGAAGATGGGCAAATTTGTATTGGGAAGTCTGCTTTGTGAAGTATTACGATGTTACTTACATCTGAAATCACTTGTGTAACTTCAATAATGTGTTGTGTTAATGACATCAACAATTATTGCCACTATTAATTATATAATAGTGGACGAATGGTTACCTTAATACACAAACTTCATACTTGTAGTCGAACATCAAATCGCTATGAAGGTCAACACCAACATGCATATCTAGTCACAATTGGAATGCTCTTACTTACAGCTTTGTTCGTTCTTAGTTACAACATTCATAATTAAAGGTTGAAGTTATGCTTGACAAATATTACTAGAGCATTGGATCAGAAGGAGGTACGAATGGCTCACAGAGGTAATAAATTTGGGTCATAAACTGACCAAGGGCATAGAGTGTTACACATCTGACTTTGGGCCAAGAAACTGTTGCAAAAGGATTTGTACAAAACGTGTAGCGTGCAACTGTTCATGCACATAGTGAAATTTAACTTCAACGATGTGTAACTCTGTATGCATGTGACCCTAAATGTTGGTACACAGGTCATTTCATGATAAAAGTTGAGCAATTTGTTTTATTGTCTGTAACTGATTAGCAACACGATGTAAATATTATCACGAGTGTCGGTACTAAAATGTCACGCTTTGTAGGGAAGGGGTTGAATTAACATAGTTCAGGCGCATGCATGTGACTCGACAATGTTTGGTACTGCCGTGATGAAATTATTGGCCTGGTATGTGTTGGCCCCTGATATTTTAGCACATTAGAGGGTCCTACGGACTATAAAAGGGCACGGTTGCAGTTGTGTATCCCTCAACAATAAAAGTTTGTTCGTCCCCCTTTCATTATTGTTGATACTTTCCATTTTTATTCCATTTCATACTTCCCATTTCATTCTACTGAAGGGTGGCAATGGACTCGTTCCTGAAATTTATTTTTAGTAATCTTCAGCCCCTCCTTCTTTTTCAATTGCAGTCTTATCAATAAAGTGTTCACACAGAAACCAAGTTCTTGGGAGTCATATAGCAGCCAATGGATTGCATGATGTTCGAGAAGATCTCGCTAATTCAATGAGATATTCGAGAAGGTCTCGCTACATCAATTGCTTTGAGGTTCGAAATGATCATTTCTAAATTCTCATTAGACACTTAATTAAGTGTCTAACAAATTTAATATGTCGGGGGGAGGAATTATTGTTTGGCCCAAGGGCAATGGCACAAACAAGAGAATGACAAAGGTTCATCGTATTTTAACTAGTTGTTATATCACTAGTTGTAACATATTGTAATATCACTAGCTGTAATATCACTAGTTTTAAGAAGAGAAGATAAAAAGCTGCCTAACAATATCACTAGTTGTAACATATTGTAACATACACCTAACAGGTTGTAACTCATTCTGTACTCTTCGTTATGGACTATTTGTTGCATTATAAACTTACATTTAACATTACAATTAGTTGTTCCCTTATATTATCATTTTCATCTGCGAAACAATTACCAACATATGGTCATGTGGTTAAAAGACACCATAATTTAATTGTACTAAACTTGTAATACCTATTGATTGCCGCCTCTATTTGCCAATCGTAATACTCTTCGTTAATACAATTGTAACCCACTTGTCTAAATTTAAACAGAATAAAACATCGAAGGTGCCTGTACTTGCACATGAATAAGTTGTAATAGTTTATTAACATTTTGTAACATACATATGCGGCATTCCCAAGTTGGACGACATGGAAGTCCAATAACAAATGTTCGTCCAAAAACACCGCAAATCTCGTTCAAAACAACTAATACGGAATAATCGAACAAATTTTAGAGTTACAATCAACAAGCACTAATATATTTGAAGATTGTAGATTAAAACAATCTGACAATACGGAACCGATTGAAAACTGAGCAATATCTTCAACGGAGAAGTACTAACATCACTAAATGAGGTGAACTGAATTGTTGACGGATAATCCGAACTCAATTGTTTGGTCAACCACTTATTGTGTCGTTAAAAATTCTAGGTACACATCATTCATCAACCTTGCATCTGAGGGAAGGCAACGTCAACAGTTAGTCGCAATCCTTGGGTGTTATTTCTTTCCTGAAATGCGTAACGATGGCAAATTAGCTAATACAATTAATGGAACATACGGTTAATGATATACGATGTCCAAATATCCAATTCAAAAGTGTTACATAAATATGTGATGTAATGATAAAAGATTGTCACCTGGGGTGATGCTGAAAATACATGATATGCATCAATATCACTGTGTGTTGAAATTGCTGCACGCTCATCCTACATTATATAATATAACTATTCAACTGTCAATAAATCATTAGCAGTGCCTATATTGCTCAGTTACAAAGCTAAATTGAACTAGGCATTATAACAAGGAAAACAATATATCAGACTATTAAGATATTTCTGACGGAGTTATGCTTGAAAAAAAAAATTTGGGATGCATCCATTCTATAGGGACACTTCCAGGAGGCCCCTGATTAGCCAAACAGTAGACCTTTCGAATAATACAAAACAATATGTTATTAAGTGAGTATACGTTAACTACATAATATGCATGCTTTGACAGCGTTCGCGTGCCCACCATTATAATTAAAGAATAGTGGCTCTACGATACGAACAAGAAGATCTTTATTTTATCTACTAAATGTATGCATACTGTTTTAGTTTCCTCGATTTCGGGAGCAACAGCGTTTGGAGGGTCATTCACTGACTGGCTCATTGAATGCGTCTACGAGCTTTGTATAGGTCAAATAATTGTATAAGACAGACAAAATAGGTATATCAGGAAGGATAACAGCCGTAACAAAATTATCATACAATGTAACATCAATGTAACTAATTATACTGTTAGAAATATCCAAATAAAAGCTAAAGCCATGCCCATTTGATACTAACCGAAACTGAGTCAGTTGATGAACGGTATCCCATAAACATGTTTTCATCAAATGAAACCGATGTGGGCTCCGATTCTGAGACCTGTATTATTGACACGACAATAATGTTATTTTATAGTGAATGGTACCTAAATTTTAGTTCACATGACAACGATAACAATGTTTAGCATAAATGTTTACCATCATAAAAATTGGAGCCTTATCATAGTCTGTGTAGTTCTTGACAATCTAGATTTTCTTTTTAATCTGTCAAATTTATCTACCCAATTTCGCATTACTCTATTTCTCTTCCACCGACACGTTTTTTAATGGTTCTTGTGACTACTGCCTCTCCCATTTCATTTACAAATTCAATTTTATCACGTTTCTCCACATTTAGATTATTATAATTTTGCGAAGGTTGCTCTTTGTTTTCTGAGAGGAGGAACTCAACTCTCTTAGTCAAATCGGATGTGACGGTGATTACTATTTTGCTGGTGTCCTCCGACATTGCTACTCGAGTAGCGACCTTAATCATGGTTGGAGTAAACTCTCGATAACGAATTGAAATGATTACTTTTGGATCAACCACAATTTTTCGTCCTCGCCAATCAAAACAGTATCCAGTCCTAGCTCTTTTTGTCCATCGCCTCTTAACGTATTAGGAGGAATTGTCTTTATGCCCACGGTATCAAACACCTTCAACGCGTGCCCACACAAAATTTTTCATTCTCGTATTTTTTACAACTACAGCGTACATTTAGATCATTCTAATTGAATACCACTATTCTTTCAGGCCCTCCATCATACCTCATGACCGCAAACTTCACACACATCCCTACATCTTGTTGTCTTAATATAACTATAGCTGTTGATTCGTCATATTCATTTTGGAATGCAACAAATACGGTTGGTAAATACGTCTCTGACACATGCACAAGTATAGGTGTTTGTCTCAACCTTACAATGGAGAGCTTTTGCCTCATTTCATATTTTGCGATGAATTCATTATATCTCTTTTCATCAACCACCTGATTGAAATGTCTAAAGAACTGCACAAGATCGTGATCCAGTTTCAAATGTTTTTTAATTGTTGCATTTAGGTTTTCGCTAAATTTGGTGTTTCGCATTCTCACGGTCCATCTTTCTTTCATCATGCACTTTGCCCATTTATCACGAATTCGATATAACCCGGAAAGCCATTCATTATTTTGAAAATTGTGTTTCTTCACCATCGCCTCCCACGCCCTATTGAATTGTTTCACTTCTTCAATCTCATACATGCAGGCACCAAACATGGATGGAAGGTCACTATTTTCCTTGTGGTGATTGCCAAAATGTTTCATAAAATTATGCCTTATGTGAAATGTACATAATCGTGAAATGTTTGGAGCATGACAAGTGAAAGATCGGCTGCCATGGCGTGATTTTGATCGGTTAATATGGTATTTGGACTCTTTCCGCACATTGATTCTAGAAATGTTCTAAACACTCATTTGAAAGAATCTATCGTTTCATCATACATAAGGGCAGCACCGAATAAAACCCACAAATATTCCAGGTGGCCGGTATTCTTTATTTGTTTTGTGGTTGTGTCGAGTGTGACTACATCTCCAAAAAAGTTATAGTCAATTAACATTCCTACATCAACCCAAAAGATATTCGTTATCTGGTCTTCACAGTCCAGTTGTACGACATGAAAAAAGGATGGATTCTCGAGTGTTTGCTCTTGAAAATAATTCAACATGCTACCTGCTTCTCCATATTTCAAACTCTTTTCCCGTCTCATACGAAAATATCATTTAAGGTCATCTCGAATATATCCCACATTACCTATCCCACCTACCACCTTTCCCATAAGCTCATGGCTCTGTTTCAATGAAAGTCCAGCATCCTCGCTTATTTCAGCTTAGAATCCTTGAGTCTTACTCACTTTTCTTTGTGATGGTATCATGTGCGAACATTGAGCAATGTGCAACCCATGGTTATGCCTCTAACACAAGGTCATGCACATGATACTTCATTGTCCCTCTAAACAACACGATAACCATTTTATCTCCACACCCTATTTTTGTCGGCGCTCATGTACTCTTTAGCATCACATCACCTTCGTACTTGCGGTTCACACCTTCCTTGCAGCAACTATATCTCTTAGACATGGTCACGTCGTCTTTGTCTTTATTTAGTCAGTCTTTGTGTACGCTAAAACCCATTTTAAAGGCATATTTGTTGTAAAACTTGTACGCATCTTCTTTACTATTAAACTCCATTCCTAACTCAAGAGTCCCATCTTTTACCAATTTGTTGCAATCCGTTAATTCAGCTCCTACCAATTATGCATCAAACACCCTAATTTGTAACACTTCATGATTAGTATATACATAAATGACAACATAAATGTATATTACCGTTCATGATGTGTTATGAATCACACATTATTTGTATACCAAATTCTATTATTACGCTTATCAACATGATTAATGATTCACATCACTTTATTTTTACTCTAAGACAATGTCATTATCTATGTACAAATACAACTCCATGTACACTAAGTTATACGGACTGTAATGTGTTGGTCACACGATGTAAATCTATTTTAACTGTATGTACATCCACTCTGGTGATTATATTTAGGCTCTAGGTTCCTTAACTCACTGGACCTTATGTCATTCATTAATGACAACCGCTTAAGCCAACTCCGCATTTTCTACTATTTCTACATTTTGAGGGCCAAACAAGCATTTTCTATTCGTTGTAATATATTTCTTATATCATGTAATTTACTTACAACACTAGGTACACCCATTTATTATTCACATATATGTCTTTTCCTCTGTTTCATCTCATTCAACTCTACACCTCCATTTTATACACACTGCATGGTCAGGAGAAGGGCAAACTAAGATTGCGTGATGAGTATGGACCAACTACTGGATGCAAAATGATTTATATCAATTGTGATACGGTGGCTATAACCTGTAACTAATTTACAACAGGATGTACATTCATTCACTTGTTAAATGTGACTTTGTTTCTCTCATCTTTCCCTAATTCCGCTCGACGCTTTACTTGAATACATACTCCTGGATCTTCGGATAACTACTATTCCATTATAGTCTATCACTGAAAAGCTGAATGCTCACACACACACACATACGGTACAACTTTGGTTCCGTTTGGATTAGCTGTTTTGGGGGTATTTTTGAAAAACTTTGCTATAGCAGAGTTTTTAGATTATATTTTAGGATATTTTAGAAAATATTTTAGGATATTTAAGAGTAGAAGAGTTTCTAAAATACCTTTTGAAATATTTTTTAAAATTTTAATAAAATTTAAAACTAATTTTTAGATTACCTTTTAGAGTACCTTTTAAAAACTTTTATTATATTTGAAAAACTAATTTTGAAAAACAATCCAATCCAACAGAGCATTTACTATTCTTCTATCATCTTCATATTATGTCTTTAGTGACTCTAATTTCATCCTTCATTTAACAGATGTGCATTGGGTGACAAATGATTGGCCACAGCTGCTGACATGGTTCAGTCACGTTACCTTGGTCTGCTAATATGCTTTACGTTTCACCGGACTCGGAGAGCGCAGTTGCTTTTCTATTAAGTTGAAGGACAAAATTTGGCTTCGTGAGATGATAAATTTCCTCTGTTTGTTCTCCTTGTCGCCTGCCTTGCACGCTTTCAAAAATGGATACAACACTCTCATACCCAGCTTCAAAATGCATACAACACTCTCATTGGCACTGTTTGCTTTCTTCACATTCACGCAAACACCACACCCCAACTCTCTCCACCCAGTTTTCTGTCAATTGTACCTTCAGTAGGACGCCTACTCTCTCCCCTCAGTTTTGTTTTATGCGGCTAATTCAAATTTTCAACTTGATTTTCAAAATTTCAACTCTTCTGTTACTCTGTCTCATCCCATTTGGAAGTCAAAATTTTTTTATTTGGAACGGCATCGTTTTTTACCCCTGCTTAAGGCTTCCTAATGTGGATCATTGCTCGCCTCACGTTTGTTCTTGTGAGGAGACCGTTCAGGAGCGATCGGTCTGATGACCGCTCCTGCCCCTAATCCATGCGTTTGCCACTCTGCTTTTTCCCCAGTTTTATCACCAAATATACATGAGGGAACCACATCCACATATATAGCAGGAATCTAGCGACTAACTTTAATGATCTTATCTTTTGGTCCACTGCGAATTCTCGTATCAGTGAATACTCGGGTTTATTACCATGTAAACATGTCTAGTTTTCCTCTCTTGGACATTGCGTGTTTCAAGTATGTAGACATTCTACGGCGACAAGTCATTTCTGCTAGAAAAATGGACAGAAAACATCTGGATGAGCACCGAATATGAAGTCAGTTAGTCAATACTAGCATGGCTCATTTTATTACTACCACAGACCAAGACGCAGTCAAAAAATCGAAGTACGAGTATAATTGCATCCAAGAAAAATTAATAACATGCAATGAAAACTTGCTAATATACTGGCGCAAAACAAAAGATACAAATAAAAATAAAACAGTGCCAACATCAATTTTTTCTAAGATGGTTGCCAAAAAATAAAGAGCTAAAAGACACCCTCTTGTCAAGTTTAATAAACGAAGGCAGAAAGAAAACATACTCCATATTTTAGAAGACTATAGGTTTGCCATAAGTTAACTTAATTTGGTAATACAATTGCTAGTTCCCTTCCCCGTGAAAACCCAGTCGAGTCTCTTCTACAAATAAATTAGGAGAGAGAGCATCACATTGTTGTAACTATTAATGTCAATTGGTTAATTGGACAATTGTTTTGTTAATATTCACTATAACTTTTTTTTTGTATTGTGATGCATCTAAAATACGTGATAGTTGAAAAAGCTAAAATGATGGTTGAAAAACATGATAAGAGAGAGTAAATAACTCTTCCAAAATAATCTCTCAATTACTTAAATAAAACATGGAATTTCATTATTTATTTTTGACAAATCTCAGGTATTCTTTTATAGCTTGCTTCATAGCGCCTAAATAAAAGGTTACCCAGTTGATACTTGTATAACTTACAGTTATCTTGCTCATTTTTCTGTAATAACTTGAGGGGTATGCCCCTTGATCAGTGTTTATTTTACATCTTTTTAGTATATTTTATTTCATGGTTTTTGGTATCATAAGAGTACAATTATTTATTTCATGATTTATTTTACAGTTATTTTATCATAAGAGTACATAATCATGCCAATTCAATAGTTAATAGTTAATCACAATAAGCTCATGAAGTCTCGATCTCTATCAATAATCGAACATTTAGTCCTAACTATCTATCCTGTCAAGTAGGCCAAATAGAATGTTTCTAATTATTTATATCCCATTACGTAGGTCTGATAGACAGAAAATTCCTAGCAATTTGTCTCGCTAGGTAGGCTAGATAAATAGAAGCGGTGGAATTAGTTCCAAAAATAATAACCACAAGCTCATAGTGCAGAAGATACATGGCATTCATAATCTAGAAATAAATCATATGATAATTCATCTTCATATTAACATAAGTAGTTGAAGCTATTTTCATCCATAGAATTTGAGTTGAAAATGTAGCGAGTGGCAAAACCACTTACCTTACCTAAACGAACCAATACCCAGCATAAATTCAAGTAATCCTCGTAATACATGTCCTCCCCACATATAAACAATCCCAAATTACTTAACTCAAGACCTATGAACCAAGAAATATAGAACTTCCCACACCTATAAGAACCTAGTTCAAAATAGCATTGTTACATATGATTTCCAATTGTGGTAGTGATTAGTTAAGCAAATATAACTTAAGCTATGTACATAAAAAAAACTACAAAATTGATATAGTTGAAAACTAGACTCCTAATACTAAATAATCCTTAGAAGACACTATTCTATGACTCGAACATAAACTGGCCTATTTTCCCACAAGTGTCAAAACATTTCCATTACTGCAAGATGAATTTCAATCAACTTCCCAAATTTTCTAGTATCAATAGCTAAAGAATCAGAATATAAATTTACACCATTGGACAAGCTTATGAATCAATTTTCAAACACAACCAAAATCACTTAATTCTTACATTTTTACATGAAGTTCTGACCAATTTTTAATCACTTAACTCTGATATTTTTACACCAAGTTATGACCAATTTTTTAAGAATGTACATGGCTGACTGTTATCATGAAATTAATGAAATCCAAGTTTGTCTTAAATGTAATTATCGAGAATCCATTCTATTTGTGATGTCTAATCCTTAATTACAAGTTCAATACCAAGATATACAAGAGATTATCCCAATCCCAAACCATCCAACCTTAATTTTCATTTCCAACCAAGTTTTCAAATGGCAACAATAACTCAAAAACAACATGTAACAAAGCCAACTACATGAACGACTTCAAATTTTCAGAATGTATCTCATGGGCACACATTCAGGGAACTAACTAATGCTTTAATTATGACCAATTCTGCAGTCATGCTTTATTCTTACAAATCTGATCATTTAAAGAAATATTCATTGTCAACTACATCAAAGCCATATGCAACTAAGCAATACACTTGAAACCCAATTATTGCTCTAACCACAAAACTTACTTTATCCATCAAACTTTCATTAAATAAAACTATAACAACTTAAACATGAAAGCGATTACCTTAAATAGTAAACAAAGAAGATTTTCCAATATCCTCACCAGCCACTTGACTGTTATCCTCCAAAAATCCTCTGTGATTGGAAGAAAGAAGAAGAAGAAAATAAGAAAGGATTGAAGGAAGAAGAAGGAAAGAATTAAGGAAATGGTATACTTGAAACCCAAATAATGCTCTAACCACAAAACTCACTTTATCCATCAAACTTTCATTAAACTAGTAATAGTTCACGTACTTTGAACGTGATTGCATTATTTTAAAATATATTATTCTTTAAATATTAAATTTTTTGTGAAATTTTGATCATCAATATCATAATATAGTATTTTTATGTTATTTATTTTCTTTAGCCAATTACTTTTAAAAATTTTATTAAATGAAAATAGATAGAATGTATTCCAATGTAGTTAACATGTTCCATAGGATTGAATTTGGAATCATGAATCAAACATTTTTTATTTATACATTGAACTCTAACATATCAAATATTGATAATATCATGTTTTACCAAAATTATTGTATATTTATGATTCTATTGCATATAAGCCACAATCATTATAATCTTTTATAAATGAAGAATATAATTAAGGTAGAAAATTAAACATACATGTAATTTGAATTCTTTATATTATGTTAACTCTATTTTTGTCAATAATGGAGTATAAATGATCCACCACTTAAAGTTTTTTTGGCTTATATATTCTAACAATTGAAATTTCATAGACAGAGATAGTTGAGATTTTTCTATTTTCCTTTTATTTTATTCATATTTTTTAGCACAATTCATTACAAAGCAAAAGCAACAAGACTACTTTTTCATATGAACACAATATTTTTGGTTTCAGTGTCAGTATTTTTGATGATCATGGAATTGGAATGATAATTGTGGCAAATTAACAATTTTAATATCAGTTTTTAGTATATTGCAGTATTTTATTTTTTAATTGGCAGCTTTTAATCCATAACCACTATCATTATTGTCACTTATTGGAATGCACTAAATCTGTCTAATTACAATTGTCACCATTAATGAAATTTACTTAATTTTAAAGCTTTTCATTTCATAATCACTACCATTATTTACTAATATTGCAATACAATAAATATATGTAATCATTAGAAAAATAAGGGTGTTTTGGGCGGCACTGAAAACAATTTGGATATCATTTTTATTTTATCATTCTTCATTTTAAATTTACTTTTATTATAATTCTCATTTTATCATTGGATATGGCTTCTGACTTGATGGATGGATTTGGTTTGCTGAAACCAATACAAATGAAGCATTACTATATTATTGTCAATAACAATATTTGTTTTCCCCTAGATATCAGTGATTTTGACATTGTCTTTGGTATTATTTGAATTATATTCTAGTTTTTTAATGCTATTTACTTTATGTCATTTTATGAATAGTTTTTAGTTTTTTTTTTCAGTTTTTATTGTTTTAAGGGTTGCTATTGATGATAATAATAGTTTGTATGGCTCTATTTGAGATTTTCTTTTTCCAATTTAATACTGCTATTTCAGTTATAAAGGTCTCATAATTTTTTGTATATTGAAATTCCATGAAAAATTTTTAAATATAAGTAAAAAGTGCATAATTTTGAAATTTACTTGTGATATTTATATGAAGATATACAAATGAATAAGGGTTTTCTTCTCCCTATATGTTTCTCTTTTTTTTCAGAGAGTATCTATTTTTTGACATTGATTTTTTTTTTTACAATCTCAACCAATGACTAATGAGAAATTTTTCATGCTTCGATTAAGAAATTTTAATCTGTATAATAATCAGAGATGGAGTCCAAGGGTAGGTAAATATTTTTTAATGAGTAATTTTTAATTATAATTACCAATATTATTGAGATGTAATCAATTGGAGTGTTTTATTTCTTTTAATTTGTGTCATATTGAAATGCAATAATTCTAATTAAAAGACATGAAGGTATTTTAGGATAACAAAAACTAAGATAAAAAGGTGCTTACATTGCTTAATGCCAAGATTCATATTTTTATATAGTAATGTAATAACAAAACGATAACAACTTAAACATGAAAGGACTAGTTCCTTCGGAGGCAGGGACTAGTTCCTTTTCTGAAGTACCCAAGCGCCCACAAGACCATGCCCCTCTCATGGAGCAGCCCCAACAGGCCCCACGTGAAGCTTAATGTTGATGGCTCATCCCTTGGGAACCCGGGCGACTCAGGGGATGGCGGGCTCGTTAGAGATGACTCAGGACACTTCCTATGCGGTTTCTCCTCGTACTACGGGACCAACCCACACGCGGAAGCATTGGCTCTGTTGGAAGGGACACAACTCTGCTTATCACACGGTTATGCACATGTCATGGTGGAACTTGACTCGCTGACATTGCTAAATGTAGTGCATGGTCGGTCTAAGTGCCTGTGGTGTATATTCTCTATTGTTTCAGCTATAAAGGCCAGGCTTGTAGAAGGGATCTTCCGATTCAACCACTGCTACAGAGAGCTTAACGCTGCGGCTGACGCATTGGCGAAGCGCGCTACCCAGCTGCGTACCTCATCCGAATATCACGCTCCGAATTGCCTGCTAGAAATCCGTGGCATTCTCCAACTGGACAGAACGCACTTCCCCTACATTCAAACCACAGGACAGGTTTCTTTCAAGATAGTTTTCTTTAAGGCTTCCTTTAAGCCACTTTCACAGTCCGATGTACTTTATTTATGATCTTATGAATAAAAGCCGCTTTAAAAAAAAAAGGATGACCTTGAACAGTAAACAAAGAAGACTTCTCAATATCCTCACCAGCCACTTGACTATTAACCTCCGAAAATCCTCTTTGATTGGAAGAAAGAAGAATAAAAAAATAAGAGAGAATCGAAAGAAGAAGAAGGATAGAATGAAGGAAATGGTAAAGTTTGTTGAATAGTAGAATCCGCTACCAACTTACGGCCCTTTTTGGCAAAGGGTTTTTTGGCCTATTGTTTCTTCTATAAGTTTTTTAACAACTTTAACTATAATAACCTTAAAAAACTTTTCAAAATTTTTAAATAACACACTTCAAAATACCTAAAACACACAAAAATTTCCCTTCCTCCTTTCTTTTTCTTCCTCTCCACCTCAACCCACCACCACCTCCGCCGTCGGCCACCACCGGCTGGTAGCTCTTCTTGCGCTGGTAGAAGTTTTTTTTTCCCCTTTTTTTTCTCCCTCTTCCTCTCCCTCTCCTCCTTTCCCCTCCCCTCCCCTTTCCCCTACCACTTTTCTTCCCCCTTCCCTTCCCTTCCCCTTCCCCGATCACGTGACTAGATTGTTGAAAGGGGAGGGTGGCGGGGGAGAGAGGAGGGATGAGAGGAGAGGGAAAGAGAGGAGGGGAGGGGAAAGGAGGAGAGGGAGAGGGAGAAGAGACAGAAAGAGAGAAGAAAGCAAAAAAAGAAAAAAATTTCTGCTGCTGCTGGTGCCGGTCACCGGTGGAGGTTTCAGCATCGGCGGGCAACGAGTGGTGAGGTGAGAGAGAAGAAGAGGAGAGGAAAGAAAACGAAAAAGAAAGAAAGAAAAGAAAAAAAAAGTTTTACATTTTAAAAAATTTTTCTATAATTTCTAGAGTAAGTTACAATAAAGTTTTCAAACAAACATCTAAAAAATTCATTTGCCAATTCTTCCAATATTTTATTTGACTATCCTCCAACACCACAACTTCCCTAAACTTCTCAATTTTACCCCAAACTTCTTAATTTTTAACTTGAGACCACAAATAGAAAACTTGGGTATCACATAATAGCTGTCATCCTCCAAATTCAGGTCCATAGACCATATTTGTAAGTTGGCATGCTGTATCCACAAGACCTTACTCTCACAAATATTAGATATCTTGATCATAACTTACAAAAATTTACTGAAATTTAAACTTTATAATTACTAAAGAAATAATAGTCTCAATTTACTACATCTACTAAACACCTTGATCTATAATTTCTAGTGTTTGGTCATCTATCTATTTACCTCTCTCTTGTCTTCTAACCGCAATCAATCTTCCTTTCTTGATCTAAAAAAAATATGGGTTGAATGATGTGCGCTCAGTAGGTAGCAATTAATTGCCTACTAGAGCATGTAGCTAATATATATACAATATACTTCGTAAGATTTTTAACAGCATATTACATGCATAATTATTTTGAAAACATAAGCATATGTTGCTCTACATATAGAACTTGTGAGTGGCAATATAAACAATATAGTATATGGCACAAACATAGTCAAACTTGAAATTCATAAACCTGCAATCCTTTTCCTTTCACGAAACAACTCATAAACAAGTACACACAATAGTTGGCTTCTGAGCACTAACTTAGAAATTAACCCCTTCTAGAAGAGTGGTAGGTCAAGCATTTTCCTTCATTTTCACTTGATCTACCCAATCATGGGTCATAAACGATCAAGCATTTTTCCTGATCTTTACTTGATCATCATAACATGAAAGAATTATAGCCCTTACCATTCATTTCATGACATTTTAGAGCCTTTTATAACATAAACTCATTTCACACATCACGTGCCCATTCTTTACATTTGGTAAAACATGCGAGTTGTTCATATTTTGTAACATAAGAAATGTAGGCAAGTAGGAATACATTATCCATTTTCATATATTAACATAAGATTTCATTTGAGAGAAATTCATATTTTAGTATTTGAAAAACATAAAGGGAAAAGAAACACCTACCTCAAACTGTTTGCTTAAAGAGATCCTTAAATTTAAAGTACCTCCAACCCTATAAGCAATAACATATATCTTTCATCTAGTTCATTCATCTTATCTTTAAAGTACTTATTACTATCTTAAATAGCCCTAGCAATCATGTCGGTTCTTCTATAAAAAGTACTTGAAAAGTTTCGAAAAATAGAAAGTTACCCTGTTGAAGGGTTTCCCATTTTGGGAAGACTTTTCCATTTGATAAACTGTCTTAGTTCAATTATCTATAAAGAAAGTTTCTAATTTGGTATAAACAGGCCCACACTAGTTCGTGCTGGATTTGAGTTTGGATTTGACTCTACAGCGAAGCACACCATGAAAAGGTCTTGTTTAACTTCATGTTAGTGTTTACAATCTACCAAGGTTAGGTTCTTAAAAAAGTCATTGAAGCCATCGGATTCAGTTAGCTAAATCCGCATCATTATAATAAAATTGGGCTTTTAAAACAAACGCTTGGATATGCTTAATTAACTTTGGGTCATTTCTTAAGGATTAGACCTCACAAAAATTATCCATTTCATAAAAACAGCTTGCAATAATTGATGTAGGCATTTCTTCATTTTATTGTGTTTAATGAGGCTTTATACCTCTTCAATTGGTCAAATTTACAACAATTCGCGTTTCATTTAAGCAAAAGGGCCATTTAATTCAAAAAGCAGTCCAACTCTAAAACTTTTACCACAACCTTGAAGATTAAAACCAAGACATCAGCCGCCTTCTTCCTTTGGGCTCAGTCCCTCATCACACCGCCGCTTCTGGACCACAACCACCACACTCAATCATCCTGAGCTGCTCCCACAGGAGCCACGCTGCTAAGCAGCGTGCTCCATGGCAGCTGGTTGCTTCGGCTAGCAGTGGGATGCCATCCAGACGTGCCATAGACGGCGCCGAGTTGCAGCCTGCGACTTTCACCCTTTCATCGATTTTTCTATTCGTTTCAAAAGCCCAATTTCCCAATGAAATCTCTTGATTCAATGGATCCACTATTCGTATCTAAATTAACAAAGATTCTTCAATTGTATGGTCCAAGGATGTGCAGAGGTTTGGTTGTGGTTCTGATTCACAGTAGGAACTTTTCCTAAGATTTGTTTAACAATTTGAAAAATACAACTTTCAGAAGCCCACTAGCAAATGAAAAACCGTGAAGATCACTTCAATGGTAGGCAATTGCTATGATTCATGAAAGAAACTATGGGTTGAGTTTTAACCTAATTGACCGTAAATACTAGTATAGCGCATCAATTTCAATTACTCAGACGTGATCATCATTAAGTTCAACTGTAAATTCCTACACAAATCCATAGGCTTACTTGTTCAAGGTGTGAAGATGAAAGACTCGTTTTCCTCCGATTGTTGCTCGATCAATTCTTCCTACACTTTCTCCACTTCCTCAAAAGGTAACGTTCTAAGTTCTGACACCACAAGCTTCCCACTAAATCAGGCAATTCCCTCAAATGACTCCCCACTATCACTCAGTGGTTGAGATAAGGTCAGACATCTCTAAATACATAAAGCACTGCAGGATTGGGAATAGTGTGTGATTTCCGCTGGTTTCTTTGTAATTTGAGCGTTGATTTTGTCATCATTTGTCTTTTTAGGTGGGACGGAACTCATTGTGGGTCATCACTATTTCATGTTTGTCGGCACAAGTTTTGAATTTTGGTGGCCTTATTCCAATTTCATCACTTTTACGCTGGTTTCGCTGTTGTTTCTCTACAAATTTTGGCCTTTTTTGGTCTTTTTATTGCGAATAGTATTCTTAATGGTTGGGCTGCTGTCTGCTTCATATGTCTGCCCAGGTTTCTTTGGGCCTGTAACGTTTTTCGCAAAATTTACCGCCTTTTCTTGGTCAACTTTGTTTGGGTTTCAGACACGAAAAATACCACTGTATCCATCTATATATCGCAAAAAAAAAAAAAAAATGATATGCAAACAAATCAGCAACTTTAGCTGACAAATTATTCTTCACAAGTTAAATAGTACGAACAACAAAAAATTAAAAAATTTATACAATTTACACATTACTAACCAATACTAAATATTACAAAAATCAACACAACCTAGGATAATACACCTCAAATTATACTATCATACACGCTAAGAAATCCTTCAATTAATCCACTTTCACAACTTTCACTAGCATAAAATAAATTAGAACCAACAATCAAATCAAAATTGGACAAATCATAAATATACTGTAAACAATAAAAATACCAAAACAATGCAAAACAATTAACCACTCTACCAATAGATAAACATAACATAATCATAATCATTCAAAATAATACAAAATATGACAAATTCATACTACATTATAAAAATTATATTACAAATCTTTACACATATTCCAATATAAAACACATGTACATATAATTAATAAACAAACAGAGGAGGGTTGGGTTGGATGATCAGATAAGAGAAATGATAAGTAGGAGATTTTTTATCCAAGACCTCCCACTTATACTAATAATGATAATAATAATAATAATAATAAAACCTATCATACCCCAGAAACACATAAAAAAACAAACAATATGGGCTCCTCGCGACACCGCGGGGACCAATGCCTAGTTTAATATAAAATCCCAAAAGAGATAAATGAAGTATCTAAACTACTAGTAAAATAATCAATAACATTAGTCAATTAAATAGTTTTACTTAAATGAAGTATTTAAACTAGTAGTAAAATAATTAATAATATTAGCCAATTAAATAGTTTTAGTAAGGGAAAGACCAAAAGATTCGGGATTTCACAATAGCAATCTTGCAAGAGCGCCATGGCTCATATGCTCGTACACCAATAGCCGATGTTGTCCTTCATCACAGAATCCAAGCGATGGGACCAAATTTTCGTGGTTAGTCTGACCCATTGTTATCACTTCACTTCAGCACGAAATTCCTTCTCAGCATCTTAAGCCATTCTAACTTCTTGACTTCAACAATGCTGCTTTCGGAGCTAATTTTGTAACTCATCTTTTATACACACAATGCCAAATGATCCCCTATCCAACTCTTCCTTAAATCGATTGGTAGCTTCTGCAAGCTCTTTGTATGGAAAAAGATGCTAATTTATATCCCCCAACATCAGTATTCAAATGATATTACCCTCTTTTTCCGGTACATGAGGTAAAAGCCCAAACAAGCAGTCGTAATGAATATCAAGTTTACTAAGAAAGAGGTGCCAAGAAGGACAGGTTCCACACGTATAAAGGTGCCTTGGTCCTTTGGCTTTGATCCATCACTCTTGCGGTATTTGATGAAAGCTTTGGAGTGAATAGTCTTATCTACCTTCCCATTTACAGTGGCGGCCCCTTCTTCCAGCAATTGTTTTTTCTGTAAATGGCAACAGCGCAGAAACAATCATGCAAGCAATTTTGCACACAGACTCTTTCATTTGAAGGATGTATTTTCTCAAAGTCAGACAGTGGCCAATCTATGTTATAGACAACCTCAAAATCATAAAGGTTTTCTGCAGAGCCCCCATCTACTTCAGCACAACTAAGAGTTGAGTTTGGTATGCAGCTGCCGTACGTGTCAGCTGGATCAAGCAATACATACCTTTTTGGACACTCACAAACTGGTCTTCCATTTTTGAGGTTGCAAATGTTGTTAAATCCACAAGCTCCACTGCCCCTGTGATTTGCTCGAAGGCTGATACATATATTCAGCGGCAAATACCAAAGAACTTTCCAGTTCGGATTTCCAGGAAAAGTCCTAGGATGATAATACTGTGTGAAGACCCCATCAAAATCTATTGTTGCCCGATGATAGTTTTCTGATGCTGGTGGTATTGAAACTAGATTCAGCTGCTCTGTTTGATTGTCCTTTTTCCTTATGTACATGGCGCCTCTGCCATCAAAAGTAACTTGGCTACCAGAATACAGTGGATCTCTAGAATCAGAAGTCTTACTATTGTAGTACTCAGCATCGTCATCCTCATTGGTTGACACACTCTTGGTAACAAGCACTAGATTCCCGTCATCACGAAAACGGAGATAAAATCTTCCTCTAGAGAAGCTTGTTTCTGACTTTCGAGAAGAAAGAGAATCACCAATTTTCAATTCTTGATTTGGCAGTATCGTATCAGCAGGATGTTTGAAGCTTTCCCAGAGCCAGCTATCATCATTCCCCTTGAGGATAAAATTGCCGGTATCATTCATAAAACCATGATCAATTTGATCAGAATCAACATTAGCACTCCAAAGTTGTAAGCCTTGAGGGTCACAGTGCACAAGCCCTGTTTGAGGATCAAGCTTTACAGTCGATCCTCGTGGCACTGGATTTGTTGAATAAACAAACCAAACTACAGTCTTGTCTGGTATCTTGTGATACCATATGGAAAGCAAGAACAGATCCTTATGCTGTACTTCCTGGAACCCGAATGCAAAATCGCCAGAAGGTGAAAGCCAAGGACTAGCAGATGTTTCACCTGCAGTCAAAGTACTGCCCAAAGGCACAATACCATTTTTTTGAGATAAAGCAGATATTGGGAAGAGAAACAAGAAGAAGATGATTTGTATGCATAGGGATGCCATTGCAATAGATGGTTTAGTCCTGTTTACATGTTATATGCATAGAACAATAGGACGAAAGACTTTGGAGTCAACTCTTGCCTAGTACTAGTGATATCTGCTTGTTTGCCTCAATTTCTACGATTCTATCACCATTTACGCGTATGGGACCACATCCACATATATAGGTGGAATCTTTTTTTTTTTTTTGTCAAACATCATAAATTTCATTTCATAAACTTGATAGTACAAGATTGGATACATCAGAAATACTTCCTTTGTAATCATTTCGTGCACTCTCATGGAGCCACATGGGAAAGCACTCTTCCCATTCAACATTTTTAGTTACTACCATTAACGTCTTTGATCAGGCTACAATGAGTAGTTTTCATACACAGCAGCGTGTAAGAAAAAATAGTACTTTATCAATTCCGGGTAACAAGTAACCATCTAGTCCATAATTATACTGCTTCTCAAGTCAAGACAAATCATTTCATCTGAAATTTTCTCAAAATCGACTTGGTAAAACACTAAAACTGATGCTTGACGGCCTGCAAGTTCCTATTATAATTTATGCGGTAAAATTGTAATCTAAGAAAATCACATAACTGTTAAGAAAACTAGCAAGTAAATGGTGCTCTTACGGAATTGTCGTTTTTGGTTAATATGTTAATTAATTTTCTACATTACCTTAAACTCTTGAAACTAATCGAGATTTGGCATTGAATACGTATTGTGATAACTACACGTAAAAATTGTATACTTGACTTTGTCAAGGGAGTCTAATATGCGTTTCCTTCAAACGCTAGAAAATATATAAATGGTCTATGTCGGCCTTGGCGTTCCGCTTTTGCGTCAGCTTCATTGCTGACCAACTTAAAGTAATAAACAAATAAGTTGATTTTGTAACACTAAAATAACAAACAGAACCAATCAGTGGCATCAGCAGAGTATATCTTATGGACTATAAACAATCTGCAAAGGAATATGCTTAAAAGGGGTGAGTCCAACTGTAAAATGTACACTTTTTTAATATCTAAATAAAAATCAAGAAAATTAAATAGATTTTTACATAAAAGTATGTAAATTTTAGTTGAATTGGGTTGAAAGATTAATTATTTTTATTTGGATTGTCGAAGCATAAATGTTTGAATAATATGCATGTGGTCCTTATTTGTAATTATGATATTAAGACGGGTCCATGATGCTTGCATTATTGAGTGCATTGTTGTTAATGTAGGTCTTCATGATTATTGAATGACTGATATGTGCTTTTTTTTTTTTTTTATCAGAACAAGGTAGCACACTTATAACTTTGAGGTGTCACCATGGAGGGTTGATTTCATACACTCTCCATCCACGTTATGGGGGTGGAGATGTATGTGCCATTGATTATGTTGAAAGCATAGGTTTAAGTGTTTTTGAAGTAGATAGATTGACTGAAAATGCTGGGGCAGTAGTACACAACATAAACATTCTAAATCAGGCCTACAAGTAGCTATTTCTATATTTTCAGAATTGCTTGCCATCATTTACAAGATCCAAAAGCATGCTATTTCCATGTTTACAGATTCAATCAAATTTCTGCCCCATGAAAAATAACGAACCATAGTCGATCAGCAGCCCTGATTTGGTAACTCACTCCAAGCTTAGCACCAACTTTCCCTCTCTTGCATGTCCTCTCTTTTTCCCAGTAATAGATATCATAGGTAGCATATCCAACATTAGGATAATACAAATCATAATTTTTTCCCTTCTTCGATTTTTTTGAATTGTTTCTTCCATCTGATTGATCCTTCTTAGCAAACTAGGTATTATGCTCCTTCCTCTTGCATAGATTGGTTCATCAAACCATTCAAAATATTTGCACCTATCCGGCCTTTGCAAATACAATCACATTCTTATAGCATCAGCAAAGTGAATTTTCTACACTTTACTTAAAAAAAAATTACATTACGCTAACTGGCCATCTTGGACAACCATAGAATTTTCTTCCAGAATTATCATCCCGCCAACAAGTCATCAATTTTGGTCTTAATCCACACTCGCAAACACGGCTCCTGCTATTGGATGAAATTGAGGATTTTGAGCTTTGCGACCTCATTTTAGGGCAAGTACCAATTGAAGATGAAGTTTTGTTGCTTGAGCCAACCGATTACTCCATTAATTCTACTCCATTTCTTAGTAGATTGTAGATGTGGAAGCTATGGTTTGAAATTGGAAATTGGAAATTGGCGTGAAAAGGGGAAATTGGAGAGGAAAACTACAAAAGAAACTGAGAGTAAAATGCTACAAATTGTTTTGTTGGTTTTGACCGACAATTTACTTTTTGTTAACAGCCACGTGCTACACACGAGAACTTTCTCCGTCCAAATTGAGTAATTTACCGTTTTTAGACTAAATGTGGTTAGAAATTGTTAATTCATGTACCAAATGTGTTGCGTCGAAAAGTTTGGGGACAAAATGTGTCCCTAACTCAAAGTTTAGGAAGAAAAGTGGATTTTTCCCACAACTCAAAGTTGTTCGATTATCCTTAACATCCTACAATCACGCAGAGAATTCTTTAGTCTCACCATAAAATGCATACTAAAGCCAAAAAGTACTTATATATGAGAACGAATCCTAATCTCTCCATTTCCCTCAATACATCCCTAACTGTGCGACACATATCATGTGAGGAAGGGCTAGGATCATTTTGAGTTAATCACATCTAGTAACCCGGGTTATTGATGTTAAATAATAGAAAATTAACACCATTACTACTCCTATTTTCTTGCTTTGCTTGCCATCAGAAAACATAGAAATCCAAAATTTCAATATGCAACCAAAATTTAAAATTAGAGGACCTCAACTAAATTATTCAAGTGCACAAAGCAGAATCACAAGAACGAGTATCCAAGTGCAGAAACCAGAATAAGAATAAAGTGAGGAAGAAGAAGATTTTTGGCTCATTTTACAAAATAACAGGTTTGTAATGTTATGTTTCTATTTTTTTCTATATGTAATAATAAGTGTAATTGAGTCGGATAAAAAACATATCGTATTGCATGCACTTGTGATTGGTGAACTGAAGTACGGGATAGAAAATTTGAGGTTGTTTTCAGCTCAAGTTTGGGCGGCCTAGAAGATGTTTGATAAGTTGCCAATGTGAAAGTTTGTTATTCAAAGTATGTTAATGAATAAAAGGGTTTTACTAGTATATTTGTCTATAATGGCTATGCACAATTATGCCCTTAGATGCTAGTTCTAGTTGAAATGGTAAAGCATAAAAAATAAACCTGTAAACCTACATCAAGGGACTGGAACATGAATTGCTCATTAAACTTTCTTCAAAATAATTAGAATAACTTATAGTGCCTTAAACTATATCTCTGCTTAATTTTCTCAAACAAATTGTGCTTTAGATGTAATATGTACGAGTTTAGAAGCTAACATATGTCTACCAACAAAAAAGAGGTTGGGATTGTATGCTAGTTGAGGCCTATGTAAATCTGTGTTGAGTTAAAGAACAAAAAAAACTAAATTTGACCAAGTTTATCAAAGGATTCTAGTTTGAAATTCCTTGTGTACATTTAAGCTGAAATTCTATGAGACAAAATATGTGTTGATACTGTCTCTCGAACATGTTTTGCAAAAGCACTAATACAAAATGAATATTAACAAAGATATATGATTGTTACGTGATTTGATATGAGAAGTTGCTATATTGAATTTTATTTTTGCTTTTTTAATAATAGGATAGCAAAATTATTTCGCTTTGTATGTGGCACAATTAAATTTGTTTCACATGGTACACTTTCTTGTACTATAAAAAATAGTATGAATTAATGTGGACATTTTTAAAATGTGGGTAGGATTGTGAGACTTTTCAAGTAATGGAAAATGGAACAAATGCAATTTGGTCCCCAATGTTTGACAAAGAAGCTATTCTAGTCCCCAAAATTTGGGTCGAAGCAGACCTGATCCCTACATTTTCTAGTATGAAGCACATTTGGAACCATCAAGTTATTTTTCTCAATTCTTAATAGGATGGAATCTTGTAAGATCACGGGACCCTTGAGAAAATTTTGTAAGACTTCCTCTTTTTGAGACAATTATGCCCCACATGATTGATTCTAAAGTGATTAATATCATCCATTAATTGATTGATATTTTGTCAATAATTAATTAGTACATCCCATTATATAATGATTGGTGATTGACATCCTGATTAATTGATTGACATTTTGTCAATAATTAATTAATATCTTTCATTTGTCAATGATTAATTGATATATACTGTTAATTGATGTCTTATTCAATCAGTTAATCAATCAAATCAATCAATTAGTTAGAAAATATTATTTCAGTTATGAATTTTGGCAAGATTTCCTTGATGGAAAGAAACTCTAGGGATTTTTTATATTTGCCACTAAGAGTCCCTAGCCTAGCCTATAAATAGCCTGTGGTATTCCATCAATTGTACACTTTTAGGTTAGGTATAGACTAGACAATCCTTACTCTAAATTCTCCTTCTACTTTTTCCTTCTTCTACATATTTTGTTTGTTAGAATAAACAAGAAGGAGTGAAAGACAAAAGAAGAGATCAACTTGTGCTTGACAATAATGATTAGAGGTAAGTATATTTAAATTTCCGCTGCGTAGTACATTCACATGTACATAGTTAGTTTAACGTGTGCTATCAGAGCCAACCTCTAACCATGTTGTTCAGCTTAAAATTTCATGGTTTATCAGCTTATAATTTCATGGTTTCTTGGCAATCTGATAAAGGTTTTAGAGATTCGTATTGTGACGCCCCCACTTCTCCCAAGGGCGAACCCAAGGGTATCCGCGAAACGCCTGCCCAACTCTCGGCAGGATTCGTGACAAATCCAATTCAAACTTAAAGTTTAGTAATAACAATGAAAGTCGGAATAAAAGTACGAAGTCATTTCCCTACATAAACATTCAGTAATACATCACAATTTCAAACTTATAATCACTTTTCCCAAATTATACAACATCCAAAAGTGTCTAGTCGATTACAATCAAAATACTAATACAAAAGTGTCTCAAGTTGGCATTTCCATAAACTTGTTCCAATCCAACCTGTTGAGGAAAACAAACCAATGGGATGAGCCAATACTCAGTGAGGCCAAGAAAGTCATGCAAGCATGTAGTTCAAGTATCAATAACATTTATGTCATAAATAAAGTAATAAAGTCAAGTAATTCACAATTAACAATTTAAACACACTTGAGTAGGATACAGGAGTTTTCAGGAGCTAATTTTTCACGTGCTTTGCCAATGCTCGATCCACTACCTCCACGAGTTGACACTCCGTCAAACGGGTAGGTTTTGAAATCCGTAGAAGCTCCACTTAATACTTCCTCTAACTGACATTCCACCCTCTCGGATCCGTAACCAAACACGCACGAAAAAGGCGATACTCGACGAGTATGCCGAACAAGATCTCAAAAGATCAAGTTTTGTTTTGTTATTCTCTTGGTTTATCAAGTTTCTCGACCAAACCCATGTCGGCTCGAGTTGCAAGATTGGCTAAGAGAATTGGGTGTCCCCATAGGTCGAGAAGGTTCACTACATTCGACAACACGATACGCACGACAACGACAACACGACAACACGACATGTACACGTAAACAAGTATATTTTGCCGACGAGATTCACTCCAATCGACTTTGAAAATCAAGTTTAATGCAAGTAAAGTTTGAGTAAAGGAGAGCGAGTGCGATAAAGTACACACTCGTCTCACCAAGTGATATTCACGTATATAAGCAGATAAATCAAGTAAACACGACAGGTCATGCACTTGACATTCACCGATTCAAAATTAGTGAGCAAACAAAGGTTTAGGTGTCCGCACCGAGATTCCCTTCGAAATCTCCTTGAGCGCCTGGACAATTAACAAATATTTCTCACTCACAATTACGTAATAATTAAGAAAGAAGGCATACTTAATTTGACTAGTTGGTACCTCAAACACGAACCTTAACCACTCAAAATAAAGGTTCAAAAATGAGGATTTATTAACATAAGAAAAACTAATTTCCGTCATGAAATCGAGTTTAAAACAATCACTCTTTATCAAAGGGTAGTGAAGAGTTTCTAAAAACTCAATTCACTTCAAGTTCTAAAATTCCAGATTTAAGGTGCAATTTTTGAAAAATCATATCTTACACGCCGTAGGTTCAAAATTAGAAAACTTGGAATCGTTGGAAACTACTTCCAAAGTACTAAAAGTTCCTAGAAGGCACTTTTCCATAATTCAAAACAGAAGTCACTCAAATTTAGGCTTCAAGTTGTTGTTTTGAATTCCTAAGACAGGTTTGGTGTTGGTTTTTGGCAAACTTTGAAAATTCGGCAAAATTCACAGAATGCAAACTAGCCTCTCAAATTTGGAACTCAATTAGAGTTAAAATCAGAGTTTAAAACACCCCAAATGGAACAAGAATCAGAGTTTTGAGCGCCAAGATATAGCGGCTCAAAGTTGGTACAAAATGAAGTCCACTAGGCAAATTCCAGATTTCAGTCATAAATTTTAGGATTCTAGATGGGCATCGAAATAGATTTGGAATGGTACCAAATTTGGTATGATTAAACTACTGTATAAGGGCTATTCCTCTGTCAAATTCAATCAAAAATTCGAATGGGAAGTCGGTTAACAAGTCCACTAACGTTCCAAGAATTTCCAAGGCAATTCTGCCTTAGGCTTTCATTTTCCTTTTTCAAACCTTTGGCCAATGAAATCATCTCAAACATGGTTCATTTATGAAGCAAAGGTCCAAGAAATATTCAAGATACATTTAGTAGGTGATTAACACCAAGAGTTTCAAAATAACAAGTCCCAATTCAAAATAAGCCTTTGATTAGCCCAAAACTAGGGTTTTCTATCACTGATGCAGGTCTGAAATTAGGCCACAACTCACTCAATTCAATTTGGAATTAAGCATGGTTGATGGCGTTGGAAACTACACTCATAGGGCTACATTTTCTCAGCATCTCATTGACCCTCTAATAGAGCAACGAAATAGGACATGCAACTTTAAACAATTGGTACGGTTCACTCAGGTCGAATCAGGGGGTGCATGTTATACCGTTGGAAAACTGAGAGTGTCTAGTTTCTAATGCCGCATACGGTACTCGATGTCGATGTCGGAGCAAAGAGTTATGGTCAATCAAAATTCACTGCCAGAGCACCGTTGGACTCGTTTTCCAGATTTGAACAGAATTCGAAAATGCAACTTTTACCCCACCAAATCAAGTGATTTTTAGTAAAAACTTTCTATACAACCAATACAACATATATACATCAAAATCAAGTCAATTGGACCACAAAAATTTCACAAAAGGAGCACAGCAAAATAGGGGCAGAACCGTCCCTTTTTCTCATTTCACTTCCTTTGAGTTTTCTTCCACAATATAACTTATATTCACTAGATTAAGCACTAATCCAACATAAATAACATCCAATATCATCAAATCAGCTCATCAAGTCTATTGTGGGCCCACTCACAAGATTTCCAACAATATAGAGCTATCCACATGCATCTATAAGCTTACAAGTGCAATACAACTTATATAAATCAAAATTCAAGAGGTTGATCATTTGTTACCTCCTTAGATGACTAAAGCTGAAATTTTTGGTCCTATGAAGCTCAAGAAAACCGTGAGAAACAATCTCCTTTCCTAGCTTAGGTTGATCTCCTAGTGGTTTGCAAGTTGTAGTAAACATTTGAGGTGATTTGATGAAAAAATGAAGCAAGAAAATGAAGAGCTTTGGTTCCTTCTTCTTCCTATGGGTGGCCGGCCAACAAGAGCAAGGAGAGAGAGTGTGTTTGCTGAAAATGAAGCTTCCTTGAGAAACTTAAGTGTGTGGCCAAAAGTGTCTCAAAAGTCAACTCTCCCCTCGCGCGCGCAGGCGAGCGTTTCGTGCTCGATTTCTCTTGAGTTTATTTCACTTGTGCACTAGACCACCAATGCACTTATTTTAACACTAATATTATTCACTCTTAATAGTCTATCAATAATTTCTAAAATCCTCCAATTAGTCGCGCGAGCGAAAACACGAACTTTCGACCTATGCGCGATAAAGTGCAATTTCTAAAAAATTCTTGTAACGATAGTATAACTAACTAATACTAGGGTAATTAATCAAAAAAATATTTATTTTAGAAATAAAACTATGAGTACTCACACATATTGGTTCCTCAAGTCTTAAATTTTGTCGCACGGTGCAATTTTCGAAAACTTTTGGCGCGAACACGGTATAAGCTTAATTAGAACTCATTCACCTCTAATTCCTCAATCAACTATTCTTAATCTACTATTGATCATTCTTAATTCTCCAAGAAAATTGCACTCTCGGATAGAATATCGTCTCGAAACACATGTACTCATTATTCCTCACTTAAACGAACATCCGAAAAATAAATTTTCTAACGAAACGTTTTAAGAACATAAGGGAGACATTGTTCCATACAAATGGATTTAAAATGGTTGAAATAAATTATTCGGAGAAAACAGGTGAATAAATATTTAAATAAGCTAATAATATACGATAAAATAAGAAAATTTTCGGGTCCTCGCATCCTGCTCTCCTTAAAAAGAATTTCGTCCTCGAAATTCGCACTTAGGATAATAGTCATATTCCTTAATAGTCACGCTTATCAGATCAATCAATAACTTGCACTTTTTAACCCATATCTCACAATTTCTATCCACCCATTTAGTAGTCAAATTTTGATTCTATCTTATGAATTTAGGGTTTTGTAAAAGTGTGTGTCGTACTATAATCACTTAGAATCTTAACTAAACAATGGAAAGTAAGAATCATACCTTCAATGATCTTAGCGGTAGCAGAAACCGGTTGATAGCTTAATGCATAAACTCTAACTGACGCTTTAGATCGACTTCCTCCAGCACTAGACTGCTTAGCGGTTGACTTTTCAGGCTTTTGAGTACTACCTCCTTTTTTTGGTACACTTGGACAGTTCGCGATCTGATGTTCAGTACTGCCACAATATAAACACTTTCCTGATTTCTTCCAGCACTCATTCTCTGCATGGTTAGATTTACGACAATAATCACAAATAACTTGAGGAGCCACAACCTGACCACTTGGAGGTGTCTTCCTCGGTTACCTCGTCCATTGTGGCCTCCTCTTGATTGAGTCCCTTTTTGTATGTTAGATATTTCCACTCCTCCCGTTCCTTTTTTCTTTTTAAAAGGTGGGGCACCCTTATCTGCTTGTCCAAGAGGATGACTAGGAGTGCCCCTTTTCTTGGCATGAAATCCTTAACTTGCAGCCTTGTACTCTCGACTCTCTGCGCCTTCTCTAGAGGCCTCAGTAAATGTAGAGATTTGGGTTGCTGCCAACCCCTCCTGAACCTCCACATTAAGTCCTTGCACAAAGCGCCTTATCCTCCTCCATTCATTGATCACCAATTCAGGAGCATACTTAGAAAGTTTAGTAAACTTCCCTTCATACTCGACTACACTAAGAGTTCCTTGTTTCAACTTTATAAACTCGTCCTCTCGTTTCTCTTGGATTAGTGGCGGAAGGAACTTCTCATAATACTCTCTCGTGAAATTCTCCCAAGTTCAACGGGTTTGGGCTCTCTCCTACTTTCCCTTTATCATATCCCACCAATCACGTACTACTCTCTCAAATTGAAAAGTAGCAAAATTCACTCGCTTATCTTCGGCATAGTCTCAGGCGGCGAATATATTAGCTATTTTCTCCAATCAATTCTCCGCTGCCTCAGAGTCGAGCTCTTTGTGAATTTTGGCGGGTTAAACTTCAGAAATCTCTCCAAGGCTCTATTTTCCTCTCTATCCTGACCCCCAAGTTGGTTAAGTAGTCCTGGTCCTTGTCTCTCGGCTAATCACTCAAGGATATCATTCATTCTATTAATGGCAGTAGCCACTTGATTCCCCTCTAAATTTCCTTATCCCTGAGTCGGCCCAATTGCCGATCCCTGATCATTTCCGTGAGGTTCGGCTTGCCTAGACCCTCGCCCACGATCTCGACCACTCCTTCGTCTTTCCATTATTCTAATTATGTCTAGTGTAAGAAATAAAAGTAATTACGCGAGAAAATACTTAAAACAATAGCCATTCAAGAAACATTGGAAGTAATAATAATTTACATTCATTAACACTTCAAAGTTCATACAATTAGCAAGTCATGGGGGAATTTACAAAAATATAGCACACAGGTGTCATAAAAGTACTTTCAGTCACATATGACTAAAGTAAAGTCAAGTGCCTCAAAAGTAGGCCACACAGTCATGCAAAAATATAATGGCCTTGGCACTAACATCACCCCAACTAATCCTAACTATATCAGTCAAAAGAGTCTACTACCCCGGATCTAGTCAAAAGTAGAGCTACCAGGTGGAATCTCCTCCTTAGGATTCTCCTCTGGATCCTTCTCCTGAGTTGGACTCTGGATAATGTCCATCACCTCATCGACCAACATACTAGTATCTGTTAGGATCCCAGAATCCCGATCTTGGACCTCCTCACCTAACCTAGTAAGTCGAGCCCAAGTCTTCGGTAGCTCCTCGTGAGTGACCTCAACAGTAGCCACCTCGCCAACTATAACCTCCTCAATCTCAGCAATCCTCTCACCTTGAGCACTCACCATCTATCTAAACTCATTCACCTCCTCCTGTAAATCTCGATTGAGATTCACTAATTGACGACGCTCGTCATCCAAAGCTAACACAAGGTGGTTCGGGCAGGCAAACGTCAACTTACACGAACATCGTGGATATCTATTAGAGAGCGAGTAGCGCACTCGAGCTCCTCCACCAAGAGCTCGGTAGTAAATAGGTTTAGGAGACTCTGCATGGCCATTGGTATGACCATTCCCATTAGCAGCACGGTTCCCGTTCCCATTCTCCATCCCTGTAAAACGACCACAATTTCGGATTAGGAACTTAGTCACTAGCTCGTTCAAATATCACTTAAAGTTAGACTAAATCATTCTATCCCCAATCGTAAGGGTAAGGTTCCTAATATATCTCCCAAATAGATCTCTAACCTAGTGCTCTAATTTTCATTCTTATGAGTAGTCACTTAATTTTCAAACCAGTCCCACAGTCCGGCATTCTAAATTTACAAGTTTAGGATACACTACAAAGATCTGAAACCTAAATTCTGATACCAACTGTGACGCCCCTACTTCTCCCAAGGGCGAACCCAAGGGTATCCGCGGAACGCCTACCCAACTCTTGCCAGGACTCGAGAGAAATCCAATTCAAACTTAAAATCTAGTAATAACAATGAAAGTCGGAATAAAAATACTAAATCATTTCCCTACATAAACATTCAGTAATACATCACAATTTCAAACTTATAATCACTTTTTCCAAATTATACAACATCCAAAAGTATCTAGTCGATCACAATAAAAATACTAATACAAAGTGTCTCAAGTTGGCATTTCCTTAATTTCATCCAATCCAATCTGTTAAGGAAAACAAACTAATGGGATGAGCCAATACTTAGCGAGACTAAGAAAGTCATGCAAGCACGTAGTTCAAGTATCAGTAACATTTATGCCATAAATAAAGCAATAAAGTCAAGTAATTCACAATTAACAATTTAAACACACTTGAGTAGGATACAGGAGCTCTCAAGAGCTACTTTTCCACATGTTTTGCCAATGCTCGATCCACTACCTCCACGAGTTGACATTCCATCAAACGGGTAGGTTTTGAAATCCGTAGAAGCTCCACTTAATACTTCCTCCAACCAATATTCCACCTTCTTGGATCCGTAACCAAACACGCAAGAAAAAGGCGATATTAAACGAGTATGCCGAACAAGATCTCAAAAAGATCAAGTTTTGTTTTGTTATTCTCTTGGTTTATCAAGTTTCTCGACCAAGCCCATGCCGGCTCGAGTTGCAAGATCGGCTAAGAGAATTGGGCGTCCCCATAGGTCGAGGAAGTTCACTCCACTCGACAACACGACATGCACACGTAAACAAGTATATTTTGCCGACGACATTCACTCCAATCGATTTTGAAAATCAAGTTTAATGCAAGTAAAGTTTGAGTAAAGGAGAGCGACTGCGATAAAGTACACACTCGTCTCACCAAGCGATATTCATGTATATAACCAGATAAATCAAGTAAACACGACAGGTCATGCACTTGACACTCACTGATTCAAAATTAGCGAGCAAACAAAGCTTTAGGTGTCCGCACCGAGATTCCCTTCGAAATCTCCTTGAGCGCCTGGACAATTAACAAATATTTCTCACTCACAATCACGTATTAATCAAGAAAGAATGCACACTTAATTTGACTAGTTGGCATCTCAAACACGAACCTTAACCACTCAAAATAAAGGTTCAAAAATGAGGATTTATTAACATAAGAAAAACTAATTTCCGTCATGAAATCGAGTTTAAAACAATCACTCATTATCAAAGGGTAGTGAAGAGTTTCTAAAAACTCAATTCACTTCAAGTTAAAAAAATTTCAGATTTAAGGTGCAATTTTTGAAAAATCATATCTTACACTCCTCCGTAAGTTCAAAATTGGAAAACTTGAAATCGTTGGAAACTACTTCCAAAGTGCTAAAAGTTCTTAGAAGGCACTTTTCCATGATTCAAAACGAAAGTCACTCAAATTTAGGTTTAAAGTTGCTGTTTTGGATTCCTAAGAGAGGTTCGACGTTGGTTTTTGGCAAATTTTGAAAATTCGGCAAAATTTACAGAATGCGAACTAGTCTCTCAAATTTGGAACTCAATTAGAGTTACAATCAGAGTTTAAAACACAGCAAATGGAACAAGAATCAGAGTTTTGAGCGCCAAGATATAGCAGCTCAAAGTTGGTACAAAATGAAGTCCATTGGGCAAATTCCAGATTTCAGTCATAAACTTTAGGATTCTAGTTGGGCATCGAAATAGACTTGGAATGGCATTAAATTTGGTATGATTACACTACCATATAAGGGCTATTCCTCTGTCAAATTCAATCAAAAATTCGAATGGGAAGTCGGTTAACAAGTCCACTAAGTTTCCAAGAATTTTCAAGGCAATTCTGCCTTAGGCTTTCATTTTCCTTTTTCAAACCTTTGGCCAATGAAATCATCTCAAACATGGTTCATTTATGAAGCAAAGGTCCAAGAAACATTCAAGATACATTTAGTAGGTGATTAACACCAAGAGTTTCAAAATAACAAGTCCCAATTCGAAATAAGCCTTTGACTAGCCCAAAACTATGGTTTTCTATCACTGACACAGGTCTGAAATTAGGCCACAACTCACTCAATTCAACTTGGAATTAAGCATGGTTGGGGCGTTGGAAACTAAATTCATAGGGCTACATTTTCTCAGAAGAAATCATTCAAAAATTCTGTCCATAGCTAGCTCAAATTTCAGTCACAAGTTCCAGAATCTCATTGACCCTCTAACAGAGCAACGAAACAGGACAGGCAACTTTAAACAATTGGTACGGTTCACTCAGGTCAAATCAGGGGGTGCATGTTATACTGTTGGAAAACTGCGAGTGTCTAGTTTCTAATGCCGCAAACAGCACTCGATGTTGACATCGGAGCAAAGAGTTATGGTCAATTAACATTCACTGCCAGAGCACCACTGGACTCGTTTTCCAGATTTGAACAGAATTCGAAAATGCAACTTTTACCCCACCAAATCAAGTGATTTTTGGTAAAACGTTTCTACATAACCAATAAAACATATATACATCAAAATAAAGTCAATTGGACCCCAAAAATTGCACAAAAGGAGCACGGAAAAACAGGGGCAGAACCGTTCCTTTTTCTCATTTCACTTCCTTTGAGTTTTCTTCCACAATACAACTTATATTCGCTAGATTAAGCATAAATCCAACATAAATAACACCCAATATCATCAAATCAGCTCATCAAGTCCATTGTGGGATTTCATAGAGCCCACTCACAAGATTTCCAACAATATAGAACTACCCACATGCATCTATAAGCTTACAAGTGCAATACAACTTATATAAACCAAGATTCAAGAGGTTGATCATTCGTTACCTCCTTAGATGACTAAAGTAGAAATTTTTGGTCCTATGAAACTCAAGAAAACCGTGAGAAACAAGCTCCTTTCCTAGCTTAAGTTGATCTCCTAGTGGTTTGCAAGTTGTAATAAAAGTTTGAGGTGATTTGATGAAGAAATGAAGCAAGAAAATGAAGAGTTTCGGTTCCTTCTTCTTCCTATGGGTGGCCAGCCAACAAGAGCAACGAGAGAGAGTGTGTTTGCTGAAAATGAAGCTTCCTTGAGAAGCTTAAGTGTGTGGCCAAAAGTGTCTCAAAAGTCAACTCTTCCCTCGCGTGCGCACGCGCGCGTTTCGTGCTCGATTTCTCTCGAGTTTGTTTCACTTATGCACGAAACCTCCAATGCACTTAGTTTAACACTAATATTATTCACTCTTAATAGTCTATCAATAATTTCTAAAATCCTCCAATTAGTTACGTGCGCGAAAACACGAACTTCCGACCTATGCGCGATAAAGTGCAATTTCTAAGAAATTCTTGTAACGATAGTATAACTAACTAATACTAGGGTAATTAATCATAAAAATAGTTATTTTAGAAATAAAACTATGAGTACTCACACATATTGGTTCCTCAAGTCTCAAATTTTGTCGCGCAGTGTAATTTTCGAAAACTTTTGGCACGAACACGGTATAAACTTAATTAGAACTCATTCACCTCTAATTCCTCAATGAACTTTTCTTAATCTACTATTGATCATTCTTAATTCTCCAAGAAAATTGCACTCTCGGATAGAATATCATCTCGAAACACGTATACTCATTATTCCTCACTTAAACGAAACACCGAAAAATAAATTTTCTAACGAAACGTTTTAAAAACATAAGGGAGACATTGTTCCCTACAAATGGACTTAAAATGGCTGAAATAAATTATTCGAAAAAAACAGGTGAATAAATATTTAAATAAGGTAATAATATACGATAAAATAAGAAAATTTTCGGATCCTCACATCCTCCCTGTGAAGACTCTAAAAAATTTCTTATTTTTATCGAATATTATTGATTTATTTAAATGTTTGTTCACCTGTTTTCTTCAAATAAATTATTTCAACCATTTTAAATCCATTCATATGGAACAATGTCTTCCTTATATTTTTAAAACGCCCCGTTAGCAAATTTATTTTCGGAGATTTGTTTAAGTGAGAAATAATAATTACATGTGTTTCAAGGTGATATTCTATTCGAGAGTGTAATTATCTTGTAGAAAATTAAGAATGATCAATAGTAGATTAAGAAAAGCTAATTGAGGAAATAAAGGTGAATGAATTCTAATTAAGTGCACACGCTCGCGTGTCGATAGCTTTCCCAAAAGACGCGCTGAGGCAAGTTTATTGGAGATTGAGAAAGTAATACTAGATTCATGTGAGGACCCGCAAATCTACTTATTTTAAATTCTTATTACAAGCTTATTTAAATATTCAATTGCCTGTTTACTCCGAATACTATTTTCTAACCTTTTTAGACCTAATTACATGGATTTATAGTTTAGTTATATTTTTAAAGTGATTCGATTCAAAATTTAATTTTTGGAATCTCGTTAAGTGTGAATAGTGAATGCGCGTTTGGGAATAATAATCGATTCGAGAATACAATAAGCTTGGAAAATTGGAGACTTGTACATTAGCTCTAAAATGGTTAATTTTAAGTTTAAATAATCAAGTGATAGTTAGTTATACTATCGTTTTAAGAATTTCTTAGAGATTTCGCATTATCGCGCACAAGTCGGAAGTTCGCGTTTTCGCGCGCGCGACTAATTGGAAGATTTTAGGAATTATTTCTAGACTATTAAGAGTGAATAATATTAGTATAAATAGAAGTGTATTAGAGGTATAATACACAAGTGAAACAATTTCGAAAGGAATCGAGCACGAAACGCGCGAGTACGCACACCATTTTTAGTTGACTTTTTGGAGCAATTCTTGTCCACAAACTTATAAGCTTCACAAGGAAGCTTCTTCATCAGCAATGCCACTTCCTTTCTTGCTCATGAATAGCCGGCCACCAAGGAAAGAAAAACACTCCAAAGCTCAACAAATTTCTCCTTCATTTCTTCACCAAATCTTCACCATTTCACCTCAAAATTTAACCACACTTAACTAATCACTTGGAGATCACTTCAAGCAAGGAAAAGAGCTCAGTTTCCACGGTTTTCTTTAGCTTCAAGTGGCCGAAAATTTCTTCTTAAGTCATCAAGAAAGGTATTCAACGATCAACTTTGGAAATCTTAGTTTATGGAAGTAGTATTGCACGTATAAACTCATATGATCATGTGGGTAGCTTTATTTATGGTGAAAATTGTTGTGTGGGCTCTATGAATTCCCACTATGATTTCTTGGACTGATTTGTGGAGTTTTAATGTTGTTAATGTTGGTTTAGTGCTTAAATTAGTAGAAATAAGTGAGATTATGAAGGATAGTTCAAAGGAGGTGGAAGGAAGAAATTTTCCGATTCTGCCCTTGTGTTGTCCGTGGCCTTTAGGGCGAAATTTTGTGGTTCTAATATCTTAGTTATGATGTTTATATGTTGTATGAGATGTGTAGAAAGTTTCATCAAAAGATTCCATGAATTGGTTGGCAAAATGTTGAATTTTTGTAAGATAGCAAAACTGGAAATTTCCCCGTCATTGCTCTGGCAGTGTTTTTGTATCGGCTATAACTTTTTCTCTGAGGTCAAAATCGAGTGCTGTTTGTGGCACTAGAAATTAGACATTCCCAGCTTTCCAACAATATAAAATGCACATTCTGATTCCACTTGAGTGATCCGTACCAACCATTTGAGCCTGACTGTCCTGTTTCACGTTTTCACAGAGAGCCCTGTTTTGAGCAGCGACTTGATGTTCAAAACTGAGCTGGTTGTGGATAGATTTTGAAAATTATTTATTCTAAGAAATTGTATCCTTATGAATCTAGTTTTCAACGCCACTGACCACACTCAATTCTGAGTTGAATTGAGAGAGTTGTGGCCAAAATCCGAAACTGACTCAGAGGTTGAAAACCCTCTTTTTGGCTAGTTGATGCATTAGCTTTGATTGGGACTTGTTATTTCGAATTTTTTTTGGTGTTATTCACCTTCCAAATGCATCTTGGATGTATCCTAGACCTTGTCTTCATAAATGAATGATGTTTGAGGAATTTTATTGGCCAAATGTTTGAAAAGAGAAAAATCAAAGTACAAGGCAGATTGCCTTGGAAATTTTGGAAACTTTAGTGGCTTTGTTCACTAGCTTCCCAAATGAATTTTTCCATGACATTTTATAGAGGGATAGCCCTCATATGGTAGTATAATACTGCCAAATTTGGTGCCATTCTAAGTTCATTTTGATGCTTAAACAAAGACCCAAAGTTTGTGACTTCAACCTGAAAAATTGCCTAATTGCTTCAATTTTTCAGCAACTTGGAGCTACTATATCTTGGTGCTCAAAACTCCGATTCTTGTTCCGTTTGTTTTGTTTCAAACCTTGTTTGTAACCCTAATTAAGTACCAAATTTCAGAGACTAGATCAAATTCTGTGATGTTTGCCGAATTTTCAAAGTTAGACGAAAACCAACCCAAAACTGTCTTAGTAAGCGTAAGGCAGCAATTTTGAGTTGAGTTTTGGATATCTTCCATTTGGAATCATGGAAAAATATCTTCTAGAAACTTTTAGTACTTTGGAAGTAGTTTCCAACGGTATCAAGTTTTCCAATTTTGGACCTACGGAGAGTGAGTTATGATTTTTCCAAAAGTGCACCTCAAATCTAGAAATTCTCAAACATGGCGCGAATTGAGTCTTCGAGACTCTTCCCTATCTTTCGATACTACTTGACCATTTTGGACTTGTTTTCAAGAAGGAAGATTTTCCTTGTGCGTTCAAATACCACTTTTAAACCTTGAATTTGAACGAAATAAGGCTCATTTTCGTAAGATTTCTTTAGATTGTACAAGTATGCAATCTTTCTTGATAATTGGAGATTTTTAATAATAGTATGTAATAAATGCTGCTGTTTGCTCAGGCATTCAAGAGCACCTTCGAGAGGACCTCACATCGAACGCCTAAGTGCTTGAATAGCACTACTTACTCTCCTTGTGATTAGGTGAGTGTCAAATGCATGACTACTTGAACTCCTGCGAACTTGATACATGCTTACTTGTTATTCATGAATTGAGATTTTGAAGATGGAGTCGAGTGTGTACTTTATCGCACTCGTTCTCATTTGAAATGAATAACTCATACTTGAAATTATCAAATGCTTGGATATATTAAATGTTTGAATGACATGAATTTGTATGCTATAGCTGCATACGTTGCTGGAGTGAATCTCCTCGACTCTCAAATGTACATGGGGGACGCCCAAATCTCACTGGCTAACCTTGGACTCGAGCCGGCATGGGCTTGGTCGGGTTTCTTGGTGAACCATGAGAAAACAAAAGCTTGACCTATTAGAGGTTTTGCTTGGCATACTCGAGTAGTATCGTCTCAAACAAATGACAGGCGGGCCCGATACAGGGGTATCTAAGATGAAAGGGGACATGATAAGTGAAGTTCTACGGATTAACTTACTCAATTGACGGAGTGTCAATTCGTGGAGGTTTTGGATCGCGCAAGTGGAAAATAGTTCTTGAGAGTTCCTATGTCCTTGAATTGTTTCTGTTTACATATTATTGCTCGAATTACTAATTTCTTGCATATTACTGCTTTATTCGTTAAATGGGATTGTTATTTGGACAATGTGCTTGCATGTGTGTTTCTTGGCCCCACGAGCGTTTTGCTCATCCCGTAGATTTGTTTTCCTTAATAGGGATGGAACTGAAGTGAAACTCAGAGGAATCCTTTTGATGTACTTTTGTAATAGGATTTTCAATGGAACTGACTGAATACTGTGGCTATTGTATATTTTGGGATTTGATCTAGTTTTAGGAACCAATGTAAGAATTGGAAGATTGATATATTTTGTACTCGTGGCGTACAACCGGATGTTGTACATATATATAAGTATAGGATCAACCTTCTTTAGTAAACTTGTATAAATGGTTATTACGGATTAACTTACTCAATTGACGGAGTGTCAATTCGTGGAGGTTTTGGATCGCGCAAGTGGAAAATAGTTCTTGAGAGTTCCTATGTCCTTGAATTGTTTCTGTTTACATATTATTGCTCGAATTACTAATTTCTTGCATATTACTGCTTTATTCGTTAAATGGGATTGTTATTTGGACAATGTGCTTGCATGTGTGTTTCTTGGCCCCACGAGCGTTTTGCTCATCCCGTAGATTTGTTTTCCTTAATAGGGATGGAACTGAAGTGAAACTCAGAGGAATCCTTTTGATGTACTTTTGTAATAGGATTTTCAATGGAACTGACTGAATACTGTGGCTATTGTATATTTTGGGATTTGATCTAGTTTTAGGAACCAATGTAAGAATTGGAAGATTGATATATTTTGTACTCGTGGCGTACAACCGGATGTTGTACATATATATAAGTATAGGATCAACCTTCTTTAGTAAACTTGTATAAATGGTTATTATCGCTAAGCGTAAATCGATTTGTCATGAGTCCTGACGAGAGTTGGGCAGGCGTCCCACGGATATCCTTTGGTTCGCCTTAGGGAGAAGTGGGGGCGTCACAGTTGGTATCAGAGTTTAGGTTTCAGATCTCTGTTGTGTATCCTAAGCTTGGAGTTTAGGAAGCCGGACTGTGGAACTGGTTGGGAAGTTAAGTGACTGCTTGTGGAGATGAAAATTAGAACCTAGGTTTGAATTAATGGATAATTGGGAGTCTTGATCTTGTAAAAGATATGTGGGATAGTATAAGATGATCAAATCTAGTTTAATTAGTATTCTTGGATCCATTTAAGCTTTTAACTTTAATTGTAAGCTACAGAAGGTAACGGAGGTATTGAACCGTCTCGGTGACGCATTCCGGTGGCCAATGTCAAGAAGGGTTTAAGGGAGCACGTTGGAGATATAACTCATTTCGCCGAACTAGGACTTCACTTGATTTTTAGAGGACTTACTTGTACCCAAATAATGTGATATTAGCGATAACCGATAATTGGAGGAGATTATTAGAGGAAATTAGGGTAGTTCAAGAGGATAATCGAGGACCGAGCGCAATTGTCGATGTCCAGACTATTAGAATTTTGAAGTGGAAACCGAGGTACTTGAGGAGCGAGAAAAGACAAAGGCTCCTAGTGAGCAGTTTCGAAAAGTTAAGAACTGATTTGTTAGGGTAGTACGCGAAATTAAAGATCGGATAAATAAGTCGGTGGTTGGGTATGTTATCTTGGTTGAACAAGTGGAGAATAACAAGATACTCGATAAGGGACATGAGATTAAAACTCCTAGTGCTAGAAATGAAAATGATTCTACGGAGGTAGTAGAGACTTTTGGCTCCGCCAATCACAAAGTTAGTGATTTGAACTATCTTAATAGTTTTGCCAAAGATAGATGGGGTGATACTCGCTTAAAGGCCATTGCATTTTGTATTTTGTTTCACTATGTTTCCTACCTTTTTAAAGTAATTAAACGTTACTCATGAGACACTTGACTTTATTGTTTTATGACTTCAAATCTATGATTGGGTTGTACACATTTGCGATTATCTCAGTGTCTTCCCTTTTATTTTCGTTTTGCATGATCAAAGTGTCACTTTTTAACTTCATTTTATGTGTACCCATATTATGTCATGCCCTTATAAATGTTAAATTTATGAGCTGCCAAAGAAGTGAAATAAGACCGAGGACGAGGGGTTAAGCAACCCCAAACTCAAGAGGATGTTTAGAGAACGGCAACTGAGCCGAACCCCAAAACCCTAGAAATGAAGGAAAACAATTACGTAGCTACTGCTATTGACCATATAATTGATGTCCTAAACATGGTTGGTTTGAGCACCAAAACTCAGATCTGTAAGCTAACCTAAGAATCAAGAAATGTGTGAAAATGGAATGATTCTGGAAGTTCGCCTATCTAGGTCCATGGAAGATCTAAACTCAAAATAGTAGAATTGATTTGAAGAGATAAAATAAGATGCTAGTGAAAGGAGGTTAGGGTTTCTTCTCCGAACACTTTGTAATTGAGTATTGGAGAGTGAATTAGGATGTGGAACTTTTAAGGAATAAGATCTCCGTATTTCATCATGTTAAAAGTAATAATAGTAATCTTATAGAGACCCAAGAGCCCGTCCATGTTAAGCAGAAAGCAGGTAAGATTTATAAGTTGAAATAACCTATAAATCAAATAATGAAAGAGTGACTTGGCAAGAGATTCCACTGTGAACAGCTACTTATTTTGATCCTTTGATTTACCTGACAGGCTAGCATTTAACTTAACCCAACCGATAAGATGACAACTTTGGAGGAAATGCATAGGGAAATGGACGTTCTTCGAAATGAGGTAGAATTTCAAAAGAAAATTGGCTGACTATTGGAAAGGGCAGTGGAAACAAGAATATGCAGAGAAAATTGAGTTGCTATGCAAGAACGTGGAACTGGAGAAGAAATACAAAGGGACTTCTCAACTGGTCACGCCATGACTTCTCGTGTGATTTGTGGATACTGTGGTAAGTCCAACCACACGGAGAATGGATGTTGGAAGAAATCGGGAAAGTGCGTGTATTGCGGTAGTACCACACATCAGATTGCAAAGCTGCCCCTAGTACCCCTAACAAAAGAGGAAAACACTCAGCAGTCAATTAGATTTGCTACAGAGCAATCAAGTGCCAGATGGGAGTATTTAGTACTATTGGCTATGAAGGGGATCCTAGTAGTGGAAGTTTACGACTAAAGATGGTTTTGACTCCACTCGACGGATAGAGATTGTAGTTTTGCCCTAGTCTAGACTAGCGCTTTTGGAAGTTATGATCTTCTGTAAGAGGAAAGTCTTTTGTTCTTCTGTATCTTGGCAACTTGGCGCGTTTTGTTATAATCATGTTGTTTCCCTTTTCTTTTGAAATGATTTGATAAATCTCTCCCAACTGGATGTAACTATTATGATCTTTATGGCAAATAAAAAATTTACTTCGCTTTTAATTGATTTTATAACTTATATATATTAAACTTCGTCCCACACCTTAGATTAATGGTGAGACATGAACGGTAGTAGATATGGTCAAAATTGTACTTGAGAGTATAAGTCATCCCGAGGTCTGGAGACGACCAGGGATCGGGACCGAATTGAGAATTTAGTGTTGAAGTTGGGGACCCAATATTTGATTGCTAAATTGATATATTAAAGTTGTATGATTGGGTTAGTGAAAGGAAATATTTGATAGAATTAATAAATCTAATGGTTAAGGGACCAGATATCGTATTTGGAATGGAAGTTTGAGACTATATATATATATAGACCATCGAGATTTGAACGATGTGACTATTAAGAACAAATATTCTGTCGCCTCACATAAACGAGAATTTTGATCAATGGCAAGGGCCGTGGTACTATTCAAGTTGAATTTAAAACAAAACTATTACTAGTTGAGATCCTAGAAACTAATGTGTTTAAGACCACTCCCAATTTATGATGGGGACATTTTGAATTTTCAGTTACGCCTTTTGGATTGACTAATGCACTAGCAGCAATTATGGCCTTATTGCATCGGGGTTTTAAAACGTATTTGGAATAATCTGTGGTGGCATTTATTGATGATATATCGGTATATTCTAATGATTAAAAAGAGCATGAAAGACACCTGATGATAGTTTTACAAACTCCGAAGAGAGCGCCAACTTTCGTTAAGTTCAATAGATATGAGTTCGATTGGAAGAAGTAACCTTTCTAGGTATACAATATCTAAGGAAGGAATTGTTATTGACTCAACTAGAGTGGAAGCTGTTTAAGAGGAAACGACCAAAGAATCCTACCGAAATTTGGAGTTCTTAGAGTTAGCCGAATATTACCTTTGGTTATCAAAGATTTCCCTAAGGAGGAAGAATATTACCTTTGGTTTATTTGGGATTCTAAATGTGAGAAAGAATTTTAAAAGTGAAAGTGCTAAATCCGATGCAGCCTGTATTATGCCCGTACCGAGCGGAGGAGATTAGTTTTGTGATTTATACAGATGTTTCAAAAGGATGGTTTAGAAATATATATTAATAATACATAATGATGTGATTGTATATGCCCATCTTAAAAGTTAAAATATCACGAGAGAAAGTAGCCAACTCATGATTGGGTTAGTGGCTATAATATTTGCATCAAAGAAATTGAAGACATTTCCTGAATTTGGAGGTAGACATGAAAACCGATTTAAGGTCTGCCATATGACTTGGAGAGTTAAATGCCTATTGGGGAAAAAACCAACGGTATAGATTTGCTAGTTGAATGGATAGAAATTGTGAAGTATAAGTCTGAAAACGTAAGTTAGTGATTGATCTGGTAGACTTAACCATTAAGGGAATGATATTGTCCTAGGTGTGAATTTCGAGAACGAAATTCTTTTAAGGAGGGGAGGATGTGAAGACTCGAAAAAATTTCTTATTTTTATCGAATATTATTGATTTATTTAAATGTTTGTTCACCTGTTTTCTTCAAATAAATTATTTCAACCATTTTAAGTCCATTCATATGGAACAATGTCTTCCTTATGTTTTTAAAACCTCCCGTTAGCAAATTTAATTTTCGGAGATTTGTTTAAGTGAGAAATAGTAATTACATGTGTTTCGAGGAGATATTCTATTCGAGAGTGTAATTATCTTGGGAAAAATTAAGAATGATCAATAGTAGATTAAGAAAAACTAATTGAGGAAATAAAGGTGAATGAGTTCTAATTAAGTGCATACCACTCCCATGTCGATAGCTTTCCCAAAAGACGCGCTAAGACAAGTTTATTGGAGATTGAGAAAGTAATACTAGATTTATGTGAGGACCCGCAAATCTACTTATTTTAAATTCTTATTACTAACTTATTTAAATATTCAATTGCCCGTTTACTCCAAATATTATTTTCTAACTTTTTTAGACCTAATTACATGGATTTATAGTTTAGTTATATTTTTAAAGTAATTCGATTCAAAATTTAATTTTTGGAATCTCGTTAAGTGTGAATAGTGAATGCACGTTTCGGAATAATAATCGATTCGAGAATACAATAAGTCTGGAAAATTGGAAACATGTACATTAGCCCTAAAATGGTTATTTTTAAGTTTAAATACTCAAGTGATAATTAGTTATACTATCGTTATAAAAATTTCTTAGAGATTTCGCATTATCGCGCACAAGTTGAAAGTTCGCGTTTTCGCGCGCGCGACTAATTGGAGGATTTTAAGAATTATTTCTAACTATTAAGAGTGAATAAATTAGTATAAATGGAAGTGCATTAGAGGTATAATGCACAAGTGAAACAATCTCGAAAGGAATCGAGTACGAAACGCGCGCGTACGCACACCATTCATAGTTGACTTTTTGGAGCAATTCTTGTCCATAAACTTATAAGCTTCACAAGGAAGCTTCTTCATCAGCAACGCCACTTCCTTTCTTGCTCATGAACAGCCGGCCACCAAGGAAAGAAAAACACTCCAAAGCTCAACAAATTTCTCCTTCATTTCTTCACCAAATCTTCACCATTTCACCTCAAAATTTAACCACACTTAACTAATCACTTGGAGATCACTTCAAGCTAGGAAAAGAGCTCACTTTCCACGGTTTTCTTTAGCTTCAAGTGGCCGAAAATTTCTGCTCAAGTCATCAAGAAAGGTATTCAATGATCAACTTTGCAAATCTTAGTTTATGGAAGTAGTATTGCATGTATAAACGCATATGATCATGTGGGTAGCTTTATTTATGGTGAAAATTGTTGTGTGGACTCTATGAATTCCCACTTTGATTTTTTGGACTGATTTGTGGAGTTTTAATGTTGTTAATGTTGGTTTAGTGCTTAAATTAGTAGAAATAAGTGAGATTATGAAGGATAGTTCAAAGGAGGTGGAAGGAAGAAATTTTCTGATTCTACCCTTGTGTTGTCCGTGGCCTTTAGGGCAAAATTTTGTGGTTCTAATGGCTTAGTTATGATGTTTATATGTTGTATGAGATGTGTAGAAAGTTTCATCAAAACATTCCATGAATTGGTTGGCCAAATGTTGAATTTTTATAAGATAGCAAAACTGGAAAATTTCCCCGTCACTGCTCTGGCAGTGTTTTTGTATTGGCTATAACTTTTTGCTTCGATGTCAAAATCAAGTGCCGTTTGTGGAACTGGAAACTAGACATTCCCATCTTTCCAACGGTATAAAATGCACGTTCTGATTCCACCTAAGTGATCCGTACCAACCATTTGAACCTGACTGTCCTGTTTCACGTTTTCACGGAGAGCCCTGTTTTGAGCAGCGATTTGATGTTCAAAACTGAGCTAGTTGTGGACAGATTTTGAAAATGATTTCTTCTAAGAAATTATAACTTTATGAATCTAGTTTTCAACGCCACAGACCACACTCAATTCTGAGTTGAATTGAGAGAGTTGTGGCTGAAATCCGAAACTCACTTAGAGGTTGAAAACCCTCTTTTTGGCTAGTTGATGCCTTAGCTTTGATTGGGACTTGTTATTTCGAATTTTTTTTGGTGTTATTCACCTAAAAAATGCATATTAGATGTATCATAGACCTTGTCTTCATAAATGAATGATGTTTGAGGAATTTCATTGGCCAAATGTTTGAAAAGAGAAAAATCAAAGTACAAGGCAGATTGCCTTGGAAATTTTGGAAACTTTAGTTGCTTTGTTCACTAGCTTCCCGAATTAATGTTTCCATGAAATTTTATAGAGGGATAGCCCTCATATGGTAGTATAATACTGCCAAATTTGGTGCCATTCTGAGTTCATTTTGATGCTTAAACAAAGACCCAAAGTTTGTGACTTCAACCTGAAAAATTGCCTAATTGCTTCAATTTTTCAGCAACTTTGAGCTACTATATCTTGGTGCTCAAAACTCTGATTCTTGTTCCGTTTGTTTTGTTTCAAACCTTGTTTGCAACCCTAATTAAGTACCAAATTTCAGAGGCTAGATCAAATTCTGTGATGTTTGCCGAATTTTCAAAGTTAGACGAAAACCAACCCAAAACTGTCTTAGTAAGCTTAAGGCAGCAACTTTGAGCTGAGTTTTGGATATCTTCCATTTGGAATCATTGAAAATTTTCTTCTAGGAACCTTTAGTACTTTGGAAGTAGTTTCCAATGGTACCAAGTTTTCCAATTTTGAACTTACGGAAAGTGGGTTATGATTTTTCCAAAAGTGCACCTCAAATCTAGAAATTCTCAAACTTGACGGGAATCGAGTCTTCAAGACTCTTCCCTATCTTTCGATACTACTTGACCATTTTAGACTTGTTTTCAAGAAGGAAATCAGTTTTTCCTTGTGCGTTTAAATACCACTTTTAAACCTTGAATTTGAGCGAAATAAGGCTCATTTTCGTAAGATTTCTTTAGATTGTACAAGTGTGCAATCTTTCTTAATAATTGGAAATTTTGAATAATAGTATGTAATAAATGTCACTGTTTGTTCAGGCATTCAAGAGGACCTTCGAGAGGACCTCACATCGGACGCCTAAGTGCTTGAATAGCACTACTTACTCTCCTTGTGATTAGGTGAGTGTCAAATGCATGAGTACTTGAACTCCTACGAATTTGATACATGTTTACTTGTTATTCATGAATTGAGATTTTGAAAATGGAGTAGTGTGTACTTTATCGCACTCGTTCTCATTTGAAATGAATAACTCATACTTGAAATTATCAAATGCTTGAAATTATCAAATGTTTGGATATATTAAATGCTTCAATGACATGAATTTGTATGCTATGGTTGCATACGTCACTGGAGTGAATCTCCTCGACTCTCAAATGTACATGGGGGACGCCCAAATCTCACTGGCTAACCTTGGACTCGAGCCGGCATGGGTTTGGTCGGGCTCCTTGGCGAACCATGAGAAAACAAAAGCTTGACCTATTAAGAGGTCTTGCTTGGCATACTCGAGCAGTATCGCCTCAAACAAATGACAGGCGGGCCCGATACGGGTGTATGTAAGGTGAAAGGGGACATGATAAGTGAAGTTCTACGGACTAAACCTACTCGATTGACGGAGTGTCAATTCGTGGAGGTTCTGGATCGCGCAAGTGGAAAATTGCTCCTGAGAGCTCTTATATCCTTGAATTGTTTCTATTTACATATTATTGCTCGAATTACTAATTTGTTGCATATTACTGTTTTATTCGTTAAATGGGATTGTTATTTGGACAATGTGCTTGCATGTGTGTTTCTTGGCCTCACGAGCATTTTGCTCACCCCGTAGATTTGCTTTCCTTAATAGGGATGGAATTGAAGTGAAATTCGGAGAAACCTTTTTGATGTACTTTTGTAATAGGATTTTCAATGGAACTGACTGAATACTGTGGCTATTGTATATTTTGGGATTTGATCTAGTTTTAGGAACCAATGTAAGAATTGGAAGATTGATATATTTTGTACTCATGGCGTACAACCGGATGTTGTACATATATATAAGTATAGGATCAACCTTCTTTAGTAGACTTGTATAAATGGTTATTATCGCTAAGCGTGAATCGATTTGTCGTGAGTCCTGACGAGAGTTGGGCAGGCGTCCCGCGGATACCCTTTGGTTCGCCTTAGGAAGAAGTGGGGGCGTCACACTCCCCTCCTTAAAAAGAAATTCGTTCTCGAAATTCACACTTAGGATAATAGTCATATTCCTTAATAGTCCGCGCTTATCAGATCAATCAATAACTTGCACTTTTTAATCCATATATTCACAATTTCTATCCACCCATTTAGCAGTCAAATTTTGATTCTATTTCATAAATTTAGGGTTTTGCAAAAGTGTGTGTCGTACTTGTAGACACCAAATTTTAATTTATTTTATTTGATAATTATTACCTATTTTTATTTATTTATTAATCTCATGATTTTTTCAGCATTTTGGGTGTCAAATTTTTATTTGTATTTTTAGCTTTATTATTTTTATTGATTAAATGTATTATTCATTTCTTGCTTAATTGGTGGCTTAATTTTTTATTTTTAAGACATTTTTAGCATTAAAATTTTTCAAAAAAAAAGGAAAAAAAAGAAAAGAAAGAGAAAATTGTTCACAAAAACATGTTTTAAATCGTTTTAAATTCAATTTTATAAAAATTAGTTGGTTGTTTACGATAAATTGATATTGCATGTTATCTAATTTTTATTGATTGGGCTTCATTTTCATTGAAAATCATTTCCTTATTTGTTGCTAATTAAGTTAAGTTAAAAAAAAGGGGAGGAAGCTGCCTCACGCGCGCTATTTCTTTCCCATGGCTTCTGATACGAAGCCATGGGAAATGCTACAGTGTGACCTGCGAGATAATTTTCTCACTACTTTTCCACGTTGCCGTCCTTCTTTTTTCCTACCATTGGATCATTTCAACTTCACAACACCCGGCCTTGATCCAACAACACCAAGAAATGTAAGGTAAAAGCCATCGAATGGTCTAAAATGGAAACTGAGAATGCAACTTCAAATCCCCTCCCTCGATCTTAGGTTTGGGGGGGGGATTGAATGCCTATAAAAGGCTTGAGAACAGGTGACGGCAAAAGAGAGAGGATCAAGGAGATGAATGAGGCTGGCGGCTAGAGAGTTTGAGAGAGAGAGACCGAGGGTAAGAGTGAGGGACGGTTGCAAGAAGAAGGGAGGTAGCGAGAAATAGAAAGAACCGAGAGAGCTCTCAACTGAGGAAAATCAAGCAAGAAAAGCCACGGGCTTTGGGAGAAAGAAACTAAAAAGAAAGGAAAAGAGAAAAAGCAAGAAAGGCCGAGAGGGCGGAAGAGAGAGCAAGGAGGAAAAGAGGTCTGGTGCTATTTCCTGAAGGAGCAAAGAGGCCACTGGAACTGCTAACCCACACGCCATCAGCTGTCGCGGATCTTCATCGAGAGAAAGCCCGAGCACTATAAATTATTCTTCTTCTTTAGAGTCCAATGTCGACTCTTGAAACCTTCAAAGCATGTATTTTGTGACCTCGTTCATGAAAATATTACTGTTTTTTTGTTTACTTCTTTTCGCCCTTTTTGTTTCATGTTCACCAAGGGTTTGTTTCTTTGTTTGTGAGTAAAAAGGCCAAGTTTTGTGGCCATGTGTTGATTATGGTGTGGGCTGTGAATTTGTGCGTTTGAGAACTGGGGAACCTAAAAAACCATCAGCTTTGCATTTTCTTTCCTTCATGAAAAATAAAATGGATGTGGTCCGTGGGTTTTCTCTTTAGTGATCTCTGAATGTTCCGAAGATTTGGATTTTGATGGTTTAAGGATAGTGAGATGTTGGGGATGGTATTACAGCTACATCATGTTAGTTTCTTGGTAGTTCTAAATCCCACCCCTTTGAAAGATTTGTGCAAATATTCACGGCTGTTTTATTTTGTTTTACCCGAGTCTTTCTTTGCTGTTTTTGCTCCCTATAGCAGTCCAATGGGTTTGGTTTTTCTCTATAAAATTAGTTGCTTAAACTTGTTTCCGAAATGTTGATAAAGGCCCAGACTTTGAGTCTCTGTCTGTTTTTTTATGGTGATGTTAAGCTTGTTAGTGACCATGATAAGTCAGAACTAGATTTGTGAACTGAAACCTGGTTTCGGTTCACTGTTAAACCAATATGCATCAACTTTGCGTCTGATTCGATTGAAACTAAAGGCTCATGGTTGCTGTTCTCTTGTTGTTTCCCTCCTTTTTTTCCCGTTCATTCTTATCCAATCATCGATTCTTTATAGCGTTTCATCTGTCATTTTCTGTTTCATATCTGGGTTTTGTATTTGAGGAAGGCTGGGTGCTATTCCTGTTTTGGTCAAGAATTCACGGGTTTGGCTTGAGTTTGAGGATTATGAGTTTGCTTGATGGGTTTTTACTTGGACTTTTGCATAACACTATTTACGTGGGTATGAGCTGCAAATTTGCAGCAGGAAAAGCTTCGTCCAGGCTGCATTTTTTTTTCTAAATGAATGATCATGACTGTGATTATACTTTGTGATGTTGTTGTGCTATTGATAGGCTTGGTGCCGGCTCCTTTGTTCATTTAACGAGTATCTGAAACCATGATTCCAATTTAGAGGCCATGAATACCTCTTGTGTTTAGTAGTACGCATATGCAATCATCTCACTTCTTGTGTATATGAGGTCTGTATAGGTGATAAAATAAAAAGCTGAACTTTAGGTCCATGATTGTGTGTGTAATCCGCGTCTAAGAACTTTTGGGGATGAAAAGAATATGATTTGGGTCGTGCAATAGGTTGTCTTGGTTTGAAAGTTTGATACTCGATTGAATCTTGATTCCATCTGTGCGGCATGAAAACCCAGAAACTGGTGGAGAGTTTTTCTTGAATGAACCTAGAATGGCTAGCTTTTTTTCCAGGTTTTCTTCTCTCTTGTGTGCATGTTTACCGTGAGTTTCTCTTCGTGCCTCTGCTGCATTTTTCATTTAGTTGCATCATGGAGCTGCTGATGCTTTGTGATGTCTTCCTGGTGCATGTAATCTCCTGCGGCTTTTGCTGCATTTTTTTGCCCTTTCTTTTGCTGTTGGTCAACTCAGATTCTATGCTTTGATCTTGCGACGAAATGTAATATTGGATTTAGTTGGTGATTGAGACTTGTAGTGTTCGCTTTTTTGATCTAAAATCTGGACATTTGTTGGACTTGTCTGCATAATAAAAATGGAAGAAAGCCACGGTTGGGAATAGAGTTGCTGCAGAGAAAGATTCTGCTATGTAGTTTGCATGCAAATCAAAAAGGAAAATTTCTTTTTAACCTCTTGATTTGTATATAATGCCACATTGGCCCAAAATTGGAAAAACTAATAGATTTGTGCCCTTCTAACATGTCATTCTTTTGATATGATTTAATGTGATTTTAGGATAAATTTTTACTGAGTTTTAGGATGAATTTGAAGGTTTAATAACTTTTTCTAGACTTTTTTTATTTTGAATTTTTAGAGGAATGTTTAAATTTTTTGTCGTTTAAATTAAAATTGGTTTTCGATTATTTTTCGTGAATTTTAGCATTTGATTGGTAGTTTCCCTTTAAGCCTTGATTTTAATTGATTGTCTTTTAGATCCTTCGTACTTGCAATAATAGTGGTTTTGATTCCTTAATTTCTTTAATTCTTCAAATTGGGTCCTTATTAGTTTTAATTTGTCAAATATGGTTTATTTACTTTATTTGGATACCTTGGTTGATCTAGTTTTGTGTTTATTTCCAATTTTTTGTGATTATTTGTTAATTAAAGTGATGCATTGACCCTTTTATTATTTTGAAGGGTAAATAAGTAAATTCGTGTTATTAGGGCCCCAACTCAAGGGAGGTATACTCTATCCCTTATTTCACTTTAGTTGACCCTATGTGCACTTATTGACTTTATGGGTTTTAATGGCATGCCTTTTGAATTTTTCATTCCATTTCATTTATTCGCTTTATGTTTTAATTTTTGTATATTTATTTTAATTTCATTTGTAATTATTTGGGAAGGCAATTAAATGCCACAATTGTAATAGTTAGGTTATTATATCATTTTATTTAATTCTTTCCCCCTTTAGATTGTAATAGGGCTCCCCGAATGTAATAGTTAGGGCTTTATTCGTACTTGTTTTGTGTGCCTAGCATGCCTATGTGTTACGTGTTTACCGCTTTCTTAGGGTCTTGCATCTAGATATCATGCTTATGTGTTATGTGTTTTGTGTGATTCATGTGTTTTATTTGTTTTATTATACTTACATGATTTATTTGGTTATAAATGAATGCATGACGTCGCCACACTAGTCCAACGCTAGTTGTGGCCCCTTTTCCGTTTTCATAGTCCAACGCTGTGAGAACTAGACATGGGCTTAGTCCAACGCTAGACCCTTAGGAGCCCTTCGAGCGTTAGATCATGTTGTGTGATAAATCACTCATTCATGCATGTTTTTCACTTTTAGGGTTTTTTATCATTTTGCATGACTTTCCCTATATATATATCCTTATCTATGTCCCTTCCATATTTCCCCTATATGTATATTCCTTACCCCTTTTATGAAACATGACATTAGATTTGCATTTCATTTAAATTAGAATTAGGTATCATTTGCTTGATTAGATAGGAAATAATTGAGTATGGGATATGGACGAGTTTGGCTTTCTAACCTTAGCACGCTCGTATTCCCTCTATTAAAGGGAAAATTGAGTCACGAATTAGTCTCCCCGTACCCACATGATGCATTCCTTTAGATCATATTCGTATATAATTATTTTTTTTTTTTTCTTTTCTTTCTCTTTGAGTCTCATATTTTTGCACAATTCGTGACTTCTTCGAAAGTTTACTTTTGGCGTCGCAATTAATGCGAATTGCATCAAATAATTTCGAAGAGATATTTTGACCCCCGATATCTTAGGTCTAGGGTTTGCATTCATATAGTACTTCAAATGTGATAAATTTTAGGTTAAAATAAGAAAATTCTTGACTAAATCACGCAACTAGCCTTGGCTAGGTTGAGAGGGTGCCTTGGATTTTTATCCTTGCCTTCCCTCTCTTCAAATGTGACTCCCGAATCTTTTTCTCTGATTTTCGTAGACTTAGGAGTCGTTTAAAAAGGGTTTTCCATAATTTTTTTAAAAAGTTCATTTTAGGTGACTTGGTACACCTTAACTCAATACCAAGTGGCGACTCCGATTTTTTTTAAAAACCCTTTTTAAACTATTATTTTGGGTCAAATCGTCGCATTTTCAAAGTCCCATTTAGACCCATTTCATTTTCCTTATTTATTTTCTAACAAATCAAACACATTTTTTCAAATCAAAATCAACCAAAAATCCATTTTTCTTAAACTCTTTATTTTTCTTATTTTTCAAAAATGGGGCGACAGCTGGCGACTCCACTGGGGACTTAGAGAGTCCGAGCATCCGATTTAGTCAATCATTTTCTTTTTCTAACCTTCTTATATATCACATTTGGAGGTTTTAGGTTGCATTTTCTTTTCTTTTTCCTTTCCCTTTTTCCTCTTTTTAGGGTTTTTGCATTTGCACGCGCGCGTAATCACCCCTCGCACACTATGTATGTGATGAATGGATGGTTTATTTATTTTTTTACTTGTACCGCGCTTGCATTGTTGGGTGGGGGAATACCCTAGAACCGTCGACCGCATTTGATGGTATAATCCCTCCTCAAAAGAAAGCACCTCATACGTGCATGCATAGTTTATTTACCCTATTTTTCTTTTTTCGTGGGCGTTTCCCACACCTTGTAGGATTAGGATCGATTGCCTTAGGTAGGCGGATGGTGTGCTCTGCGCCCATAGCGATGCCTAAGGAATCACTCGAGCCACCGACCAAAGGCCCTGGGATTGATGACCCTTCGCCTTTTGGTCTGAAGGCTTGGGAACCTTGAGACTTATCGAGTCTAGATGCATTAGTAAGCCAAACCTCATGCATCCATATTAGAAACCTTAGGTAGAGTCAACCTTATCCTAAACTAGGGACACTACACGAGGGGAGGGATTCCACCCCTCTTTCATTATTGTTTTTTATTGCTTTCATATTAATTGATTGCCACAACGTGTTATGTGTTGAACTAACTTTCCTTGTTTCTTATCTTTCGCATGCACAAACATTAGGAAATAAGAGGTCTGGCATGATCCTCTTTTAGAACCTACCCTTTTTAGATAGGCTATTGCACGTTTAAAGATTTTGGTATATAACATTTATAGATTAATAATTGCATATATTTTAGGCCTACCCTGGCGTATAAAGGGTCCCTTTAGGTCATTTATCATTTAAATTGCATATTTTATCGCTTTAATAAATTGGCATCATGCATAAACCTTAGAAGGGAATGCCGTATAGGGAATCCCATTAGGAATAAGCTACCACATGTCTCGGATATTTAATCCAATGAGACTTGCATGTTTACAATTTTGTTTTGCCTAAGGGGTAAAATCCCAAGGTAAGGTACTAAAAGTGAAATTTTCCCTTAGATGGCTCCATGCAGAATGTTAAACCAAATACCTCGTGAGCTGATAGACTGGAAGAACAACATGGCACATGAAGTGAACAGATTTTCCAGTATATAGGGCATTTGCCAAGTCTCCTGACCATAGCCCCAAATATAGCGATCATCCAAGCTTTACTCGAGTATGGGATCCGGAGGGTTCCGTTTTCCGATTTGGAGAATGTGAACTAACACCAACCCTAGAGGAAATAGAAGGATTATTGCAAGTACCTGGGAAGGTTACCCTATGGTATACCCAACTAGTGGAACCAGAGAACAGTTTTGTAGGTTTTTGGGGTTAAGACAAGTTAGCATGAACCAACACCCGGACGCGAAATCATGCCCATTGAGTTCCTATACAAGCGATTTGGGGAAAAGAATCTTATGACCAACACCATGAGGACTTCTTCATTAGCAGAGAGCAGTGGGAGGAGAAGCGAGTGCAAGCCTTTGGACTAACTTTGATTAATCTACTGTTGTTCCCGCAAAAGCATGGAAAGTTACCTTTTAACTGTCAATATGATTCAGTGTGTTTTTGGGAATCAAGGGAAAGACCCCACTTTGGTGCCTATTATTATCGCCGATATCTTCATAGCTACTACCGAGTGTCAAAAGAAAAGGGGTTTCTTCTATGCATCAAATTTGGTACTTCAGATGTGGGCAATGGAGCATTTATCAAAGAGAATACTCAATCCCTTAGGATCATGCCTTCCAACGGAGAATTGGATCGAGTCACACCGAGAGAGGGTCAAAGGATACTACCGAATAGCATCTCCGAGTCGCTTTGTTCAAGAGTTCGATAATTTGACTCCGGATAGATACAATGGGTTCTTGATTGGACAAAAGTAAGGGATCCAGCTTTCAACTACGCAACATGGTTTCATCCCTCTAGCAGGCACCAATGGATTGGTCGTACATTCCGCTACGAGTTATGAGGCAGTTTGGGTATCCACAGAGAGCCGATAGTCCAAGGAATTGGAAAATCAGATTCATACATTGCTGAATGCCGAAGTATGGTGTTGGAGGTTGGGGAAATCTTTGTACTAGACAACCTGACCCTGATCAAGTGAATAAAGTAGAGCCTAGGGTCACTTTGGAATACAATGAATGGATCAACATGATAATAGCACAAGGAAGAGAAAGGTCGCGTCTGTCTCCATTAGTCCTGAAGAGCAAAATGAGAAACTAAAGAAAGAGTTGGAAGATCACCAATTGCAGATTATAGTAGCCGACCAAGCTTTGGAGGACGCCCGATTACAATTAAAAGAGAGGCAAAGAAAGCTGAGAAGTTGGAGAAAGCATTAGACGCTTTTGACAAAATTCAAGATGAGATTCGGAAGCTTAACATAGGGAGTTCTAGGGAGTCTCAACGCACTAGATTAGCGAGGCATGAGGATTTTGTAAAAATGGTCAGTCGAACCATCAATGAGATTGTAAAGAAGGATTGAATTTATCAATGTTAATGAGAATTTCTGCTTTTTCATTCACTTACAGGTTTGAAATTGGGATTTTACCCCGAAGGTATTGCATCATATTAGGCCTACCCTTGGCACAAAAGGGCTCCCCAATAGGACATGCATCCAATTGTTCTAATTTTTTACTAACTCCTGTCTTTTTCTTTTTCTTTTTCTTTCTTTTAACAACAGTCAAACGAGAAGGGCATCTAATAAGGGTTTTCCTACGTTCTCAGGTAGTAATTGCAAATAGCTACCCGAAAAAGCCCCATTATCACCCGATCGCGTAGCCGAGTTCAAGAGATAGTGTAAACATGAGTACCCATCCAGAATCATCTGATAGGCCCGCAACCACGCCCATCCATGACATGGCGAATTTGGGGGCTCAACTGAGTGAAGTTCTAAACCGATTTAATGAGTAGCATCGAAATGATGGCACAACGGCGTGATCGATCAATTGGTCGCTGGCGGCGCTAGTGGTGAACAACATGAACCCTTACCTCTGCCAACCTGAATCTCAACCAATTTCTTACCTTATACCCAAACCACTGCTACTTCACAAGTTATAAATCCACCTGAAGAAACCTTTACCTATCCCCTCATGGCCCACCACCTACTTATGCACCTAACATCCAAATTAACCCTTCTCATGCCCAAATTCCCAAATTATCCACCAATTAGTATGAGCATTCGTTTGAACCTCAAGAACCACATTATTACTCTACCGCTGAGCCATTCACTCTAGATACCGCCGCCCAAGGAAAGCCGAAGCTGGGGAGTCATCCGCCTGTGGATAAGAATTTGCTAAGAGATTGGATCGGTTTGAGGAATTCATAAGAAAAACCAAGGTTTGAGCAAGCAAGGAGGCCTGGACTACAATGAGCTGTGCCTTTTTCCGGATATGCAATTGCCGATGGGTTTCAAAGCACCCAAGTTTACCAAGTACGATGGAACTGGCAATCCCAAGAACACCTTCGGATGTTTGCAAACAAGTTAGGGAGACCGATAGATGATGAGAATCTGCCTGTACGCCTATTTCCTGAGAGTCTAGAAGGCGACGCATTGGATTGGTATTCCAACTTGAAACCTGAAGATATGAGATCCTGGATTGATTTATCAACTGCTTTTGTGAGGCAGTACGAATACAACTGCGAGCTCGCTCCGACGAGGACCACATTGGAGGGAACTAAGAGAAAACCATCGGAGGACCACAAGTCATATGCGAAGAGATGGAGGAAGTTGGCCGCCAAGGTGGAGCCTCCCATGACTGAAAATGAGATTGTTCGTACCTTCATTAAAGCCCATGACCCGCCCTATTTTGAAGAAATTTTTCGAATGACTGGATGTTCCTTTGCCGAGATTGTCAATAAGTTGGAGGAGTATGATGAGTTTATGAGAGCAGGGAAAATTGTCAATGTTTCAGCTTTGAAGTCACAATTGGAAGCTATGCAGAGTCAGAGCAGTAGTAGTAAGAAGTCTCAATTCAAGAAGAAACGAGGAAACTTCTTTTGTTTGGAACCAAACTCTTCTTCCCGACCTAGATACCAACAATACCCGTCTACTCGCCCCGTTACCCATACCAACCCGCCTCGACCTGTTTATAATACCACTATCAACCACCCCGATCTCGACCAAATTACTCACCTCAACACCATTTCACATATAGTCCACCTAATTTCAAATCAGACCTCGCCCTCCTTTTAACCCAAGACCTATTCCACCTCCTAACCCAAATTACCACTACCAACAAACCAGTGACACCCAAAATCCAACCCCATACCGAACCTTCACAAATCTAGGTCGGCCTGTTGACCAACTATATGAGCAATTGAAAGGCTGCTGGAAAAATTGGCACAGTACCTCCCAAAAACTATTCCAAAGGATTTCCTATTGGTTACGATCCTCAATCGTTTTGTGCTTACCATTCGGGAGCCCCGGACATTCAACTGCCAATTGTGGGCGTTAAGCATAAAATCCAAGACATGATCGAGGCCGGAGACATAGTTCTGAGAAGGAGGGATGAACAAGGTCCAAATGTTAGCAAAAATCCTCTTCCTACACATAAGGATACTGTGGGAGCTATTACTGTAGATGAGGAGATCGAGAACCTACACAATCATTGTAGATGAAGCTGAAATAATGGAGTCATCGGAGAGCCATTCATATTGGAGGAGGAGCCTATGAAGTCAAGGAAAATGCGATCCGTTTATTCTGGAAATAATACCTTTCGAATGTGAGCCTTCAGAGCTTGTGGTACTTGAATTGCCTGAGCAAGCTCCTGTTCTTAATCTACAAGAGGTCCCATGGAATTATAGCGAGTTCTACATTGTTAATCGGGAGGAGAAGAAGTGCCCAAGAAGGAAATAGATGGCTATTACTCGATATGGAAGAATTATAGAGGAACCCGCAGTGGATGAGCCCTCAAAAGCAAAAGAAAGTGTCTCACCAACAAGACTAGCTGTGACTGATGAAGAGGCATTTAATTTTCTTAAAAATATTGAAAAAAAGTGAGTATAAGGTGATCGAGCAATTGGACAAGCATGCCCACTCAAATTTTCATGTTGAAACATGCTCTTAATCTCCGAAACTTCAACAGAGAGGCCTTACTCAAGGTTTTTAAACCGAGACTCAAGTGCCCTAAGAACATTCCTGTGGAATAAATTCACTCCATTTAGTTCGAGCCCTGGTTTGGTTTCAAAAATCAAAATTTCTTTTACTGATGAAAGATTTTGAACTTCGGAGGGGATTGGACACAATAAATTATTGTATATCTCAGTCCGTTGCAATGGGAGACTATTGGCCCCGAGTTTTGATAGACAATGGTCCGCTCTGAATATCTGTCCTTGGAATACTTTGGTTAAGTTGGGATTTCAGGAAGCTAAACTTCGGCCGTCTGCCATCGTGGTGAGAGGATTTGATGGCGCAAAAAGGGAATCAATGGGGGAAGTAGATTTAGTGCTGGAAATTGGACCTGCCCAATTTCAAGTTATGTGTCAAGTCATGGACTTTTCGAGTGTTTATAATATCCTTCTCGGGCGGCCTTGAATTCACACTTCAGGTGCCGTTCCTTCTTCGTTCCATCAAATGTTGAGATTTGTGGTAAATGGCCAATTGATCACGATATTTGTTGAGGAAGATTGTACTATGGTCATCAATCCTGTAGTGGAAGAGAGAAGTAATAAGAAAATTCTGGTTTCTCCTCACCACGTGGCCGATATTGTGTCAGTAGGTTGGGGATTTAAGGACAAGGCAATGGTGGAAATGAGTTTACCCGAAACCAGTGTCATGATGGCTAAGGAACTGATTCGAGGAGGATATGAGATAGGCAAGGGCCTCGGGCGTAATCTGCAAGGAGTTTTGGAACCAATAGAATTTCAAGGAAAGAAGGACACCTTGGATTAGGATTTCAACCTACTGCCAAGGATAAGAAAGAAATGATGAATCGCAAAAGGGCAGAGAAGGAAGGGAAGCAACTTGTCATCAGCATCTCACCGTTGTATTGTACTTTTCCTTACGCCACGGAGGTGATTAAATCCGAAGTGGACCAGCTTGAGGAAGTAAATGTTGGGATTGTCCGAATTATTCGTGGGGGTTACTTCTGAGGGAGAGCCGTCGAAGAACGCAGAATTTCCAGAGGTGCCTGTTGAGGCAATGAAGAATTAGACCAGTGATCTCCTTCCCTCCCGAAGGGAATTTCGGTAAATCTAGGGGATTGCCTTTGGTCGACATGAGAGAAATCATTCGCATTACTTACCTTTTGGTTTTCAGTTTGTAAATAGTTTTAATCAAATGTTTTCCAATGCAAGTCTCATCTTAAAACTCTTGTTAAGTAGCATGTTATGATGTTATCCTTTACTTTTAAATTCAATGAAATGCACAGTGTTTTATTTTTCAAATCTATTTACTTACGCTTTGTCATATTTATTTCATTCTTTTTCAGATGGCCAAAATTAAAACACGTTGACCCTTTGGATATCACTATTCTAGAATTTGACGATTGCAATCTCGATATCTCTCACAAATTTAAAATTTTGAAATCAGAAATTGAAGACAAGAGTGATAACGAGGAAGAATCTGAGTCTTTATTAAAGAATCTTGAATAATATGAAGAGCAATCCAACCGAACTTAGAAGAAACAGAAGTTGTTAACATTGGCACTGAGGCTGAGGTTAAGGAGATAAAAATTAGCATTCATTTGAATAAAAAACACTAGACAGATGATTGAGTTTTTGACCCTGTTTCAAGATATTTTTGCCTGGTCCTATGATGATATGTTTGGAATTTCAACAGATATAGCGGTCCATCGATTACCGACTGATCCAAATTTTTCACCAGTAAAGCAGAAACCTCGCAAGTTTAAGCCAGATATGAGTCTCAAAATTAAGGAACAAATCGAGAAGCAACTCAATGCTAGAATCATTATGGTGTCTCATTACCCTATTTGGCTTTCAAATCCAGTACATGTTCCGAAGAAAAGTAGAGAAGTGCGAGTTTGTATTGATTATAGGGATCTCAATAAAGCCAACCCGAAAGATGATTTTTCATTGTCAAACATTCATATTCTTCTGGACAATACTGCAGGACATGAGATCGAATCATTTGCTGATTGTTTTGCCGGGTATCACCAGATCTTAATGGCAGATGAAGATAGGGAGAAAACTGCTTTTATCACGCCATGGGAGATATTTTGCTATCGAGTAATGCCATTTGGATTGAAAAACGCCGGTGCCACTTATCAAAGGACCATGACCACTCTGTTCCACGACATGATTCATAAGGAGATGGAGATTTACGTGGATGACATCATCATCAAATCCAAGAGAGTAGAGGATCACTTGATTGATTTGGAAAAATTATTCGAAAGATTGAGAAGATATAATTTGAAGTTAAACCCGACAAAGTGTGCATTTGGGGCCCCTGCCGGCAAATTATTGGGATTCATTGTCAGTAAGAAGGGTATCGAAATAGATCCAACAAAAATCAAAGCCATTCGCAAAATGCCGGTACCAAAAACACAAAAGAATGTGAAGAGTTTCTTAGGAAAGATTAACTTTATTGGAAGGTTCATCGCCCAGTTGACTCACACGTGTGAGCCTTTGTTTAAGTTATTGAAGAAAAATGTGCCATTGTATTGGAGTGAGGAGTGCCAGCAAGCGTTTGACAAGATCAAAAATTATTTGTTACACCCCCCGGTCTTAGTGCCACCCAAGCCCGGTCGGCCGTTAATTATGTATTTGTCTGTACTTGACGAGGCTGTGGATGTGTTTTGGGACAGCACGACGATTCTGGGAAAAGAGAGCAAACTATTTATTACCTTAGCAAGAAGTTCACATCTTATGAGGCAAAGTACACATTTCTTGAAAAGAGTTGCTGTGCATTGGTCTGGGCAGCTCAGAAGCTAAGGCATTATTTGCTTAGTCACACCACTTACCTTATTTCTCGCTCAAACCCTTTGAAGTATTTATTGGAGAAACCAACGCCGACTGGGCGCTTGGCTAAATGGCAAATGGTTCTTTCTGAGTTCGATATCATTTTCACCACACAGAAGGCAATCAAAGGGCAGGCCATAGCAGATCACCTGGCTGAGAATCCAAAGGAGGATGATTATCAACCACTGCATACTTATTTTCCAGATAAGGAGATCTTGTTCGTTGGCACAGCGGAGGACATGATTGAGAAATGTTCTGAATGGAGGCTATTCTTTGATGGGGCATCAAATTCCTTCGGATCCGGTATTGGAGCTGTTCTAGTATCACCTGAAGGAAAGCATTATCCTGGTTCCGCTAAATTGCGGTTTTTCTGTACTAACAATATGGCAGAATATGAAACTTGTATTTTTGGGCTAAAAATAGCATTGAAAATGTAGATTAAGGATTTACTAGTGTTCACCGATTCTGATTTGCTTATACATCAGACTCTCAAGGAGTGGATCACTTGAGATTCAAAGATCTTGTCATATCATTGCAGTTTACTGGAGTTGGCAAATAAATTTAGAAGTTTGGAGTTCTGACATATTCCGCGAGTCAAAAATGTTTTTGCTGATACTTTGGCCACTCTATCTTCAATGATTCAACATCCAGACGAATTGATAATCGAACCTATCCAGATTCATCTACAAGAAAAACTTGCTCATTGTCTAGTCGTAGAAAGATCTCCCAATGGCCATCCCTGATACGGTGATATCAAGGAATTTCTCAAAACAGGATCTTACCCTCTTGAGGCCGATGTGACTACTAAAAGCTTCTTGCACAGATTATCTTCCAAATTTTTCTTAAATGGAGAGGTGATATATAAAAGGACGTCAGATCTGGGTCTTTTAAGGTGTGTTGACGAAGATGAAACAGAATACCTGATGAAAGAAGTACATAGTGGTGTGTGTGGATCACATATGAATGGCCATTTATTAGCAAAGAAGATCACGAGGGTGGGATATTTTTGGCTTACTATGGAGCATGATTGTGTAGTTTTTGTTAGAAAATGCATCAAATATCAATTGCATGGGGACGTTATGCGCACTCTGTGACAGCCCCACCTTCCCCTAAGGCGAACCAAAGGGGTTGGCGGACTGCCTGCCTAGCTCTCGCCAGGACTACGGAATCGAATCCCACAAAACCCTAGACTACGCGCGATAGAATCCAAAACCATAGAATCACAACATCTCAAATGATTACACTTATACATATTGTTCCATCAAAGTCTTGAACAAAGTAACTAAAATACAAGTCAGGGTATCCATATCGGTCAAAATACAATTAGGGTTTCAGTTGCAAAAGAGCTTAACAAAATACATATACAATAGCTCGCCCCTTTTCTTCAAAAATCATGATTTCCAAGAAGTTAAACCCTGTAAGGAAAACAAAAGTAACGGAACGGGGTGAGCTTACGCTCAATGAGGTACCATAAGTACAAGTAGTCATGAATCATGGCATTTCACGTATCAATCATGCAGTTATACACACCAGATAGGGAAATAATTAATCATTTCCAAGAGAAAGGATACAGGTGGCTCTCAGGAGCCAAAGTTCCCATTGCTTCATCGGAGCTTGATCAAATAGTAGTTGACACTCCGTCAACTTTCAAATAAAGTAACCCGTCCAGTAGAGCACCACTTTAACGCCGATTCCGTCCACCAAACATACCCCTCACCGGGCCCGAACACCTCAGCAGTACAGTGGGTGGTAATACTCGAGTATACCGGAAGGTCGAGGAGATACACTCCACTCGACAAACAGTGACCCGAGGGTCGTTACCTCGTCTACCAGCCCTTGCTGGCTCGACTCGAGTAACTTCCACTAGGGCTTTGAGCTCAGTGATTACAGTACAGTGGTGGGGCTCATGCCCAATATTCAAGTCAATCGCAGTGCAGTTTCACAGTTTCCAGTCAAACACAGTGCAGTACAATGGTAAACAGTTACACAGTAAGAGGACGAGAGCGGTAAAGTACACCCTCGCCTCGTTCCCGCAGTTCACAGTTGAGCACTTTACAGTTTCAAAGACATATAGTCACTTAAGCACTTAAATCATGCCATAGTACACTCACGTTCCATACGAACCTTACAAAAGTCACAGATGATCAAGTTGCAAGTTGCAAGTACAGATGAATCAGATAAGCACCAATTTAAGGGGGTGGTACACTCACCAGTTCAAGTGCAGATACTTCAAAAGTTTTTTCCCCCAAAATGACTTTAATCGCCAAGAAACCCTAAAATAACCAAAGTAGCAATTAAGGTTTTCACATCCCAAATTCTAGTAAATGAAACGCACAAGTGAGGCTCGACTATGAGTCGTATGCCTACCCCAAATGAACTATGAAGGCAAAGTTGCAAAAGCGTGATTTCGGAATGAAAAGGTAACAGGAGGACCTAGGGGCTTGAATGACCTAAAAGCCGTTCATCTACTAAGAATCAACTCAAACTTGAAGGAACCAAGCGGCCTAGAAAGTTGGGCGGCGTGCCCTTTGTGTTTACCAAATTTCCAGCCATATATGGCTTCATTATTTTCCTCAATCAGCCCCAGAAACACACACAAATAAGGTTACCACAATAGCCCTTCCATAGGCTCCAAAATCATCCCAGTATAACACAAGTGCAATAGTGCAAGCAAATATCAATTTTGGAGACAAAAGCTAAATGGCAGATTTGGTATCTCGTAGCATTTTAGTCATAACCGAAGCTATGGTTATCGAATCGGGGTGAACCTTATACTATTTCGAAGCTAAGACAGAGGGGAACAACTTTTATGAAGGCCACTTAAGCTAATTTATAGTTTATCTAAGTCGAATTTACCAAACACAGATCCAAAAGTTTAAGATCAGTCTAGTTATCAGCACTGACTTTAACCAGCAATAACTCAGGCTACACAACTCCGATTCAGTTGATTCCAAAGCCATTAGAAAGCTAAGATACAAGGCTACAATTCTTAAGAAGGCATCAAAAGTTAATTCATTCATCTTCCCAGTCAAACGAGCCAATTACAGAGGCTGATTATCATTTCCGGACAGAAACAGGGAAGCAGGGGTAAAATAGTCATTTCACAGGCTACCGTACTCCGATTGAGCTGACATTTTACAGGCATAATCTACACATAATTCTCTACAACTTTCATGTTTTGAGCTAAGGCCAATTCGGCCTCCATCCTGGACGAACAGAACTGGTCAGAACAGGGCAATATAAGAACCCTAATCTGGAATTTTCCCACATAAAGCTGAAATTTCCGCAATTAACCACAATTAATGCACAATAACTTCAATTCCATACCATACTAAGCCACCAATCCAAGCCAACCTTAGTCATCATATGAAAACAGAAAAATTCCCAAGAAAATGATAAATTCACCAAACTTCACTTTAAACCACAAATTCATCCATAAACTAAGCTCCTTAACCGATATAAGCCACTACTTTGCAATTATTATGGACAAAATTGAAGTTCTAAGCAATATACCTCAATCACCAAGAAAGGTAGCAACTTAGGGCTTCTCTTTGCAAAATCACTCCACAAGCACCTTTGATCTTCCTTAATAAGCAATTCCTACGGAGGAAATCGGATTTTTATCGGTTGATTTGCAAGATTTGGACAAGGAATTGAAGTAGAAGTTGAAGCTTTCTTTCCTTTTCTCTCTAGAGGAATTTCAGCCAAGAAGCTTGCAAAATGAAGATGATTTGGTCAAATTTTGCTTTTGGTAAAGTTGTAGAAAGTTAGGCCAAGTGTTGGCCCAATAGGATCGCGCCACGTGTCGCCTTTTTGGATTTCTCCTTATCCTTTAGCTTCCAATGATTAAATACCTAACTAACCTCCAGTTATCTCTTAACACTCAGTAACTTAATGCCTTACTGCACAACTTAACCTAATTGGCCAAATTTCTCTCACTTAACGCCTTAGCGGGTCCCACATCCGCTATTTGCTCCAAATCTCTCGTGAACTCACTTATACTAGAAAAATGACTTAAATACTATATTTACTTATAAAACATGTATAAAATGAATATAATAAAGAAAATATAGAAAATGTGTGCACGGAAACCGATAAAACCCTAAAACCCTAAAACCGGATTTTTTTTTGTCTTCCTCGGGTTCTCACACTCTCTCCCCCTTAAAGAATTTCGTCCTCGAAATTCTCTCTTTTGCTCATAAAATGATTCCACAGTGAATTCTTCTATCTCACAAGAGCGTCTCCTCATTCATGCCCTAATCAAATCAGGATAGTTCTCAAAAGGCACTCAGGCACTAAGGATCACTCTAATCAAAATTCAAAAATATCCGAGATCTCCCATCCCGTCACACTAACAAGTTAATCCAAGCATTTCCTTTGCCTCGAGCTTTGTGGAAAAGGGAATAAATATTTTTGGGGTAAGTTAAAAGCTCAACAAATGTCCAATAAAAATCAATAATCAAATAAGTTCACACTAATGCATTTATCAGTAATCAAATGTAAGTTTATTGCTCTTGTGAGTCAGGGAAATCGTAGTACTTAAACTTCCAACTCTCCAATAAAATCCAGTAACAGTCAAGCAGTACAAGAGAGCCATCAGTGCTCCCATATTCAAATCAAGTGCCAGTAAAATGGAGACGTTGGTTTTAAGTACAAGACTTTCAAGCACTCATCTGAACCAAATCATTGCATGGCACACACGCAAGAAAACAGTGCAGGAAATAGTTTGAAAATAATTTTGGAAACAGTTTTGGAATCACTTACCAACCACAGCTCGTGATCCTCATTCATCATAGATAGCTTCCTAGCTCTAATTCAATAACCCCTTTCGATACCAACAACCCCTTCTGATACCACTAAACTACCAAAAAATGTAGTTTAAAGTAGTCCATAATAAAAACAAGTGAACACATAACAATTTATACATTCATAGGGGAAACAAAATAGATTTTCAAAACTAACACGTTAAACATCCACAACAACTATTAAAGTCCAAATCTAACCACAATCTAGTAAAACCCTAGCTAAACTTTTATTGGACAAGTCTAAGATAGCATTCCTCATTCCAGTTTCCTCAATCGGGTCAATATCAAGTCCAATACAGGAATTCTCCGTGCTCTGAACTTTGTCATCAGGACTTATCTCAAAATCACTTATGAATTCTAATCACCTCATAATACACAAAGACTATACCCCTTCCGAATTCGCAAGTATTCCCTTAGAAAAGTATCTGGTACTCAAGTACAAGAATCCCAAACTAAGAGAATTTACAACTCAGGCCGTACGCTCCCAAGAGTAAATCAACAAGGTTTAAGATTCCTACCTGACGTACACATCTATTCACCTCAAGTAGCATGGCAAAGATTTTACACTTACAACTATCATAAGTCATAACCTTTCCTCAAAAAAAAAACACTTAGTCCTTTACTCTTATTCTCATGATCGGGACCATATCACCACATGGCCCAAGCTCACTCCGCGCAGAGACCACGCGACGTGGCTCTGATACCAACTGTGACAGCCCCACCTTCCCCTAAGGCGAACCAAAGGGGTTGGCGGACTGCCTGCCTAGCTCTCGCCAGGACTACGGAATCGAATCCCACAAAACCCTAGACTACGCGCGATAGAATCCAAAACCATAGAATCACAACATCTCAAATGATTACACTTATACATATTGTTCCATCAAAGTCTTGAACAAAGTAACTAAAATACAAGTCAGGGTATCCATATCGGTCAAAATACAATTAGGGTTTCAGTTGCAAAAGAGCTTAACAAAATACATATACAATAGCTCGCCCCTTTTCTTCAAAAATCATGATTTCCAAGAAGTTAAACCCTGTAAGGAAACAAAAGTAACGGAACGGGGTGAGCTTACGCTCAATGAGGTACCATAAGTACAAGTAGTCATGAATCATGGCATTTCACGTATCAATCATGCAGTTATACACACCAGATAGGGAAATAATTAATCATTTCCAAGAGAAAGGATACAGGTGGCTCTCAGGAGCCAAAGTTCCCATTGCTTCATCGGAGCTTGATCAAATAGTAGTTGACACTCCGTCAACTTTCAAATAAAGTAACCCGTCCAGTAGAGCACCACTTTAACGCCGATTCCGTCCACCAAACATACCCCTCACCGGGCCCGAACACCTCAGCAGTACAGTGGGTGGTAATACTCGAGTATACCGGAAGGTCGAGGAGATACACTCCACTCGACAAACAGTGACCCGAGGGTCGTTACCTCGTCTACCAGCCCTTGCTGGCTCGACTCGAGTAACTTCCACTAGGGCTTTGAGCTCAGTGATTACAGTACAGTGGTGGGGCTCATGCCCAATATTCAAGTCAATCGCAGTGCAGTTTCACAGTTTCCAGTCAAACACAGTGCAGTACAATGGTAAACAGTTACACAGTAAGAGGACGAGAGCGGTAAAGTACACCCTCGCCTCGTTCCCGCAGTTCACAGTTGAGCACTTTACAGTTTCAAAGACATATAGTCACTTAAGCACTTAAATCATGCCATAGTACACTCACGTTCCATACGAACCTTACAAAAGTCACAGATGATCAAGTTGCAAGTTGCAAGTACAGATGAATCAGATAAGCACCAATTTAAGGGGGTGGTACACTCACCAGTTCAAGTGCAGATACTTCAAAAGTTTTTTCCCCCAAAATGACTTTAATCGCCAAGAAACCCTAAAATAACCAAAGTAGCAATTAAGGTTTTCACATCCCAAATTCTAGTAAATGAAACGCACAAGTGAGGCTCGACTATGAGTCGTATGCCTACCCCAAATGAACTATGAAGGCAAAGTTGCAAAAGCGTGATTTCGGAATGAAAAGGTAACAGGAGGACCTAGGGGCTTGAATGACCTAAAAGCCGTTCATCTACTAAGAATCAACTCAAACTTGAAGGAACCAAGCGGCCTAGAAAGTTGGGCGGCGTGCCCTTTGTGTTTACCAAATTTCCAGCCATATATGGCTTCATTATTTTCCTCAATCAGCCCCAGAAACACACACAAATAAGGTTACCACAATAGCCCTTCCATAGGCTCCAAAATCATCCCAGTATAACACAAGTGCAATAGTGCAAGCAAATATCAATTTTGGAGACAAAAGCTAAATGGCAGATTTGGTATCTCGTAGCATTTTAGTCATAACCGAAGCTATGGTTATCGAATCGGGGTGAACCTTATACTATTTCGAAGCTAAGACAGAGGGGAACAACTTTTATGAAGGCCACTTAAGCTAATTTATAGTTTATCTAAGTCGAATTTACCAAACACAGATCCAAAAGTTTAAGATCAGTCTAGTTATCAGCACTGACTTTAACCAGCAATAACTCAGGCTACACAACTCCGATTCAGTTGATTCCAAAGCCATTAGAAAGCTAAGATACAAGGCTACAATTCTTAAGAAGGCATCAAAAGTTAATTCATTCATCTTCCCAGTCAAACGAGCCAATTACAGAGGCTGATTATCATTTCCGGACAGAAACAGGGAAGCAGGGGTAAAATAGTCATTTCACAGGCTACCGTACTCCGATTGAGCTGACATTTTACAGGCATAATCTACACATAATTCTCTACAACTTTCATGTTTTGAGCTAAGGCCAATTCGGCCTCCATCCTGGACGAACAGAACTGGTCAGAACAGGGCAATATAAGAACCCTAATCTGGAATTTTCCCACATAAAGCTGAAATTTCCGCAATTAACCACAATTAATGCACAATAACTTCAATTCCATACCATACTAAGCCACCAATCCAAGCCAACCTTAGTCATCATATGAAAACAGAAAAATTCCCAAGAAAATGATAAATTCACCAAACTTCACTTTAAACCACAAATTCATCCATAAACTAAGCTCCTTAACCGATATAAGCCACTACTTTGCAATTATTATGGACAAAATTGAAGTTCTAAGCAATATACCTCAATCACCAAGAAAGGTAGCAACTTAGGGCTTCTCTTTGCAAAATCACTCCACAAGCACCTTTGATCTTCCTTAATAAGCAATTCCTACGGAGGAAATCGGATTTTTATCGGTTGATTTGCAAGATTTGGACAAGGAATTGAAGTAGAAGTTGAAGCTTTCTTTCCTTTTCTCTCTAGAGGAATTTCAGCCAAGAAGCTTGCAAAATGAAGATGATTTGGTCAAATTTTGCTTTTGGTAAAGTTGTAGAAAGTTAGGCCAAGTGTTGGCCCAATAGGATCGCGCCACGTGTCGCCTTTTTGGATTTCTCCTTATCCTTTAGCTTCCAATGATTAAATACCTAACTAACCTCCAGTTATCTCTTAACACTCAGTAATTTAATGCCTTACTGCACAACTTAACCTAATTGGCCAAATTTCTCTCACTTAACGCCTTAGCGGGTCCCACATCCGCTATTTGCTCCAAATCTCTCGTGAACTCACTTATACTAGAAAAATGACTTAAATACTATATTTACTTATAAAACATGTATAAAATGAATATAATAAAGAAAATATAGAAAATGTGTGCACGGAAACCGATAAAACCCTAAAACCCTAAAACCGGATTTTTTTTTGTCTTCCTCGGGTTCTCACACACTCCCCCTACAGAATTACACAGCATGACTGCTCCCTGGCCATGTTCAATGTGGAGTATGGACATGATTGGAGCCATTGACCCGCCCGCTTCAAATGGGCATTGGTTTATTCTGGTGGCAATTGAATACTTTACCAAGTGGGTCGAAACTGAATCTTACAAACATGTGACTAAGAAGGTGGTGACGGACTTTTTAAGGAATCATATCATTTGTCGTTTTGGAGTACCAGAAACATTAATCACTGATAATGCTAAGAATCTCAACAATGATATGGTGGACAGATTGTGTGAACAGTTCAAAATCAGGCATCGGAATTCCTCTATCTATAGACAACAGATGAATGGAGCTGTGGAGGCTGCGAATAAGAACTTGAAGAAGATAATTCGAAAAATGATTAAAGGATACCGTGATTGGCACGAGAAGCTTCCTTATGCATTAATAGCATATAGAACCGCTATTCGGACTTCTACTGAGACAACTCCCTACAGCCTCATGTATAGAATGGAAGCAGTGTTGTCGGTTGAGGTCGAAATCCCTTCATTGCACATTTTAATGGAGGCTAAACTGGATGAGCCTGATTGGAAGTTGTCTTTAATCGATGAGAAGAGATTAAATGCCATTTGTCATGGTCAATGTTATCAAAAGAGGGTAGCCCGTACTTACAGTAAGAAGGTCAGACCACGGATATTCACAGAAGGAGATAAAGTGTTGGAACATATTTTACCAATGCAAGAGGAGGCTAAGGGAAAGTTTGCACCAAATTGGCAAGACTTTTTTATTGTCCAGAAAGTTTTGCCCGATGGAGCACTCATTCTCGTAGAAATGGATGGGCAAGTGTTCCCTCAACTGATCAATTCAGATATGTGTAAGAAATTTTTCATATGATACATGAAATTTTCCTTCTAGGGTTAATGTAAAGAATGGAATGAAAAGTCAGGTCTTCTTCCTTTTCAATCGAATATTCTATCTTTAGTTATCCCTTTTGAACCTTCAGAAAATTATTTCGTTCGGCAACCCCTGAGGATTGCAAACCCCACACTGGGGCAATTTTTGAGTTAAAAAAAAAAAAGAAAATCTCCCTTGAGAATAAAACTGGTGCAATTATTAATAGGCTGAATTTGAAAATGCGACCTCAAGAAACTTAAACATTCATCAATCCACCTTCAAGCCTTAACCTTTTTCTTAACACCCCACCAGACCTCATTACAAAAATCAAAAGTCCTGACTTTTGTTCTTTATATGGCCTTTTTAGGACAATTTCTAATCAAATGGCACATGATGTCAAAAACATCTTCACTTATTTTGCAAGAGAAGGATTGTTATACTGATGTCATTATTTCTTAAAACACATTTCTTAATTAACTTGGGCGGTGGACAAAATTTGTGTATTAGGTGAAAACCCGCAAGGGCACCTTTGAAAAAAAAAAGAAAAAAAAGAAAAGAAAAGAAAAGAAAAGAGAAAAGAAAGAAAGGAGAAAAATGAAAATCAAAAGAAAAAGGAAAATAAAATAAAATGGGAGGGGGCAACCTTAGCGAAAACCTGAAAGGGCACTAAGGTAGGGTTTTATAAAGAAAGTGAGCTTGGATCTGAAAAGCTGGTGACTTAGTTCGTTGGAATTTCTCCTCACATTGTGGTTCTATTGACAAGCATTGAACTCCGGAGGGATGATATCCAAAGGGTCAAGCGTAGCATTTTGTTCGAGAACAAAAGTGTTCGATTTATCAAACTTTTGAATTCAAGTGTACAAGTTTACTTATGTGAAATGATTTTTCATACAATAAAAGTAGATGGTTGTGTTTATATTAGAATCTTTATCATTATGTGTAAATAGAATATTTTGCATGTGTTCATGGTCACATTTGTCTCTTTCATTTTTTCAAACGGCAATTCCTAGGATTTATCGAAAGTAAATGGATACTAAATAACACGATTTAAGTATGAGAAATTATGGAAGTTTGATATTGTTCACAGGGCAAGGTTGAAGTACTCGATACGTCAAATAAGAAGTCCAAATACTCATGTTTACACATTTCTTGAAGAAGGGGTTGATCGGATGGTGGCGGTATTATCTATCATTATTTCTTTTCTTGCAGGTCCAACAGTCCAATAGCATTATTCTGGGGCAATTTTTTAGAAGAAATCGTTTGTCTTTTTTTTTTCCAAATTCTACAAAAGTTTTGCACAAATTTTTCCAAATGAAGGCAGACTCGGGTTTTCATCCCACTGATCAAATGAAAGCAGGCTTGGGTATCATCCCACTGACCAAGTGAAAGTAGGCTCGGGTATCATCCCACTGATCAAATGAAAGCAGGCTCAGGTATTCATCCCACTGACCAAGTGGAAGCAGGTTCGGGTATCATTCCACTGACCAAATGAAAGCAGACTCGAGTTTTCATCCCACTGACCAAGTGAAAGCAGGATCTGGTATCATCCCACTGATCAAGTGAAAGCAGGTTCGGGTATCATCCCACTGATCAAATGAAAACAGGTTCGGGTATCATCCCACTAATCAAATAAAGGCAGGGTCGGGTATTCATCCCACTGGTCAAGTGAATGCAGGCTAGTGTATCATCCCACTGATCAAATGAAAGCAGGCTCGGGTATTCATCCCACTGACAAAGTGAAAGTAGATTCGGGTATCATCCCACTGATCATTATATATTCCAACCCACGATAGAACAACTGGAGGTAAGTATTTGGTGTCTACATCTTTGTCTTGAGTTTCTTCGAAACTCAGACAATATGGCCTTGACACACAGTCATGCAAAAATATAATGGTCTTGGCACTAGTATCACCCCATCTAATCCTAACTATATCAGTAGGACTACTACCCCGGATCTAGTCCACAGTAGGACTACTAAGTGGAATCTCTTCCTCAGGATCCTCCTCCTGAGTTGGACTCTGGATAATGTCCATCATCTCATCAACCAACCTACCAGTATCTGCTAGGATCCCAGAATCTCGATCTCGAACTTCCTCACCTAATTTAGTAAGTCGAGCTCTAGTCCTCTATAACTCCTCACGAGTGACCTCAGCAGTAGCCACCTTGCCAGCTATAACCTCATCAAGCTCAACAATCCTCTCACCCTGAGCACTCACCATCTGTCTCAACGCATCCACCTCCTCCTGTAAATCTCGGTTGAGGTTCACCAACTGACGACGCTCGTCGTTCAAAACTAACACAAGGTGGTTCGGGTAGGCAAACGTTAACCTACACGAACATCGTGGATATCTATTAGAGAGTGAGTAGCGCACTCGCTCCCTTCCACCAAGAGCTCGGTAATAAATAGGCTTATGAGGTTCTACATGGTCATTGGCATGACCATTCCTATTAGCAGCAGGGTTCCCATTCCCATTCTCCATCCCTGCAAAACAACCACAATTTCGGGTTAGGAATTTAGTCACTAGCTCGCTCAAATATCACTTAAAGTAAGACTAAATCATTCTATCTCCAATCTTAAGGGTAAGGTTCCTAATATATCTCCCAAATAAATTTCTAACCTAGTGATCTAATTTTCATTCTTACAAGTAGTCACTTAACTTTCAAACCAGTTCCATTGTAGTGTATCCTAAACTTATAAGTTTAGGATACACTACAAAGATCTGAAACCTAAACTCTGATACCAACTGTGACGCCCCACTTCTTCCAAGGGCGAACCCAACGGTATCCGCGAAACGCCTACCCAACTCTTGCCAGGACTCGAGACAAATCCAATTCAAACTTAAAGTCTAGTAATAACAATGAAAATCAGAATAAAAGTACAAAGTCATTTCCCTACATAAACATTCAGTAATACATCACAATTTCAAACTTATAATCACTTTTCCCAAATTATACAACATCCAAAAGTGTCTAGTCGATTACAATTAAAATACTAATACAAAAGTGCCTCAAGTTGGCATTTCCTTAATGTCTTCCAATCCAACTTGTTAAGGAAAACAAACTAATGGGATGAGCCAATACTCAGTGAGGCCAAGAAAATCATGCAAGCACGTAGTTCAAGTATCAATAACATTTATGCCATAAATAAAGCAATAAAATCAAGTAATTCACAATTAAAAATTTAAACACACTTGAGTAGGATACAGGAGATCTCAGGAGCTAATTTTCCACATGCTTTGCCAATGCTCGATCCACTACCTCCACGAGTTGACACTCCGTCAAACGGGTAGGTTTTGAAATCCGTAGAAGCTCCACTTAATACTTCCTCCAACCAACATTCCACCCTCTCGGATCCGTAACCAAACACGCACGAAAAAGGCGATACTCGGCGAGTATGCCGAACAAGATCTCAAAAGATCAAGTTTTGTTTTGTTATTCTCTTGGTTTATCAAGTTTCTCGACCAAGCCCATGTCGGCTCGAGTTGCAAGATTGGCTAAGAGAATTGGGCGTCCCCATAAGTCGAGGAGGTTCACTCCACTCGACAACACGACATGCACACGTAAATAAATATATTTTGTTGACGAGATTCACTCCAATCGACTTTGAAAATCAAGTTTAATGCAAGTAAAGTTTGAGTAAAAGAGAGCGAGTGCGATAAAGTACACACTCGTCTCACCAAGTGATATTCACGTATATAAGCAGATAAATCAAGTAAACATGATAGGTCATGCACTTGACACTCACCGTTTCAAATTAGTGAGCAAACAAAGTTTTAGATGTCCGCACCGAAATTCCCTTCGAAATCTTCTTGAGCACCTGGACAATTAACAAATATTTCTCACTCACAATCACGTATTAATCAAGAAAGAAGGCACACTTAATTTGACTAGTTGGTACTTCAAACACGAACCTTAACCACTCAAAATAAATGTTCAAAAATGAGGATTTATTGACATAAGAAGAACTAATTGCCATCACGAAATCGAGTTTAAAACAATCACTCATTATCAAAGGGTAGTGAAGAGTTTCTAAAAACTCAATTCACTTGAAGTTCAAAAATTCCAAATTTAAGGTGAAATTTTTGAAAAATCATATCTTACACTCCGTAGGTTGAAAATTGGAAAACTTGGTACCGTTGGAAACTACTTCCAAAGTAATAAAAGTTCCTAAAAGGCACTTTTCCATGATTCAAAACGGAAATCACTCAAATTTAGGCTTCAAGTTGCTGTTTTGGATTCCTAAGACAGGTTCGGGGTTGGTTTTTGGCAAACTTTAAAAATTCAGAAAAATTTACAGAATGTAAACTAGCCTCTCAAATTTGGAACTCAATTAGAGTTACAATCAAAGTTTAAAACACCACAAACGAAACAAGAATCAGAGTTTTGAACGCCAAGATATAGTGGATCAAAATTGGTACAAAATGAAGTCTACTGGGCAAATTCCAGATTTAAGTCACAAACTTTAGGATTCTAGTTGGGTATCGAAATAGACTTGGAATGGCACCAATTCGGTATGATTACACTACCATATAAGGGCTATTCCTCTATCAAATCTCAAGCAAAACTTCGTACGGGAAGTCGGTTAACAAGTCCACTAAGATTCCAAAAATTTCCAAGGCAATTCTGCCTTAGGCTTTCATTTTCCTTTTTCAAACCTTTGGCCAATGAAATCATCTCAAACATGGTTCATTTATGAAGCAAAGGTCCAAGAAACATTCAAGATACATTTAGTAGATGATTAACACCAAGAGTTTCAAAATAACAAGTCCCAATTCGAAATAAGCCTTTGACTAGCCCAAAACTAGGGTTTTCTATCACTAATGCAGGTCTGAAATTAGGCCACAACTCACTCAATTCAACTTGGAATTAAGCATGGTTGGTGGCGTTGGAAACTACATGCATAGGACTACATTTTCTCAGAAGAAATCATTTAAAAATTCTGTCCATAGCTAGCTCAAATTTCAGTCACAAATACCAGCATCTCATTGACCCTCTAACAGAGCAACGAAATAGGACAGGCAACTTTAAACAATTGGTACGGTTCACTCAGGTCGAATCTGGGGGTGCATATTATACCGTTGGAAAACTGAGAGTGTCTAGTTTCTAATGCCACAAATGGCACTCGATGTCGATGTCGGAGCAAAGAGTTATGATCAATTAAAATTCACAGCCAGAGCACCACTGGACTCGTTTTCCAGATTTGAACAGAATTCGAAAATGCAACTTTTACCCCGCCAAATCAAGTGATTTTTGGTAGAAACTTTCTACACAACCAATACAACATATATACATCAAAATCAATTCAATTGGACCACAAAAATTGCACAAAAGGAGCACGGAAAAATAGGGGCAGAACCGTCCCTTTTTCTCATTTCACTTCCTTTGAGTTTTCTTCCACAATACAACTTATATTCGCTAGATTAAGCACAAATCCAACATAAATATCACCCAATATCATCAAATTAGCTCATCAAGTCTATTGTGGGATTTCATAGAGCCCACTCACAAGATTTCCAACAATATAGAGCTACCCACATGCATCTATAAACTTACAAGTGCAATACAACTTATGTAAACCAAGATTCAAGAGGTTGATCATTTGTTACCTCCTTAGATGACTAAAGCAGAAATTTGAGGTCCTATGAAGCTCAAGAAAACCGTGAGAAACAAGCTCCTTTCCTAGCTTAGGTTGATCTCCAAGTGGTTTGTAATTTGTAGTAAACGTTTGAGGCGATTTGATGAAGAAATGAAGCAAGAAAATGAAGAGCTTTGGTTCCTTCTTCTTCCTATGGGTGGCCGGCCAACAAGAGCAAGGAAAGAGAGTGTGTTTGCTGAAAATGAAGCTTCCTTGAGAAGCTTAAGTGTGTGGCCAAAAGTGTCTCAAAAGTCAACTCTCCCCTCGCGCGCGCACGCGCACGTTTCGTGCTCGATTCCTCTCGAGTTTGTTTCACTTGTGCACTAAACCTCCAATGTACTTACTTTAACACTAATATTATTCACTCTTAATAGTCTATCAATAATTTCTAAAATCCTCCAATTAGTCGCGCGCGCGAAAACACGAACTTCCGACCTATGTGCGATAAAGTGTACTTTCTAAGAAATTCTTGTAACGATAGTATAACTAACTAATACTAGGGTAATTAATCATAAAAATAGTTATTTTAGAAATAAAACTATGAGTACTCACACATATTGGTTTCTCAAGTCTCAAATTTTGTCGCGCGGTGCAATTTTCGAAAACTTTTGACGCGAACACGGTATAAACTTAATTAGAACTCATTCACCTCTAATTCCTCAATTAACTTTTCTTAATCTACTATTGATCATTCTTAATTCTCCAAGAAAATTGCACTCTAGGATAGAATATCGCCTCGAAACACGTGTACTCATTATTCCTCACTTAAACGAACCTCCGAAAAATAAATTTTCTAACGAAACGTTTTAAAAACATAAGGGAGACGTTGTTCCCTACAAATGGACTTAAAATGGCTGAAATAAATTATTTGAAAAAAACAGATGAATAAATATTTAAATAAGGTAATAATATACGATAAAATAAGAAAATTTTCGGGTCCTCACACGTATCAAGTTTGAACGAATTGAATTTAATTTGTCATGGGATCTATGATCCATTTTCTCAATAATTGAGATTTATTGACTAATCCTATGTATATGTATCATTCATATGATATCTTATTTGGTTATGCAATTCATCCAGATTTTCTCCAATAATCTGGTATGATTGCAGGTAATTTGAATGTTACTTGGACTTACATATTTGTGATTGTAAGGGTTATATGTATTGATTGTTATTATCAATACAATATAACAATTCGAGAAACATATAAAAGGTTGTTATATTCAACAATCAAAAGATTAATATCATATTAATCTATGCAAGATAATTGATTCACTTTATATGAATGGATCTAGAGGTTTATTGAATCTCTGCTACCTTATTATGAGATAAATATCTAAAGACATGATTTCAATTTGAATTTGCCTCCACGTTCCTGTTGTTATTTGGAATTATGTAGTATTTTGTGCACTACGTCTATGTTCATTTATCTCATATTATAATGTCAACATTAGTATGGTTGATTATATTTAAATTTTAGAGAATTTCCTTTATAAGGTGTGTCTTGCATCTCAATCATTTGATGCATGAAGTATTTTAATCACATAAAGGCTGGTGGTTATAAAATGAATATAAAAAAGAGGGAAATTATGAAATTCTTTTGTCAAAATACAGATTTTTGACTATTTTGATATCCTTATAAAGTCTAGCACACTTTATGTTTGAGAGTAGCCATAGCATCTCAAACATTGGTGTACTAAAATTTTGATCACATATAGTTTAGTGATTAAAATCAAGAATTTCTAGTCAACAAATTGACTACTTATTTTCTATGAATTTTCATTAGAAGTTTTGTAAGAACCCGTAAAAGTTTCTTATTTTATATCATTTTATTCTATTTATTTTCATGCATTTTCTTTATTTTATTTTACCACCTTAATTTTCTAGACATTTTATAAGTGAAAATAGTTTTAAAATCCTTTTTTTGGTATAAGTTAGTTCGTGTTAATTTTGAAGTGTATTATGGACGTGGGATCCGCTAGTGCGGTAAATGCGGTAAAATTTTGTTTACTAGGTGAAATTTTGCATAATTGGACATTAGTTATAATGTGTTAAAAGATAATTAAGGGTTAGCTAGGTGGATTAGTGTTGGAAGATAAAGGTTTGGGGTAAATACTAGAAGGGTCAAGTGTCATGAATCCATTGCAAGTTGGACTTTGACCAATTTTCTTCAACTTTACCATACCTCAAAATTGACCAAATTCCATCCATTCTTGCTCCTCTTGGCCGAAAATTTGAGGGAGAAAAAGAGAGAGAAATTTCATCTTGCACTTCAATTTCCAAGCTCTATCTTGAATTTTAACCATAACTTTTGCAAATTACTCCATAAAAGTGCTAGCCAAAGTAGTTTCCAAGGTGGTTGTGGAGTAAATTTGGGAGGAAGAAGACTAAGCTACCATCTCTCTTGTGGTTATAAGGTAACTTGCCAAGAAAATCCCTTTCTACTTCTAATACTAGTATAATTGTGGTTTGAAGTTGCAAACTATGTAGTTTTATGAGTTATTTGATGACTTGAGGTGGTGAGATGGGAAAATTTCAGTTTTATGGTGAATATTTTGCTCTTATTTGATGCTTGAGCATTAGCCTTGGATTGATAGATTTGTTATGTGTAATGTTGAGTTTTTATATGCTATGTTTACTTGTCTACAAAGAATTTCAGCTTGTATGTATAAATTGCATATTAGGGTTTCCATTTAGAATTGAATCTGCCCTGTTTCTGATCTTCATATTTGTCCATGTTAGAGGCTGAATTTGTGATGCCCCCACTTTTCCCAAGGGCGAACCCAAGGGTATCCGCAGAACGCCTACCCAACTCTCGCCAGGACTCGATACAATTTCAATTCAAACTTAAGATAAACAACTAAGAAATGACAATCGAAGTAAGAAAAGTCACCTCCTTAAACAAACTTTCAAGTGTTACAACTCAAGTTCTCAAAAGTACATCACTTTCCCCAAAATACAGTCTCCCAAAAGTCGTCTAATCAATTACATTAATATTCTAATCAAAAGGGCCATCAAGTCGACCTCTCCATAATTCCTTCCATTTCGACTCCTGTTAAGGAAAACAAAACTAATGGGATGAGCTGACGCTCAGTGAGCCCAAGAAAATCATGCAGGCACGTAATTCAAGTAGCAATAAAACTTGTACGAGAAATAAAGGTATAACATTTAAGTAATTCGTAAATATTCACAAAACAATTCATTTCCACTTGCTTTGCCAAAGTTCAACCTCATACTTCCTCGTGATGATACTCCGTCACCCGAGTAGGTAATTAAATCCGTAGAACTTTACTTATTCCATTTATGATTCTGAGTCGACATGAGAGGTAGCTCCCACCCGAATCGGTGTGGTACATGCTATCGACCAGGGAATCGATTATATATTTATGGTTCTGAATCGACATGAGAGGTACCTCCCACCCGAATTGGTGTGGTACTTACTATTGCTCAGTGGTCGATGAGACATCGCTCCAATCGACTTATACTTTGTTTGTGGTTCTGAATCGATATGAGAGGTACCTCCCACCCAAATTGGTGTGGTACTTACTATCGCTCAGGAAACCAATTACAATTGTTTATGGTACTCAGTCGACATGAGAAGTACCTCCCACCCAAATTGGTGTGGTACATGCTATCGCTCAGAGAATCGATTATTTGTTTAGGGTTTTGAATCGATATGAGAGGTACCTCCCACCCGAATCGGTGTGGTACATGCTATCGTTCAGGGAACCGATTATAGCACTGAGACGGTATGAGAGACACCTCCCACCCAAATTGGTGTGGCACATGCATCCGCTCAGGGCTTACGAGTTAAAAATGTTTATGAACAATTTACCAATCATATGTATTCAAGTAACAGGTATCGCATAATTAAAAGAAAGAGAGGACGAGGGCGTCCCCACGAGTATACATATAAGTCGAGGAGGTTCACTCCACTCGACATCACAACACAAATATGGTTTGCAATAGCAACACTTCACTTAATTCATATAACAATCCACTTCACACAATTCGAATATCAACGCATATAGCACAATTTAATTGTAGCATCACTTAAGAGAGAACGAGAGCGGTAAAGTACACATTCGCCTCAACAATTCCATAATACTCAATTAACAATTAAAGTATTTATCAACAATTCATGCACTTGACACTCACCTAGTCAAAATAAGAGAGTGGTGCGCAATCAAGTATTTAAGCGTCCGCTGTGAGGTCCTCTTTGAAGGTCCCCTTGAGTGCCTGAGCAAAAATAATCGGCAATCACATGCTACCACTTAAAAACCCCTAACTATCGGGGAAGATTGTACCCTTGTACAGTTCTTAAGAAAATATCGTGAAAAGAGCCTAAATTACTCGTAAATCGAGGTTCAAAAGTGGGGTTTAATCATGCAAGGTAAAACTGTTTTCCCTCAATAAATCAAGTCTAAAATGGTCATTCAATATTGAAGGGTAGTGAAGAGTTTCTAAAAACTCAATTCCCTTCAAGTTCAAAAATTTCAGTTTTAAGGGGCAATATTTGAAAAATCATATCTTACACACTGTGGGTCCAAAATTGGAAAAATTGGCACCGTTGGAAACTCGTTCAAAGTAATAAAAGTTACTAGAAGACACTTTTCCAAGATTCAAAATGGAAGATACTCAAATTTCAGCCCAAAGTGGCTGCTATAGGCTCACAAGACAGTTTTAATCTTGTTTTTCGGTAAACTTTGGAAATTCAGCAAAATTCACAGAAAGTGAACTAGCCTCTGAAATTTGAAACTCAATTAGAGCTACAATCAACGTTTTTAAACACAATAAATGGAACTAGAATTGGAGTTTTGAGTATCAAGATATGGCAGCTCAAAGTCGGTTAAAAATAAGGACTGCTTAGTCCATTTTCCAGATTTGAAGAACAGATTTTGGTGTCTTGTTTGCATGTCAAAACAGTCTTAGAATGACACCAAAATTAGTACAATTCAGCTTCCATATGAGGACTACTCCTCTATCAAATTTCATTTGATAATTCACACGGGAAGGTAGTCAACTAAACTACCAAAGTTTCAAAGAATTTCCAAGGCAAATCTGCCTTCTTGTTTCCTTTTTCTTTTTCCAACATCTTATCCAATAAAATCAACTCAAATCTGGCTCATTTGTGAAACAAAAGTTTAATAAACATCTAATATACATTTTGATAGATGTTTGACATCAAAACTTTCAAAACAACAAGTCCCAAGTCAACTTAGGCTATTAGGCTAGCAAAATTAGGGTTTTCCAGATTTGATGCAGTTTGGGAATTGGGCTATAACTCACTCAATACAACTTGAAATTGAGAGTGGTTGGTGGCGTTGAAACTAATTCAACAGGGTACATTTTATCAGAAGAAATCATTTTAAAATTCAGTTCATATCTAGCTCAAAGTCAAGCAACAAGCCTCAGCTCATCACTGACCCTCGAGCAGAGCAATAAAACAGAACAGGTAATTTTGGTGAACTAGTACGGCTCACTCACTTCAAATCAGGGGATGGATTTTATATCGTTAGAAAACTATGGATGTCTAGTTTCAAATGCCACTAACGACACTTGATTTCGACATCTGAGCAAAGAGTTATGATCGTTCAAAGTTTACTGCCAGAGAACCCCTGTTACCCGAATTCCAGATTTGTTCTTGCCAGAAATTCAATTTTTATCCAACCAAATCAAATGATTTTCGGTGAAAACTTTGCACACATCCTATACAACATATCTACATCAAATTCAAGGTCATTTGATCACAAAAAAATTGAGCCAAGGGCTCGGCAAAACAGGGCAGAATTCGGCCAGATTATGTGAAACTCTCTTGCTATTTTCCTTCAACTTTTCCAACTTATATCCACTTGTTTAACACTTAATCAACATAAATAACAACCATAATCATGATATCAGTCCAACAAGTTTATTGTGGGATTCATAGAGCCCACTCTAGTCATTTTCAACCAATAACAACACCCACATGAAGCTACAAGCTCCAAGGCCAAATTTAACTCACTAAAACCAAGTTTCAAGGGTTGGATGATCACTACCTCTTAGATGATGAAAAACAAGAAATTTTGGGTCACCAAAAGCTCCAAGAAACTCAGCTAGAAGACCTCCTCCTCCAAGCCAAGATTAATCTCCAAGTGTTTGTCAGTTTGTGTGAGAAATTTGGGGTGAAATGGTGACAAGATTGGAAGTGAAATGGAGTGAAGCTTCCTTCTTCTTCCTTGCTAAGTGTTTCAGCCAGCCTTGAGTGAAGAGAGAGAGAGAAAAATCTGATGGCTAAAGCTTCTATTGGAAGCTTGATAAAACTTGGGGCCAAAGTTTGGCGAAAGTCAACTATCAATAGTAATCGCGCGCGCATGTTTCGAGTCTGTTTCTCTCGCATTTGTTTCACTTGTGCACTAAACCTTTAATGCACTTTCTTAAACATTATAATTATTCACTCTTAGTAGTCTAGAATAAGTTTCTTAAATCCCCACTTAGCCGTTCCGGGTCGATATACATAAAATTCCAATTCGCGTGCAATAAGGTGAAATTTACGAGAAATTCATATAACGATTATATAATTAACTACTACTAATGTAATTAATTATGAAATAACCATTTTAGAAATAAAACATGAGTCCTCACAAATATTAATTCCTTAAATCTCCAATTTGTCACGCGGTATGACGTTCGAGAAACTATCGATGCGCGTACAGTAAAAGTTTTATTTAAGTTAATCACATCTAATCTCTCAATTAATTTTTCTTAATCTACTAATAATCATTCTTAATCCTCCAAGATTTTTGCACTCTCGAATCGATTATTGACTTGAAAACGTGTATTCACTATTTTTTACTAAACGAGTCTCTGAAAAATTAAATTTGCTAACGAAACGTTTTAAAAATATAAGTGAGACATTATGTCCTGTAAATGAATTTAAAATGATAGAAATAAATTATTCGGAGAAAACAGGTGAATAAATATTTAAAAAAGCCAGTAAAATAAGATAAAAATAAGTAAAGTTTTTGGTCCTCACAGAATCAGGTCTTGCTCAAAACATGAAAGTTGTAGGGAATGGAGTTAACTAGCTGCTGGCACAATTTCATCTCAATCGGAACACTGTATCATGTGAAATGACTAAAATACCCTTGACTGTCAAAAGCTTTATTTCACAAGCAGTTTTCTGTTTTCTTTGAGATGACACATTTTGACCTGAAAAATGAACGAATTGGCTGTCAATGTCTCCATAAGATTTGTAGGTCTATGTCTTAGCTTTGAAATGGCATAAAGTGTACCCCAATCCGACAAGCATAGCTTCAGCTGTGACCAAAATGCTATAAAATGTCAAATCTGCTGTTTAGCTAGTTGCCTTTAAAATTGGTTTTCGGTCGCATTGCTAGACTTGTCTTGTAATTGTATGACTTTGAGCCTAGTTGAGGAGCTATTGTGTTAAGTTTACTTATGCGTTAAATTGTGGCTGAATTGAGATGAAATTGGTGATTAATAGTAGGGTGAAAAGTAGAGACTTAAGGGGAGGTGCTGTCCAATGGTCTAGGCCATTTGGTTCCTTTAAGTTGAGTTGTATTTTGGTAGATATGAAGGGTTTTAGGGTTGTTCGTATCCCTAGGACCACCTAGTATCTTTTTGCTTAAAAGTTTCATTTTACTCTTTTGTATTAGTAGTTAACTCGGAGAGGCATACGACTTGTAGTCAATCCTCATTTATGCATTCCGTTTATTGGGTTTGTGGATGTGGGAACCATAATTGTTTTACCTTGGTTATTTTAAGGTTTCTAGGTGATCAAAGCCATACTTTGGGTGAAAATTTTTTAAGTTATCTTTGTTTGAACTGGTGAGTGTACCATTTCCTTGATTTGTTGCTTAACTGGTTTAGTTGTACTTGAAATCTGTGACTTGAATGACTATGAACTCTGTTTATTCTGAATGAGACGAGGGTGTACTTTATCATACTCGTTCTCTTGCCTGTGTGACTGTTTACTGTATAAACTGGAATCTGTTACCATGCCTAATCTGATGTTGTTTGGAGGTGTATCCAACGACCTTCTTGTTAAACCTGAGCTCAACCTCATGGGGAGTCAATTGAATCGAGCCAGCAAGGGTTTGGTCAAGAAAAATTGACAAACCATGGAGACTGTTCCTGGGAAATCTTTGGGTATTGGAGATTTTGGATTTTCGGTATACTCGAGTATTACCACCCACTGTTACTGTTGAGGTGTTCAGGCCCGGTAAGGGGTATGTTTGGTGTATGGAATTTGGTGTAAAGTGGTGTTCTACTAGATTGGTTACTTTACTTGAAAGTTGACGGAGTGTTAACTACTACTTGATCAAGTTCGAGTGGAACAATGGGGATTTGGCTCCTGAGAACCACCTTTATTCTTTCTATTTGAACTACTATGTTTAACTATTCCATTTTTTATCTGGTGTGTGTGTAGTTGACTGGTTAAAAGAGAAGGTTCCATGATTCTGGACTGTGTGCACTTTTGGTATCTCATTGAGTGTAAACTCACCCCCTCCCGTTATCTTTGGTTTCCTTACAGGGGCAAACATTGAAATCATGATTTTGAAGGAAAGGGTCGAGCTAGTGTAAATGTTCTTTTGTTAAGCTCCTTGGTAATAGAAAACCCTAATTGTATTTTGCTCAAATATCACATTTTGATTTGTAAAGTTTTCAATGTATGTATATAAGTGTTTAACCATGTAGGTTACGTTTTACGGCTTTGGCAAACTCTACTTGTGACCGTTGGATGATCGGGCGAGCGCGCGTTTGAAAAGGAAAGAAAAATTTTTGGCGGGGAACTGTTCACAGAATCCGGCTGTATATCCGGCCAATTCTTGGCCGGATTTGCAGGGGATTTTGAAAATTTTGGGTTGCTTTCTGGCTTGAATCCGGCCGGATTGTGACGTGGCCGCGTTTTGTTCCATTTTCTGTTTTCGTTTTTGTTTTCGTTAAAGTGTTTAATCGAAATTCCATTTCACCGTATGGTTTGGTAATCATGTTTTCGGCTTAGTAATCTCCAATCGTTGGTTTCTTGGGGGTTCTATCACGCATTATGTAGGGTTTACGAGTGTTTGTCTCCGTAGTCCTGGCGAGAGTTGGCAGGCGGTCCGCCGAACCCTCTGTTTCGCCTTAGGGAGAGGTGGGGTTGTCACAGTTGGTATCAGAGTTGGTTAGCATGGTCTCTGCGCAGAGTGAGCTTGGGGCCAAGTGGTGTTATGGTCTCGATCATGTGAACGAGTGTAAAGGACTAGGTGTTTTTGAGCATAAGCAATGAATTATGAAATGTTATAGGTTTCGTGTGAGAACCCGAGAAAATTATGTGTACACCCTAAAATTATTTTATTTTATTTATTTTGATATTAGAAATATTACATATAACGAATAAATGGTTAAATTAAATGTATAATTGAATTCCTACAAAATTGATACATGAGAGTTTAAGAGAATCATATGCTAAGAATAAAGAATTCAAAATTAAAATAAATACTTTGTTGAATGAGAACTCCAAACTTTTTCAAGGAAATAGAAGATTGAGAAAAGAAAATGATGATTTGAAGAAAATGGAGTTGACTTTGTTTGCTAAGAAGATGATTTTTCATCACTAGGTATGATGTTTCTCCATTGCATGTGAGAATATTGTTACCCTAACTTAGTTTAATTTAGCTTATTATTCTACTCAATTGTGCAAGTAAATCGTTTCAAATGCTACTATTTGTCAATTTTGTGCTTTAATATCTCTATTTGTATATGTTGACATCACATAAGGACAATGAATTAGATATTCATCTAGTGATCTTCTATCTTCAATAATGTTTAGATAGATGGGATACATTAGAATGTTCTTAACTTCATAATAAATGAAGAAGTTGCATCATATGTGCTTAATTGCTACAAATCTTGTTTTGATGATTCTTTTATATACTCCTTGGCAACTTATTAATACATTTTTTGAAATATGAGGAACTTTAGTAAGGATGAGCAAAAGTGTCTTCAAAATGATCTTTTACATGAATTCCCTTATATGTGCATGATGATATGATTCGACGGGAAGTAATTCCTTGAATTTGATTCATCCCTTTATATTTACTTGATTCACATGCTCATTTAAGGTCGAGAATCAATATTGTATTAATTTTAGGGCGAACTGCTTGCAATTCTTTAGTCATGTACAATGTTCCTTCATGCTTATTTACTTTTCATGATGCCAAAATGGGGGAGAAGAAAAACAATGTGTTGGATCTTAGAAGGAGTTATTTGCAATTCTTTCTACATGAGTAATTTCTTTTTATGCTTACATACTTTATTTTTTTTATGCTTACATGGTTTGTTTTTTATGATGTCAAAAGAGAAAGAAACTTGAATGATATTTTTTTGAATGTTGGGCCTGTACTTAGAGGGAGTTTTAATTGAATTCTATTTTCTATTTGTTAAGATACCATAGAGTAAGGTAGAGTTTATTTGAATTTATTTGATCAAAGAAGTCATTATTTTGTTTGCCATCAACAAAAATAGGAGAGATTGAAGATTTAGATTGATCAATCCTTGGTTTTGATGATTAACAAACTAAAATAATAATTTGGACTAATATTTCTAGTGAAAATTTTGTTAGAATAGATACTCAAACATTTGAGAAAAGAAAGAATGAAAATAAGAAGGAATGAAGATTGTCGCTCAATATCTGACGCAGTTTTGGACACTAGCTAGTAGGATCGAACATTTGAAGGATGAAAAAAATATTAATTCTAATGATCAGATGATGGTTCGGACATACGACCCGCCAATTGGACATCCAACAAACTGACTAAACTTTCTTATCATGTTGGGGACATCATTCGAGTGCTACACTCAAGTATTGGATGTTCGAAACTCGTAGTGAATACCAACTAAATAACCTTCGAATGTAGGATTGGATGCATAGTCGAACGATCGAACGTCTGACAACCTCGATGGCTAGTTTTTTAATAGCTCATTTTTTTATTGTTGAAAAGACTTTTGGAGCAAAATTTCACTAGCTGTAAATATATCCAAGTCTTTGCCTACATTGATTACAAGTTTTATAAGAGGAAATTTGAGAGAAAAAACTCTTTGTGTGTGCATTTATATTCATTGTGAGGTTGAAAAGTGGAAGAATTCTTCATTGGTTGGGTGGGCTTTCAATTGTAAATTATGAAATATTAACTAGGGAGAGTTGTAAAATCTTTTGGCTCAACTAGAGTGGGAAAACTTAGTGTGAGTAAAGAGTAAATCTTTCTTTGTACAAGTTGATTTACTTCACCAATATTAGAAGAATCTCTTAATGGTTGTAGTTTTTAATTGGTTGTGAACATTCAATTGTAGCATAGTGAGGGTTAGTCTGAATTAAGTTGCAATACTCTTTAATTCAACTAAAGAGTATTTAAGGTGAGTAAAGAGTGAACCTTCATATGTACAAGATGGTTTACTTCACCATCAATTGAAGAAACTGCTAGTGAAATCAACTCCAAGTTTGAACGAAATGTGGGAGTTTGTTTGGTTTGCAATTGTCTTCACTTTTATTACTTTCTTTTACTACTTGTTTTTGTGGTTAAATTGCCTTATCTTTATTGTTATTTTTCTTGCTTAAGTGTGTGATCACTTATGAAAATTTGGCTAGCTAAAATTGGATGATATTTGCTACAAATTTTTTTTTGTACCACCTAACCTTCCTATTAGCTTGCTTTGGGCCTTACACTCCTCTCAGCCTTGTCTACCCTTTACCACTATCATTCTTGAATCCTTAAAAACACTCTTAAGCCAACTAAAAATCACAATTAATCAAGAGGGATAGGTTGATTAAAACACATAAAAAGAGTGAACATAAACAAATACCAAAAAAAGTAAAAATGTCTAAACTAAAAAAGTTATTCTTAGTACTAATATTGTATTGAATCTTTTCCCAAAAATGGCACCAAAACTTGAGGTAAAGTTTTAATTAGACTCAAACTTCTACTACTATAAGTACATAAGTCCTACATGAGTATTAGGAATATTTGAGTGTCAATCCCATAGGTAAAGATGATCAGCTATCGATACTATTCAAATTTCTTTATAGTTTAAACTATTATTAATGACAATAAAATAACATTACACTAGGAAACATAAATTAATCAAGAAACAAACACGATAAAAGCTCCTAGAATCTATTTTCTCTCTAACCTTGTTAGATAAATTACTCGATTATCACAATTTATTGTGGCGCCCCCACTTCTCCCTAAGGCGAACCAAAGGGTATCTGCGGGACGCCTGCCCAACTCTCGCCAGGACTCACTACAATCCACAATTCAAAAGCTCGAAATACTTCAAATAACTTCAATATATAATTAACGTACTCCAAAATATTGCATGTTTACAATTACTTAACTTTCAACCTTAATACAAACAAAAAGAATATGTACTACAACCATCCGTTATAATACAACTTAAGGTCTTCAAATGAAAACAATCTAGTACTATTCACGAGCACTCTTGGTCTCGAACCCTGTTAAGGAAAACAAAAACGTGGAATGAGCTACACAGCCCAGTGAGGTTCCAAGACACTCTAGCAGTTCTAGTAAATCAGGTAATTTGAGCATACCACATATATGGTTCCAGGTTGCATATTGGGCACATTAGCATGAGACGGTGTTCATTGTATGATTAATTTGAGTATAACACAGGTATAGTTCGAGATTGCAGGCACATTAGCAAGGAACAGTTATCCTTACGCAAAATAAACACATATTGAAGGATATGGTGTTCCAGTGGAACCATTTCGGTCAACTTCACCTTATGACTTCAGTGATCCCCTCGGTTGTCTGGCCATCGCCTTATCCCTCCAGTGGTAGTACTCGAGTATACCGAAACGGTATTCCAGGGTTCCAACCTACCCGACCGAACCCAGTCCTGGCTCGAGTAGATTAGTAACCAAGGGCAGGGCCCAATTCAGCTTAGAGCTTACAACATGCACAAGTAATCAAGTAACTAATGAACGGTAAAAATTTATCATTTTAGTAGGTCGAGTGAGATAAAGTACACACTCGCCCTAAAATGGTGACAATTTCATAAGGCAATTATATGCAACATTTAACACTTAAACACAGAAGCAATATGCGGTAATTTCATATGAACATGTAATTCACCATAATCAAGTAATCAAATAGTCATGAAGTCAAGTAAGCAGGTAATCAAGTAATCAAATAGATCGGTAAACGGTAAATAATCACGGTTAACGGTTAACGGTTAACGGTTAATGGTAAGTAGTCACGGTTAATTGATAGACATTATTCATCTTAGTAGGCCGCCTATTGGCCATCTATTTTTACCACTTAAGAGTCGAGGAAATTCACTCCAATCGACTTATGCAGCCATAGCATAGTTAATCAATGAAACGCTTCATGTAAATATGCATTTCAAGTATTTCATATCGAGTAATTCAAGTACATTTTACTTAAATGAGAACGAGTGCGGTAACACTTAACACATAATGACCATGGAGTAAATAGATCATGGACTATTCAAATCACGTACTCCTATATGGAACACTCACCAATTCAAAATAGGAAGTAAATGCTCAAACAATGTTTAGGCGTTCCGCTTCGAGTTCCTCTTGAAGGTCCCCTTGAGCGCCTGAGCAAATAATAACTAACTTCACTCACAATCATGTATTTACCAAGAAAGGATGCACACTCATTTAGACAAAATCAAAGTCTTAAAAGAGAACTTTAATTCTCTCAACTCGAGGTTCAAAAGTGTAGTTTAATAATACAAGGAAAACTGATTTTCATCTTTGAAATCAAGTGTAAAACGGTTAAGCAATCCCGAAGGAATATGGAGAGTGCAAAGGACTCGATTTCCTTTAAGTTCGGAAATTTCAGTTTTGACAAGTAATCTTTGGAAAATCGTATCTCACTCTCTACAAGTCCAAAATTGGAAAACATGGTACCGTTGGAAATTTCTTCCAAAGTACTAAAAGTTCCTAGAAGACACTCTTCCATGATTCCAAATGGAAGATATCCAAAACTCAGCTCAAAGTTGCTGCCTTAAGCTTACAAAGACAGTTTTGGGTTGGTTTTTTGCCAAATTTGAAAATTCGGCAAAAATCACAGAATTCGATCTAGCCTTTGAAATTTGGTACTCAGATAGAGTTGCAAACAAGGTTTAAAACAAAACAAACGGAACAAGAATCCGAGTTTTGAGCGCTAAGATATAGCAGCTCAAAGTTGCTGAAAATAAGGACAGATTGAACATTTTCCAGATTTGAAACATGAACTTTGGGACTTCAGTTGGACATTGAAATAGACTCGGAATGGTACCAAATTTGATAGTATTATACTACCATATGAGGGCTATCCCTCTATCGAATTTCATGGAAAAATTCATTCGGGAAGCTAGTTAACATTGCCACTAAAGTTCCAAGAATTTCCAAGGCAAATCTGCCTTGTACTTCAATTTTCCTTTTTTAAAAGCTTTGCTCCACACAATCAACTTCAATTAATTCAAATATTGAAACTAATGTTCCATAAACATCCAATAAGTAATTTAGAAGTAGTTGACATCAAGGTTTTCGAAATATAACTTCCCAAATCAGATTTGACCATTCGGCCAAGAGAAAAGGAAAGTTTTCCAGATTTGAAATTCAAGATTTGGGACATCATTTGGGTATCGAAATGGTCTTAGAATAACACCAAATTTGGTACAATTCAACTTCCATATGAGGACTACTCCTCTACCAAGTTTCATTTGAAAATTCACACTGGAAGGTAGTGAACTAAACTACCAAATTTCAAGAAAATCCCAAGACCAATCTGTCTTTTACTTTCTTCTTCCTTTTCAAACATTTTGCCCAATGAAAACGATTCAAATCTGGTCCATTTATGAAAAAAAAGTCTGAGAGACATCTAATATACATTTGGTAGGTGATTGACACCAAAATTTTCAAAATAACAAGTCCCAAACAAGATAGGCCATTGATCAGTCCAAAATGAGGGTTTTCAAGCAATGACGCAGGTCTGTAATTTGGCCATATTTCACTCAATGCAACTTGGAATTGAGCGTAGTTGGTGGCGTTGGAAAATACATTCACAAGGCTACAATTTCTCAAAAGAAGTCGTTTTAAAATTTTGTCCATAAATGGCCCATTTTTGAGCATCAATTCGCAGCTCAAAACAGAGCTTCCAGTACAGACGAAAAACAGGACAGGCAACTTTACAAGGTTGGTACGGATCACTCAGGTGGAATCAGGACATGAATTTTATACCATTGGAAATCTGGGAATGTATTGTTTCCAGTGCGACAAACGGCACTCAATTTCGACATCGGAGCAAAAAGTTATGACCGAAACAAAAACACTGCCAGAGCAGTTACGGGAAAAATTTCCAGTTTTGCTGATTTCCGAAAACTCAACATTTGGCCAACCAAATCATGAAATTTTTTGATGAAACTTTCTACACATCTCACACAACATATATACATCATAACCAAGTCATTAGAACCACAAAAATCTGCTCTAAGGGTCACGGACAACACAGGGGCAGAAACGGAAAAATTCTCCCCTTCACCTCCTTTGAGCTATCCTTCATAAACTCACTTATTTCTACTAATTTAAGCACTAAACCAACATTAATAACATCAAAACTCATCAAATCAGTCCATCAAGCCATAGTGGGAATTCATAGAGCCCACTCACGAATTTTTCAACAATATAAAGCTACCCACATGCATCTATAAGTTTCCAAGTGCAATATAACTTATATAAACTAAGATTTGAAGAGTGGATCATCATATACCTCCTTAGATGGTAAGACCAGAAATTTTTGGCCCCTTTGATCGCCAAGAAACCGTGAGAATGAAGCTCCTTTCTTAGCCTAAGATGATCTCCAAGTCATTTGCAAGGTGTGGTGAAAGTTTGAGGTGATTTGGTGAAGAAATGGAGCAAGAAAGTGAAGAGCTTTGGTTCTTCTTCCTCCTATGGTAATGCACGGCTGTTTGAGTGAGAAAGAGAGAGATGTTGCAGCTGCAAAAGCTTCTTGAGGAAGCTTAAGAATGTGTGGCCAACAATGCTCTAAAAGTCAACTCTCCCCCTGCGCGCGCGTTTCGTGCTCGATCCCGGTCGAGTTTGTTTCACTTGTGCACTAAACATCTAATGCACTTATATTCATACTATTATTATTCACTCTTAATAGTCTAAAAATAAGGGTCTAAAGTCCCTCAATTAATCGCACGCGCGAAAACGCGTATTTCCGACTTGTGCGCGATAAAGCGAAATTTCTAAGAAATTCTTAGAACGATAGTATAACTAACTATCACTTGAGTATTTAAACTTAAAATACCTATTTTAAGACTAATGTACAAGTCTCCAATTTTCCAAACTTGTTGTATTCTCGATTCGATTATTGACTCCAATCGCGTATTCACTATTCTCACTTATCAAGCCTTCCAAAAATTAATTTTCGTAACAAGTCATTTTAAAATACATGTAATCCATAGTTCCATGTGATTGGATCTAAAAAGGTTGGAATAAAATATTTAGAGAAAACGGGTGAGAAAATAATTAATTAAGCCATTAAAATAAAATAAAATAGGAAAAATTGCGGGTCCTCTGTGACAGCCCCACCTTACCCTAAGGCGAACCAAAGGGTTCGGCGGACCGCCTGCCCAGCTCTCGCCAGGACTCGTTCACTCACATCAAAGAAAGTAAGATAAAGCCTCGAGAATAAGCGGAAACGAAACCCAGCCTTGAACCATAAAATTACATTCACCTCAAGCTCAACCAAATATACAGTCCCAAATGTATACATAAGCTTTAAATTCTTAGTACATTCCAACCCTAATCAAGCACTAGAACGAGATCAAAAGCCAAAACAATACAAAAGGCTAAACTATACTATACAGGTCTCTCGCCCTTGCTCGCAACCCCTGTTAAGGAAAACAAAAGACGTGGAATGAGCTAAAAGCCCAGCGAGGTTCTATATACTCAACTAAGCAATTAAACAAGGACATAAGCAGGTAACAACAAGTATCCAGATAACATTTACGATATAAAGCAAGAGTAACACATTCATTAAAAGGATACGTGAAGCCATTCGTTCGTTCGTTCATCGACCATCCATTCCTTCAATCATTTAGAAAAATTTCATTTGTCATTGAAAATCCCTCCGTCATTCTTGCCATTCATTCGTTCATTTCGTTCTTCCCCTTCTGGCCAGCGCACTGGCCAGTCCTTCCCAAACTTCCTGGTCATACTCGAGTATACCAAACATTCACATTAACCCAGAGTCACTAATCGCCCGACCGAGTCCGCTTCTGGCTCGAGTCGACCAGTAACAAAAGGCAAGGGCCCAGTTCAGCCAGAAGGCTTACATTCATGCACAAGTAACGTTTAATCATTCAATCATTGAAAATTTCACGTTCATTTAGGTCGAGTGCGATAAAGTACACACTCGCCTAGTAAAAATCATTTTTGCAATCATTGAGAACATTTAACATTTAATCAAGTATTTCAACTAGCCACATAGTCAATGAAACATAACGTATATAGAACACTCACCTAATTAAGCAAAATTACGTCCAAAGTATCCCTCCGGATATCAACTTTGGTCACCAAGAAACCCTAATAACAATCACGAGAAAATATTATGGCTCAACCATCAAAATGTTTGATTTATCAAAGAAAATTCGAATAAAACGAGTACAAGGGGGAAGTATGATTTTAAAAGTAAAAATGTACATTTTGATCAAAGGAATTGAGTAACTAAAAGTTTTCTCAAACCAAACATAGAATTAACCTCAAAAGAGTTTTTAGAAAATTTCATCGGAAAATTCGGAACAGTGCCACGTCAGAATCTGGCCAGAACTTGGCCGGCTACACGGCCGGATAATGAACAGTAGTTTTCCTCATTTTTCGTAAAACGTGTTTTTGGCTCAAAACTAGCACATTTGCAAAGAATTAATGTATAACAAGTATCTTGGTTAAAAATCATATGAGAAAGGTAATTAAATACCTTGAATTCACACTTTAAAACCTTGCGCGTTAAAATTAGGTTTTGTGGCCGAGAAACCCTAGGCCACTCCTTTTGTTTCGGAACGAAAATGAACACGTATTTGAAGTTCAAAACTAACATTTAGAACTAAGCATCATGGTTAAAACGAAATGGTATAAGTGCAAGTAAAGTGACTCATTTAACACTACTAAAGTGGCACTAAGCTACTCTAAGCAAAGCAAATCCAATGCATCACAAAATCACATTCCAATCTCATTTCCATTCACTCAAGTTCAAGAAAATAAACGGACAGCATTTCCCCTTGTTTTTCCTTACTTTCCATGCTACAACCCAACCACCAAATCATACCATTCAATCACAATTTCATACACAAACCATAAGCTATCAAACACCCTTAAAATGCAACCAATTGAAGCTTTACAGCCATCCAAAACCAGGCCCAAATATTCCATCATAACTCAGCACACACAACTCCAATTCAGTTGATTCCAAAGCCATATGAAAGCTAAGATACAAGGCTACAATTCTTAAGAAGGCATCAAAAGCTAATTCATTCATCTTCCCAGCCAAAAGAGCCAATTACAGAGGCTGATTAGTATTCTCGGACAGAAACAGGGCAGCAGGGGTAAAATAGTCATTTCACAGGTTACAGTGCTCCGATTGAGCTGAAATTTTACAGGCATAATCTACACTCAATTCTCTACAACTTTCATGTTTTGAGCTAAGTCCAATTCGGCCTCCATCATGGCCGAACAACACTGGTCAGATTAGGGCAGAAAATTCCCAATAAATCAGAAATCTAACCAACTCTCCACTAATCCACGAAATCATCTATTAATCATATTAGCAAGCCACCATAGGCCACTAATTTGCAACTATTGGAAACAAAAAGGATGTTCTTAGCAATCTTACCTTGAAACCTCAAAGAAAGTTGGTAGCTTAGACTTCCTCCTCCCAAAACAACTCCACCAAAACCCTTAACCTTCCTTAGCAAGCACTTGTATGGTGTAGTTTCCAATTTGGTTGGTTAAAACTCAAGATTTGAGTAAGGATTGAAGCTAGAAATGGAAGAGGTTTTCCTTGTTTTTCTCTCCATGAAATTCGGCCAAGGCAAGGGAAAATGAGAGGAAAATTGGTCAAAAATTTGGTTTGAAGAAAGTTAATCCTCTTGGTCAAAGTCCAACCTCCAATCCAAACATGACACATGGCCACTTGAAGTTTCTAAACTTATCTATTCTCCTCCAATAATTCAAGTAACTAACTAACCTCTAAATATCTTCTAACACCATGTAGAATAATATCACTTAGTATTTCATCACCTAATCGGAAAAATTATATCGCACTAGCGGGCCCCACATCGAACAAATGCACTTCAAGTTATGTACACTAACTTATACTAGAAAAAGGATTTAAAAATTGTACTTACTTGTAAAATGTACAAAACATTTAATATTTTCAAAGGACAGTAGAAAAATATGGGCACAGAAATAAAATAATACTTGAAAATGTGAAAATTTTCGGGTTCTCACATCCTCACAACCTCCCCTCCTTAAAAGAATTTCGTCCTCGAAATTCATACCTTCCGTAATCTCAGATAACCCTGAACCTTGTTGCGTGATCATTTCATGTGTTCTTGCAGATGCCACCAGTCGGTTTCCTCCTCCATTGATTCGTCGAGGGATAGTTCTATTTCCTTGTGAAGTAGTTGTTTCTCGTGAATACCGCTTTGGACAGTCATGAACTTTATGGTTGGTGCTCCCACATCCCATACACTTTCGTCCCTTCAGCCAGCAGTTTTCTTCTGTATGATTTGTCCTTCCACAATATCCACAGGTCGAACGAGGCATTGTGACTTTACTTGCTTGCGAGGTTTTCTTTGGTTGTATCTGTCCTACTGGAGCTCTCCGTGACGTATTTCCTTCTGGTTCTTTTATCATGAGTGGCAAAGGAAGTGATAGTCTTACTCCATCCACTCCTTTTCTAACTTTGGGTGGTGGTCCAATTTCTCTTAGTTTACTATCGGATACGTCTCTTTTCCTCGCTTGAAAGGCCCTCAGTTGGGATTTTGTACTCTCCACCCTTTGTGCTTTCTCGAGAGCATCACTAAATGTCTCAATCTGTGCTGCGGCAAGGGCATCTTGGATCTCTAAATTTAATCCTTGGATAAACCGTCTTATTCTCTTCCATTCCGTAGCCACCAATTCTGGAGCATATGTAGATAATTTCGTGAATCGGGTTTCGTACTCAGCCACACTCAAATTTCCTTGACGAAGTTTTATAAAATCGTCTTCCCTCTTTTCCTGGACAAGTGGAGGAAGAAATTTCTCATTAAACTATCGTACAAAGTTTATCCAAGTTCTTGGAGTTTGATCTCTTTCCCACTTGTTTCTTATAACATTCCACCAAGCTCGAGCTGCTCCCTCAAGTTGAAATACAGCAAAAGTGACTTGTCTTTCTTCCGTGTAGTCCAAGGCATCGAATATATTTCTTATATTTTCTAACCAATTTTCAGCCACTTCCGGGTCAGATCCTCCAGAAAATTTAGGCGGGAAGAATCTCTGAAACCACTCTAAACCTCGATCCTCTCCTATCTCTTGGTTTCCACGTTGGTTTCCTTGTCCAACTCCCTGATCCTGTTGAGCTACTAAGAGCTCTAGTATATCCGTCATGCGAGTTAAAACTAATCCTATTTGGTCATTTCCTTCCCCAACTCTTGGCTCGGCGTTTTGATCAATATCAGACCCATTATCTGCTCTTTGATTTCGGGGTTGTCTAGATTGACGTCCCTTTCGTTGTCCTCTAGTTTCCATGTTCACAGCTAATCTATATGCATATGCATAAACCTCACACTAAACCATAATTGAACTACACACACATACCAGTAACAACATTTAAAGAAAAATGAAATCACTTGCACAAATAACATTATCACCATACATGTAAACACACGTTAAAGTTCATTAAATCATAACATAAGTTATAGTCAAGTAAAGTTCACACCAAGTCAAAGTCTAAACAAAAGTGAACAGTTGATTATCAAAAGTACATTCATCTCCAAGGCACAAACTCTTGGGCTCTACTCCCATTGTCCCACTACAAAAGATCACAAGTAGAGCTTCACTAGATTAATTGGAACTAGATGGTTCTCGTTCCCTAATACATTCAATTTTATTCCCAACACTAGGATTCTCTGGGCCACGATCCTTTCCACCTCCTGCTCTTAATTTTTGGGCCTTCTTAGCCTAACAATTATTGGTTTCCTGTAACTATTCATGTGAAATATCGATTCGTTCTTATTCCCCACAAATGGAGATCTCAAATCCTTAGCATTGCCCTCAACTCTTAAGTACTCAGGTACAAGAATTCGAAACAAGGTAATTCACAACTCGAGCCGGCCGGTCCCAAGAGTAAATCACCACATTTGAGATTCCTACCCAACGTACATATCTTATTTTCCTCTAAATATCAAAATAAAGGTTTTATACCTATCACATTCATGATCCATAACTTCACTCTAGAAAAACACTTAAGTCTTTACTCATTCACACAACAAGGACCATAACACCACTTGGACCAAACTCACCCCGCACAGAGACTACGCGAAGCGGATCTGATTTTCATTCTTACAAATAGTCACTTAACTTTCAAACCAGTCCAACACAGTCCGGCATCCTAAACTTTTAAGCCTAGGACACACTACAAAGATCTGAAGCCTAAGCTCTGATACCAACTGTGACGCCCCCACTTCTCCCTAAGGCGAACTAAAGGGTATCCGCGGGACGCCTGCCCAGCTCTCGCCAGGATTCACTACAATCCACAATTCAAAAGCTCGAAATACTTCAAATAATTTCAATATATAATTAACGTATTCCAAAATATTGCATGCTTACAATTACTTAACTTTCAACCTTAATACAAACAAAAAGAATATGTACTACAACCATCCGTTATAATACAACTTAAGGTCTTCAAATGAAAACAATCTAGTACTATTCACGAGCACTCTTGGTCTCGAACCCTGTTAAGGAAAACAAAAGCGTGGAATGAGCTACACAGCCCAGTGAGATTCCAAGACATCCTAGCAGTTCTAGTAAATCAGGTAATTTGAGCATACGACATATATGGTTCCAGGTTGCATATTGGGCACATTAGCATGAGACGGTGTTCATTGTACGATTAATTTGAGCATAACACAGGTATAGTTCGAAATTGCACATTGGCACATTAGCAAGGAACAGTTATCCTTACACAAAATAAACACATATTGAAGGATACGGTGTTCCAGTGGAACCATTTCGGTCAACTTCACCTTATGACTCCAGTGATCCCCTCGGTTGTCTGGCCATCGCCTTATTCTTCCAGTGATAGTACTCGAGTATACCGAAACGGTGTTCCAGGGTTCCAACTACCCGACCGAGCCCAGTCCTGGCTCGAGTAGATTAGTAACCAAGGGCAGGGCCCAGTTCAGCTTAGAGCTTACAACATGCACAAATAATCAAGTAACTAATGAAAGGTAAAAATTTATCATTTTAGTAGGTCGAGTAAGATAAAGTACACACTCGCCCTAAAATGGTGACAATTTCATAAGGGCAATTATATGCAACATTTAACATTTAAACACATAAGCAATATGCGGTAATTTCATATGAACATGTAATTCACCATAATCAAGTAATCAAATAGTCATGAAGTCAAGTAAGCAGGTAATCAAGTAATCAAATAGATCGGTAAACGGTAAATAATCACGGTTAACGGTTAACGGTTAACGGTTAACGGTAAGTAGTCACGGTTAATTGATAGACATTATTCATCTTAGTAGGCCGCCTATTGGCCATCTATTTTTACCACTTAAGAGTCGAGGAAATTCACTCCAATTGACTTATGCAGCCATAGCATAGTTAATCATTGAAACGCTTCATGTAAATATGCATTTCAAGTATTTCATATCGAGTAATTCAAGTACATTTTACTTAAATGAGAACGAGTGCGGTAACACTTAACACATAATGACCATGGAGTAAATAGATCATGGACTATTCAAATCACGTACTCCTATATGGAACACTCACCAATTCAAAATAGGAAGTAAATGCTCAAACAGTGTTTAGGCGTTCCGCTTCGAGTTCCTTTTGAAGGTCCCCTTGAGCGCCTGAGAAAATAATAATTAACTTCACTCACAATCGTGTATTTACCAAGGAAGGATACACACTCATTTAGACAAAATCAAAGTCTTAAAAGAGAACTTTAATTCTCTCAACTCGAGGTTCAAAAGTGTAGTTTAATAATACAAAGAAAACTGATTTTCATCTTTGAAATCAAGTGTAAAATGGTTAAGCAATCCCGAAGGAATATGGAGAGTGCAAAGGACTCGATTTCCTTTAAGTTCGGAAATTTCAGTTTTGACAAGTAATCTTTGGAAAATCGTATCTCACTCTCTACAAGTCCAAAATTAGAAAAATTGGTACCGTTGGAAACTTCTTCCAAATTACTAAAATTTCCTAGAAGACACTCTTCCATGATTCCAAATGGAAGATATCCAAAACTCAGCTCAAAGTCGCTGCCTTAAGCTTACAAAGACAGTTTTGGGTTGGTTTTTGGCCAAATTTGAAAATTCGGCAAAAATCACAGAATTCAATCTAGCCTTTGAAATTTGGTACTCTGATAGAGTTGCAAACAAGGTTTAAAACAAAACAAACGGAACAAGAATCCGAGTTTTGAACGCTAAGATATAGCAGCTCAAAGTTGCTGAAAATAAGGACAGATTGAACATTTTCCAGATTTGAAACGTGAACTTTGGGACTTCAGTTGGACATTGAAATAGACTCGGAATGGTACCAAATTTGATAGTATTATACTACCATATGAGGGCTATCCCTCTATCGAATTTCATGGAAAAATTCATTCGGGAAGTTAGTTAACATTGCCACTAAAGTTCCAAGAATTTCCAAGGCAAATCTGCCTTGTACTTCAATTTTCCTTTTTTAAAAGCTTTACTCCACACAATCAACTTCAATTAATTCAAATATTGAAACTAATGTTCCATAAACATCCAATCAGTAATTTAGAAGTAGTTGACATCAAGGTAATTTAGAAGTAATTTAGAAGTAGTTGACATCAAGGTTTTCGAAATATAACTTCCCAAATCAGATTTGACCATTCGGCCAAGAAAAAAGGAAAGTTTTCCAGATTTGAAATTCAAGATTTGGGACATCATTTGGGTATCGAAATGGTCTTAGAATAACACCAAATTTGGTACAATTCAACTTCCATATGAGGACTACTCCTCTACCAAGTTCATTTGAAAATTCACGCGGGAAGGTAGTGAACTAAACTACCAAATTTCAAGAAAATCCCAAGACCAATCTGTCTTTTACTTTCTTCTTCCTTTTCAAACATTTTGCCCAATGAAAACGATTCAAATCTGGTCCATTTATGAAAAAAAAGTCTGAGAGACATCTAATATACATTTGGTAGGTGATTGACACCAAAATTTTCAAAATAACAAGTCCCAAACAAGATAGGCCATTGATCAGTCCAAAATGAGGGTTTTCAAGCAATGACGCAGGTCTGTAATTTGGCCATATTTCACTCAATGCAACTTGGAATTGAGCGTAGTTGGTGGCGTTGGAAAATACATTCACAAGGCTACAATTTCTCAAAAGAAGTCATTTAAAATTTTGTCCATAAATGGCCCATTTTTTAGCATCAATTCGCAGCTCAAAACAGAGCTTCCAGTACAGACGAAAAACAGGACAGGCAACTTTACAAGGTTGGTACGGATCACTCAGGTGGAATCAGGATGTGAATTTTATACCATTGGAAAGCTGGGAATGTATTGTTTCCAGTGCCACAAACGGCACTCAATTTCGACATCGGAGTAAACAGTTATGACCGAAACAAAAACACTGCCAGAGCAGTTACGGGAAAAATTTCCAGTTTTGCTGATTTCCGAAAACTCAACATTTGGCCAACCAAATCATGAAATTTTTTGATGAAACTTTCTACACATCTCACACAACATATATACATCATAACCAAGTCATTAGAACCACAAAAATCTGCTCTAAGGGTCACGGACAACACAGGGACAGAAACGGAAAAATTCTCCCCTTCACCTCCTTTGAGCTATCCTTCATAAACTCACTTATTTCTACTAATTTAAGCACTAAACCAACATTAATAACATCAAAACTCATCAAATCAGTCCATCAAGCCATAGGGGGAATTCATAGAGCCCACTCACGAATTTTTCAACAATATAAAGCTACCCACATGCATCTATAAGTTTCCAAGTGCAATATAACTTATATAAACTAAGATTTGAAGAGTGGATCATCATATACCTCCTTAGATGGTAAGACCAGAAATTTTTGGCCCCTTTGATTGCCAAGAAACCGTGAGAATGAAGCTCCTTTCTTAGCCTAAGATGATCTCCAAGTCATTTGCAAGGTGTGGTGAAAGTTTGAGGTGATTTGGTGAAGAAATGGAGCAAGAAAGTGAAGAGCTTTGGTTCTTCTTCCTCCTATGGTAATGCACGGCTGTTTGAGTGAGAAAGAGAGAGATGTTGCAGCTGCAAAAGCTTCTTGAGGAAGCTTAAGAATGTGTGGCCAACAATGCTCTAAAAGTCAACTCTCCCCCTGCGCGCGCGTTTCGTGCTCGATCCCGCTCGAGTTTGTTTCACTTGTGCACTAAACCTCTAATGCACTTATATTCATACTATTATTATTCACTCTTAATAGTCTAAAAACAAGGGTCTAAAGTCCCTCAATTAATCGCGCGCAAAAACGCGTATTTCCGACTTGTGCGCGATAAAGCGAAATTTCTAAGAAATTCTTATAACGATAGTATAACTAACTATCACTTGAATATTTAAACTTAAAATACCTATTTTAAGACTAATGTACAAGTCTCCAATTTTCCAAACTTATTGTATTCTCAATTCGATTATTGACTACAATCGCGTATTCACTATTCTAACTTATCAAGCCTTCCAAAAATTAATTTTCGTAACAAGTCATTTTAAAATACATGTAAGCCATAGTTCCATGTGATTGGATCTAAAAAGGTTGGAATAAAATATTTAGAGAAAACGGGTGAGTAAATAATTAATTAAGCCATTAAAATAAAATAAAATAGGGAAAATTGCGGGTCCTCACATTTATCACCTTAGTTAAGCATGGCATACTTTCCTAATGTATATGAAACCTACTATCATGTTTATATAATTAGCTATATGCTCATTAGTTCATATGAAATAGCAAGATAAAAAGACACAAATGTGCCCCTTTACTCTTATAAGTGAATTCCTTAGATTTAGCACTTCCTTAAACCAGTATTAAATCCCTACACATTTAGATAATTACAATTAATGGCCATTTAAACATGATTTTACAAACAAGGGTGCTAATAATAGCATTTTATGAATTATATTTTGTGGCCATTTCAAGTGATTTTAAATCATGTTTGGTTTAAAACAATAGCATTAAGGATGAAATTTTTTCATAAGTTAATGTTTAAGCACATGAGGTTTAATGTTAGAACTTTTTAGTTTCTTTTCACTTGTTTGAATGATTGACTTTTGTAGAAAAAAAGAATGGATGTTTCATTGGAAGTTTGACCACCAAATCAAGGAAGGAAAACCTCGAATATGCAATGATCAAATCAAGAAAACAAGGCAAGAGATTGATTATTGGACAACAAATGGTTAAAAGCCTTGGTTTGGTGACAAAATGGTTGAAGAAGCTGATCAAAATTTCTTACTAAGATGAAACTGGTCCTTCAAACCAGTTGTTGTCCAAGGTCTGGTTTTGAGGTCTGGTTTTGAGGTCTGGTTTCTCTATCAGTTCCAACTTTTGCAAGTTGCACAACTTGTGCAACTTGATTATTCTTGATGAATTGGTGCTAGCTAGACCAATCATGATTGATAGGACTTAAAGGAGACTATATTAACTTGTCAAGAAACTTCATTAACACTTTTTGAGTATCTTGTGCAACTTGATTATTCTTGATGAATTGGTGCTAGCTAGACCAATCATGATTGATAGGACTTAAAGGAGACTAGATTAACTTGTCAAGAAACTTCATTAACACTTTTTGAGTATTTCAAAGTTGAAAGAATCATATAGCCTTCTTTCTTCACTTTTGAAGCATTACTTTTGCTTGTGTTCACATGGTGAAGATGATTTCTCTTTTGTCTTGTATAGAGCAAAGTTTGCCTACAAATAGATGAAATTGTGACTAGTTTAAAGATAGAAGTAGTAGAGTAAGAAGTAGAGTGAGATTTAGGGATTGGAGTGAAATTAGTTCCTTCAAGTAGTAGTAGTAGTAGTAGTAATTTTCTCTCTTGAAGAGAAAAACTTGTAGAATTTCATCCAAAAGGAACTCCTTGTAGCAAGCTCATTTTGGAGGTTCAATTGAAGATCTTAAAGAACTTTGTTCTTCATTAACTAAGCTTTCTCAACTCTTTCTTTTTAATCTTATCAATATGAATTGTTGCATGGAACCTTTGTGCTTTATTGTTTATTTCTTCATAATGAACTAGATATTTTGTCAAGGGAATAGATGAAACTAATGGAACCTTGAATATGAGTTGTATGTGAATTATTCTTGTTAGATCTTGTACTTGTTAGTTCATTTGTTCCTGCTGTAACATTTGTAATTGTTTAATCACCAATTGCAAATCATTTAGCTGTTGTTAATCAATAAAATTGAGTAACAGTGATGGAAAAAGAATGAATGGAACTTAAGGAATAGACACACATGAGTTGTGATAGATTTGGGTGGATTTCCTTGTTACATTTCATGAACTATATGAACTAGCATTTATATCTTATCCACGAGAGTAGGGAAGAATGATGTTAGAGACGATCGATTCATCATGAGAGTGAGTCTTGATTAACCTTGGAAATGAATCCCTAACAAGACAAGAGTAATTAGCAAGAGAATGATCATTTCACTTGTATTCTTGACCATTAGTGGAATATATGGCCTAGAACTTTGTGTTTGGTAATTTTTCCTCAAGAATTTCATCTACAATTTTAGCTTACAATTATAGTTTGTTGACATAGTTGCTTGTTGTTGCATAATTTATTTGTTGTCTAGATAACAGAGTGATGTAAGGACCTACTAATTAAAATTTAGGGTCCTTGGGGGATTGACCCTTATACTCACTAAACTGTAGTTACAACATATATACCTGCAAATAACGAGAGTGTTTGGAATTAAATTTGAGTGCATGTTTGAAACCCGTCAAGTTTTTTGGTGCCACTGCTAGAGAGCAATAATATTAGGGTCTAACAAACTGTATTAGTGTAGAGTTGTTTTTATTTACGTTTCTTTAATCTATTTCAAGTAGTCTGGTGTCAATTTTTGAAGTAAATATATATAGTGTATGCACTAAGTTTTATGATTTGTTGTTCCCTTTGATCGAAAAAATCATAGGACAATAAGGAGACAAAGAAGGAATGGATTACAAGTAGAGGGAGAAACACACTAATAGAGGAAGTGTGAGGACCCGAATTTTAATTTTTCTTACTCTTATTTTATTTTACTGACTTATTTAATTATTTATTAATCCGTTTACGCCAAATAATTCATTTCATTCATTTTAAATCCATTTATATGAAACAATGTCTCATTTATATTTTTTTAAAATGTTTTGTTAGCGAATTTAATTTTTCTGCGGCTCGTTTATCAAGAAATAGTGAATGCACGTTTTTCGAAGCAAATTCGATCTGAGACTATATTAATCTTGGAGAATTAAGAATGATAAATAGTAGACTAAGAAAAGTTAATTGAGGGATTAGATGTGAGTCAGTTAAGTTAAAGCTCAATTAGGAGCACTAATTACACACTAATCGGTTGTTGACTTTTAAGCACTAAGACCACCTTTATGTCCATCCCTCTTACACACTATCACATCACTCACCTACCAACCAAAACCTTTTTTCCTGTCCTCCCTCTTGACCGATCCCCTCCCCCCATTTCCCCTCAAAAATTTCAGCTCCTTATCCTCCATTCTTGCTCCACAAAAGCACTCCAAATTTGCTTCTTGTCTTGGTTCTTCATACAAGCTTGGAAGGTGACTTGATCAAGGAAGAAACTTGGTGATTTAAGAACTCAAATCCTAGTGTTTAGTCTTCATTTTGGCAGCAAGGTAATCATCCAAGAAACCCTCAACTTTTCCTCTCAAATCTTAGTAGTAAGTTAGTTTAGTTAGTTGTTGGGTTGTTGATGGGTTCACAAGAACCTTGACATTAGGTAGTAGACTTGAGGTGGCTTGATAGGTAGAAGCCTTGAGGATTTTGTGTGTTTAATTCCTTGTTTGTTACTTGTTTTGATGAGATATGGTTTAGTTCTAGTTGCAAAGTTGAAAAAAAAAAGCTAGAGGAATGAGAGATGCTTGCTGACCGAAATTTGCTAGTTGTTCCTCTCTTTTTAATTTCAAATTTTTTATGTTATTTTGGTGTAATAATGTTTGATACATGTTGGTGGTTATGTGTATGAAATATCTCCCAAAAGGCTTTTACATTAGTTGGGGTAAAGTGGAGTGAAAGTGAGGAAGAAATATGGAATTTTTCTAATCAGGTGACCCCAACCAGTGTTCACGTTTTTTGTCATAACTTTTTGTTTGAGAGTTGAAATTGAGTGCCGTTTGGGCATCCGAAACTAGACTCTGAGAGCTTTCCGTTGGTATAAAATGCACCTCCTAACTCATTTCCTATGAGCCGTAGTGAGCCAGAAATAATGACTGAAATTCTTCACTGCATTCATCTGAGAAACAGTCTTAGCTGCAGTTTGTATCTCAATTTTGCCTATCTTGCAAAACGAATTTTAAGACAGTTCCTTCTAGTGATTTTCAGCATTTTGAATCTAGTTTCTAATGCAACAAACCACACTAAATTTTGAGTTACGTATCTCTAGTTATGATCAGATTCTTAAACTCTGTCAAGTATGTCAGAACTGGAATTTCGTAAAACAGATCCTAAAAATCAGTTTTCTTAGAACTGTTGTATCTTGGTGTAGAAAGGTCTGAATTGAGTTCCATTTGTTGCATTTGAAACTAGGTTTGAAGTTTTAATGGTGGTATAAATTTCAAGGGCTGATTCCATTTCTACGAATTTTGCCGAATTTCCAAACCTTACTAAAATTGCAAGCCTGTTTTGCTCTATCCTGTTTGGAACAGTTACTTTGAGCTAAAATTTGAATGATTTAGAAATGGAGTCTGAGAAAAGTGTCTTCTAGAGAGTTTAACGCATTTAGTCTAGTTTCCAACGGTATAAAGTGTTCAATTTTTAGACTTCCGAAACTCAAGATACAATTTTTCAAAATAGTGTCGCTCTAAGCTGAAAATTTTCTGATTTCAAACAAATACACTTTTTAAGAACTTTCCACCTTCCTTTGCGATTGTTGGACTGTTTTAAGTTTAATTTCAGGGTTGGATACAAGATCTCTTTGTACTTTAAACCTTCATCTCGAATCTTAGTTTCCAAGGGATTAATCCCCTTTTATGATTCTTCTTGGTTGCATAAATCCCTTGGTTCATGGCACCTCATTTCCTACTTGAATTATAGACTTCAACTCCTATTCTTATGGCCTCAATTTCCATGAGTTTGAACTCTAAAAAGGGAGCGTTTTGACTAGAGTAATTCTTGGTGAATTTCCCTAGTTTTATACTTGAACCTTGGAAAACTTAGCCTTGACAATTACTATGAAGTGAGTGGAGTTTTGGATGAGATTTGATTCCATTAGTTTGAAAATGTGAACACCTTTATGTTTTAAAGTTCGGAGATGAGATTAGAAGTTTCGAACGATGGAAACCATCTACCCTTTTTTCTTGATTTTCGTGCCGAAAGTGAAAATGGTACTTTCTTTTGGAATTAAGATTTCTTACCATGACTTGAATCAAAAACTACCCTCGAGCTTTCTTTGAGCATTATTCCAACATTTGAGCTAGAAAAGCTTCTTTAACTTGACTCGAACTTATGACCTTGAGAGTAGGTAATGAGAAAATGTCTTCCTTTTTAACCTTGTTCGAGCACCTAGGTAATTATGACTGTACACGTCTGAGGTGGTCACAAGGACACCGAAGAGCTCGTCTGACTTCTTGCTTCACTCTTGTTTTGCCCTTGACTTGTGGTGAGTGTCAAGTGCATGTTTAACGCTAATGTGTTTGAAATGATATGTGTACAAGTGCTATATATATGATACATGAACTTGCCGAGGCGAGAGTGTACTTTATCGCCCTCGTCCTCTCTCTCTCTCTCCTGATTACATGATACTTGTTACATGAATATACATGACTTGCACTTGTACATAAACATGTTTTAAGTCGTGAGCACTAAGCGGCTAGATGTATCACGCCCTATTCGGGTGGGAGGTACCGCTCATCCCGACTCAGTGCTATGATCGACTCTAAGTCGATTAGAGCATTGTCTCATTGACCCTTATACTTGTGGGGACACCCCAACCCATTGGCTAACCTTGTAACTCGAACCAGTAAGGGCTTGGTCGAGAAGTTTGGTGAATCTTGAGAAATATTATAGTTTGATCTTTTGAGATCTCGCTTGGCATACTTGAATAGTATCGCCACTTCATACATGTTTGGTTACGGATCCGAGTGGGTGTTGTTGGTTGGAGGTAGTAAGTGGAGAACTACGGTCCTATTACTACTTGAGTTGACGGAGAGTCTGTGAGAACCCAAAAAATTTCACATTTTCTAGGCATTATTTTATTTCTTTGCCTATATTTTTACACTTCCCTTTAATATATGAATTTGCTATACATTTTATAAGTAGGTACCGTTTTAAATCATGTTTTCTGGTATAAGTTAGTATGCATTAAATTTGAAGTGTATTATAGATGTGAGACCCGCTAGTGCGATAAAATTTTTACGATTAGGTGAAATGGTAATGAAGAATATTATTTTACAAGGTGCTAGAGGATTATTAGAGGTTTGTTATATGATGTAAACATTGCAAGACAAAGGATTAGAGAAAACACTAGAAAGGCCAAGTGTCACCACCTCATTGGAAGTCGGACTTTGACTAGGATTATTTCACTTTCCTAAAACAAATTTTGACCCAAAATTTCATCATTTTCTTACCTTCTTGGCCGGCCCTTTTGAGGAGAAAACAAGGGAGAGTTCTTCAATTTCTAGCTTCCAAACTTGCTCAAATCTTGAGTTTTAGCCAACCAAATTTGAGCCTACTCCATACAAGTGTTCACTAAGGGAGGCTAAAGGCTTTGGTGGAGTTATTTTCGAGGAGGAAAGGCTAAGCTATCATTTTCTTTGAGGTGTTAAGGTATTTTGCTAAGAACATCTCTCTTTGCTTCTAATAGTTGTAAATTGGTGGCTTGTGGTTGCTACTTTGGTAGTTTTATGCAATATTTCTTGGTTAGAAGTGGTGATATGTGAATTTTCAGTTTTATAGTGAATTTTCTGCCCATATACGATGATTAATGGTTGGCCATGATTTACTAGTTTTCATATGTTAAAAATCTAGTGTTTTGGTGTTAATTTCATTTGCTTAAAGGAATTCCAGCTTGGGGTGTTAATTTCAGCTTTAGAGAGAATTCTGCCCTGTTCTGACCAGGGTCATTCGGCCATGATGGAGGCCGAATTGGGCTTAGCTCAAAACATGAAAGTTGTAGGAAATGATGTTATATAGTTTCCTGTAACATTTCAGCTCAATTAAAGCACTGTAACACATAAAATGACAAAAATACCCTTGACTGCCATAGGTAGAGTTTTGCGGACAGTTTGACATTTCACCATTCTGGCTTCGTTTTTTCACCTTGATCCGTATTAAATTAGCATTTGGCCAAAACACAAAAGTTGTAGTCCTATGTTTTAACTTTCCAACGCATCCAAAAATGCTTCAATCGGACTTTTGTAGCCTAAGTTATTGTCATTTGAACCCAGTGCTGTTAACCAGCCTGATGGTGAAATTCTGGTTCTGTAATTTGTAGATTCGACCTGGATAAACTGTGAACTGGGTTGAGTTATCTTCATGAAAGTTGTAGCCCTTTGTCTTAGCTTCGAAACAGTATAAATTTTACCCCAATCCGATAGGTGTAGCTTCAGTTGTGACCAATACGGTAAAAGATGTCAAACCTGTCATTTTGTTCCTTGTCTTAAACCTTATTTCCGGTCACTTTTCTAGCTTGGTTTTGTAATTGAATGACTTTTAGCCTATTGAACGGCTATTGTAATGAGATTATTTGTGTGTGATTTTGGGGGGCTAATTGAGGAAAATAATGAAGCCATAATGGCTGGAAAATAGGTAAATACAAAGGGCATGCTGACCAAATTTGCACTCGAGGGCTAGGTAGATATACTCGCGACACGAGTAAGGGTTTGAGGATGAAACTAACTTGAATCATCTAAGGTATTCGAGTCTTCTTTAACAGAGGCTTATAAGTTGGAATTCGGCCGAAATTTGTACCCTTGGAAAAATGAAAGTAACAACTAATAGAAATACGTTTTCTTTGTCACTTCGACTCAAATGGCGATTTCAAAGTTTTAAGAGCGAGCATAAGTTTTACGAATATTTTACTCATGTCCTTTGGTTTAAATGTACTCTTTTCACTCCAAAATCATATTTATACATTGTACTAGTAGGTATTCGGATTTTCTTTGTTTCACCTAAAATTTTGATGGTTGAAGCATAATGTGTTCTCTTCGTTACTCTTAGGGTTCCTTGGCGATTGAGGGTGTTATCCGGAAGGATACTTTGGACGTTATTTTGCTTTAATAGGTGAGTGTTCTTTGTACGTTATGTTCCAATGACTATGTGGATTGTTGTGACTATGTGACTAATTGTACGTTATGTTTGATTTCTAAAAATGGACTTTGCTAGGCGAGTGTGTACTTTATCGCACTCGACCTAAATGAATGAGGAATTTACAATGAGTAAATGATTAAATGTTTAAATACTACTTATGCGTGAATGTAGGCCTTTTGGCTGAACTGGACCCTTGCCCTTCGTTGCCGGTCGACTCGAGCCAGAAGCGGACTTGGTCGGGTGATTTGGTGACCCTGGGTTAATGTTTGGTATACTCAAGTATAACCACGAAATCTGGTGGAGACTAGCTAGTGAATTGGCTAGAAGGGGGAAAATGAAATAAATGAATTAATGGTAGGAAAATGGGGGCGTTTTCACTTACAAATGAATTATTTTAATGCTAGAGGAATAAGGAAATGGTCGGTGAATGAATGAATGAAGGACTCCACGTGAGCATGTATCCTTTTAATGAATGTGGTATCATACTTTTATATTGTAAATGTTTTCTGGATTATTTGCTATTCAATGCTTGAATGTCTTGGACTTAATTGTTTGATTATGTGTTTGGAACCTCACTGGATTTTTAACTCATTCCATTAGTTTTGTTTTCCTTACAGGGGAGGCGAGCAAGTGCGAGCGACCTGTATAAAATAGCATAGTCTAGTTTGTGAAAATTTTGCGATTGTACTAGCGCTAGCGCTTGCATAGGGTTGAATGTATTGGGCACAAAGCACTTTTGTTATATTTGGGACTGTATTACTGGTTGAGATAGAAATAAATATAAGTATATGTATCAAGTTTGGGAATTGTTATTTCGCTTATCCTCGAGGTCATATCTTTTGTTTGAAGAGAATGAATGAGTCCTGGTGAGAGTTGGGCAGGCGGTCCGCCGAACCCTTTGGTTCACCTTAGGGGAAGGTAGGGCTGTCACAGAGTCAACTCCAAATGGCTGGAATCGGTCGAGACGTGGAATTAGCTCCTAAGAGCTCCCGTATCCTTCCATGAGTGTTAATTTCCTATTTGTGCACGTAAATGAAACTTCATGTTCAAAGTTGTGTTCAAGTATGATATTTGATTGATTGACACTACTTGCTTACTTATTTAAGTTTTTCTTGGCCTCACTGAGCGTTCGCTCATCGCCTTAAATTTGTTTTCCTTAACAGGCTTTGGAGGTGTATTGGTAGATCTAGACTAGCGATTTGATGGAAGCTAGTATTTTTATATGAAATTAGTGACTCTTAAAGTGTAATTTTTGTTACTCTTGGTTGGTGGATTGTAATTATAATTGATAACTTTTAGTTTAGTAGTTGTGGCTTGTATACTAGAAGTACCTCCTATTTAAGTCAAAGGTTTTTTTGTGGCTCTATATTAAGCTTGAACAAGTGCGTGAGTCCTGACGAGAGTTGAGCAGGCGTCCCACTGATACCCTAGCGTTCGCTCTAGGCAGAGGTGGGGGCGTCACAGGAAGTCTCTATTGAATTGCCACCTATTGAGCCAATGGCAGAACAAGAAGCAAATAGGCAAACTCTTAGAGATTTTGCATTATCGGGGACCCAAGGTGCTCAAACGAATATTGTGCGACCAACGGCAAATACTAATAATTTTGGGATTGAACCTGCACTTATTCAAATGGTGTAGCACTCATTTTGGAGGTAATGCTATTCAGAATCCTAATGCTCATTTAGTTTCTTTATTAGAAATATGTGATACAATCAAACTTAATGGAGTTAGTGAGAATGCGATTAAATTTAGGTTATTTCCTTTCTCTTTGAGAGATAAAACCAAAGTATGGCTGTAATCTCATGCTCCTAATATTTTTACTACTTGGGATGATTTATCTTGTGCTTTCTTAAACAAATAGTTTCCTTCTAGTAAAATTGTTAAGTTTAGAATGGACATAACTAATTATAGTCTAAATGAAGGAGAGTCATTATATGAAGTTTGAAAAAGATTTAGGGACTTGCTAAGAAGATATCCACATCATGGACTCCCCAATTGGTTTATTGTACAAACATTTTATAATGGCTTGACTTATTCAACTAAAACCAATGTCGATATAACAGCAAGTGAAGCATTAATGGGAAAGTCACCTGAGGAATCTCAAAATTTGACTGAAGAAATGGCAGCCAACAGCTACCAATGGACAAATGAAAGAGGTTGTCGTAGAAAGATAGTTGGTATGTATAAAATTGATATTTGTAATATGTTAGAGGCAAAATTGAAAAATGTGCTTGAGATAGTACTAGCTAAATGAGATAAGACAAACACGAGTTCTTTCACTAATGTTGTGTATTCTTCAATTTGTGGTGAAAATTATGATGATTCTAATTGTTGAAATGTTGTGCATGTTCAACATGTCAACAACTTTAATCATCTACCTCAAAACAACTCTTATTCTAGCATTTACAACCCCCGGTGGAAATATCATCCCAACCTAGGATGGAGGGATCAACCTAAACAAAACTGTCCAACTAATCAACCTAGTTTTCATTCAAGACAAATACCAATTGAGTCACAAACAGCTTGGGAGATTGTCCTTGAAAAACATGCTCAAGGCACCAATAAAAGATTTGAGAACGTTCAGGGGACTATGAACCAAATGATGAGCATAATTAGGAATATGGAGGTCCAAATGGGTCAATTGGCTATGCCATTAACCTTAGGCAATCGAGAGAATTATTTAGTAAGACCGTAGTTAACCCTAAAGAGCATATCAATGCCATCACTTTTAGAAGTGGTAAAACTGTAAAAGGACCTAACTTTGGCAAGTCTAATGGGGGAAAAGATGCAGAAATAGTAAATGAAGGAGTAAAAGAGAGTCAAAAAGATCCTATTGTCATTGATGTTGATTTACCTCCTTCTAATATGACTTCTAATACTATATTCGTTTTCGTGACTGGTTGAAAACAAAATGACAAGGATCGGGAGTTTGAGAAATTCTTAAAATTTTTAAACAACTACATATTAACATTACCTTAATTGATGCTATTACACAGATTTCCTCCTATGTACGATTTTTGAAGGATATTATGTCAAAGAAGAGGAGGATTTTGGATAACGAGATGATAGTATTAACGGAGAAGTCTAGAACACTAATTAAGAACAAATTCCGTCCTAAATTAAAAGATCCAAGAAGTTTTTCTATTACATGCACTATTGGTCTTCTGCATTTTCCTAATGCTTTATGTGATTTAAATGCAAGTGTATCTCTTATCTCTCTATCAGTTGTCCGAAAGTTGGGATTTTAAGAATTCAAAACTACCAACATTACTTTGTAATTGACAAATAGATCAATTACACATCCAATTGGTATTTTGTAAATGTGCTCATAAGGGTGAGATAATCTATTATACCTATGGATTTTGTTGTCCTAGATATAGATGAAGATGTAAAAATGTCTATTATTCTGGGAAGGGCTTTTTTTAGCCATAGCACACACTTAATTGATGTAGAAAAAGGTAAACTTATATTTCGGGTTAATGGAGAGGAAATGGAATTCAAATTGATCGACAAAATTAGAGATAAAGAACCAATTAACCTTGTTTCTAAATTGCCATGTGATGATAGAATGAATCAAGAATTGCATAAAGAAATTAAATCTATAAATTTTCTTGAAACTAATTTTCATGGTGTAAGAACAGGGGTAGCAAGGATAAAGAAGGTAGTCGAGTCAATGCGTTCACAAGTCCATGTGGAATTAGGTGCAAAGTTGAGCCGACTTGAGAAAGGAAGCATTTTCCACCAAAAAGTAAAGTCTAGTTTACTTATGATATGTCTAATACTCCTTCTAAGCCTATAAGGAAGTTAGATTATGGAGAACAATGTAAAGCTTGTCACATGGTGGATTGGCTCGAAAGTTTTGATCCTTGGGTAGAGAATTGCTTACCAACTCTCTTTTAAAAGAAAGAAATTCTTTTGAGTTGAGCCAACGACTCTAAACAAAAGTATTTCTTGGGAGACCACCCAATGTTTTTGAGGAATTCATGTCATTTTAACTTTCTTTTATATGCTTATGTAGGTTTCATACATCAAGTTGAAGAAGAATAGAAAGAGAGCTCAAAAGTGCTTTTCAAGCTTCAAAAAGGGAAGTTGCATAATTTTTATAAACTTTGAAGGTTTTAAGATTTTCATGATTCAAATTAGCATAAGTTTGTAATATGCAAGCTTGTTTTTGAGGGAAAGAGATAGTTTTGAAGTGAATTTACATGTTTGAAACAATTTTGAGAAAAAAGACTCTCGAGCCTGCGAATAGAAAAAATTTCTGCAAAAACAGGGATAGAAACCTGCCCTTGAAATGATTTCATCCAGGAGTCGGTTTGAAGAACCGGTTTCTCAATGGCAAAAAATTTTCGAGAAACCGTTCTGGACAAAATCGGTTCTCAGACCGTTTCTGTCCAAGAAACAGTTTTTAACTTCAAAAAACATATATACATGAGGTCTTCCGATTCAAATTCATGTCACATATCATTTTCCACTTCCTTCTTTTTTCCCTTCATAAGAGCAATGAACCGACCTTCTTTTAAGCTTCTCAAATCTTTCATTTAACTTGTTTTTCATGCTTAATCTTGCTAATATATCACATTAGGAGCTTCATCAACTTGATTCCATCCAACATACACAATCAAAACACCTCAAAATCTCACATCAAGTTCAAGAACCTTATTTCTTGGCCTTTCTAACGTATGAATTTTGAGGAGATTTTTGGGTGAATTTCTTGAGGGATTTTTCTCGATTTGCATCATCAATCATCATACAACTTGGATGTAAGATTTCTTCACAGTTCTTTTGTAAAATATTAGAAGCGGGTTTCTCTTGAATATCTTGAAATCCAAACTTTTTGAACTTTTCTTGTATGAGTTTCATTTTTATGATATTTTGGGTGATTGTTTAAAGCTTGTAGGGATGATCATAACATGGGTTTGTTTATGGTTATTTTGTTGAATTATTTTCTTATAAATTTGAGAAATGCCTAGTTGATGCAAATAATGTTTTGTGGATGATTTGTTGTGTTGGAATAATTCATTTGAGCTTGTTAGAGTGGAGGATTTTAGAAAAATATGGAAATATACAAGTTTTGGCTAAAAATTGTTAATTTCTCAATTCTTGGCATAATGAGATTTTTTAATTTGATTAAGTTCCAAATACAAGAGCATGTTAATTTAGCTTCATATGATGAGACTAAATTATTGCCACATTCAAGTTAAACATGTGAAGTGAACTTGTTTTTATTTGCAATTTAATTTATTACTTGTGCCGAAGTTGAGGATTATAACTTAGCCAAATATCTTGTAATTTGAATTAGGTCATTTATTTGATGAATAAGAGAAGATGGGGCTGATTCGTTTATGCTTAGAGTCATTCATATGAAGATTATATTCTTTTATGACTTTATTTTCTTTTCTTGGGATAGCAGTGAAAGTTATGTGATTTCCACATACATTTGTTTTTATAGACATGGTGCGATAAAAAGAAAGTTTCACATAAAAGAAGAAAAGGGATCTTAACTGACACTATGGATCAAGGCAGTTTTTCAAAATGTCTTGGGAGTTGCACCATTACCACCTCCACCCAAGCAACATGAACCTCATGAAGGGGAAGAATGATTTTTCTCTAACCTTTTTCTCTCCTTACTTGATGTTTGTAGTAGTAGTAGTTTATGTTAGTAGTTTCTTTAAATAGAACTTTCTTTTATTAGTTTCTTTGCATAGCTTTAATCTTTACATAGTTGATCATGTGAATATTTGTGTTTGCTTGACTTTATGGGGTATTTTGAAACTTCCATGCTTTGGTTGAATTATATCTTCTCTCTTCCCACATTGAGGACAATGTGGTGATTAAGTGTGGAGGAGGAAAATTGATTTTGGTCATTGAATGGCCATGGATATAAGTGACTCGCTTTTATGATTATTGGACTTGTGTTTATTGTTTTTGAAGAAAATTTTGGGTTGCTTATAGGGAGTTGGTATTTTTATAAGGGAAAATTCTATCAAAATTTTTAAAAATTCTACAAAATTTTTGAAAATGACGTCCAATATCTAAGATATAGTGCTAAGTGGTTCATATAGCTCCCCAATTTTGGAAGACATTGTGCAATTTACTTTGAAAAATTCATGATTTTAATAATTTGGAACACCTTGAATAAGATGATGAATTGTAAAGAAAGAAAAATATATCTTGTTAAGAAGAGAAAATTGTACTTATGAGTGCATATTTGATGACTTCCCTTATTTTCTCTTGGCTATTGTTAGTTGTGGGATAGGTAAATCTATTCTGTGTACAATTTATCTTCTTAGCAATTCTCCTTGCTCTTTGACTATTTTTGTAGAAAGAGGGAGTTTGTTGTTCAAAAAAAAAAAAAGTTTCTAGCTCCATAAACTCAAGTACTGAGTAATCAAGGGTTTTCACCTAAAAATTTCAAGTATGGGGAGTTGTTAATAGCTTTTTATACACTAAACTTAGTGGTCATTTCAAGTGATTTTAAATTATGTTTGGCTTAAAACAATAACATTAAGGATGGAAATTTTTCATAAGTTAATGTTTAAACACATGAGATTTAATGTTAAAAGTTTTTAGTATCCTTTCATTTGTTTGGATGATTGATTTTTTAAAAAAAAAAAGAGAATGAAAGTTTCATTAGAAATTTGATAACCTAATCAAGCAAGGAAAACCTTGAGTATGCAATGATTAAGTCAAGAAAACAAGGCAAGAGATCGATTATTGGACAAGAAATGGTTAAAAACCTTAGTTTGGTGACAAAACGGTTGAAGAAGCTTATCAAAATATTTTTGCTGAGAGGAAACCAGTCCTCCAAACCAGTTCTTGTCCAAGGTCCGGTTGTGAAAACCCTAGAAAATTTTGCATAAAATTTACGTATATTATTTTTTTTATTTTATTTTTTAATTTTATTTTACTTTATTATGAGAAACAACAATTGGTCGATTAACTATCTAAATTTAAATTGTACAACAAAATCAAGAATTTATAAATACTTTGGAGTGGTGTAAAATTATATATAACAAACATTAGGGGTTCATGCAAGAGATTATAAAAAATTTTAGGTTATGAAGAGCAATTAATTACAAATAAAAGACCAAAACAACTCTTCAATTCAGCAATTTCACCATGCAACCATTAGCCATCAGATTATTAACAAGCTAAGTGGAGAAGCTTTGGAACTTCCGTCACCGACTGCAGTGAGAGCGACCAGCTAGCTATTAGATTATTAGAAGCAAGAGTTGAGTGGAGAGCTTCGGTATTGTCACCACCGACTGAAGAGGAGTGGGAGTGATCAGTTATTTAGGTACTATCAACCGAGAGGAAAAGAAGGAAAGACAACAGGGAGTGAAGCTTTCTTTCTGCTTCATACTTGGAACTGTGAGAAAGAGTGAGAGTGGAGAGCATTTCTGATTCCTTCCAACCACAACCGAGTGAGTGAGAGTTGAGTGAGTGATCAGAGGAAGAGCTAACTTACAACTTCGCATATCAGCTACCATAGGAAGGAGAAACCGAAGCTAGGAGCAGGAGCAATCTGCCGTTATTAAAAACTAACAGAAGAGGTAAGAAACTGTAACCATCTAGTACTTATTTATCTGATATAACTGAATTATGGGCTGCATGTTGGTTATTAGCTATGAATGATAAGATTTGGCCGAAAGGAAATGTTGATAAGGGAGAAAAAAAAAAAAGAGGAGCGGGTCCTAAGATGGGGAACCGAGAGAGTGCATGTTGAATTTGTAGCCTGTTATTAGTGCAGAAATAGAAACTAACGTGAGAAATGCATCAATGGAGGGAAATGGGAAATTTCAGCTGTCATTTGTGTTTAATGCCTCTAAAATTCTGTATTAAACTGTTAAAATGTAGTATAGTATGATGTTTTTTTCATGCATGTTAGATTTACCCATAATTTGAAGGGCTTGTTTGAGGGAAATGGGCATGCGGCTGGCTGTTGGGAGAAAACTGAGAAATATAGCTGAGTAAGGGAGTTCAGCAGCTGTTCAGCGTTGTTTCTTGTTTCTTCCTTGGCTGTAAACTTTAGATCCTTGTTGTAGGTACTCTGTAGCTTAGTAACAAACCTTTGCATGTTGAATTTAACAAAAGAGACTGAAAGAAATCTGAACTTTAAAAGCTAAGTGGGCTGAAATTGCATGTCCGAGTGAGTAAAGCAGGATTCGCTTCTGTCCAGCCATTTTTGGCCTTGAAAACACGAGAACTGGTTGTTGATGTCTTCATAAGAAATATAGATCTAACTCTTAGCTTCGAAATGCTATAAAATTTATCTCAATCTGATAAGTATAGCTCCAGTTATGATCAAAACATCAGAGAATGGCAATACAGAATATTGATCCACGGAGTGAAGCAGAATGTGCTTCTGTCTAGCCATTTTTGACCTTGAAAATGTGAGAACTGGATGTCGATGTCTTCATAATAAATGTAGTTCTATATCTCAGTTTCGAAACGCTATAAAATTTGCCTTAATTCGATAAACGTATCTCCAGTTATGGTCAGAACACTAGAGGATGGCAAAACTGACTTCTCATTTCGTTTTTTTTTCTGCTCAAATGCACTTTGCTTTGATATTGGCCGTGAGAAACCCAACTTTGAACCAACAATTCTTCTAATTTCCAACTTTGTAAGCTTTCATAAATAATAGCTACGGTTATCCTAAGATTTAATGGCCATATATAGCTCCACAAGTAGAGTTAAACTAAAGCAAATGAGGGGAACACTCATGATAATTATGTACCTAAATTGGCTTCTAATTATCTAATATTGTCTTCACAAATGTTTAAAGACTATAAAATTTGAGGGGCTAGTGTAGTGAAATAAAATTTAACTTACAAATAAGCTAGAGTTTAATTAATTAAAAAGGGGACCAATAAAGTACTACTAAACCATAATTTTGGAATCTTGAGTGGAAAATGATTTAATCCTAAAATAAATATCCTATAAATTATTAACTTCGGAAAACAGGTATAATTCTTGATTAAAACAATAAAGTCAATGAGTTTCAAAATAAAATGATAAATGAATATTGAATATATTATATTTGTACCTTAAGGTCAAACTAGAATCTGTTTTAGCCTAGACGGAAGAAATGAAACGTTTGCTTGTCTTAATCTTTGCACATTAGATTGGAAATGAGTTAATCTTAGCTCAAGTGTTTTATATGTTATTAAAATTGGTGTATATGTACATTAACCTTGTTTTAAAGCTGCCAAACTTAATAATCTTGAAGACAAACGTAAGGAAGGTTGCTAGATTTGGTGATTCGTTTTATAAACTTAGGAACTTGGATTTTAGTTACTTAAACCTTAAATTATGTAAGATGAGTGGTTGTATATAAAATGAATATTCACTTTAGAATTATTAACTTGTACCAGGAAGTAGCCGTGAACCAGGAAACCAACTCGAGACTCAAGAGTAGTCATTTGAATCTTTGGTGAGTGTTTTCCGAATTTATGTGTTAAAACTGCTTATGTGTACCTAAGTGCAATTATATGGCAAATGTGCTTATTATGAAATATATATTGCTAAGTGATTCGTTGTGAAGTGTTTTCAATTGTTCCATCGCCTTCTAAGTCAAGGGTGTACTTTATCGCACTCAGCTTAGTTGAGCTTGAAGGTTGATAATTGATTAAGTGATATTGTAAGTGTGCATGACTGTAAGCCGTATGTGTACTTTATCACACTGTCTGAACTGGACCCCAAAACCCTCTGTTCAATGGACTATTCGAGCCAGCAAAGGGCTTGGTCGGATAGGACAGTAGCTTTGGATAAGTGTTATGGTATACTCGAGTATTACCACGGTGTAGCAGATTACTGATATTGACATGGCCATCCAAGTGAGGGAAGTGTTTATTGTTTTCGAGGTTATAAGGAGGAGTTCGACAGAGTGTGTAGTGCATTGAAGTGGCTCTAATGCAAGCACCGGATCCTTTTTAAAGTGATTGTTTAGTGAAGTGTTTTCTCAATTGTTAGTGAAAGTGATTGTACAGTGAAATGTGCACTACTTGCTTAATTGTACTGATTTAAGTGCTTATTGATTGTTACTTGCATGGAAACCCTCACGGGCGTAAGCTCACCCTTTTAGCTTTGTTTTCCTTACAGGAGTTGGAGATTGAAAAGTGATTGGATGGAATTGGAAAGTTGTTTTGGAAAAATCCATCACTATGTGTATATATTGGAGTCACGTGTTCTTTTGTATTTAAGATGGTTGAATCTTCTGTTTTGAGTTGATGTAATATTAAGAATGGATGTTTTAGAACGTGTATTTTGTTTCTTTTAGTGGACAAATCTAGGTTTCAAGCTGATTGTAGTGTACTTAAGAGTAAATGTTCAGCTTGTTCAATGATAATGTTATCTTTGAAGTTAATGTAAGTGAGTGAGTCCGGGCGAGAGCCAAGCAGGCGATCCGCTAACTTCTAGGGTAGGCCCTAGGAGAAGGCGGGGTCGTCACACCGGTTTCTCTATCTATTCCAACTATTGCAAGTTGCACATGATTCTCCTTGATGAATTGATGCTAGCTGGACCAACCATGCTTGATGGGATTTAAAGGAGGATAGATTAACTTGTCAAGAAACTTCATTAACACTTTTCAAATATTCCAAAGTTGGAAGAATCATGTACCCTTCTTTCTTGACTTTTGAAACATTACTTTTGCTTGTCTTCACATGGTGAAGATGATTTCTCTTTTGCGTTGTATAGAGCAAAGTTTTGCCTATAAATAGATAAAGTTGTGACTAGTTTAAAGAGAGAAGTAGTAGAGTAAGAGTTAGGAATTAAAATGAAGTTAGTTCCTCCAAGTAGTAGTAGTAGTAGTAGTAGTACTAATTTTCTCTCTTGAAGATAAAAACTTTTACAAGTTCATCCCAAAGGAACTCCTTGTAACGAGCTCATTTTGGAAGTTCAATTGAAGATCTTGAAGAGTTTTGTTCTTCATTGGCTAAACTTTGTCAACTCTTTCTTTTTAATCTTCTCAATATGAATTGTTGCATGGAAGCATTGTGCTTTGTTACCTAACTCTTTCATGATGAATTAGATATTTTGTCTAGGGAATGGATGAAACTAATGGAACCTTGAATACGAGTTGTATGTGAATTATTCTTGTTAGATCTTGGACTTATTATTTGTAATTGCTTGATCGCCAATTGCAAATCATTTAGTTGTGTTACTCAATAAAATTGATGTCTATGAACGTATCGCTGAATTGCCAACAGTGGCTAGGGGAGAATATCGCTTGGACAAGCTTGTGTTTCCTTCTTTTTGAAGATTTATGGGTCAAAAGTAATACTACCAAAATGTACCTTGTATCCGCCATGGTTCTTTGAGTTTGAATAAAAATATTACTTTGTTCCAAAAAAAATCAATAAAATTGATTAACAATGATGGAACTTAAGGAATAAACACATGAGGGTAATGTACACTTGGGTGGATTTTCTTGCTGCATTCCATCAACTATATGAGTTAGCATTTATATCTTCATCACAAGAGTAGGGAAGAATGATGTTAGCTATGATCAATTCATCATCAGAATGATTTTTGATTAATCTTGGAAATGAATCCCTAACAAGACAAGAGTAATTAGCAAGAGAATGATCATTTCACTTGTATTTGATCATTAGTGGATTGAGAAATGATCATTTACTTGTACTTGATCATTAGTGGATTGAATTTGGCAATTTTTCCTCAAGGATTTCATCTACAAATTTAGCTTACAATTCTAGTTTGTTGACATAGTTGCTTGTTGTTGGTTAATTTGTTTGTTGTCTAAATAATAGAGTAAAGTAAGGACCTAATAACTAAAATTCAAGCTTCCTGTAGGATCGACCTTTATATTCCCTAGACTATAGTTATGACCTATATACTTACAGATAACGGGAGCGTTTGGAATTAAATTTGAGTGCATATTTGAAGCCCATCAAGTGCTTAATACTTGCTCTAAGGATTAACACAATAACCAAGTTAATTTCATTCCAATAAAGAAGAGATTAAACCTACCTGGACATGAAACTTTAGAATAACATCATGAAATTTAAAGAAAATACCAAAATTGTATTATAGCAAAACAAGAAATTAAATACAAGAAGAAAGTACTAGGAGAGAGGTCCTTCTTATCACGTGAGCTCCAACTCTCCATCTTTGTTCCTAGTTCTTCATCGAAATCTAGCTATAAGTACACGAGTGGATAAAAATTACACTAAACTCATCTAATCCTAAACAAAATATTGGGAGCTTTTAGCTTCAAGAGCTGTATTTTTAGTGTTTTTCTTCTTTCCAAGCTCTCCCCTCCTTTTTAAATGAGAAGGACAAGCCCTTATTTATAGAGAATTCTCTAAGCCTCTTTTGTCTTCTCCAATGTGAACTCTTGACAAAGGTAGCTTCAGAAGTCAATCTTTTTACTAATATGGAATGGAGTGAGAAGATAATTGGATGATTCTTGATGATTTGAAATAATTTAAAGTGAATGTGAAGTGCAATATGTTCAAAAAATGAAATGCAATCAAGTTCAAAAGAAGAAAAGTTTGATAGCTCTGATACTTTTTGGTATTTTGGCTAAGCATTGGATTGAGATTATTATTGAATTATTTTAAACCTAAGATACAGACCTACATTTCATATGATATAGTGAAATCTAATTCATACATTTTCTTGGTCAAAAAGTTGAAATACAGTCATGAATTCTATTGTCAAAATCTAAAAATAGGGTTCTGACTAGCCAAAGGTTTTTCTGTCATTTCTCAATCTTCAGAGCACAAAATAAGATAATTCTTGATGCATTGGAAAGATAATTCAATTATCTACAGCTTTTATGTTTCATAAAAAAGCTAGTTTAGCTCATCAAGAAATTTGTTGCTCAATTTGATACAAAAATTACACTAAACTCATCTAATCCTAAACAAAATATTGGGAGCTTTTAGCTTCAAGAGCTGTATTTTTAGTGTTTTTCTTCTTTCCAAGCTCTCCCCTCCTTTTTTTAAATGAGAAGGGACAAGCCCTTATTTATAGAGAAGCATTGGATTGAGATTATTATTGAATTATTTTAACCTAAGATACAGACCTACATTTCATATGATATAGTGAAATCTAATTCATACATTTTCTTGGTCAAAAAGTTGAAATACAGTCATTGAATTCTATTGTCAAAATCTAAAATAGGGTTCTGACTAGCCAAAGGTTTTTCTGTCATTTCTCAATCTTCAGAGCACAAAATAAGATAATTCTTGATGCATTGGAAAGATAATTCAATTATCTACAGCTTTTATGTTTCATAAAAAAGCTAGTTTAGCTCATCAAGAAATTTGTTGCTCAATTTGATACAAAATAGAGCAGTTTTCCAAAAATTGTCAAAATAAAGCCAAATCTGCAAAGGAGCAGGAAATGCAAGGGTGTTACATGACTTTACCTATGTTTCCAGCTCGCATAATTATGATTTTGGATTTGCAACTTGCTTTGAAACTTGCAATTTATTCATACAACATTTTTGAACCATTTTTCTGATCAAATTTTTGTGGAAACTGCTCAAGAAATCATAGAGGCTTGTCGAATCAATTTCGGTGATTTCAAGAAGCAATTTGCAGTAACTTTAACAAGTTGTTTTAGAGCTTGATTCTTCTATAAATAGGCCCTTCAAGACATATTTTTGCTTAATTCTGGAGCTTAGAGAAACTGTACAAAATGTAGTCTTTCACTAGAACTTCCTAATTCATTAGTATAATATAGTTTAGTACAGTTAGTTTCATTCAATCCTTGTATGTCGGTAGACATAGATGAAGTTGAGGAAGAAAATGGATAGCTTGGAGTTTTAAGAGACATGGGTGACATCTCTTCTATCACTTTATTTCTCACATTGACTTCTATGTTTTTCTATAATACAAGTTTGGTTCTTATTTTCTTAACTTTCAGGTTTTGCTAGTTTGTATATCTGGGAAATAGATGAACTTTTATAATTGTTAAGTGAAGTTTTCATAGTTATTTGAATTTATTTCTTGAACAGTTATTTAACACTTTTGCTATTTCAATCATGATTAATTTGTCATTTGTTGTGATAATCTAAGGTGGTGTTTCATTAATAGCCATTGTAATTCCATACTAGTTCATGAAAGTGTTAAACCTAGGAAGTTAACTCACTAATATAAATTTACACCTTTGTGGCTTTGGTGGCTAGTTCTATGTAATTTCATAGAATTTAATCACATTAGTAGGTATGGGGTAGTTATAAATATGGTTGGTACATCGGTGAATATGTGTACCATGTACATTAGGAAATTATGTTATAACTAATCAAGGTAATAATACTCATTTAATTCGTAATTTTCATTTGCAAGAGTAGATAGGAATTCCATAACCCTAGGAATCTCTTTATTATCATTTTTACTATTTTATCACATGATGATAGCTTAAATTTACTTGCTTATTTGTGATCGTCTAAATAATAAACGAGTTCGATTCACACCATAATTTGTGACGAACCCACCGTCCCCTAGGGCGTACCCAAGGGTTCGGCGGATCGTCTGCCGAACTCTCGTCAGGACACACTCACTCACTCAATCAACTCTCAAGAGCAAGTAAAAATGCGCAAATCAAACTTAACATATATACAATCACTACTACAGATATACAATCCTCAAGGTTAAGTACAAAAGTTCAGGATCCAACTAACTACTAATACTATCACTATTACACAACAAAAGTTCTAGTCAAAAGTTTAGTCTTCCACTAATCACCCCGTCCTTGCTCTCAAACCCTGTAAGGAAAACAAATTTAACGAAATAGAGGGGTGAGTTAAAGTTCAGTGAGGTTCCCATACCACATAACCAAGCAATTGAAACAAGGACATTAGTCATTTAATAATAATCAATCGAGAAAACATTCACAATATAAAAGCAATGAGAACACACTTATTAAAAGGATACATGCTCACGTAGAGCCATTCGTTCATTCCGCCAGTCATTCTCCTTCATTCAATCACTCATCTCCTCCCTTTACTTCAATATTTCAATTCATTCATTTTCATTTCCCGCCACTAGCCAATTCACTGGCCAGTGCTCCACCAACCTTCGTGGTCATACTCGAGTATACCAAAACACTGTCCCTGGATCACCAGTCGCCCGACCAAGTCCATTTCTGCCTCGAGTCGACTGGTAATGAAGGGCAAGGGTCCAGTTCAGCCAAAAGGGTTACATTCATGCACAAGTAGTATTCAATCATTGAAAATTCACCTTTTGCTTGGGTCGAGTGTGATAAAGTACACACTCGCCCATTGAAAATCTATTTAACAATCATTAGAATCATTTAACATTCAAACAATCACTCACAGATATTCACATAGTCACTTATTGCACAAATATACAAGGAACACTCATCCTAAATAAGTCAGGTTTTATCAAAATTTAGTTCAGGGCTGGCACCTTGGCACTTTCGAAATCTAAAATCAAATATTGTCCACAAAGAGCCAATCATACACAAGTGCAAGCTGCGTAATTTATATGTCTATATCAAAGGAAAAAGGCATGAAAAGTATAGTAAATCATATAGGCAAGATACACGCATAGTTTGTAAAAGAAAATAATCAAAAAACGGTTAAATTCAAAACCAATATGTACAACTACAAACCATGTTTTGAATACTTGTTTAGAATGTTAGAAATCAGGTTTAGAACACTTGAGAAGTACATGTTAAGTCGGACCAAGGAAACGGAAAACAAGAGAAAGGCAACGAGAAACAATGAAGATGGCAGTTTTGCCATCTTTTGGTATTTTGATCACAACTGAAGTTACATTTATCAGATTGAGGCAAAATTTATGGCGTTTCGAAGCTAAGACATAGACCTACATTTCCTATGAAGACATCAACACCCAGTTCTCGCATTTTCAGGGTAAAAAATGGACAGTTAGAAGCATATGAAAAACAAGTCAGGAAAATTAGAGTTTTTGTGCAGTCAGGAATGCTTTGGCCAAATCATAAGCTAAAATACTCTAATTGATCTGTAATTTTGCAAGTAGAAACTTAACTCAAATCCCTATAACTTTAATGTTTTGTCTAAAAGTTGATTCAGTCCATAAGTCAGTCAAATTCGAGTCTCAAGTTGCTATTTTATCCAGTAAAAGACATAATAGGTATGCAATTTTAGTCAATTTTGAAAAATCACAGATATTCATGGGAATTGAGAAAAAAGGCTGAAATTTTCATGGTTGATAGTATTCTGACTCTAGTTTCAAACGCAATAAACGGAACTAAATTCCAACTTTTCTACAACAAGATGTAGCAGATTTTCTAAGGTTACCCAAGGGTTCCTGCAGAAAAAGTTTCAGCAACACCTCCTCTTAATTTCTTTACTTTTCCACCCTACAATCAACACCAAAGTTCACCCAAAACAGCCTCAATTGCACATATAAATCATAAGCTATTAAACACACTTAATTAGAGTCACAACACCCTTTAATTTTAGCTAATTGATGGCTCCAAAACCAACCATAATTAATTGGAAACCCTAAAACTGAAATTTATGCACATAAGTTGGAAATTTCTTTAGGCAAGTTAAACTAACCTATAAAACCTCAATATTTCACATAGCAAAGTTATCAAAATATGGACAACCCTCAAGCATCACATGTGAACAGAAATTTCACCATAAACCGAAAATTTCCATAACACCACTTCAAATCATGAAATTTCTCATAAACTACCACTTTAGCAACCCTAAACCACTAGTATGGTAGTATTAGAAGCAAAGAGGGATTTCTTGGCAAACTTACCTTGTAACCTCAAGAAAAATGGAAACTTAGGGCTTCTTCCTCCAAAATCACTCCACCAACACCTTGAAATCTACCTTAGTTAGCACTTTTATGGAGTAGTTTGCACAAACTATGGTTGGAGCTCAAGATTCAAGCAAGAAAGTTGGGATTGAAGATGAAGTTTCTCCCCCTTGTTTTTCCTCTCAAGAATTTCGGCCAAGACTAAGAAAAATGGGAAGAAATGACGAAATTTTGGTCAATGTTTGGTTTTAGTAAAATTAACAAGACTTGGTCAAAGTCCAACATCCAACGGTTTCGCGACACTTGGCTCTTTTAGGGTTTGATCTCATCTCTTTGTCTTCCAAAGCTAATCTCTCTAGCTAACCTCTAATTATCCCTTAGCACCTTATAACTAATATCCCTTTATACAAAATTTCACCTAGTTGCCAAAAATTTATTGCACTTACCATGCTAGTAGGTCCCACGTCTATAGTGCGCTACGAACTTAACATGAACCAACTTATTCAAGGAAAATGATTTAAAAACTTGACTCACTTATAAACATATCGAGGAAATTAAGGCAATAATTTAAAGTAAAGAAAATGCATTCAGAGAAATAAAATAAAATATAACCTAATTTTTCGAGTTCTCACATAATTAATAATCTTCTTTATGGGATTGATATCTAATATATCTTATACTCAATAAATAATCTATGTGCTTGCAAAAAATTGGGTATTTAGCTTTTTAAAATTTGAAGTAAAGAAAGAAGCATCGTCAATCATCTAATGTTGTGTGATTCCTAAACTATATGTTCCCAAGCATGTTGCCCTATCCCACTATGTATGCTTATTGGATTAATGTGGTCATTTGAAAACTATGCATAAGTTGATTATCATTCATATATGCTTATTGGAGCAATATGGTCATTTAACATGGAATGAGAATCCTTGTCAATAATACCAGTTGGATTGTGCAATAGAGTGACAGAAAATCAATCCTTAGAGCGCACAAATCCATCCACGGTAGCGGAAGTATGATAAGCGAATATATGAACATTCTCTACAAGGATACACCATCAACAAATTATAACCAGGATTTAAGAAGAATCTAAACCTAGGTGCATCCAAAGTACAAGATATAAAACCTAAACAATGACAACCGTTAAAATTTCAATAATAATGTCAAAAGCCGTCAAAATAAACCTTAGGATAAAGTATGCTAAACTAAAAAGAAAAGAAAGTGCACTTAAAATCAGAAAAATAACTAAAATTTGTAATGTGCAATGACCAAGAATCTGCAGAAGGATCCAAGTCGGCTAGGTGTGGATTTGCTTCATGAATCCATGTCGTTGTTGTCTACCTTGGATCTGGCTCAAAAATCCAGCTAGCTGAATTGCCTTTTGAAGTGGATCCGTAAATAGATACATGGGTTAAGGGATGGATCCATGCACATTTTCCAATGCTCCATTGCATGATCCAATTGCTACTATTGACAATAAATCTCGTTCCACATCAATCCCCCTACTTCAAAAGAAATCAACCTTGAGTTCCAAAAAAACTACAATATTAGAAAATCGAAATACTCCAATGACTCTTCCATGTGATTTGTAAGAATCTTTGAACTCGATCATGAACTGCTCTCCAACAAATTTTGTTAGAACCAAATTTCTTCACAAACCTTGTGACAGCCCCACCTCCTTCTAGGGCGTACCCAAGGATTTGGCCTAGGGGAAGGTGGGGCTGTCACAGGTGCTATCAGAGCTGCTTCGCGTGGTCTCTAAGTGGGGTGAGCTTGGGACCAAATGGTGGTATGGTCCCAATTATATGAATAAGTGTAAAGGACTAGGTGCTCTTCTTGAGCGTAAGTTGTGAATCATAACTGTTATAGGCATAAAACCTTTATCATGATACTTAGGGAAGATAGATATGTATGTCAAGTAGAAATCTCTAATATAGGTGATTTACTCTTGGGATCGACCGGCTCGAGTTGTAAATTATCTTATTTTGGATTCCTGTACCCGAGTACCAAAAAAGTGGAAAGCACTAGAATAAGGGTCGGTATCTTGATTGTACTTGAGGTAAGTTTTATGGCAAAGGTCAAGGCATGGAAGATTCTAATCTTTGACATAGAAATTGAACCGATCGAGGAGATTGGATTGGGGAATGCTATCATGGATTAATCTAGTAAATATTTGGCTTGGGTTTCCATAGATGATGGCCCGCTTCGTAGTCGTTGTGAATGTTTAAGGTGCTAGTATTGTAGGTCTGTTTCATTTGTCCTATACCTATGTACCTTATCCCGTGTTTCTTTCATTTTTGCTGCGATTCAATTACAGTTATCTATGTATTTCTTTTTAACTTATTTAAACCCTTGCTTGACCACCATCTCTATTTTCCACCCTTTTGTGATGCCACCAAGAAGCCTAGTTTGATTCCTATTTCTCTATAAGATTTGGATTATGTATGAAGATTTTGGGAACAAGAATGCGGGTTCTATGCTTATTTGCAAATTTTAGCAGAATTAGGATGATCGTCTTGATGGAGGATGGTAAAAGGCACTAGTGGGGCTAAAAGGTTATGGTTTCTTCTTGAATGGGCTTGTGAGTGAGTGTATAAAGGAAAGTGGACATGTTTGATTAGGATTTCTATAGATGATGGCTAGATTGTCATGTGTGTTTGAGAAACTAGCACTATAGACCTCTTTCCCTTCTCTAATGTTTGTGTGGAATTTTTAGGTGTTCACATGACTTTAAAATAGCTTAACTGCAATTTCATATATATGTTTACTACTCTTGTGATATTAGATACCCGTAGTTCGGTTCTTAATGAACTACTCTTGTCTATACTTCCATGATATCTATCAATTTACGTCAAAATATGGACTTGGCTTTGATTATTATCGTCCAAGATTGAGAGTTTTGGAATTATGTATAAAGATCTTGAGAAGAAGGATTAGGGTTCTTTACCTGTATGCAAAAGCTTAAGGTAGGGTGTGGAACTTTTGATGTACAAAATATGCTTTAGGGTTTCGCTATATGCATAAGTGATAATGGTACCCCTTGTGTTAAGACCCTAGAATAGGAATAAGTGACATAGTATCTTGAAGTATTGCCCTACCTGTGTTTCACTTTCTCATCCATCTCATTTGAAAATAGCTAAGTTTAACCTTCCGTAGTTGGTTTGGGAGTGAATGAACTTAAAAGTTATATGGTTAGAGTTTCCAATTGTAATTAGTTACTTATTTCGATCATTCGATTTGCCTAACAGGCTATCATTTGAGTTTAAGTGAATTAGTGAGATGACAAATTTGGTTGAAATGCATAAAAAAATAGAGATTCTTTGAAATGAAGTAGAGTTCCAAAAGAGATTAGCTGAGTACTGAGAAGGACAATGGAAACAAGAATATTCAGAGAAAATTGAACTACTACACAAGAACATAGAACTGAAAAAGAAATGTGAAGGGATCTCGGAGGAGGTGCGGAATAAGTTTGAATTGATGCATTTGCCTAGTCAAGTAGCCTTCTAAGACATTTCGAGTAATCATGCTAAAAGGGTTGGAGGAAGCTTCTGTGATACTAAAGAAAAACGTAAAGAGATTAGTGAAGATGAACTTGTTATGAACGATAAAGGGAAGGAGAAAAGAAAGACTGAACACTTCAAGAAGAGATGTGTAGCTGTTAAGTGTGAAAACTGTAATAAAATTCATACAGGACTATGCTATTTGAAAATTGATGCATGTCTTAGATACGGCCAACTTGGAAATCCAATGAGAAACTGCCCAAGACAAATGAATTTCGGGATGGTGAAGTTGCGGTAATAGTTAAAGTTAGCAATTAGAGATGTTTTGGCTGAAACAGTTGTATTTATTGGACTATGTGTTATGCAAACTTTATGTAGTAAGTTATATCTCTATTAGAAATAGTGAATTTGGAGCGTGATATTTTAGTTAGTGATATTAAATGTCTGTGGTTAGGCAGCGTTGAATCTCTATCCATGAATTAATTGTCATAATTTAGTCTTGGATTTAAGCGAAAATTCTTTATTTGTGGTTCGAAAGGAAGAAATTTTGGTTTGAAATGGTGATACGGGTCTCGTATGTTCATATCACCTTATACCTTTTGATACCTTCATTAATCTTTCTTAACATGTTAATTTAACTATTACGTTATTAAGATTTTTCCTCTAGACAAGTTCATGGTAGTGGCATAAGTGAGGAAAAACTCTTGAGTGGTAGAGAAAACCCTATAAATAAAAATCGGGTTTATGAGCAAAGGTGAGAATTTCGAGAACGAAACTCTTTTCAGGGGGAGAGAGTGTGAGGATTCGAAAAATTATTTTATATTTTATCTTATTTCTTTGAATGCATTGTCTTTACTTTAAATTATTGCCTTGATTTCCTAGATATTTTTATAAGTGAGTCAAGTATTTAAATCATTTTTCTTGTATAAGTTAGTACATGTTAAGTTCATAATGTATTATGGTAGTAGGACCCACTAATGCGGTATGTGCGATAAATGTTTGACGTTTAGGAGGAGTTTTGTGCAAAGGAATATTATTTTATAAGGTGTTAAGGGATAATTAGAGGTTGGCAAGATATTTTAGTGATTGGAAGACAAAAGAGATGAGAATTAACCTTGGAAGGACATTTGTCACAAAATCCATGGAGCTTTGACTTTGACTTTGACTATTTTTATCCTTTAATAAAAACAAAAAATTGACCAAAAATAACCATCATCTTTCTTCTTCTTGGCGGAATGTTTGAGAGAGAAAAGAAAGTAAAAAGGCTTCAACTCAACCTCCATTTCTTGCCTGAATTTTTGAGTTTTCACCATAAACTAGTAATCTACACCATAAAAGGTGACATCTAAGGAAGATTAAGGGCTTTGGTGGAGTGATTTGGGAGAAAGGAGCACTTGGTTTCCATTTCTTCTTAGGATATTTAGGTAACTATATCAAGAAGCCCTTTTTCTTTTAATACTTGCATATGAGTGGATTTAGAGCTTGATTTTGGTAGTTTTCATGGAAAATTTCATGGTTTGAGTGGTGATTGAAAATTTCAGCTTTGATAGTGAAATTTCAGCTTTGATATGATGTTTTGAGTTTAGCCATGATTTAGTAGCTTTAATATGTGAATTTGATAGCTTTTATATGTTATTTTGACTTGATTATAGAAAATTTCAGCTTGTAGAGGAAAATTCCAGCCTAGGGTTTTCATTTTCCAGCTATATTATGGTACTTCTTGAACTAGATAATTGGCTATTTTGAGTGGCTTTGTAGCCTTAAACAAGTGTACTTTATAGCCTATAACTTGTGGTTGTGATTGAGGTTGGATTGCTATGAACATTGGTGTTGAGTTTGGATGGAAAAGTTAAGAAAATAAGGGAAAGTGTTGCTGAAAATTTTTCCACAGGAAACTCTGAGTAGTCTTGGGAAATTTGTTATATCTTGGTATAGAAAAATCCGAATTGAGTCTCATTTGTTGCATTTGAAACTCGACTCATAGCTCTTTTAACCGTGTAAAACTCATCGTTTGGTTCACTTTCTATAAATACCATAAAAATTTCCAAGTGGGCTGAAAATCCAAGACTATCCTATTTTTGCACTCAGCTGAGCAGTGAATTGAGGCTGAGATTTTACGTGTCTTCTAAAGAGTTGCAGACTTTTGAGTCTATTTTCTAATGGTATAAGATTTATGATTTTTGGACTTACGAAACTCAAGTTATGACTTTTTAAAGAGCATTACAAAAATTGGGATTTTTCTTATGAAATGACAAACAAAACTTGGAAGGTTTTGGCCGAATCTTGGATTAGAATTTGTCTCATTTCCTCTAACTTTAAAGTGAAATCTTGCTCAACATAACTTGCTAATCAATTGCCCTCAAATGTGCTTTTAAAAGGAGCGTCATACCAAGAGTTTTGTGGGAAAATTTCACTTGCTTGATAATCAAAACTTGGAGGAATGGTTGATGTTTTTGCTAAGAAATAAATGGTGGTTTGGTGAAGTTTTGACTTCATAAGTTTTAGTAAACTTGAACACTCATTTATATATATATCAAAACTTGGGCAAAAGATTAGGAGTTAAGGAAGTGAAAGTGGTTTTCCCTCCCACGTGTGTTTTGTTAAACTCTTGAGCGGTTTGGCTAACTTTTGAATCGAAAACTTATTTGACAAGAGATTGAGCGTGCTTGAGAGAAGGGTTGAGGGGAAATTGTTTGGCTTTGGTTGAACGATCGTAGGTAATCGTTGATTGTGCATGTCTCAGGTATTCAAGAGGAATTTGAGGGAAACCCCAAGGAGAACTGTGAACGCTTTCTCTTGTCCTTCTTACTTGACTATTGGTAAGTGTTCCAACTGCATGTCCCATGCTCATTATTGCTAGAAATAGCTAGACACTTGATTTGACATTTCATTGGCAAGTGTGTACTTTATCGCACTTGACCTAACTTGACTAAACACTTGATATTTCATTCATGTATGTACAAGTAACTTGATTTACATATGACCTGTATCTTGACTTAAAATACTTGAAATGCTTGGAAATGTGACATGCTGGGCATTACTTGTAACTTGGTTATTTCATAGGCGAGCGTGTCATTATTCGTACTCGACCTCCATGAACTTGAAATACTTGATTCTGCATGCGGATTTGCATGTATATGTACATGATTATAGACCAGCTGCATTCCTCTTATAGTGGTTGAACTGTAGACCGGCTGCAAGAGGAATGCAGCGGTTGAAATGTAGACCGGCTGCATTCCTCTTGCAGCGGTTGAACTAGGCCCTTGGGCCTTTATCCGAAACGTCGAGTAAATGAAAACTCGGGTTACTCATGCGTATGCGTGAATGTAGGTCGGTAACAGCTGAATTGAGCCCTTGTTGGACCTTTTGCTTGAGACCAGCTTCAGAGCGGTCAGGTAAGTTGGGCAACCTTGGTTAAAGAACAAAGTTCCTAATCTGTTTACTCCTAACTGGAATTCATGACTTGAACACTGATATTTCTGAATACGGAGCGTCAAGTGACAGCTAACGTCTCTAATCATTAACTGCGTGAGCGTTGGATGACGGCCAACGACTCCACTCTTGAATACTTGAGACTATAAGCGCAAATCCTGAATACTGAATACCTGGGCTATAAGCCCAACCCAAGACTAGTTGGTCAAATAGAGTCGGCAAGGGCTTGGTCAAGGAGATCGACGAACCTTTATACTTCTTTGACGTTTGGGCCCAGTAGGGGGTGATTGGTGGACGGAGATCGACGTTTAGTGGTGATCTACGGACATTATAATTCTATGGTTGACAGAGAGTCAACGGACCCTGAACAAGTTGCGGTGAAACCTGTTCCTGAGAGCAGCCCATATCCCTTGCCATGAATGTGTTCTTTACCGTATACTATTGCATGATCTATCTGGCTACCTGATTAACTATACACTAGGTCATGATCTATTTGAGTTTGACTTGTTTCTTGATATCCTGTGTATGGTATCTTACCTGCTATTTTACCTACCTATTTTCTTGGAATCTCACTGGGCTTCTAGCTCATTCCATGCAATTTGTTTTCCTTACAGGGGTAAGAACATGAGAGTGGGAATTGAAGAAGACATAGACTTTGTGTAGGTTTTGTTAGTTGCTCGCATAGGCGCTCCTTAGCTTTCTAGCAGGTTTGCTTGGTTTTATTTTGTAAACTTGACTCCTTGGCTATATTAAGAGATTGTTTAAACATTTGATGTCTACGCTTATATATCTAAGGTTGTAATTGTTATTGCTCTTCTTACTTGAGGTTGTTATTTTGTAAATTCTTGGTACGTGAATGAGTCCTGGCGAGAGTTGGGCAGGCGGTCCGCCAAACCCTTGGGTACACCACAGGAGGAGGTTGGGCTATCACAAACCTCTGCATCTAACGACAAACATATGTAGTTGTATACAATCTTGAAATAATTTTAAATCCCACAACTTCACCATCCAATATGGTTAGAACAAATTTGACTATACATGTGGAGATGATTTAAAAGTCAACTTTTTCAGCCTTCACAGGAAAATATTTAACCAAAGAAAATTTGTCAAACATGATATTCTCTCCAGAGTCAATATTTTTGTGGCTTGGGAAAACAATTGATGCCATAGATGTGACAGACAACTAATGAGGTTTATTTGTAACTAGAGGTATTTTATTGATTTCAATCTCCCCAAAAGGACTTTTATTTTCCTCATATGGGATTACAACTGCATCTTCATATTTGCTAGACACCAAATTTGCTTAAGGTTCAATAGCTGAGTCAAGAAGTTCTTCAACATCTTTGGCACCTTCAACATCCTTTATACCTACATATAAATTACAATCCATATGTGCAACATGTAACAAATTGGTTGCAATCAATTAACTGGACATGGATTTTGAACGCGGCTTCAATGGCATAAGGACAATATTTTTGCCATTTCGACAAAATGATATATATTGTCACATCTACTATATGCTACATTTACAACACATTGCCATGGTCTATCAAGCAATAAGTGACAAGCATTGATGTCCACAACATCACACAAAACTTTATCTACATAATAGCCTATTGAAAATGGAACATGACACCTTGCAGTCACTTCAACAAATTCTACCCTTTATTATCTAACCAATTCTATAAGGTTCAAAACGCTCTTTAATTGAAAATTTTAACAAATTCATTATGATGCTAGAGATAATATTTCAATAATTACCACCATTACATACCAAATTAAAGATGAGATTAAAAGTTCTGTACTTGGTTCGGAATAATTGATGTCATTGTGTCTCATCCTTCCTTAGCAAAAAATTGTGAACCATATACACAGGCTATTTGTTCTAACAAAGATTATCCATAGGGTTAGGGATAATCCTGCCAAAACTTGCCAAAGTTTCATCATCTGAGGATGATGCCTCACAACTTAGTTGTCTATGAGGTTGATGTAGACCATGTTGAATAAGGGTATGATCATGAGCAACTCTCCTAGAAACCCCACCATTTTTTCATGGTCCAACTTATGGTACAGTGTTATAACAATCATCATAGCAGAAGCCTACTCTGACACCAACTGACGCAATGGCAGAAGCTTGAGAAAAGGAGTTACATGAACACGCTCTATAAGAAGAACCAATGGTTGATACAAGACCAAACCCCAAAATATAACGAAGATTCAACAAGAATCTAGACCTAGCGCACACCCAAAGAAAACGTATAAATCGAAACAACATGAAAAGCATTAAAATTTCAATAATAATGTCAAAAGCGCTCAAAATAACCATAAGAATGGCTATTTATAGGTTACAAGTGTTCTAAACTGAAAAGGAAAGAAAATACACTTAAAATCAGAAAATAACTAAAATTTGCAATATGCACTGACCAAGGATCCACGAATGGATCCAAGCCGACTAGGCACGGATCTGCCTTGCTGATCTGTGTCGCTACTGTCTGCCTTAAATCTAGCCCTGCAATCTGATGCTAGATCCAAGAGTAGGATTGCCTTTTGAAGTGGATCTGCAGGCAAATCCGTGGGCTGAGGGATGGATCTGTGCATGCTCAATGCAATTTTGCAGCTCCAAGGATTGATTTTCCGTTGCTCCATTGCGAGATCCAGTTGTTATTGTGGACATGCAAGAAATCGCGTTCCACAACACCATTTGAAAACAATGCATCTACAATCCAATTTCTAAACTAAGAAGAATAGCTATACGTTTGAGTTGGAAAGCTTCCCTATCGATCTTTGGTTAAACTTCACTTTGGATGCTTGAACTTTAATTTTAGATTCTTTATCCCTTAAAGTATGAAATCCATCATAGTTTAGTCATTACACATTAATGTTGGATAGTTTTTCCTCTAAAGCATGAAATCCATTTCACATTAGTCCTTAAACTTTAAGTAAGTTTACGGATTAAGGGTCCGTTTGGTTGGACTGAAAATATTTTCCTTAGGAAAATATTTTCCATCGAAGTCATTTTCCTGGAAAATCACTTCCTTCCCCATAATTTTCCAATGTTTGGTTATTAAGTGAAAATATTTTCCAAATTCCTTTTTTCATAATTTTCTGATATTTGGTTTGTCAATGAAAATATTTTCTGATATGTTTGTTGATATGTTGCAAAACAAGCTCCACCGCTTGCATGCTCTTAAATTGAACACCTTGTTTTTCAAGTAAAATTTTTATTATATAGTTATCATTTGTTAGACTTTACATTAAAAATGATAGTAAGAATGTCATTATAAAAAAGTGAAATGCAATTAACATTTCATTTTTGCTTATCAAGACACAAATCTTTCAAGTATAATCTTTGCATTGAAGCAAAAAATATCTTGCTTTAGTTGGACAAATGGCAACTTCTCGTGACAAAATGGGAACGAACAACAAAACAAGAAGTCGAGTTCCCTGCATCCCAAATTTATATTTATATACTACGAGTACATATATACATACATATATATATATATTTTTTTGGTGTAGTTGGTGGTAATTACTGCAAATAGAACGCAATGAATTGGACAGCAATGAATCATCAAGTGTAGTAGCAACTGCTGCTGCTACTCAGCATTGCAGAAATGGATCTCAACTTGTACACAGTCTTATACGGACATGCAAGGCAGAACAGCAAATAAGATGAGTCTGAACTGAATGCACCACTGGTTCATGTTCTTGGAATCTGATTAAAAGTATATGAAAGTGCCTAACTCCAACTTATGTTCTAAACACTAAATATTGAAGCTCAAATTAGAGGAGCAACGTAACTCATTCAAGAAAAGGGCACTTTCTAATTCAGACCCTGGAAAAGGAACAGAAATATATGCAGCACATAGGGAATGACAATTGTAACTCCCCTTATGTTCAGTAGTAAAGCAAGCATTCTTGTTTTCTAGATGTATATAACAATCAAATTCAAATACTTCTATATGGCAATTCCTGCATGTGAAGGCTGCTAAATGCACATCTTTAACCACAAATCTAAAATCCTAGTAAATGTAGACAGAGTTCCTCCATAAAAGCCTGAAAGGCAAGAATTCATATGCCAATACTTAAAACTTGTGCTGACAACATCAAAAGCACGTATTGGAACACATTGAGAAGACCAACTCAAGCACTGATCAGCTAGAATATCAGCACCAATAAACTCGGATGTCTAGACACATACATTACTGAGTTAACTGCAGCCTGCAGGGCTATGTCTCTCAAATCGTCTTTAGGACCTCAAGATATCAAATGAAGTCCTCAACTCATCTAAACTAGGAATCCACAAGCCATACAAATTCAGTGAGAAAAGCATACTGTAATCAAAAACCAAGATTTGGAGTCTAGATCACCTCCAGTCAGCCCTCCTTTTTTCCACTTCTAGATCACCTCCAAGGTTCAATGGTGCTGAAACACAACAGGAAAAATAAATATCTTAATACGTGAGAGAAGCATCAAGCCAAAGTGATGCAGGGGTCTCAATTGTAGAGTGATGCGGGTTATACCAATAGCAGTTAATGTTCTCCTTAAATGTGGGCGGGCCCAAGAAAAATAAGAGTATAAAAGAGGAAACAGACCAGAAGAATGAAAGAGTAAAACAGAAAAAGAGTAGTATTTGACTGTTGGGCAGCTCCATAGAACTGAATGGTTGACCCCTTGATTAAAGAAAAAGCACGTATCCCACTCTGATTGGTGTTTTTTTTAGTCTCCCACTCTGATTTCTTTGTAACCTCTAGTCCATTGTTGAAAACTGATCAAACATGTTACTTGCTTTTAAGTTTGTGTCCATTGCATTATCAGGTTTACTTTGTAGAATTTTTCGTTTGGAGATGAAGATATGCAATAATTTTTCTCTTTTTGTGGATAACACAAATTAAAACTAGATATTAATTAGCTGACAAAAACCATATTCAATTTGATGTTAATTTGTACATTGTCATTAACACAAAAACTTCATAGTCATGGAACTAACATCTGTGATACATTGATTGTAATCATCCACCTCTGCTGACAATTTCTCTAGCAAAAGCATCTACCCTTTGCTTTGCTGTTCTAAAGAAAGTTGTGTAACGAAATCTTGTCATGATGAATCAGAATTTTGTGTACAGGACCAGAATTTGTGCCTGATTTTTGCAGGTCCATGAGAAAAGGATGTATTCAGATTTCCCCAGTGTGTTTTACTTTGTCTTTTTCCCTCAAGTCTCATCACCATCTCCCATGATTTTTTGCTCCCACACTATCCTACAACCCCTTTGCTTCCTCGTCTCTTTTGGTAACAAAACAAAACATTTTACTTACTAGTGCAACAAAACTTGATCAGTAGGATAACATATGATGTTTATTAATAAGGTTTTCCTCTTCTGTTTTTCAGGTTCATGATAAACAAGAAAAGGGTGACTTCATGCCCCTTGTCGCTGGGGCAAAGTGATAATTAGCTACTAATCAAGTAACCAACCAAGCAGGCCTTGCCTCTTGAGTCTCACCAGATTGTAAGAAAAACACTACCCTACCCTACCCGGATTCTGATTCCAAGAATCATAAAACCCCCAAAACTCAGCAGCCAAATTAATTCATTAGCATCAATCAAATCAGATTTAACCCTAATCAGGTAAGAACAAACTAAAACAAAAGCAACCCACAAAAATTCATTCAAATCCAACTTCGAAAGGAAACAAACGAAATTTGTGTGCAATTGTATATACAGACGCAGTGAAGGTGTTTGTGCGTGAAGACGAGAAACTGAGAGTTAAAAAAACCTGCCGAATGAAGATGACTCGTAAGTATATAGATTATGTAGTGGTAGCCGCCGAGATAGTGTCGTCGAAGGAGGTGATCGCCACTGGGGACTGACGCCGGAGGAAGCGGGAATGGGGGTTCTTCGGGAATGAAAGGAAAAAAAAATGAGAGAGAGAGACAGAGACAGAGACAGAGACAGAGATGCCGGAGTAGTTTACCTCATGAGATGCCGGGAATGAAAGGTATTGTCCTTGGATTTGTTTGCTGCTGTCGAAAATCCTTGCGAGGCTGTGAAAAGAAGGGAAAATAACTTCACAATAGAGGCTAAGGAAGTTATTTTCCTCCCATGGACGTAACTTATTTTCTCTCAGAAATTATTTTCCCCAATTATTTGGTTACCAAACACTGGAAAATGTGGAAAATGTTTTCTGGAAAACATTTTCCACCCAAACAAACAGACCCTAAAGTGAGATGAATTTCCTATGTTATGAAGTAAAGCATCCAACATTGAAGCTTGAAAATTAAAGTGAGAATGTGTTTATAGTTTAAAGGTACAAAATAGAATTAGCATTGATTTTTTCTTTAAAAAGAGATAGTAGAAAAACCAAAAATTGACATCATTTTACGACAAGTAGAACTTCCCTTTATTATACAGTACACATCGTGCTTTAGATAGTACAAACAACATAGCATAACACACAAAAAAACCAGGAAATACATTTTATGAATCCAGCATTACTCTAAATAGCAAATGATGAATCCAGGCACAAGTTAAAAGCACACTTACAATATTTTTTGGTACATGAACTTCACGTGAAGTACAAGAAAGTCTCAACAGCACACATACAAATAATTCTTGGTAAATGAACTTGATAGGAAAGTGGTATAGGAGAAAGTCTCCAGATCATTGAAGTCCTCAAGCGTTAGTTTCTTCATCGTTGTGGAGGAAGAACTTGAACCATCCAGCTGACAGTTTTGGATACCTTTTCAGACCATGAGCATAGTCAATGAAGTTCATACCAAAACGAGAATTAAAACCTGTGCTCCATTCTAAATTGTCCATCAATGACCAGACATAGTATCCTTTCACATTTGCTCCCTTGCTGCATTAAACACAACAACATGAAAGTTTCAGGATGTATATTTTCTCCTAAAATAAATAAAATGAAAAGCCTTGAAGTCGGCCTTAATTTACTCATTCAATTAAGGAAGATGATTTAGTAGATGTGAATGTTCAGTTTCTAAGAGCTAAATGTACGGGAAAACTAAAAATTTGCGTAGGATTTGTGGTCCCTAGGTTTTCTATCCATTTCTTTGGTTAAAAAAGGGTATATACTGGCAAAAGATTCTGAAATTTTCTCTTTGCTTGCTCTTGACTTTTAGTATAAGTTGGATATCCATGTAAATGCTTGTTTCCATCAATTAACTTGAACTATTAGAGGAATAAATTTTTCAGAAATTGGCAGAAATTTGTTTTTGGGCCACAAATTGGTAGAATTAGTGATAGCAAAACTTGGATAGAATTTGAAAGATTATTTGTTTAACCATACATGAGAATAGCAATATCTATTCCAAATAAGATCTCAGTGCTTTAATTTTCATCATATTTATATGTGCAACCTTGATTAGATGGCCTAAAGTCAATTTTTTTAAAGTATGAACCATCAAATCAAAAAAATACTGAACGTAATAACAATAGTAGAAGCCAAAGATCTTACTCTATTGCTTTCTTCAGAAATCGAAGATGCCTGTAGTGATAAGATATCCTTTTGGGGTCAAAAAAAGCTAGCCAGAAAGACAAGTTCTTTTCATTGAACTCATCACGCCCTGCAAGATATGCATATATAGGTCAAAGATTGTTTACGGAATGTGCAATTTGTGACAACTTATAGATGGTAAGATTTATAATTGCAAACATCATGCAACAAGCAGCGCATTTGGTGGAGCTTAACATATTGTATCGCCAGAAAACAAAATTAAATACAGTGCCCCAGATACAAGTGTTCTATTAATTAATCTCCAAATAACATCTTCCATTTCTTTTTCCACAAACCTACTTAACAATTAATAGATTTAAGGGCAAATTACATTTTACCCCCTATAGTTTAATATTTTTTGTACATAACCCTCCTATGGTTTCAAAAGTTATATCCCCTCATAGTTGAGATTGAAATATCAAAGTGATGGAAATGATCATTTGTAACGAAACCATTAAAAATGTCAAAATTACCCTTGTTTAAAAATTAAAATGACTGATGTAACCAAAATATATAAACATAATATATATGACATACTAACCCCGTATGGTTTTATGTTTTACCATATAACTCCCTTATGATTTAATATTTTATCATATAACCCCTTTATGATTTTCAAAATATACACACAACCCTTCATATGGTTAATAAATAATTTTCAACTTTACATAGCAGTATTTTTGACATTTTAAGTGACTCAGTTAATAATTGCAAATTCCATTACTTTGACACTTCAATCCAAACCATGATGGAATTATGTATAGTTTTTGAAACCATAGGAGGATTATGATAAAAAATACTAAATTACAGGGGGTAAAGTGTAATTTGCTCAGATTTAATAATCGTCTAAACCAATAATGCAACTAACTAAGAGTCAATTAACATACCATTCTCAGTTATGTAAATATGGGGGTTGTTGTATTTCTCTCGAATGTAATCAACATGTTCCAAGAGTCCTTTTGGATAAACGTAGAGCCAGTCAGAAGCAGCCTGCAAAATGCTGAGATAGTCATCATATTGTGACAGTGATACAAGGACAAAAAAATGCCATCCCTTGCAAGTGTCAAAAAATTCGTGTTTATCTCTTCAAAGTTTTTCATTGACACGATATGAACCATCCATAAATCAATTCTGCAAAAGCAGGCCTTCTTCATTTTTCGTTGACATCTGCGATATATAAAAATTAAAGGAAGAGCCTTACCCGTTCTCCAATTGGTTTGCCATTACGGTAAGCTGCAAGAAAGAAATTAAGTTAATATTGTCGAGAAATATGCTGAAGTACTAATCGTGATGTTGGAGAGAAGTATTTAATTATCATATAGTAGACTTTGAAGTATTTAGTTCTAAAATTGCATTCCAATTAATGGATGAAGGCAAAGGCATTGGGACTTACGAGTGCATTTAGCCCGAGAATCCAAAGTGTAAGGAGGACCTGGTTCGTTGAGCACATAGTTAGCAGTGTAGTAGTTGAATCCCAGGAAATCATATGATCCTTTCAAGAGTTCTGATTCCGGTTTAGAAAACTTTGGAAGTCGATGGCCTACAAGAGACCGCATTGAACTTGGATAGTCGCCATGAGTTATAGGATCCATGAACCTGAAATAAGCATGACGAGGGACTTACTGTTCTTATTTGAAGAAGATTGTAGTAAGAATCAAGTATAATTTGGACTTCTATTTGTATGGATCTACAAGTTGACAAATGCATGTCATGGATGTTATACATTACCAACTTTTAATCCATACAATCAAGTTAGAGATCCTAAGATCCCGTTTTACTGATCATCTAATGGTAGTTAACCCTCAAATGTATTGAATTCCATGGATAAAATAGGAGTATTAATATTATTTGTCATTAGAACTTTCGAAAGAAAGTTAACATATGAAAGCTTCTTAGTCACAAATTGTAGACAGAAACATTAAGGTACCCAAAACATCGTACTCAATAACAAAATTAAAAAAAAATTAACCTCATGCTCACCTTAAAGTTTAAAGCTTAATTAGCATAATGTATTGGAATTATGAAAAAATAATTGCCGGCACTCGTATGCTTTCTCACCATCCAAACATGAAGTCGATTGCCCTTTGTGCAGCATCCCGATCTTCTTTAGTATTGTGGTAAGGTACAGCCCAATTTGACACAAGTGTAATACCAATTTTACCCTTTTGGCTTCTCTGCAAAATGTAAAAAATAATACTCCTGTTATATTCAAGAAAATAATAATAATATATCACAGCACTAGATTTCATTGAAACATACTGAAATAATACACACCTAGCAAGTTATAGCGATAATCTTTAAAGAAAGGTCCATTTTAGTTACAGAAATTGGTAAATCTTCTCTAGCTCTTGAGTATCAACAGCTTGAATTAACTCTGATGAATAGCTTAATTTTTTAAATTTTTTTCTAACAAAGGAGAGGTGGGATTAAAGAAACGAAAAAAATAGAGAGAAATTTGAATACAAGGCCTCTAATTCCTTAGGGTTCAAACTTAAATTCTCAAACAGATAGATTATTAATTTAAACTGATTAGCAGATGCACCATCTCTGTACTAAAATTTGTCATGATATCCAAACTCAAACCTGATACTTCTGCCTGTATAATTGAACAGTAGCAGCATGAGCCAGAAGTTGGTGGTGTGACACTATGTATGGCTCAGTGGCGGCGTTCCCTTGCTTGGGAGCACCAGCAAATTCCGATGCTTGCTGTGAAGTTGCCTTGCTTGAGGGAAACTGGAATGCTATGTCAGTTCTTGCATTAGAAGAATCTCCACGACCAGGTGCCAAAGTGCCCGTTGCATACCCTCCCACACTGAAGCTCCATGGCTCGTTGAATGTTATCCAGTGTTTCACTCGATCACCAAATCTGCTGAAGCATAGGTCTACGTAATCCACGAAGTCAATCCTACAAAACCAATAAAACAGTATATTTTAGGCATCAATTTTCTTTTAAGGCATCAATTTGATAAACAAATAGGGAACTCTAGCCAAAAGTGTGTGCGATTTTGACTAGTAATTGATAAGGATGTCACAGTTTTCAGCTATTCGTTGTAAATAAAATAATACGAGTTCTATATTCCGAGTGACATTTAGAATAGATAAGTCAAATTTATCCCACGCTTTACGGATCCAAGTTATGCCACACTTTACGGATCCAAGTTTCAATCACACTTTTTTTAAATTTTCCCGATCAAGAATCGGTGGAAGTCAAACCTTTTGTCGTATCAAATTGCTTTTCATGCATAAAAAAATTGAAGAATACATGTATACTGGAATTTGGAATCATAGAAGTTAATATAGTGCTGGCTAGTCTACTAATTGCAAGTTCACGTACACAATCTTCTTGTCAAGAAACCCATAGTATTCATCCTCCAATGCTTGGGGTACATCCCAATGGAAGATAGTCACCATTGGCTTTATACCTGTAATTAAGTATATATTTTTCAAACTAAAAGCAATATGTGTATTTGTCAATAACATTATCAAGAGGATAAAATGAAATAAATGTATGTCTTTGAGGGGATATAATTGACCGTTGGCAAGCAGCTCGTCTATGAGGCTATTGTAGAATTGTATTCCTTTCTCGTTTATCCCAGCTCCATTAGTTCTTCTTCCAGCTGAGAAGCATTACACATTTTGGAAAATTTTTATGAGCGAATTTTTGAATTTCAAAACAATTATATGGCTGATAAAGATAGAATATTCATCATTTGAACCAAAAGTTTTTCTAGTTCGAGGTGACTATGGTTCTTACTAGGCAATATTCTAGGCCATGAGATTGAGAATCTGTAGGAATCAAGTCCCATTTCCTTCATCACCCGCACATCATCCTGAAAAATGTTTAAAATTCACCACATAGTAATGATTTTCTTCGAAAGGAAAGAAAACGAAAGCAAAAGTAACAAATTTTCTTTCTTGAAAAGCAAAGCCCAAAATGCAAAGAAGAGTTTCAGCAGTCACTACTGTACTTTGTAGTGGCGATAATGTGCAATGGCATCGAGTCCTCCAGCTTGAACAATTTCTACAATTTAAAGTTAAAATAGAACAGAAAAAATGTTATCAGAAGTCATAGAAACTGTAGAATATGTGAAATGTGGCACAAAAATTGTGCCTAATTTTGATTTCTTAAGCTGCATCCTGTTCTTGGAGAAGATTAAGATTTGACGTCAATTCAACTTAACAAAATTTCTTGGATTTGGGACAGTTGACTCGCCATTTTAATGTTTCGGAAGATTTCATCTGGAGAGTTGGTTTTTGCACAAAAAATGGTGTGTGCCCTTCATTTGTTGTGTTAATGCCAACTCTCCAGATGAAATCTTCCAAAACATTACTCTTCTGGGCAAAAAATTGATGTCTACCCTTGCAGAAAACTATAACATGTTATTGACAAAATTAGTAAAAATTGGGTCAAAAAGAAAAAAAGTAATAATCTGGAGTACAAAAGCAAAAAAGGTCAACAGTAAGTTGAATTATTTACGGCATACCCAAAATTAGAAATGTAAACACAATTTATTTTAAAACAAAAAATGGCATTTTTGTAAAAGTCTTGTAGAAAGATAGTAGTGAAACATGTTCTTGAAGTCAAAACCTGCTGCCGTGTCTTTGCACGTCTTCCCATTTGATGATAAATAGACGTTTTGTGTTTTTAAGAAGAAATATTTTAAATCATCAATGAATTTTTGGACTAGCATCAATAAATCATTCATCCATTTGAGAGTTCAGACAAAGAAAGAGAAAGAGACCTGGATGTCTATCAATAAGAAAAGTATCCCATATACTTGGTCCCCTTCCATCTATATCAGGTGCACCTTCGTACTGATCAGAGCAACAAGGGGGAAAGAACAAAAGAAGAAGAAAAAAAAAAGTTAGTGCTTAATGGTATAAATGGTGGCAAGAAGAGAAGAATTAACTTGCAAGTTAAATGGCTATACCTGAAAAGCTGAAGCAGAAGCCCCGAAAAGGAAACCATTAGGGAAATCTTGGCGTCTGAGGGATCCCTCAGTTGGGAACACATGACTCTCTGGTGTCTCCATTTTGTGGGTTTTAGGCAGTGATTTTCAGTTAGTTCATATTAGAGGCCTATTTATAGGTGGAATGAAAGGGGGGTTTGAAGGGGTATGGAATCCAATCTCTTTTCTTTTCTTTCTTTTTTTTTGACGAATTAATGGTGGAGGTGGACACATCCTTTCGTCTATTCTCATAAGTAACCGTGACTTTGATCGTACAGTTTTATTTATTCTTTTTTTTAAAAAGAAAATGACATTCTTTGAAATTTGGACCTTAAGTATGTTTGGAATGCTATTTTTAAGATTTTTTGTAGGAAAATGTATTGTAGCGATTTGATGTATGTGAGGTAAAAATGCAATTAAAAAATGTATTCACGAAAGACGTAAAATTTTTTTGGCAAAAGATCACAATCCAAGCAATTATATTGTAATTTTTTGGATATTTTTGTAGAAAAATTTCCTGTAGCACTTTTTCAAGATGTGATGTATGTAAGATAAACAAAAATAAGTAAAAATATTATATCTAATATTCTCACAAAAATCCAAAAAAAATTGTTCTACAAAAAATGCTATCCAAAGAAGGCCTAAAGTACCGGGCATGCTTGAACCCCCCCCCCCCCCCCCTCCTCCTCTTTCCAGCTTAATAGGTGAGATTATGTGTTATTTTGAGCATATCCTTTTTGCATTCTAGTCATAGGAAAATGGTTAATACTTAATTGGTGGTTTTAATAATTTTATTATTAGTATGAATTAATTCCAGAAGCCTTAGCTATGAATATTGTTAGCTAGAAACTAGTAGTACAAATGTTGTTAAAAAATTGAAAAAAAAAATGTATGAAGTTTTGGTCTACTAATGGAGTTTAAACGGGAAAGTTGGATGCTTTGTTTTTTCCATGGAAATAGCTGGCATGTTCACACGTAATTTCTCAATCAATGCTGGACCCTGCGATGCAGAGGCCTATGCATAAGTATGCAGAAACTCCAGTCCATTCACACTTTGTTGATAAGTCCGTTTAGATAGAAAATTATCTGGGGAAAGAAATAATTGATTGAGGCGTCCTTGGATAGATGATTATTTGAAAAAAAAAATTATAACATAATATTATATTGAAAGTGGGGTGGGATTTGAAAAACGAAAAACAGATAAGGGGACTGAAAAAGCATATTTACGATACAAGAACAAATATCATTTACATGCCAGAGATTGGATGGCCGGAAATTTCTGCTCAAGTGTCTGATGAATGTTGCCATTTGTGATCGAAGTAATGGTCAAAACAAAGGAACGTTCAGCATCAAAAATTTACTCTCAGCTGACAAGCTGGTGGTAGAAACGTAGGTGAAGCAGTGAAGAAGGTAAAGATGCATAAATGAAGTTTGGTCCGCCGATAAAATTAAAGCTTACGCGTTAAGCACAGTTTGCTGCAGTTCTTGATTGCTTTGGAGAAGGTTGGAATTTGGATGCTTTTACCAAACTTGCTTTTGGCATTTTGTGTTATGTTAGAGAACACTGAATATATTCTGATGATGACACATTAATTTTTTAGGGCAAATTACACTTGACCCCCTGTAATTTAGTATTTTTTACATAATCTCCTATAGTTTCAAATACCATACATAACTCTCTTATGGTTTAAATTAAAGTGTCAAAATGACGAAAATAATCATTCGTAACGGAAACTTTAAAAAATATCAAAATTACCCTTATAAATACATAACACACTAATCTCATATGGTTTTATATTTTATCATATAATCCCTTGTGATTTAATACTTTACCATATAATCCCCTTATGATTTTTAAAATATACATATAAACCCCTTGGTTAATAAATAATTTTTAACTTTACATAAGGGTATTTTTGATATTTTAGGTGATTCCGTTACGAATGATCATTTCCATTACTTTGACACTTTGATCCAAACCACGAGACGATTATATATAGTTTTTGAAATCATAGGAGGGTTATGTAAAAAAATACTAAACCACAACAAGGTAAAGTGTAATTTGTCCTTTTTTAAAGTTCGTATGCTATGTGTAAAATTTTCTCTAGTCTAGGTAGAAAACATTGAACAATTATTGGATCCCCTGTTTTTGGAATGTTTTTCAAAAACTAGTTTTTCAAATACAATAAAAATTTTTAAAAAGTACTCTAAAAGGAAATCTAAAAATTAGTTTAAATTTTTTTAAAATTTTAAAAAATATCTCAAAATATATTCTAGAAACTCTTCTACTCTTAAATATCCCAAAATATTTTCTAAAAATATTCCAAAATATACTCTAAAAACTCTGCTACAGCAAAGTTTTTTAAAAATACCCCAAAAAACAGCTAATCCAAACGGAGCTTTTTTTTCCTAAGCAGCATCTGGAAGAGAACGTACGTCTTAAATCTTTAATTTTAGATAAATCAAGATTAAGTGTAGTTGTTAGTTTTTTATCCAAATGGCTACACTTTTTGCCATGTATGGACTAAAAAAGCTATACGAGATAAATAACTGCTGTGGTTAGCTTTGACACGATTTCATTAACTCAAGCTACAAATTTGGGCAAAAAAATGAATATTACAAGTTTCACTGAAGCTTTAGGCTCTATTTGGATTGAGAGTCTTTTAAAATAAAATTTAAAATAGTTGTCGTTTTTAAATATTCCATGGAATGGTGCTTTTGCGATATTTTATAAAGATTGTCTCAAATTTGCCCATAAAATGACCAGAAAGTGTCAAAAATGGCCACAAACAAATGTTTTTTACCTGAAACTTTAGAGATAAAATTATCCAACACCCCAAATAATGTGGATGAAAAGTGCATTTTTCGCATCTTAATTAAGGCTAATATCTAGACTTTTTTTTCCCTCACGCAACATCATCTGTTATTTGTTCTGTCTTACTCGAAAAGAAAAGGGAATCCCAATTGTGTTATATGAGAGATTAAAATAAAAATACGCATGTAGACTAGAGGAATGCACTATTACTGCATAGTCCAAATTTTTTAATTGCAAGTGCAACATTTTGAATATTCAACCTACAACCTAAAGGGACTTTAACCTCCCTTTTTAGTGGTCAACTTAGCAAAGACAAGTTGATTAAGGCCAATATTTAGACAAGCAAGCTGAAATGTTCACTAGTCCGAAGTTGAAATTTAGCGGCCAACTTGTTTGATACTAATTAAGTTCCTGCTCATAATTAACTTTAGGCATTTAATTGTCATAGAATATTTTAATATTTGAAGTTTTTGCATCTATAATACTTTGGACGAGAAGGAGAAACGTGAAATTAAAAAACATAGCTATAGATAGTACTTTGAACAATAGAGTGGGGGATATCACAGCACAAGAAATTAAGAATAGGCCTCAGTTTAGAATTACAAGAGAAGTGGAGAACATATGGCCTTTTTGGTAGGTACATTTTTTCTTTTGCAAAAATTAAGGAAAAAATTAATTCTCGTTGAGTTCATTACCATCTTCTATATTTTTCACAATATTAGTAAAGTTTCGGCAATAGAATAAAAAAGCAATCATTAGTATAAACATCTTGAAATTTCATAATTTGTTTGAACAATTTTGGCAAATTAGAACAAATAAAAGTTGACATTTTATCCTCTAAAAATGTACTATTAATATCTGATTAACATAAATCAAGCCATTTATACCACGTCCGGAGAAGGGAATGGGAATCGATGACAGGTACCCCATGCCAAAGACAGAAAGGAAAAAGCGATTCTTTTCCCCTTTTAAGAGAAGAAGAAAGAATGGTGAGATTACTAGCTTTGAGTATCAAGAATGAAACTTCTTTGCCCCATAATTAAGGAAAAAATGGATTTGTCTTGATTACACCGTGTTGTTGGGATGTATTTTCCAGTCTATATTAACGTTAGCCACTTTGCATAAACTTCATAAAAAGGGCTTCAAACAATTAGTCGTTTTTTATAGTAGCATTAAAATGCTTCTCATTTAAACTGCTTCCATGCATGAAAGAAACCTAAGTACACTCAAAAAGTGTCGTTTATAATTGTTTCCCAACCTTCCTGGCTAAATTTAGGCAATAGAAAATTTCTAGCATAGGTAATAGGGTTTTTGGAGCAGATATTTAGTGGGCACTCGTAAATGCACATAAATCACACCTAACATATTATATGAATATACTCACTAATAATTATCATACCTTACATTTACACATTTTTCCTTTTTAATTTTTACTTTTCCAAAATATTATATTATTTGAACTCTATACTAAGCACTTGATAGATAAACCCTAGATAACATTCATAGACATATTTGTTGAACTCATCAATTGCCCAAGGCTTCCCAATTTAAATTTGACAAACTACAAAAAATCAATAGTTGTTACCAAAAATAGTTTAAAAAAAACATACAAGACCACCACTAAGGTCTATATTATTTTCCATTCCAAATGTTATATTAGGTGTTTGATGTGAATATAATTTTGTTGGCTGCTGTAACATGTTTATTGATTTATTGTTTATGTTTCCTACTTATTACAAATTTGTGGCTTAAGTCCCTACCTTACATGCATCAATAATTATTGATTTACATATTCAGACTTTATTTCTAATACCAAAAATTAAGAGTTCCATAATGCCATAATAATTGACTGTCTTATTTTTCCTTGAAAATATAGATTACAGTGCAAAATTACCTAATATTGAGAATAAAACAACAAATTCTCTTAACATTTTCTCTTTCTCTTAACTTCTTATTTGATATTAGCATTTTTGTTAGAAATCAACACTAAAATAAGAATCTTCTAAGATTTTTCATAAAAAATTATTACATTTGTGATTCAAGATTTAGGCCCATACTGCGCGTTGGTCAAAGTGCTAGTTCATGGTTAAAAAAACAAGATATAGACAACAGATTTGATAATAACACGTCTTAGAAAGAATGCTTTCAAACAACTCTTCCCAAAAGTCCATACACTATCAGTGTACGAAAGGTTAACCACTTAAACTAATGAATTATAAACCCTTCACGTCGATGTCCGAGGTTCCCTAGTTGTAATAAAACCATCCAGCCAATATGGTCGGCTTCTCTATCAGCCAAATTGAAAAGTGATTTATTAGCTTCAAAACTTGACCTAGTCCACATATGAATTAACTGGTGAATATGCATTAACCTAATAGTTTCTAACTTTTAGTTTTTTGTCCACAAAGTAATCGAATAAGTACATTTTCTTCCCCGTGCTTTACCAGAAAATATATTTTGTGTGGATAGTTGTTAGTTTAATAATATGAATTTTAAAGTTGTGAAAAAATAAGAAAAAGAAATAACTAAGTTGGTCATTGGATATAGGGTAAAGTGCATCACGAGTTACCAAACTTCTATGATGTCTCATCTAACTAACTGTATTTTATGTTAATTAATCCACTAAACTCTTGAAGTGTTCGATTGGGTCATTTTGTCTCTTCTCTCCTAGTCAAAAGTGAAGGAATTGTTTCGCTTGGCCCCGTTTGGATTGCGATTTTCCTCAGAAAAATTGTTTCGTTTTCCATGAACACATTTGCCTATCACTTTTTTACCTCACATATATCAAATCGTTACAGTAATTTTTCTCTAGAAAATCCAGAAAAATGCAATCCAAATGGGGAGCATGTAATTGGCACAACACATTTGAGGGGCATTTTTGTTAGTTTTTAGATGAAAAAATAATATAGTGGGGTAAGTGAAACTTTAGTGACTATTGGCATGCTTTTATGAAAAACATTTTTGGAATTTAAAGAAAAAAAATGGAAATTTTCTCAAAAAAGAGAATTATAAACAAGTGGCCATTGCAGTCCTAAATCTTTTGGGAAAATGATAAAAGAATTTTAGCAAGACAAGATTTATATTTAAGGAAAGAAGACATTGAAAAACTTCGATAAGAAACACAACATAACATTTACGGAAATATTGTAATTGTGAATGGTTAAAGTAGAACAATAAGAAACTTAGGAAGTATTGTTGTTTTAATCCCAAATATTTGGTCTATGTGCCAAATCGTTCTCTAATATTTTAGCCAAAACAAATTTGGCCCAAAAAATTTTTGATTTTGGAAAAAATTAGGACAATTAATGAAAAATCGCAATAGCTAATGGCCAAAATCAAATTGGTGTTAATCAAAAGTTTTGGCTTTACATTTTCAGTCCGTAATATTTGAAGTTTTGGGCGATATGGTCCCTTACGTTTCAAGTAGCTACAGTTAGAGGTTTTAAGATGAAATGGAAAGTCAATTCAATTACATATATGACAAATATGTTCCCAAATTTCTATGAGAATTCATGAAAATATCTTTGTTATATAAGTTACAATCGGATAAAATAAAAAAAGAAAAGGAGAATTCTAGCATTAATATAAAAACTTTATTATCATCACTACTAGTCAATGTTTTGAAAACTATGGCACCGGTCCAGTTCTATGTTATAGTTGACTTTGTTAGAAAATCGGTCAAAACGGGTCGAACCGTGAAAATCGCTGAACCGGATTGAACCGGTGGTTTCCGGTTTTCAACTTTCCCCTCTTTTTTTTTAATTTTGCAAAATGCAGCTATCAAAATTCGAATTCAAGACCTTTGTAATAAAAAATCAATGTATTAACCGTTGCACCATCACATCTTATTAGTTTTTTTTATAACTTATTTATATAAAACAAACACTCATATTTCTTTTTTCCATTTTTCTTACAAAATCTCATCCTCTCATGGCTCTTTCTTTTTAATCTTCAACTCTCTCTCTCTTTCTCTCTCTATCCTCTTTTCTTTTGTTACTCCCTTTTTAATCAAACCTCTTTATTTTTAATTTATTGATGTTTTCTTCCATCTTTTAATTTTGTTTTTGTCCATTAAATTGAAAAAAGTTTAAAAAGAATTATTTTTCTTTAACCCAAATTATTTAATGCCACAACCACTAACTTTTATCTCATTTTTTGTTTCTTATCAAGTTTACATTTCTATTTTCGATTCTCTTGACTTTCTTCGAACTCCAAACTTCCTTTTTTAAATTGCAATCTCTAAATCTCAAAACGTAAATTAAAATTTAAGTTCACAATATCTAAATTCTCATAGACATGAACTTTGTATAATTTCAAAATATTGTGATATTTTTGGGTTGGATTTAGATATAATTGAAATTGAGATGAAATTTATTTGTTTTAACTTATAATTTAAAATTTTTATTTTTTAAAATCCAAGTTATTAAAAAATAGTAAACTTTTCATCATATAAAGTATTAAATTAGTCCATTACATGTCTTATTTTGTGCATATATATTTATATAAATTATTTTTAAAAAAATTCATTGAAGCGGCGTTGAACCGGTCCGATCAGTTGAATCTCGACCCTTTCACTTCATCGGTTCAATTAACGGTCCGATTTTTAAAACATTGCTACTAGTCTACTAGACAAGTTCTTGAATCACTTGTGCACATAGTAATGATAATAAATTCTCATCTGGAGAGTTGGTATAAATGCCATGGACAAAAATAGTGAAAATTTGGTCAAAGGTGAAAAAGTAAAAGTTTGAAGAGAAAATGAAAACGATCAATAGTAAGTCGAATTATGTACTGCATAACAAATGTTAAACTATGGTTGTGTTTGGATTGCATTTTTTAGGATCTTTTGTAGAAAAATTATTGTAGCGATTTAATGTATATAAGAAAAAAAGTAATAGGAAAATATGATTATGAAAAATGACGTAATTTTCCGGCCAAAAATGGTTATCCAAACAAGGCCTAAATAAGTTTACACTTTTCCGTAACCAAAAATGGTTTTTTTTGTAAACAACTTGTGTTAAAAACAAAAAAAATTCGACGACTTGTCATTGAAGTCAGAACTTCCTGCGCTGCATTAACGCGTCTAGTGGTCCACTAATAAATTGACATTTATTTTTGTGGAGAATAAACGTCCAAAATTGTGGATAACTTTTTGACATTTATCTATGCTAGTCCATCAATAAATGAATTTGAAACTTTGACTAAAGAAAGAGGAAGATACCAGGATGGTTATCACTAAGGAAAGTGTCCCATATACATGTGCCTTTTCCATCTACGTCAGCTGTACCTTCGTACTGATTAGAGGGATCTCCATGTTCCCTATAAGTGGAATGTGAGGGAGTTCGAGGTGCTTGAAATTTAAAATATTTTATAATAATATAACATATGTGGATTAAAAAAAATTATTAAAATTTTTTTACAAAATTTACAATTCGAAAAAATGTCTAAACTAGTTTGGTTTGATGAATTGATGGCAGACATGTATGATGTAAGATATGCTTATTGTCGGTTCTCATAATGTAATCATTTCCGTTCTCATAATCTAATAGTTTCATGAAATGAAGAATTCCATTCTTGGTGAGAAAACAACAAATAAATCTACACATATTCACAAGTGGTCATTGCAAGGTTTTAGTGCTGCATCTTAGGTGATTTTGATAGCAGAAAGAAAAGCAATTTTGGCCTTCAATTTTTGATACTTGTGCCATTTTAGTTTTTAAACTTTCCTCAAAAATAAATCTAGTCCCTAATGTTTGATGTCTGGTGTAAATTTAGTACTTAAAGTTTTGAAAAACCAAATTTGGTCCTCGATGTTTCTAATTTGAAACAAATTTAGGACAATTGACTGATTTTCTCAAATATTGATGAAATTCAGTTAACTGAAAATAACCATACAGGGCTAAACATTAAACACTAGAACTGCTTTTTTTTTTTTCCCCTTTGATAGCAAGTGGACTTAACAAAACGGATTTTAAAACAGATATCGTAAGGCAAACTACTGAACTTGGAAAAAAAATATGGGAAGCTGCATATTCAAAATAAGAAATGTTGTATTTGGCTTCTAACTAGACAATAATTTACAGGTAAAACAGCTAAAATGTTAAACATTCATTTCATATCAATGAAAGAGTATATAAATGCAAAAAACTAAGACAATCCAGAAAATTGCTCTAGGAAAAGATACAAGATCTCTCTTCAGTGAAATTTAATTCAAGTTGTCAATGAAAGAGTAGATAAATGCATAAAAAGCTAGACAATCCAGGCCAAAGATAATCATTGAACCTATTGTATCAGATAGTAGAGAAGAAAGGAGAGGGACAAGGGGGCACCATAACTTCCACAATTCCTTCAAGCATATGGCTCACCTTTCTCATTGTAGGCCTGAGAGATGGGTCTTCTTGGATGCACCAAATACCGATCATCACAAATTTTTGTAGCTTCTTCCTATCCTCAAGAACCTCACAATCATTTTCTACCAAAGCATCTAACCTTCCTTCTTGGAAGCAGTCCCAAACCCAATCAGTTAAGATTGCATTTCCTCCTTCGCCAATGTCAATATCCGCAACATGTCTTCGGCAACATATGATCTCTAATAACAGGACACCAAAGCTATAAACATCAACCTTAGAAGTGATCTGAGTGTTCCTGAACCATTCAGGAGCAACATATCCCCTCGTTCCTCTGATATTTGTGAGTGTTCTACTCTGATTAATCTGCAAAAGTTTTGCCAATCCAAAGTCAGAAATTCGAGCATTGTAGTAATCGTCAAGGAGTATGTTCTGAGGCTTTATGTCACAGTGGATCATCGGAGAATTGCATTCTTCATGTAGGTATACGAGTCCACTTGCAATCCCTGTTGCAATTTGGGTCCTTAGTTTCCAGCTCGGTATTGTATCACCAAACAGGAGGCTTGCAAGTGTGCCATTCCGCATATACTCGTACACCAACAACCGGTGCTGATTTTCATAACAGGCTCCAAGTAGGCGGACCAAATGCTTGTGGTTTGTCTGGCCAATTGAATTTACTTCAGCAAGAAATTCCTTCTCTGCATCTCGAGCCACTCTATCTAACTTCTTCACTGCAACATTAATCTTGTTGGTCAAACTCATGTTTGTCTCACCTTTATAAACAATTCCAAATGATCCCCTCCCCAATTCTTCCTCAAAATGATTTGTAGCTTTTGCAAGTTCTTTGTATGAGAAAATACGCAAATTTGTTTCCACAGCCTCGTTATGTAGATGAAAATTTGACTTCCTCTTTTGATAGATGACTTGAAAGCCAAAACAAGCGGCTCCAATAAATAGGATGTTAAGGAACAAAGAGCTGCCAAGAAACACAGACTCCACAAGTATCAGAGTTCCTCGGTCCTTCGACTTTGGTCCTTCTAGACATGGATTTTGGGGAGCAACATCAATTTTTCTATACTTCAGGAAAACTTTGGAACTGAGGTTTGTGGCTATCCTCCCATTAGAGAGGGGCAGCTTCTTCTTCCAACAGCTATTGTTTCTCGAAATTGCAACAGCACATAAACAATCCTCCAAGCATGCTTTTCTGCAACCTGTTTCAGTAGATGGACTTATTTCCTCGTAGTCAGATTTTGGCCAGTAAAGGTCACTGGCCACCCAAGTATCATATAGATCCTCTGCAGAGAGCTTCTCGACGTCACCACAGCTTTGATTAAAATTTGGCATGCAGCTACTATACTTATCATATGGATCAAGCAGTGTATATCCTTTTGGACACTCACAAACTGGTTTTCTATCAACAAGGCTGCAAATGCTGTTGCTGCCACAAGCCCCGCCGCCTGGAACTCCATCCAAGTCAGAACATATATCTTCCGGCACGGCCCAAAGGACGGTCCAGGTTGAGTTGCCAGTGAAATTCCTAGGATGGGAATAATAAGTGAACACTCCATCAAAATCTAGTTTTGCCCTGTAATAATATTCAGAGGCTGAGGGTACAGAAAGCGGGCTAAGTTGTATTGTTTGGTTGCTCCTTTTCAACATATACAAAGACCCCGTGCTGTTAAAGATAACTCGGTAAACAGGATCTGATGAATTTTTAGGATCAGAAGTGTGGCTGTTGTAATATTCAGTATCATTACCCGAACTTGGCAAACTATTTGTCCGAAGAACCAAATTCCCGTCATCAAGAAAGCGCAGATAAAATCTTCCCCTTGTGAAGTTACTTTCTGATTGTCTAGAATTAAGAACGCTTCCATAAACCAGCTCTTGCAATGGCAATATTGTATCACTGGCAAATCCAAAACTTTCCCATATCCAGGTGTAATTACTTGCCTTAAGGACAAAATTGCCTGTATCATTCATAAAACCATGATTAACTGCACCAGAAAAGCCGTCAGTTCTCCAGAGTGTTACCCCTCCAGGGTCACGTAGCACCAAACCTGTTTGGGCATCGAGCACCACAGAGGATCCTCGTGGAACCGGATTGCTTGGAGAATCCACATACCAGGCTACAGTTTTGTCTGGCATCTTGTCATACCATATAGAGAGCAAGAACATATCATTTTCTTGTAGATGAAGAAATCCAAACGCAAAATCACCCGAAGGTGAGAGCCACGGGCTGGATGCTTCTTTTGCAGTTAGATTGCTACCCACAGCCAATCTGCCATCATTTTGAGCCAAAACACAAACTGAAAACATAGACATAAACAAACTGAGACGAAAGGATGCAGAAGCCATTGCAGAAAATGGTTTAGGCAACACGAAAAAATCAAACAGGTCAAAACACTGATTAAAAAATATATATATGTGATGATGCCCCTTAATCTTATTGTCTTCTTATACTAAGTGAAAGACTTTCGGGCTCAACTCATATACTCCATGATCGCAGATCCTTGCACTAGCATTGAATTAACTTCATAATCTAGGACACAGAAGCAGCAGCAGCTACTAACTCAATTAGTGGGGTTGTCTGAACTTTGACACTGAGCTAATGGGCAATGAACCATAACTTCAACTAGTAGCAGACAATGTTGACCAAAAGACGCCTAATAAAGACAGAGACTTCACCACCCCAGTGTTTGGGCTGGTGTCCACCACTAAATCCTTGAGATTCGATAGAGTGGTAGATCAAGGGTTTAAAAATCATATTTTCTATTAATTATTATAATATGTGATTTTCTAAAAAAATTTATACGAATGGTGGATTGCACGTTCGTTTGTTCTTATGACAATTCAGTTCTCATCAATCTTTCATAAATTGAGTTAAACCTTTCTTTAGACAAATTAAAATAAAATAGGATAATAATAATATAAATAAAAAGACGATGATAAAAAATAATAATAGAGACAGAGACTTCAACCAGCAGCACGAAATGTACATCTGTCATTCTCCAAATTCAACTTAATTTAACATTTTCTCTAGTTATATATTACTCTGGAGTGTAAAAGTAGTCAGCCCGTGATGTTGATTTTGTCAAAACTATTCATCCAGTCAGAGTCCTGTATTGATTTTGTCAAGATGCAAGCCACTTTGACTCTATCCTTTAGCATACATTATTAATGAATTGGAAATGTAAAGAAAACACGTCATTTGATTTATCCTTTGTAAGGTTTGAAGATTTCTTTTGATTACAAAATAATAAAATAAATAAGAAACAGAAAGAATATATATATATATATATATATATATATATATATATATAAAAGCATGTAACCTATGTGCATATGTAACTCGTCCATTTGCTCGTAACTATAAAAAATAAATAAATAAATCCCGAGTAGTATGTCAACTTCACACTGCTTGTAGGAGGTAATTTTCACACCATTCATTTAATCACAATAATCCCCTAATTTTAGATTCTCAAATATACATTTCATGATTGATAGAGAACAGCAAATCAGGTTTAGTAATTCTTTTTTATTTTTTTTTCAATATCCAAATTCCAGTTCAATTCGAAGCACAGAGGGTTTGAACAAGAGTGGGTGTTTCTTGACTTTAGCAAAGATTACGCAAGGGTTTCCCGAATTTTACCCTTTAAATAATCAAGACTCAGTAGAACATTTTAAAAAATGAGAGAGAGAGAGAGAGAGAGATTTTAGAATTATCAATACATAGTTTTATCTCCTTGGAATGAATGGATCAAATTGCCCAAAAATCAAAGTCATTAGGAGTAAATTTCAGTATTTGATGTCTGGATCACATTTGAAGGAATGTTCATCGAAGTTGTGAAAATGAAGATAAAATCAAGAATTGTTGAATTAGGACAATGGACGATATTTTTCCCAAAATCCTTGTGGCTTATATGGCCGCCCAATCATAAGGTTCCATTTGGTCCCACCCTTTGGTCTATACGGACATGTGGTAACGGGAGCACTAATGAGTCCCTTATTGAACCATATTCTTTGCTAACAAGTTTTAAAACTCTATTTGAGTTGAGCATAGATTAACAGGTCAAATCTCTTAATATGTATTTTAATATTTAAATTTGTTTAAAAGTTTCGTCAACGTATATGTAGACACTTGTCTGATCAGTGGTAGTTTATCAAATTTTCATTTATCCTCCTAAGAAAATTGGGAAGTTGCGTTGAGTGGGAAAAAGAGCAAACCTGTTTTCGTCCCTCTAGCATTAGTCAATAATTGTCCGTGTTTAAGACTTTTATTAGCGGTGCCTAAACTCTGTGTGTACTTTACTTTTCTGATCAATAGATTTCTTATATTTGCCCAAAAGGATTAAAACAGAAACGAAAATTTTAAAAACCTTATGACACTTTCAAAAGTTGAGACCAAATTGGATTAATAGTAAAAATTTATAGACCATCGGATTCATTTGCTGTAAGCAAATTATACGTTTCATTACCAAACAAACATCTCATATATTCCAATGACACTTTTAAAGTTTAGACCAAATAGGACTGACAATAAAAATCTAGGGTCCGTATGGATTAAATGTTTTGAGTGATGTTTTTCAAAAACTTTATTGTAGTATTGTATTTAAAACTTTTTAATTGTAAATAGTCCGTTTGAATTAGGTGTTTTGGATATGTATTTTAGAGACTTTTTTAAAATTTAAAATTTTATTGAGATATTTTCAAATTTGTTAAAAGTTTCTTATCACCACCACCATAATCAACAAATTTTGCAAGTATACAAAGTCAATTTGTACTAATAAATCACCTGGAATATTCCTGCAGTTGAACCTGCAAGAATGAGTTAATTTTTCTATTTTAATTATTGTCAAAAATAATAAATTTCAAATTGAAAGGATTTTAATTTCTAATTAAGAAATAAAATCAATAATCAAGTCAAATAAAATAAAGTTGAGAAAACAATTGGTAAAAGACTAGGATTTCAAATTTTGATCCAGAACTTAAATTAATTATCCAGTTATTTCCTTAACATGCCAAGAATGTATCACACAAAAATATTTAGATACATCTAAATTGTATCCAGTTAAATCTCACATCTCTCAAAATCACAAATTTAATTCACCTTTTAAAATCTTAGGTGATTTGAATTATTATAAACGCTAAACTATTCTCGTGTTTAGACTAAGTATGTTTATCTATTTAGTTTCCGATTTTACATCCCTCTACAATTCAATACTGAGTATTCTAACTTACTGATGATTGAGGTGTTAATATTTGTGTAATACTAGTAGTGGTAGCTGTTGGCGTAGTTGGAATGAGCACATTTCTTTGTATACACTTCCGTTGTTGATCATTCCTTTGTAACAAAATTTCTATTACAAGTTGGAAAAGTATACTTCTTGTTTCCTTGTAAGTATATTACCCTTATAGTTATTTAGTGGAAAAATTGTTAAAAACGTCCCTTATATTTTGTTAAATAAATTTTTTCGTCCCTCATTTTTAAAATATTGAGTTTACATACATTACAAAATTTAGTTCAAAACATTTGATCCCAATCTAAGTTTGCAACCACTTTTTACCATGAAATCACTATATGACCCATATGCAATCATTTTTTATGTACAAAAAGTTTAGATCTCACTTTTTTAGTGAAAAACTAATATGATTTGTTTATAATGTAGTACTTTTTCAGTAGTAAAAATTAATATGGATCGGATTATTTATTTGTCTATAAATAGGATCTAATCTTTTTGCTCCAAAAAAATGATCATATGTGGATCATGGGATGGATTTAGGATAGAAAGTGACCAAAAAACCTCAATTAGGACCAAATTTTATGTATTTGATTTTGTAATGAATATAAAGTTACTATTTTAAAAGTTATCAAACATTTCCTCTCTTCACCCATGATGAAAGCTAATGTGCAACTTCTATAAATAAGGAAGCACTCCGTAGGTGAATTTTAAATTCAATCATAACCTTACATATCGTTTTTTAAAAGCCAACATAAGCTCGTTCCTTAAATTTAGCGGTTAAATATCATTAAATTGGGTATAATTTTGATTGCCCACTCATTTTAAACATATTATTACGAAGGATCTGTCTAATAGGTGTTCATTGGACATTCGTTAAAATATATTTCACATGTTATATTTTTAGAAATATAAGATTAATTAAGAAGAGTAAATAAATCCAAGAAAGAGAAAAAAGTGTGACATGGATTCAACTTGTAAGTATATAATTTGAGTAAATCTTATATACACTGATAGTATATACACTATCATGATTGAATGTATGACACATGAATAAAATTTGAATTTTAAATTTAAATTCATATGAATTGTCATGCATCCAATGGTAATGATGTATATACTGTTATTATATAAAAGATTAATCTATATAATTTTATATTTGCCAATTTTTTTTTTTAAAATGACATTGAATGTTTATTGATCAATAATGGAAGTGTATACAAAGGAATGTACTCATTCCAACTACGCCAACAGCTATCACTATTAGTATTACACAAATATTTACACCTCAATCATCACTGAGCTAGAATACTCATCTATTGAAACACACATGAGGTAGCCTCAACTCCGTAGCCAAATCCGAATGTTGCTATCAGCCATTAGTGGCTGCCGTGCTTACGTGGCCTTTTAAAAAAAAATAAAATGGAGCAGTACGGCAGATATAGTATGAGAATATACATTTGTCAAAGCAACATTTGGCCAACATTTTTTTTCCCGGAATAATCTAAGGAATTAGCCGTCAAAATGCTCAAATTGTTTGCACAAGGATTTTTAGTCCTGTTACCAAGGCATCAGAATACATTAAAACAACGTGTTTGCTTATTAAGTTTTTTTTTTTAATTTACAGTACATCCAACTATATCAAGACCAAACTCGATTCATATGTTGGCAAAATATACTGTCTTGCTAGTTAGTTGATTTTGTTATTCTATTATAAATACATTGACAAGTATATGTAGATTCCCTCCCGTCATAGACGGAACTAGATTTAGGACATGAAACTGTGAAAAGCTAAGCGACTTTAGAATTACGATACACTTAAAATCCAGTCTTGTATCCTTGTAGTTTTGGGTACCTTCAGAGTTGGATCGAGGAACAAAGACTATGAAAGATATAAACCTGAAGGGGTACCTTTACCGCTAGTTTGGGAGGAAGGAAATAAATAGAAAGAAAAGGTTTTGAGAGTAAAAATGAGAACGAAAAGAAAATACTTGGAAAGATTTGACTTCTCTCCATCTCTTTGAAAACTTTCCACCCAAAGTTGGGCAGAAAATGAAGGAAAATACAGCAGCTTTTAGTGAATTTTCAAATATGATAATATTACTCTTAAAATCATGATACAAAAAATTTAATTCCCGATAAATTCCTTCATTACAGAACCCTCACCAAAACACATCCTTTCATTTTATCTCATAGTTATTAAATCAATTCCGACCCGATGGTTGAACCGATCAAACCGGTGGATCTGCCATGAAACCAGATCGATTTAATAATTGGATCAAAATTATAGATGACTCACTTTGAACCGTTTGATCCAAACGGTCAAATTTCTAACCCGCTAAACCCAACAATTTTTTATGAACCTGCGGGTTTTGGAATTTTTTTTCTTCCTTTTTGAGTTGTTTCTTAAGAAGTTGAACATAATCATAGAATTTGGTTGTACCAAACACAATTGTTTTAACAATTTTGTTTGATATCAATATTTTTCAACACCATTAATTATATGGAAAAGAAATAAAAAAGATTCAACATATGAAGATATGGGAGTAAAAGGACAATTTTCCTTCCTATCATTTTAGAAATTCTTTTTTTTTAGGTATAATGTTAGATTAATTAACAATAATTATTAAAAGAGACCTATCATTCAAAAATTCAAACCTAAGAAAGTAAAATTGTTTCCAAAGATTTCATTCGTAAGCACTATATCGTCTTTAAGAATTTTTTTTTCTTTCTGAGGTCTTTCTTAAGAAATTGAACGTAATTATAGAGTTTGGTTGTACCAACCACAATTGCTTTAACAATTTTATTTAATATCTAAATATTTTTCAATACCATTTATTAGATTCAACAGATGACGATACAAGAGTAAACGGACAATCCTCCTTCCTATCATACAAAAATTTGAAACTAAGAAAGTGGAGTCGTTTTCAAAGATTTCAGAAATATCTCCAAAATGTGTAATACTTCATATTTGCAACTGTATGCATGCCAAAAAAAAATATGGAAGACAATCTTTAAATCTTATCTCACATCAAAAAAATCTAGGAGAAGGAAATTAAACAATCGAATACTTTTGTTAGTAATACTAAACCTTTGATTTCTACAAATCTTGTGTGACAATAGTGGCGTTCCTTTAAATGAAAAATTAGGACACTACCAAAATGTTGACTGAAGCCTCTATCGCAAAATTATGCGAACAAATAAACTACTACTGAAATAAGTCAAATACAAAAATAAAAAAAAAAATGAAAGAGAGCAAAATGGCATACACAAGAAAAGCACGAGCCACCTAAGATTCGAATAATGCAATCTTTTAAGTGCCTACAACTATTATGATGTCATGAAACCAGGAAAAAGACTGTTGGCCAATCTTTTCCTTTGTTTTATTTCATTCTATAACCACCAAGACTTCCACCAATACTCATTCTAACCAAAGAAAAAAAGAGCTCAACACATCTTGATGACAAATTTCAATTTTCAAGTGGTGGTCCATAAATTTTTCTCACCTCCCAACAATAGTTGGACATTACATGCACCTTTGTGCCCGCCTCAATTGAGTAATCTCATCAAGACGAAATAGGAAAAAACTATTTAGACCACTTTGATCGAGAAAATTTTGATCAATAATACATTTCAAATCTGAATTTTATTCCTCAAAATCCAGTGGGTCCAATTTGACTCCATTGATCCATTTCAAACATTAAATTTGACGCTCTTTATTGTGAAAAGTCAATTTGATATATAAAATATCATGGACTAAAAGTAAATAACTAAAACAATTTAAAAAACCCCCTTAATGGTTTATACCAAATGTTTCTCTAGTTGGGGATTTTGCTTGAAATATTCTCAACAGAACAGAACAGAACAGAAAAAATGAACCACCTGTACTGTCTTCAACTTGATGACTGGCAGATCATATATTTTGTCTGCTAACTAAATAGTAATTTGCATTAGTACAACATTCGTCCACTTTCTTTTGGGATCGTTCTGTAGAATTTAGACGGGATCCAACATCTTTACACGATCAGATAAAAGCATGACATGGCATTCGCATCCACATGGTTTCTTCAAGAACCATCCAAGAAGAAATTGTTTCGACCAAAAACAAATAGTAATTTGCATTAGAAACTAAACCATATGTCACCACACAGGATTTGAAGGTAAAAATGGTTTTCACTTCCCCCAACAAAAAGAACACAAGCCATTGCTTACTCTGACGTCCCTTTGCCTTCTTCCACACTTTGCACGGAAGATGGTGGCTGTCAGGCTTCAAGTTCTTGCCTCGCCTAAGCCTTTAAAAAATAACCCATCTAACAAGATAAGGGACCGATAAAACAAAGCCATTGAAACATTCTGTACTCAAATAGGTCCCCCTTTCAAGCTGAATCACCAACTCTAAAAAGGCAGAAATGGTACGTATGAATGGAGCCCCAGCCATCCACAAATCCACCAAATGAGAAACGGAGGAAAATATATCCTTACAAGGAAAGAACATCAGCAAGTATTTCCCAGATCACAAAACAGCAACACACTGTGATCTATTAGTAAGACCTGGAAGAACCATATTTAGTAATGAATATTTAGTAATGACCAATAGTATCTCCTCCCATAAGATCATGCTTTCCCTCCTCTTTTTGCCGGGCTTGGGACCGGCTGTCTGATGTGACAGGCAGAATTACAAGCATCCTACCAAACAAAACACCACAAGCATGCAAGCCAGCCACAATCAAGAACCACAGACAAGAAAGTGCTGCCACAGATGCATCTCCAACAAAACAAAAAAAAAATCCAACTCATATGCAGCGCAGTCAAAAAGACCAACAGGCTGAGGGAATCACCTAGCTATCCCCACCAATAGGCAAGCTACAAACGTCTCACAGCAATCTCAATTAATCAGTTTTACCACAAATAGCAAAATAAACTTGTGCATCAATAATCATTCGTCATCTGCAGCAATCTATACCAGAGTACAAAAGAACTGTACGAATAGCACACCTTTCCTTGATAACTGTACGAATAGCGCAGCTTCCCTTGATAATACGCTTTCTTTTTTTTTTTGGGTTTTTTTGGAAGAGGGAAGGAGGGGGTTTTGGGGGGGGGGGGGAGTTTGTGTGTGTGTCCATACAGAGGGCGGCCATGGATCCCATCAGACAACCTTAAATTTACCACTAATGTCACAAATCAAGTAACAAAACATATACCATGATTACCCCCCACTTTCTTCACTTGTTTTCATCCCAAATCTCACCCTTAAAGATGACTGCAGGACTCAACCTATAAATCAAAACTTCCAAATAGGAGATCAACCAGTGTATGAAACAAATACTATGCTACAGTTAATTTTCTATAACATTCAAGGGGCTTAAGCTGCAGAGGTAAATCATCCACAACAAATGACAAGTTGCCCTGGAACTCTTTCATTTCAAGAATCCAATGTACGCACTTCAAACAAATTAATTATTTTCAATACTTGAAAACAAGGCATTTGGATTCCTTTCAATTTGTCCATCATTTACAAATGGTTCTAACCACCTCCCAAAACAGCAATGCATACAACTATTGCAGATCTTAGATTGGACCTCTTGATCCCACGCCATGTCTGTTAAGGTCATAAGCAAATATTGTCCACTTTTTTCTTCCTTAAAAAAAAAAAAAAAAATACTCAGTTACTTGCACTTTAAAATTGCATACTAAACCTATGTACCAAGGGATCCCAAAATTCGAGTATGAAATGAAATTCACAAACAATACCATTATCCGTGGTATGTAAGTTGATGACTACGAAAACAGATATTGTATGCATCTGTTCTTACATGACCGAACAATACCATACCAATAGCGGGTACCAATGGCATCTAAGTCGATGACTACCAAAACAGATATTGAATGCATCTGTTCTAACATGACTGAACCAGCATCCGCTTACAAAGTGAGAATAACCAAATGCTTTCTTTCATTCAATTGTAGATAATGAAGGCTATCAGCAAGTATTCAATGGTGATAGAGGACCGCGGTTTGGTGACCCTCTTCTACAATAATGAACGTATCAGTTACAACACACCAACAGCCCAAGAACAATACAGTAGGCAAGAAATATACCAACAACTTGACCATGACCATAATCCGTACTGAGTTGCATCTTAGGCTGCACCCCACAGTATATCAGAAGTTTCTTTTCACATTCAAATATCAAAGTTGTCAGTCAAATTCCAGGTAGACCAGGAAGCGCTACATCAACAATCTATAAGACTTGAAAGGAGAAGCAAAAATAGAAATCTCAATTTATGGATATTGAACTCAAGAACTGGTTGAGGTAAAGATATCTTAAATTCACTGGAATAAGCATGCTTGCTACAGAATATCCAAAATTTTGCTAGAGACCACCAAAACTCTGCTCATGCTATCGACGCAGAATCTACAAACTTCAAAAGTATATTGACGACACCATCATGAATAAACCTGGACAAACAAAATGACACTGCAATTGCGCTCAGACATATCCATTACAGATGATCAGGATAAGAAACCTCTACGTCTGTTCGATTTCATGGCAATCAGTAGTATGCAACCAGGATGGGTTAATAAATGCAGAAATTCAGGCTTGAAAACATTCATCCGAGTTCAACTCCCAGCTCTTCCCGAAATTGAATGCCACAATTTAAAAAAACATGCTGCTGTACAAAGAAAATCAGGCACAACCACGAGTGAGGAACTCCTTTGAAATCATGTAGACCACAATACCAGGTAACAAAAGGCAACAAAATGACCAGAGATTCTTGAATTCAAGCTCCCTAAATGGAAGCCAGATAAGTCAATAATAAGCCCAGCAACAATCACATTCAGCATATGCAAAATCAATCAGGATCACGGTGAACCATAAATTTTCCCATCCCTCCAATGAAGTTCTTCTTTGCATCCCCTAATTCTGATAATTCACCCCATCAGTCTATAGCAAAAACATCAAATAGCGACAGAGTTTTGACAGATGAAGAAGCTAATTGGTGTCAGAATTTTCCAAAAACTTGTACTGGACCCTGAAGAACATGACAAACCAAATATTTCTATGCACCCTTTATCCTTTCAAATACTTACTCATCAACTCAATAGTAAAAACGCTGAAAACACAGCATAGCTGAATGACCATCATGACTAATTCAGAATTCATCCATCAATAGCTAAAAACATCATCCCACAGTGCTCCTCAATTCCATAATGCCTAAAACATTTATCTTGAACCTGTTACTTAAGAATCAAACTATGACCAAAACTCCTAAATCCAATCTGCAGAATTAAACAAATTATAAAGCCTGACTAATGCATGTGATGTTTTCAACAAACAAAATAACAGGATGGAATGAAGAGAGATTCCATGATTCAAACCACAGTATCGTGGGTATCTGAATAACAACATCATCCACCCGACCTCTATTTCTTCACAATCCTCTCGCTAGGACTAGAGTTCTGCAAGGAAGTAGCAGGACATCAAACCCAACTTCAAACTCGACACCAAGATGGAAACCAATATCAGAGCTGTCCCTTAGTCCCAACCATCCAGAAATTTAGATTATATAGATACCATCAAAACTAATTAATATACCAAGCATAATTTTAATTCTTTTCAGATCATGATGAATCATCAAAACACCAGGAACCGGCCATACATACATGTTCAATGGCAGAATTAGATAGCTTACCAGAAAACAATCCCCAAAGAAAGAAAGTGCCTGGGATTAAGCTAATCGCAAATTAATGGAGAAGCAAAATAGGTGCAAGTGAATTAAATGGGCAGGTCACAGCACAATTAACAGTTGGGATTAAGCAGTGATACGCAAATCACTGCTCTCTTAAATGAGGATCAGAAACATGGACTTCCAAGTGATTACTGCCAGAATGATTGATGCATAAGGTATTTCCATAAACATAGTGGACTACGGAAGAAAGGGATCATGAAAATTTAAAATTTAATTTAAATTATAGACATCAGAACCAAAGCCCGTCACATCCTCAAGCAAGGAATGGTAAGAGTAGGTAAGAAGACAACTCCCCTCCAAAACAATATACTAGCCTTTGATCTGACAATAGAGACCTTAAGCCTTCGCCACACCTCCAAGTCACTGGAATCCTAGACTCAACACAAAATAATATAGTAAATTAAAGCACACAGAAAGAAAATCATTTTTCAAGAAAATGAACAAAAAAATAGGAGAAAAAAGAGTAGGGAAAGAGAAAAGCTCATCCAAGATCTCATCACAAAACCAAATAGCAGGATACCAAACATGGCCAATACTCCCGGTTCAAGCTTCCCTAAAATCAAGACAACAGATAGAAACCATCACCAAGTAACCCCAGTGAATTTTCCAGGAAAGAGAACAAACACGTTGGCAAGAAAAACTCCCGATTTAATTCAAATCCATCCAAAAGAAAGCTCTTCTACCCTCCACACACCAGAAGTCCACTATTCTTGAAAGACGACATCAAAAGAACCAGAGAAGAAACGAAATCTTGAAACATCACAAAGATCGAAACAAACAGTAATGCAACTGCCTATAGCAATGCAACAATGATACAGAAAGCAAAACTCCAGATTACAGATTACATTCACATCCATCCAATAATTCTTGAGAATCAACACATCCAAAAGCCCATAGTCAGACATCACCCTCAGCAGAACTCTGCGAGTGAGTGAAAACATGAATAGCCAAACAGAGATTTGAACTTGGCACAAAGATGAAATAAAAATTGTAGATCATCTACCCTATCATCAGAACTGATAAATGTAGCATTCATTCTTCTTCAGACCATGATGAATCAGTGACACCAAAAAGCCCTACCTATACAGACATGTTAGATGACAGAATTTAATTCCCATTAGATACCAAGCACCGCAGAGCCATCCCCAAAGAAAAGTCCTGGACTAAGCCAATCCATCAAAATACGAAAGCCAAGAACAGAACAATTGGGTACGATAACTAAGGTGAATTGAATGGACAGAAGGCAATTCATAGATGGTTTACAAATAAACAAGTTGACAATAAGCAGAGACATACACTTGGTTATACCTCAATCTATTTCTCATGGATCAGGAGACTCAACTCTGCAGGAATTACTGCCAGACCAAAAATAATGGAGACAGAATAAGTAAAGATTAACAGAAAAATTATAAATAAAGTGTCAAAACCCCTAAATTCCTCGTGCACAAAAGATAAATTAGTATAGGTGAGAAAATAACTCCCTCCAAAAAAGTTTACTAGCCCTCGATCCGAAAATGGAGAGGTAAGTTGAACCAACTTCACTGAAGCCCTAGTAATATAGGAAAATTAGAAAACAGACGGCAAATCTACCATCCAGAGATCTCTCAATCAATTTCAAGGAAAACAATAGAAAACAAGTAGGGAAAAAGAGAGCTCCTCCAAAATTTTTTCGCCCAGAATACCACGGTAACAAACATGATAAGAATGCTTTGATCCAAGCTATCCTAAAATGAAGACAACAGAGAGAAGCCATTACCAACAAACACCAGTGATTTTTAGGCAAACAGAACAAACAAGAGAACTCCTGATTTACCACATCCATCCATCCACACCAAAAGAACCAGAAAAAAAGAGACAACCTTGGAAAAAAAAAAAAGTACCATTCACAAAGTACTCAACATACTGCAAAACTGCAAGAAAGTGTAGGCCTTCATGATCAATTCTTAATCAACACCGCAGAGAAACTTCTGGAAGCCCAGAGCCACCACCTATAGCAACGCCACCTAGAGCAACAACAAACACACTACCTGTAGGTCCAAATAAAAGCTCCAGATTTTACATTACATTCAAACCCATCCAATTTATTCACAGACACACATCCCAGAGACCTCCCTTCGAATATGAGTTCGGCAAGCAACACAAAAGCCAAAAAAATATTGAAATTTGACACAAAGATGAGAACTGACAATGGACTGAACCAATAATACCAACTTTTTACAAATTTAGATCACCTACCATAACACCAACACCATTCATATAACAAGCATCAGATCATGATGAACCACCAAAACACCAGAAACTACCTTTAAAAAACATGTTTAGTGGCAGAATTTGAGCACTAAGAAATACTTCAGATCATCAAAATTGCCAAACTGGTAAGATCCTAAGCACATGAGAACCAACCGCCAGAGGTAGAAAAGGCATGGGATAAGCAGCAAAATGGGTGCATGTGAATTGAATGGGCAGGTCAAAGGTGTCCAACCATTAATCGCTAGGATTAAGCAGTGATACCTTTTCCTTGAGGATCAGGAACACAAGACTTCCAAGCAATTACTGACCAAACAAATAATGCATAAGGCATTTCTACAAACATGATGGACTATGGAACAAAAGATTTACAGAAAAATTAGATTATATTTATAATAGTCTGCAGACAACAAAAAGTACCAAAACCTGTAAAATGCTCAAGCAAAAAAAAAAAGAATAACAAGCATAGGTAAGAAGATAAACACCTCTATAATAATGTACTAGCCTTTGATCTGAGGACAGAGACTTAAGTTTTGGCCACACCTCTTAATCACCAAAATCCTAGATTCGACACAAAATGATACAGTAAATTAGAGAACAAATAGAGAAAATCATTTTTAAAGAAACAGCCAAAAAGCATAGGGAAAGAAAGAGCTTATCCAAAATCTTGTTACAAAACCAGTTAGCAGGGTAATAAACACACCAACACTCCTGCAACAAGCTACCCTAAAATCAAGACAACAGACAGAAGCCATCACCAACCGCCCCATTGATTTTTTCAGGCAAAGAGAACAAAGAAAGACCATGTTGAAAAGAAAATCTCCCGATTTTATTCACATCCATCCAAGAGAGAGCTCTTCTAGCCTCCACACACCAGAAATCCACTATTCTTGAAAGACATCATCAAAAAAAACCAGAAGAAGAAGAGACAAATCTTGAAAAATCACCAAGAACAAAACATAGTAATTAGCGTCAAGTCCTTGTACAATCAACTCTATAGGGAGACAGCTGAAAAACCAGAACAACTGCCTACAGCAATGCCAAAATAAAGCAGAAAGCAAAATTAAGGATCACATTCACATCCATTACATGCTATCACATCCCATAATTCTAAGAAGAATGGCATCCAAAAGCCCATGCTCCGTCACCACCCTCAGTAAAGGAATGGATCAGAAGACTTGGCACAAAGATGAGAATAATCCTCAAATAAAAACTGTCGACAACTTACCATTCGATCAAACCAATATGCATAGCCTTAACTCTTCTTCAGATCCAGCTGAATAAGCAAAATACCAGGAACCCCCCACCCATACAAAAATGTTTGATGACAGAATCTACTTCCTGTTATATACTGAGTAGCACAGAACCATCCCCCCAAAGAAAAGCCCTGGATTAAGCTAGTCCATCAAATCCAAAAGCCAAAAAAAAATGCTAACCTTAGGTGAATTGAATGGGTAGGTTGAAAGCATTCATAGACAGTTGTTCCCGAAATAAACTGTTGAATAGCAAAGATATGCACTTGGTTACAACCCGTTCTATCCATTCATAGTGGATCAGGAAAGTTGACTCTGCATGACATGCTGCAGACCAAAAAGATTCACGGACAAATATATATAAATAAGGTGTCAAAACTCCTAAATTCCTCAAGCACAAAGGAACAATTTAGCATCGGTCAGAAAATAACTCCCTCCAAAAAATTTTAGAAGCCCTTGTTCCGAGATGGAAAGGCAAGTTTGAATCACGAATCGCTTCACTGGAACAATAAGATGCAACACCCTAGTAATATAGGAAATTAGAGAACAAGCAGAGCAAATCCACAAATGTCCTAATCAACTTCAACAAAACAGCAGAAAACAAGCAGGGAAAGAGAGGTCCTCCAAAATCTTGTTAAGCCCGAACAGCAGAGTAACAAACATGATGAGAATGCTCCGATCCAAACTTCCCTAAAATGAAGACAATAGTTAAGCCATTGCCAACCACAGTGATTTTTAGGCAAAGAACACAAACAAACAATTGATTGGTAGAAGAGAACTCCCAATTTATCACCTTCATCCATCCAAGAAGAGCTCTTTTTGCTTCCATCCATCCAGGAAGAGCTCTTTTTACTTTCATACACAGAACTCCATTCTAAGATCACATCAAAAGAACCAGAATTTAAAAGCTAAGAAATACTTGACAACATCAATATTGCCATATTGATACGATCCTAAACATCTGAGAACCATTCCCAAAGATACATAAGGCATGGAACCAAAATAAATTCAAAAGCCTAAGGAGAACAAATGGGCAAAGATAACTCCGACGGAGAAGCAGCAAAATAGGGGCAGGCAAATTGAATGAAGAGTTTGAAAGCTATTTCAATGCTGTTTGTCCTGGGAAAAAAAGGTCTGCAGATATCAAAAGGTGACAAAAGCACAAGATTGTTTGTAAGAAGATTACTCCCTCCAAAACAGTTTACCATCCGAGGAAGGAAGGCTCAGTTGTCACTACAACTCCGAATCACTGAAACCCTATATTGCACAACACAAAGTAATGCCGGAGATCAGAAAATGAAAACAGCTGTCTCATAGAGCAAATCAGCATCTATAGCCAGAAAACTCCCAGTCAAACAGCTGAAAACAAGGACAGAGAAAACTTCTCAGAAATCTTGCAAACCAGTGTAGCAGGGTAACATGACCAGACCCTCTTGCATCCAAGCTCCCCTAAATCAATACGACAGATAAGGCCAGTTACTAATTGACTCCCCAAGTTAATTTTTTCAGGAAATCAAAAAGGAAACCAAAAAAAGGATGAGGAAAAAACTCCCGGTGTCGTAGTATAATATGCGCATCCAGAAAATCTTTTTTAGCCCCACCCAAGACTAGGATTCTGCCACGCCACAACGAGAACATCAAAAGAACCAGAAAAAGAAAAGACGAATCTTGATAACAAAAAACGATCGAGAAATTACTAATTAACAAACCCAACAATAGCAAAAACTCAATCTTCCTCATCAATCCTCGATAGACACCACACCAAAACTACCGAAAGTCCAGAGCACCGCCTACAGCAATCGCAACAACAACAACAGCCACAGATATGGAATAAATGAAAACTCCAGATTCAGATTACGCTCACATCCATCCAACAGAGAGTTCCTTCCCACTCCATCCGCCCGAAATCCATCATTCTACAAGAAGCACAGCAATAAAACCAGAAAGAAGAACCAAAATGGGGCTATTTTTGAACCAAAACAGGGCTAACTTTGAAGGAAATTTGATGTCAAATTTGTCCGATAATTGGAATGATGCAGATATTACCACATAATCAAACCGAATCTAGTGCAAAAACTGGTATCCTTCCCTTTCAATCCTTCGAAATACCGCCAAAAAAAAAACCATGATTAAATCTCAAAAGTCGCCATCAAAAAAATTAGCGATAATAAGCTTCAAATTAATCAAATCATCACAGCCACAGAAGCAACGATCGAACCCAGCGATGATCATCAACTGAAGATCCTAACCTTCAGCTGAGACAAAAAACCACAACAATTAAATCTCATTTAGGGAAAGCCTAACCGGACAATCGAAAGAAAACCCACGATGAAGATAAAAGCAGATGATTTCTTACCGCACGACTAAACGCAAGCAAAGGCGACGGGAAGGGGAAGAGGGGATTGGGATGCATTTATAGATGCTTGGGAAGAGAATGAACGGCTAGGATTAAGCGGTCATCCGTGATCTGGACGGTTAAAAAGAGGTCTTACCCTTGCCCCAAAGTCGGTTGTTTATTTAATTTAGGAAATTTGGCCACCACCACATTTATAGATTTTTTTTTTTTGGTACGATAGAAATCATTTTCTTTTACTGAAATTATTTTTTAAAAAAAATACTTGACAGCTGTGCATGGTCAAGCTCGTAGGCTTGGAGAACTTTCTCAACACTTCCGTTCGAATTGTTTTTTTTTTTTTTTGTCAAAAGTTCGAATTGTTTTTCTTTATTTAAATTTTTGTAAAAAATATAGTTGATGAATTTGAGATAAAAAAATTAAAAAATAAATTTATAAAAATAATTAAAAAATTTTAGAGAAAAATGACATGGTAAATAAATTGATTTGTTTAAATCGATTATTATTTTAAAAAATTAATTACATCAAAAACACTCCTGCTTTATATCACGAATAGGGATAATTTCAGAAACCTCCCCTGAGGTTTTTCATAATATCACTCAACTTCCCTGAAATTTTTAAATCTCATTTACCTCCCTTGAATTGACATTTCCTATAATATTTTAATCAGTTTGGAGGAAATATAAGAAAGATGAAACTTTTGTTCCAATACTACCCTTATGTTATCCTACTTATGGAATTTATAACAACAATAAAATATAAGATAAGATTAAATTTTTATAAGGCGTAAATTTCTTGGCATAAACTATTTATTTTAGTTGTATTGAAACAAAATAGCAAAATTTACACCTTGAAATATTCACACATATGAAGAGATTATTTTATTTTTCAATACAACTTAAACTACACCATGAATTAAAACATATTTCTCCAAAAAATATCTTGACTCCCTTAATTTTAAATGTACACGAAATTTTTTAAAGTGTTAATTACTCTCCAAAATCTTCTTAAGTGATTGATTTTGATTAAATTTAATTTGTCCACATACTTTGCTATCCCACCATGACCCTAATGTAAAGAAATATAGACCATTATTAGGTAGCAATTTTTTTAATTTACATTTTTTGCTTTTAAATTTTTATTTTGTTTTGGATTTTTATTAAGAGTAAGGGTAATGTTGTTAATTTTATGATCTTTAATAGAAATATTTAGTTTTGTCAAATTGACAAGGAAGATAAGTGAGTTTTTAAAACTTTAGGGGAGTTGAATGATATTATAACAAACTTCAGGGGAGGTTTCTAAAATTATCCCTCACAAATATGTTGTTGGTGTACCTATGTTTATTAATGTAATCTCCTTATTTTGATTTTTTAGTTTCTTGAATGAATTAAAAATACTTAGACTTTTAATTTGGTTGCAATTTACTAACAAAAATAGTGATTTAAATGCAATAATAGATTGCAAGATCGAGTAGGGATATTGTTGCCAAATGGATGTCATAAATAAGGATTTAGATAAAACATTGATAAATAAGGATTAACAAAAAAACAATTTTAATTAGATTATAAATACTTGTATTTTACATCACTCCTTCATTTTTTTATTTGTGTGAACAAACAAAATACTTAAAAATTTTAATTTCAATTACAATCTCATAACGAAATAGTGGTTGAAATGCAGTAATTGATAGCAAAATTGAATGGGAATTGAATAGGGATATTGTTACCTAATTGACATGGTGTATAAGTATTAAGATGGGGAACATTGATGAATAATTGAATGCCAATAACAATGAAAAAAATGTGAATATGGACTAAAATGCAGTAATTGATAGCAAAATTGAATGGGGATTGAATAGGGATATTGTTACCTAATTGACATGGTGTATAAGTATTAAGATGGGGAACATTGATGAATAATTGAATGCCAATAACAATGAAAAAAATGTGAATATGGAGACTTTTTTTAATTGTTATATATCCTTTCATGTCTTTTGAATTTAAAAAGTAAGAAGTGACTCCATTTATATAGGAATTTAATTTGAAATCTATTAATGTGAGGTAAATATAGAAGAAACATCACTAAACTTACTAAAAGTAAAAAGTAAATAACAATAATTTACCCTTCAACTTAGTAATCCTAACCAAAAGGGCAAATTATATAGAAAATAAAAGGAAAATAATATTCATTGGTCACGGATTAAAAAAATCAGGAATGGTACCATTCGTGAACCCTAAATTATGAAATCACTAAATAAAAAGCAAAGTACTACTAGCATTTCAACATGAAAATTTTTATTTGAAATCTCTATTTCTGATGCAAAAACAACACCAATTCTACCAAAAATTATAAAAAATAGCAATACAATTTAAAGAAATCATATAGAGCTTTTGACCCTAAACTATATATCTATTAAATTTGTATATATTTGATCCAAATTCGACCTTAATTAAATTTGAATAAGAGCTCAAAACCCAAACGTTAAGAATAGTCTTGGTATTATTAATTATTTCATGTATTTTTATTGTTTTCTTCGTAGGTAAATATGCAATTGTTGTGTCTTTTTTATATATATATTTTGTACTAGTTAGGGTTTTAAAAGATATTATCAGTTTGTCATTTGCATTTTTAAATGTCAACACTTGCAACCATTGTGATCAATCTTAAGTTTTATATGCTTTTCATATTGTGAGAGGTAAAGTTAAATATATTGTAAAAATATTAAATCAAATTGTAGGCTATGATTTTCTTGTTTCTTTTACTTCAAATTTTATCTTTTCAAAATTATTTTGAAAGTACAAATATAAGTATATTTTAAAATTTTAAAACCAAATTGCAAGTTATGGAATTTTTTTTTGCTTCAAATTTTAACTCTTCAACTTGGAGGTTGAATGTAGATTCAATGACAATATTTCTCCTTTGAAAATTTGAAATCATTTAATTCAAAATTAATATGAAAATAACTAAATTTAGTGTTTTTACTAGCGAAATTCGCTTTATAATAGTGTAACATAAACATATGTTAAGTTATATTTTGAATAAATAATAGAGAAATATTGGGTGTCAAGGATCAAAAGTTAGAGGCTAATTATAGGTAAGAAAAAAGGAATAGTGAGGAGTTAAAGAGTGGCGAAAAAAGAAAATGAACTACTACAAGGTTAGATGAAGAGAGGAGAGAAGAAAGAAGGGGACTATAGGAACATGATAGGAAGGATGGTATTTTGGTAAGAGATCTGAAAGTCATAAAAAGTAACAAATAACCAATTAGTGAATCAAAGAGGATGAAAAAAGTGATAGTTTTTAACAATTTTGAAAACTTTAAAAACACATCTTACAAAGATTTTTTTTAAATCTATATTAAAGTTTATGAAGAACACTATTTTAAAGGCACTCAACAATTTTAGGATTACAAGATGGGAGAAAAAAATTTCTAAAATTGAGGAAAATGAATTAGTTAAAATTTATATTTTTAATATTACAAATTTTGATATATGGGTATATCATTATATATTGATAAATAGGTTTACAATTGCTCTATCATGTAAATCATTATAAATTAAATTATTTTACTCAAATTGTTATCATATATTGACAGACAATAGGTAAACAAATTTTAGTTTCAACTTATTTAAGATATTAAAATTAATAAATTCATTCTGTACTTACGAAATAAACTTTTTTTAGCATGTTAAGTATACACTTCTTTGAATTGTTTTGCCTCTTTTATATACTTTATCCTATACTATAAGTATATATTACTATTTTAAATTGAAATATAAATTCCCTATAATATATAAGTACATATATTAGTATTGTTTTGAATTGAAATATAAATCCATGCATAGCATGGGTAAGAATGCTAGTATAAGTATTAAGAAGGGGAACATTGATGAATAATTGAGGGCCAATAACAATGAAAAAAATGTGAATATGGAGACTTTTTTCTTTCTCTTTGTTTTTTGTCCTAATAAATATGGACCGAGTGAAAAAGAAATGACCGAAATGAAAACACAACAAGATTCGAAAATTCTAAATTCCTTTGCAAGAGGATATCGGGCTGGATAGTATTCGGTACTTCAAGAAGGTTTCTCTGAAGTCGCATCTAGGCCCATCTCCAATTTGCATCATTACATGGTTGGGCCTGATAGTTGAAAATTTGTAGGAGATTGCATCAGACTTCAAAGTTAAAAATTTGTTTGGATTGTGGTTTTTAGCAGAAAAATTTTTATATTTTTATGAACATATTTTTTTAATTATTTTTTTATTTCATATATGTCAAATCGGCACATTTTTCTACAAAAAAATTCTAAAAATAGCAATCCAAACCAGAAAGAAAGATGTTCTCCCAAGGTGAAATTTTCGTCAACTAGGTTGGGCTAAAACTCAGCATTCGTGGATTGGCTTTGGGAATTGGGACACCTTGGCTTGGTGTAGCTTGTGGCGGGGCGTTATGCATCTAGCATGGCAATTTAATTGTAAGCACTTTGGCATGGCATTTGGGACTTTGACATAGAACTTTCAATGAATTGAATTTTTCACAGGATCGTGTTCAACTTGTTTAAGTTAAAAAAATGTTCGATTATATATAATACTCGAATTGAGCTCGAGATCCTTTCATATGTTATATGAATAAAGCTGGAACACTAAATATTTAGTTTGATTCGAGTCATTAAAAACTTTGTTCATGTATTATATGAACAGCGTTTCAACGCTAAGTATTTAGTTTGATTCGACTCACTAAAAATTCTATTTCAACATATTGAAGTTGTGTCAAACACTCACATAAACATTCAACTTGTCAATTATGCAGATGCTCATCATAAGTTTTCAACCTGATGTTAGAAAATTGGGAACTTCTAAGTAGCAACTGGCAATGCAAGCGTTCTCAATACTGGCGAAAAGGCAATTCCTGCGTTGATCTCCTAGAAAAGATGAGTTTGAATTTGCAATTTGGGGTGCTTTATTTCCTAAGCCTCTATTATCAACAAATTTTATGAATGTTTCCTTGATTGTGCTATTATTATGTAATTGGTAGTTAGGCCTTCAGTTGAACCCCCCCCCACCCACACACACACACACACACACAAAAAGACTTAGTGTTTAATTCTTTCTTCTTCTTTTTTTTTTTTGGAGTGTCTCACATTCATGATACCTACATTAGTTGATAAGCTATAAAATCACCTATTCTTTTCGCTTAAAAATAATCTTGTGTACACAGAATTAAAAAAAATGATTGATCTACATTAAAACATAAAATAGTTCAAATATCCTTGTTTAAGTAAATTATGTACTAGACACACACACACATATATAATCACAACTTTCTGAAAACTCAACGGATCATTGTACACGCATTGCACACCCCAGGTCCATTTTAACATGAGCTCCCAATCTCCAATCATGTGATTTTCCTTTCTCCCATTATCCCATTTTCCTGCCTTATTCAAGTAATGAAACAATTTTGTTGATATAATTGACTAGAACTTCAATCTCAATTAAATTCTTTTACTCCAATAACTTTTCCTCTCCAAGTATATATGGACTAAGTACTAAATTCACTGATCCCCATTGAATTATCTTTAAAATAAATTAATGGAAAAAATTGAATTGGATAATAAACTTCAGTCAATATAATCCCACAGAGATAACCGCTATAAAATTGGAAACCTACATAATTTCTTATTGAAAAAACTATGATGGTGAAAAAAAAAGCACTCACAAGAACCAACAAAAACACAAAAGATCATAAATTGGTAGTAGATTGCATTAAATATAATCTTTATTGCAATTTGAATAAATAATTCCCAACATAAAACTCTTTGTCTACCTTGATACTCCATTTCCTATTATATTTTGTATTAAATTTTTTTTAGTCAATACTAATATACGCATATTTAAAAGGTGCTCTTAAGGTTTAATTTACTTGTATCTAAAAAAAAAAACTCAAGATACTTTTTGAAACTCATAGTACAAATTTATTATTTTGTTTCATGTTTGAAATACTTTCTAAACTTGGATTTTGTAAATAAAATTTGTTCTTCTTTCTTTGGTAAATAAAAAAAGTATAGGAATCTTTCATTTTTGTAACTGCAAGCATTTTTTATATTATTTATTAATGATGAAATGCAATGCAATTTGTCCATTTATTAGAGAAAATTGTAATTTTGGCATCAATAGGACTGAAAACAAGCCTCAGCGGACAGAGGTATGTTCAGGATTGATTTGAAAATTAAAAAAAATGTTTGAACTCGACTTGTGTTTGATAATTTTTTGAAAGAAATTGATCGACTTTGGTTTGAAATTTCAGACATATGTTCATGTAAAGCTTAGCTTGTCAAAATATCGAGTTCAATTACATACCATTGGAGTTTGGCTTGGCTTGAAATTTCATGTTGCATTATATAGAGATTTTCACCCGAATTAATTGCTTTTTTTCCCTTAATTTTTACTATCTGGTATTCAAGAAATCTATTACGATGAATCAGGGATGCAATTAATGTCAATTATTCCTATCCAAGAAAACTATTACAATGAATTATGGATGTGATCAAAATCAATTATACCTATTCAAGAAACAAGAGCATTATATGCTAGTCATTTTATAAGATAAGCAATATGAACCCCTAAGAACATGTTTATGGTGATCAAGTACAAACATATAATTAAAACAAGATAGATAAATCAAGGAAAAAATCAAGAATTTAACTAGAATAAATAACCAATATTCCTTCGCAAAATTCTAACCCTTGAAACAAATTAGTTCAACATAGCCATTAATAAACCCAAGAATTCAAGCAGCAAATACAATATTAGAAAATAAGTAAGAAAATTTTCTCAATTTTTAGTGCTCTAGTCTCCGTGTTGATTGCTCCTGAATTCTTGCTTACATGTCTCTCAGTCTCGATCTCTCAAGACAAGTTATAAAGCATGAACTAAAGCTAACCTATTATTTTTCTAATCTAAAAACATCCTGAATAACTCTTATTTATAGCTCGCTCAACTTGTAGCCCAAGTATGCTAGGATTAGGTCTTAAAGTGCTATCAAAATGTCGAGTCCGAGGAGAATTTTGATGAAGTTCGGTCCTAAATCCAGGCCCGGACATGTTTCGCATTGAGATTTGGTTCAAATTTATGTGAACACTCGGTGACTTGTCCATTGGTCGGATTTTTTCCTTTACTTTTTCCAGTGGAAATCGGGTGTTACATTTGGCGATAAATCTGGCATCGGACTTCCCTTTGGCTTTTTCCCACTTTTGTCGCATTTGCCACTTGTTCCCTACTCTTTTTTTTTTTTGCTTAAAGGTATTCCTTTTTTTTTACTTAAATCCCTAAAACCGTGTAGAGACTTGTTCTAAGGCACAACGAGATAACACACGGGTCGATCACGAAATCTGCTGATAAAAACTAAATTACTAAATCACTAAATCAGTCGGACTATCCACAAGATCTTACTTATTCCTTACTCGATTGCATATTTTTCCTATAGAAACTGACAAATATTCAAATTAGATAGTTTTCCATTCAAATTAAGCACTAAAAACATAATTAACTGACAAGTTACACATATAAAATCACTATACTTCACACCCTATCAATCCACCACCACCTTCCCTCCTCCACTGCCACCATTGTCCCTCTCCCTTCCTTCTTTTCCTTCACTCTCCTAGGGGAGGAGGGTTGCCAGGGATAAGAGAGGGAGCAATACATAAAATTTATCATAAAATATATCAAGTTTATAAATGTATAGGTAAATGGAGTTTCAAAATCTTGTTATAAATAATATTTTTTTGGAAAAGGGAATTGTAAAAATTTTAAATTTAGGTGTTGAAATCTAATTTATCAGAGGGATACAACTGGTATTTAATTCATAAGAAAGGCACTAGTTACTTTTCAAATGACTAAGAATAAAAGTAGATAATTCATCATCTATCTATTATACGTCCCCAAGATGAAGTGGTGTTGCCATCTCACTGTAAGCAAGCCCCATGGTGACATGGCATTGCCATATCATCAAAGTTGCCCTATCATTGACTTGAAATGTGGGACTCATTGATGACGCATCATGACACATCATTTCCTTTGAGACAATTGTGCTGACTTGACAAGGACCACACAATCAATGCAGCTTGCCAAAGCAAGCTCTAAATGTTGTATTTAAGTGTGGCTACCAGTTCTCGAACCCAGAGTAACATAATAGCAACGACTTGAACCCTGGCTAGGACAATGACGATAATGATTTGTTGATGCTCCAGCCAGGGCAGCTATTGAAGAGTAGTTTGTTAGAAAATAAGATTAAAATCTTCTACCACGACTTACAAAGCATGAACAAAGAGGATTAAGATATATCTTGTGCCATTGATTATGTCTCCACTTGGAGTTGTATGGTTTCAAGTCTTGATCTTTCCTTTACTACTTTCTCTTATGTTTGCTCTCGTTATGGGATAATTCTCACAAATTCATTGAGTGGAGAGAGGAACCAAGAGTCTATTTATAGATGTATAAGTGATCCATCCATTATTAATTATTAATAAGATCCATTAATTCTTTCTACTTGATAAGATGAATCTTACCATTAATCAATTATTTCAGGGATGTATATACATAGTCATACATGTATATACATTTATTTATGTAAAGTTTCATAAATGTATAGATAAATTCATTTATCACTTAGGTTAGATTCATGAATTTGGTCATTGAATCTTGTGGCTTATTAATTTGGTACATGATATTTTGATTCTATCCAGTATTTGGTACGCTTATTCATGTTTTCATACCATTTTGTATATTCCTTACCCCTTTGTATAAAAATACGACATTAGACTTGTATTCCATTTAAGAATTAGAATTAGGTTAGTACATTTGCATGATTAGATAGGAGAAAAACCCCTTGAGTATGGGATATGGACGAGTTTGGCTTTCTAACTTTAGCACGGTCGTATTCCCTCTACAAAAGGAAAAATTGAGTCACGAATATTAGTTCCCCGTACCCATTATGATACATCCCTTTAGGTCATGTATATTTGTACATCATTTTATTTTCGTATCTTTTCTTAGAGTCTCATATTTTTTGCATTATTCGTGACCTCTTTAAAGAGTCCCTATTGGGCATCACAATTAATGTGATTGGCACCTATTAAGTTTTGAAGAGATATTTTGACTCCCCGATATCCTCTTAGGTCTAGGGTTTGCATTCATATAGTACACCCAAATGTGATAAATTTTTAGATTAAAATAAGAAAATCCTTGACTAAATCACGCGACTAGCCTTGACTAGGTTGAAAGGGTGCATTGGATTTTATCCTTGCCTTCCCTTTCTTCAAATGTGACTCCCGAACACTTTTCTCTGATTTTCGAAGACTTGGAGTCGTTTAAAAAGGCTTTTTCTACTTTTTTTCTTTAAAAATTCATTTTAGGTGACTTGGTACACCTTAATTCAGTACCAAGTGACGACTCCGATTTTTTATTCAAAAAACCCTTTTTAAACTATAATTTGGGTCAAAAATCGTCACACTTATTTAATTCCCATTTAGGCCGTTTTCATTTTCTTTGTTCATTTTTTTAAAAAGTCAAAAACCAATTTTCATTCAAAATAAATCAAAAATCCATTTTTCATAAACACATTTATTTTATTTTATTTTATTTTATTTTTAAAAATGGGGGCGCGACATGAGTACCTTCCGCCATGCTTGTCCGTGATTCGAACTTGCAATCCAAGGATCACAAGCTGTGATACCACTGTAATGGATCGAAGCTGAGTGAATTGAAATGTATCAAGGGTGAGGAGATAGAAGAAGAAATGAGAGGGGGAAATGGGAGGGGGGAGGAATCAGAGAGGGGAGAAGGGAGAGAGGGGGAGAAAATCTGAGATGTTATTGAGTGAGGAAGTTTTCAATACAATGAATCAGATGATCTTCCTAAAATGCAGATCAATTACTTATACAAATCTTAGCTTCGAGCTCGAGAAACAGTCTGCTGGTAACTAACTAACTTCCCGCCAAATAACTAACTCTTCATTCTGTTATAACAATGCTTTGCCACGTGATCCACTCCATGTGATCACATTTCTACTGCTAACTCCCCTGCTGACTCATTCTGGCAGTTTGTGAATGAAGCTTGGACTGATTCCAGGCCATAAACAACACATAATTCAAGTAATCCTTAAGCTTAGACGAGCTATTCAAAGGCCTGAAATTAAAAAAGAAGGACATTTCATTAAACAAATTCTTATTGATAATTTTAGAAACCTCCCTTGAGGTTTCTTACTATTTCACTTAGTTCCCTTTATGTTTTAAAAATTATACTTACCTCCCTTGATTTGACACTTTGATAACCAAACTTTAAAATAGAGTAAAAAATTTAATTAATATCCTAAAATGCCCTTATCTTACAAAGTTCAATTTGTTCTTCTAAACAAAAAGAGTATAAAGTTTTTCATACTAATATTTGTTATTTAATAATCAACTATAACAATAAATCTTTTGCTATAATAGGGTATTTTTTATAGTACTTTATTGGGAATATATATTCTTTTTAAGATAGAGAAGAAAGTGCTATTTTGTTTCTTTTAAAGTTTATGGACTATTGTTTTAATAAAAATATAGGGACTAGTTTAGCGGAAGAACCATCATAATTTGGTAATGATTTTAGGCCATTTGTTTTTAATCATTCTTGACTTATCCTAGATTTTGATACCCCAAAAAAAGAGCTACAAAAAAAATTGGAGGATATTAAAAGTGATCAAAAAAATATTACTAGTTTAACATTTAATTTGGATAGATATTAGGGACAATATTGATAGTTCTTCGATACTTCTAATGAAATACTATAAGAGAAATGAATAAGAAGGAAAATGGTAAAAAAATTATAAAATCCATCCTTTGCATAAGCATGGCAACAAGAGAGTTTTATTAAAAATATTAAGGTTAGTATTGTCATTTTAAATGGACAAAGGAGGTAGGTGTAATTTTTGAAACCTTAAGGGAGCCAAGTGAAATTTATTAGAAACCTCAGGGGAGGTTTCTGAAATTATCCCTTATTTTTATTCATGTTTTACTAATTTGATCCTATACATATGTAGGGTTGGGTACACCTACATGATTAATGTACTTGTGCACAAGTTTTGCTTAAAGTTTGTGTAATCTACTTTAATAGAAACAACAAATAAAATTGATAGAAAATGTTGACAACTTATAAATATAATCAGACAACGAAGTGCAGATTAATTGATAAGATGTTTCACTTATAACCATTAGGTCATGATTTGAGTCATCAAGGAGATAAGTGGGAAAACCACTGTTAATCCTTTTTTTTAAAAAAAAGAGAAAAAAACTTATAATATAACTCAAAATGGCTTTTAATTGGGGGCCAAACTATCAGCTAATGTAATGTCAACCTAAGATGGTAAGGTAATTACTTGGATTAAAATAAAATACGCGTGAAACGCTTCTCCTTAATCATTAGATGTCATACGTACCAAATAAAGCCCATTACTAAATACATAAATGATCATGAATAAAGCAAATTATCAGTACATGTATGATAATGACTAGTTATATATTGGCTTGACTATTTCTATTTTATCAGAACATCTTGATTGGTAAAAATGAACGAAAGCAAAGAGGATGGAGTACGAGCAAGTCTTGAATCTTTTGTTGAGAATGGAGAGACCATTTGGTTTAGAAGCAACTTTGTCAATCTCAAACCATGATTTTCGTATAATTTGGTAACAGTGCTCACTTTTCTCCTGTAATTAACATGACAAAATTATTCTCAAAACTCTTGACATATAATAATAAATGTAATGATTAGATAAACTGAAAGCATGAACAACGTTTTCACTACTTTAAAGTCCTTGGTCACAATGGAATAGTAACCATGTTGAGGAGTGATGTGATCGAAATAAAGAATTGGAGCTGATGAGGCTAAAGCAACAAGAGCAATATGAGGATATTTGAGCCGAAACCACGACGCGAGCACTGCCAAGTCGAAATCAGAAACATTTCAACACCAAGAAGTTTTTTTTTTTGGGGGGGGGGGGGGGGGGGGGGGGGGCGGTGGAGCATGAAAATGCAGGATACTAAAAAAAAAGAAAAAAACTGCATGGCAAATTAGCACTTACTTCCTCTGTACGATCCACCAACAACGATAACCGAAGAACTTTGAGCAGAAAATTTGTCTTTTACATGTAGTAAAATCTCTGCATAATCAGCAAAAGCTTGAGCCAAGTTGAAATAACCCCGTATAGTCTTATTTTTAATGGCTTTTTCCATTGATCCAAGTGGTATAGATTTTCCATAAAACCTATGCTGAAAAGGAAAATCAAGAGTCCTGAGTTTATTGAGTATCTATAGTTTATTAATAATATAATGAGTTAAGAAAGAGGATTTGATAGATGTTATGATAGTACTTTACCTCTATGTAGACAAGGAGAGCCTTAAACCATGGAGCATTATCGGTAAGAAAACCAATAGATTCTAGATCTTGAGCCAATGGAGCTTCGGCGCCAAGATATACCAAGATTGAAGAGTTCGAACTGGCACCACCTAGAATTTTGAATTGATCACATAGCTTTGGTTGAATTTGGTATAGCTTTGTGGGTTATAATTGAAGTGGTCTAGTGTCTGCTCAAAAAAATATGTCTTGAAATCTTCTGAAAGAGAAGCTTCAGTTATAGCATTCTCAGGGTCTTGAAGGTTTGTTCTCCATATTGGACCGAGCCTCGGTATTTTGTGGGGATGGTCTATAGCTGATGAAATGGAAGTCGAGAAGCACAGGAGAAGAAGAAGAGGAGGCAGCCATTGAGATAATAGGCTGCGAAGAAAATCCATGGCCAAAGAATTTGAGTTTCTTGGTCGATGATTGCTATTTTGGGTATTTTCTTAGTTTGTAATGTTCCAAGGTCCAACATGTGGATTTATATAGAGATATATGCTTAGAGCACGTCGTTTTCATCATTGATTTTGGTTTGATCACATCTCTGGCCCGTATGTGCTTATACTAATTAGGAAAATTACCAGTTGGTGAAGTTAACCAGACGGATTTTGTCATTTCTGAGGCATATTTGACTGAGACAAGTCTTGATAGAATAAGATCACTTATTCCTATTTTTTTCATAATTGAAATATGTCCACGTACACTTTTATATCCTGGAATTTATAATCTTATATATTGTAGAATTTCAGCCAACAAAAGGTGAGTCAATTGGTAAAAATGGATACATTCCTTACAAAATATTGTGTGCTCAAATTTCATTATCGATATGAGAACTGTATCCATAGACAATTTATAAGAATCCTTGTAAGCAAACTATGATTTCGGAAACATGTTCTTACCTGTAATGGTAACCGAAATGAATCCATCCAAACTTTTTTTGAAGAAAAATATTGTTGAATTCCTACAAAATTCCTCATGATTGAAATATTTTGTAAATTAGGGATATGACAATATCACTCTAATCCAACTGATCAATTGTTGTGCGCAATTACATCTAACAAAGAGTACCTGCAAACAGCAACAACTTTTCTTGCAGCTGGACAATGATTCTAGAAAATTTGTGAGCAAGTTGCGATTTGAGAAATAAACTATAAATCTTCTAACAGAAAAAAGGATTAGAGAAAACAAACTTCTTGTTCTCATATCTAGTTTTCTTAAACATTGGTGGATTTGACAATGTTGACTTTGGCAACTCAAACGTATAGTGCTAATGGGTATTTATTCATTGGGTAAAGTGCCCCACAGACAATCAATAACCACAGGCACGCACAACTGAATGCCTATAATTTTGGACATTTTGTACATTTATTCATTGGGTAAAGTGTGCCAGAAATAATTTCATGAGCGACATTTTGGACACATTTGAGTAACTCATCTTCTTCCTATCTGACTAATGACAAAAAACTCCGTATAGGACGTCGTATGCTTACTGTAGTCTGACACAAAACCAGCAATAACCACACACTATTGAATGCCTTGCCACCAAAACCATTGGATTGAGATCCTCTGTTACTGAAAATGCTTGTGGCTCGTAGATTTAAAACTCAACTTAGACTATATCTAATTCTAATTATCTATTAGCTTGCATCCGGTGGATTTTGAGTAAATAGTTGCTTGTTTATCAATTCTGCAATGTGATCTTGTGTTGGCACTAAAAATACGCGAACACAGCCAAGCAATTTTAACACATGAAAATATGTTGGCAGAGGAGGAGCATAAATACACAACAAATATTCAACAATTTATTAATTCAAAACTCAACAATAATAATATCAATTTGTAGTCTTTCGGTTACGATAACTTACAAATAACAATTTTTAGGGTTTTTCCTCTATCTAATGACTTGACTGACTCAACTTTTCAAATAATAATTTACTACACTAGTTGTATATATAGAATGCAAAGCTTTCTAAATAAACAGAATTACAAGCCAAAACTCATTTGGAATTGACTTGAGATTTTGTAATCTAACATGGAAACTAAACAAACAGGAACCAAAACAAGAAACTAAAATAATTAGGAAATAAAATAGCTTGGTTTAGTTTCGATCATTATCTCCCTTAAATTAAGCTCTTTATTATGGTCATCTCTAATGCCATCTCGATCTCGAATTTCTATCAAAAGTTCAATCGCAGTAAGCACAACATTCAACCCTAACTTATGATTGGTCTTCAATTGCATCTTCACGCGTGTCAGCGTGTCAGTGGACTGAACTTGTATTTCTTGAACAATTTTTTTGCATGCTCTCCTTTGTCAAAAAATTCAAACATGTTTACCCATACTTGGTTGCACGCTCTATAATTTAATTCATCCACATTACCAACACAATTTCCCAACAACGCAAAATCATACATTACCACCAAAGATTTCAACATTGCCATTTTTTTTGCTTTAATTTGTCCATTTGTACAATGTGAAAATCATCAATTAAATCATCCACTCCATAATTGATATCAGTCAACCCCACTAGTTGATTTTTCTCTTCAAAAAATTCATCAATTCCAACAAAATCAAGAATTTCTCACTAGTGATTTTTACTTTCTTTTTCAACCACATGTGAAACTTTCTTTTAAATCACAAATTCTTCAACTTCGTGTGCACTCACAATTTTTACAATTTCTTCTTTCTCTACCTCATCCAAAAAAAAAATTTCTTCTTTCTCGTCACAAAATTTCTTCTACACCATGGCCATAATAAGAATTCATCAAAATTTCCAAGCCCCATTTGCCGTCTTTGAATGTATGAATTTTTTAACTACATGCAGCTTAACTTTTGTACTAAGATAATGGAATGCCTTACATTCCGAATGTTTATTTCTCTCTAACTCTTTAATTACATTGCTCGATAATTTCATATCTTCTGTAGGTTTACTGAATCCTGTTTGGACTATATCCCAAATTCCAATAGCTCAAGAAAACATTTTCATCATCATAACCCAAACTTGAAATTCGTTTTTACCATCAAAGATAAAAATAGCACAACATTGTAAATAATATGGATCCATAATTTAATTTCACAAATAAATCTCAGGATCAAAATCCAGAAGCCTAATACCACTTGTTGGCAATAAGAAAAACATACGCACGGCGGAAGCAATTTTAACACATAAAAATATGTGGAAAGGGGAGGAGAATAAACATACAACAAATACTCAACAACCCTTTTTTAATTCAAAATTGAATAGTAACAATATTAAGTCATAGCCTTTCACTTACAATAACTCACAAATACCAATTCTTAGAGGCTTTCCCTCTATCTCACGACTTGACTTAACTCAACTCTTTAAAACTCAACTCAACTCTTCAAATAACAATCTACTATAGTAATAGTATTCATAGGCTGCAAAGTTTTCTAAACAAACACAATTGCAACAAAACTTATTTGGAACTAACTTGAGATTTCCTAATCTAATATGGAAACTAAACAAATAGGAACCAAAACAAGAAACTAAAATAATTAGGAAATAAAATAGTTTAGTTTAGTTTCTATCTTCTCGTCCAGCAATCAACATCCGACACTTACAGGTTTTGAAGTTTGAACATTGTTTCTATGAAATAAACAAATAAAGCGGTTCGTGGAATCTCCAAGTCAAATTTGGCAATTTTGGTAGTTTACCGAATTCTGAAATTAATTCAAAATGAAATTGAATTCGAAATTGGTGAATTTGAATGCGAAATTGTTCAAAAATTGCAATGTCCAAATTACTAAAAATTTCGACTTCAAACTTCTGAGTTATAGTTTTCGATTCAATTAAAGCATACCCCTATGGAGTGAAGGGGAAGAAAAAAGAGGGAGTAGATAGAAAGAAAGGGATGAAGGAGGAAGGTGAGGAGGGAAAGGGAGGAAGAGGGAGGAGAGAGGGGAGAGGGGTGATGATGGTAGTGGAGGAGGGGAGGTGGTGGTGGTGGGTGGTAGGTGGGAGAAGTAAGAGATGGTAGACTATTTATTTATTTTTGTTAGGTGTATTTGAAATTATATATTTTTAGAGCATTTTTGGAATTTGTTACTATTGATTTTAAAAATAAAACTAGCTTTTGGTAAATTGGACAGTCCAAGCAGAGCCCTAGAGAGCGTGGAACTCATGTACTGTAATCAAACTATACATTTCAGCTCTTATTAGGGCTGGCAATGGGGCGGGGAATCCCTCCCCCACCCCCCGCCCCCGTCCCCCGCTTGCCGCGCCCCGACCCGTCTCGTTTCCCCCGTGGGGGCATCCGTGGGTTAAAAAAATTTATTTTATAATTTCATTATAATTAAATTTGAGCAAATAATCAAATACTAAAATATTAATATATCACCAAATTATTATTCATTGCAACTTCAGAATTGAAACTCATAAAAATAATTAAACAAAAGTTATTTGAATACAATCTAATATAATAAAACAAATATAACTAAAATAATCAAGTTTTTACTTTTGATACAAATACAATCACTAAATTATTGTTGTATTTTTTTAGAAAAAGTGTTATTGTATTAAGTGTACTTAGGAATTTAATATAAATGTATTAATAAATTTAATATAAATAATTAATAATTTTATTAATAAATATGTATAATTAATAGTATAATTGATAATATCATTTTATATATAATTATGCAAATATATATATATATCTTTTTTTTTTCTAAACGGGTGGCCCCCGCCCTGTTTCTAAACGGGGGGGGGGGGGGGGGGACTAACCAAACAACCATCCAAAAACTTTCTACCTCGACAACCACAATCAGTCTTTGATTTGATTGAGTAATTGAAACATTGATAAAATGCAGAGAACAACCAAGTTAAATGTCCACCATATAGTCAAGCAACATTGAAACGAATCTCAGCTAGTACAGTATAGATGAGATGGGCATGGGCCTGCAGCTGTGTTTGCAGACCCTTCAACCTCTGCAAGCCCAACACCGCTCATTCGCTTGGCTTTTGATCCATCTATAATGTATTGCTCTTATAAATCTGTTACGCTTTATAAATCTGTTACGCTTTATATAAGCAGGATGTCTTGATGTTTTTTAAAATAAGCATCCTTGTGTATTAATTTTTATTATCCCCTTTATGCCCTTATAATTGAATTTTGTTGTTGATTATCTCATATTGTGATATTATCAATTTATGATGATTACAGTTTATTATATATATATATATATCATATCATTTTGTTTTAAGGAGAAAATAAAAGTTAATGAGAAGACAAAAGATTAATTGATGATTAAGTTCACACACACACACAGATATAAAATATTGATTGAGAAAAAAATGAAAATAGAATGGCAAGAATAATCGAGAAATACTAAGACAAACAGTTTACAAATATTGAAATTGATAAGCGTTTACTAAATTTGAACTTTTAACTGCGATTAACCTTTCAAAAATCTATTTAAACTAATGCACCTTCTCTCCGATCATACTTAGTACTTCTTAATGTCTTAAACTATAAAAGGTCACAAAAATGTTGCTTGCAATGGTTTAGACCTTTTTTTAAGGAGCGTCTCGGTGGAAAAGAAGGAACATTGCTTAATTTTTGTTGATAAAATTTTATCAAGCCATCAGACTTAGGCTGTAAGGCTTGAAAACTTGCTTAGTTATGTAAAAACTTGGGAGGGCAATATTCTTGGTAAGGAATGAAAGGTTAGTAAAATAGACCAAAGGTTATAGTAAGAAACATTCCTTATGAACTTCTTGTATTTTAACTAAGTAATTAGCCCATGCCTTAGCACATTTTTTTTACTAGTTTTGAATTTGTACAAGTAGGAATAACTCAAGCAGAAAGTTTAGCAATATTCCTACATATTCATGAATATTACTTTTAGAAAATTAATGTATTCTAATTGTTCAACTACCATGCCAATTTTTAAAAACTTCTTTACATACTTTTACTACAATATAATAATATTCATCAACTACTGCAAATATGAACAAATTCAGTGTCCATCAATCATAATAAATCTACCGATATAACAATTCAAATCATACTAATTTTTTTTTGTTTGCACTAAGTAAAGTTAATCATGTTGATAAAAAAAAAGTAAGAATTTTATAGTTTTGGGCAATAACTTTACTTGATGACATGATTAGGACATTCTGCCCTCCTATTATGAGATATAAAAAAGGGAATATTATGTTGGAAGAAAAAGCATATAGATATATAAAAGTAATTTTCTCGATGATACAGCTGAAAAAAGTTTATTGATAACACAGTTTTATTACCTGTAACTATTCATGCACGTCTGAGTATGACCTTACAAATGGTAGACGGTGCAAGAAACTGGCAAATCAATTTTTCAATTGTGATTTAGACTGTTTAGACCACTTATCTTCTATATTTTTCTAATTTCCTTTCTGTCATTTTACCTGTTTCATCTCATATAGCTATATCAAGATAAAAATACTTAATTAACTGTAGTATAACTTGGTAGTCTGGAAGAACGCATGATAATTATTTTCTTTTTCTTTCTTTTTTGGATATAGCCACCTTGGACCGAATAAAATTAAAGTGAGCCTCTGATTCAACTGATTCAGTAACAGGTATTATGATGGTATGGTTAATTATTATTCGTTTGGTCTTCTAGACATTTATGATTACATAAACTTCCGACCTTTATATGTGTCTATTAAACCAACCAATCTCAGCATTGTAGTACTGTTTCTTCGATGGTGAAACCATGTCTACTCAATCTACAGATAAAGCATATATTTATGCATAAATTTCTATTATCATTTGCATTTTGTTACATAAAGATATATTACAACATATATCAGAAGATATATAAACAATATTACAACATATATGGGGGAACACATAGGCTAGCATGTTGTCTATACTTTATGATTTCATAATTTGATGGTAATTCATGAGTGGTGAAAAGTCTCCATGCAACGGAATTGAAGTAATTATATCAAGCTGTTGTTCCACAGCACGCTTTAGCAGTACTTTGCAGTCATGTCAGTTTTACCAGCAAGGTGGTAACCGACTAATCTCATGTGTGCTTAAATGGCTTAAATTGTAAAGGGTGTTCTTCATCCACCAGCTCTCACTTCTGTTGTTTTCACTGTCCCTTCGTTGAAAGAAAGGAGAGCCACGCAATATCTTGGCTTGCCTTTAGTCATGATTGCCTCTAATTATGACCCATATGGTTTATTAAATTCTACGAGATGTTATCACAAATCATGCTGGTAACCTAGAGCAGCTCGTGCAAAGAATTTGACGCAGGGAAGGTGAGTTTAAGTTACAGTTTATGCAAGTATTCACTAATTCAGTGGAAAATGGGCAATCGTAGCCATAACATCTGATATATCATGTACAACCCCTTACCCCCCCCCCCCCCCCCTTCCCTTTTCTTGGGATATACAGTAATCAAAGCCTACTCAATTATATCTATAACTCCACCGGATTTTAGGCACTTTTTTTGTTTTCCATAATGTACATCTATAGCATCATCTGTCCTGGTTCAGCACAGGTTTGCAAATAATTGAGTTGATGACTAAGATCAACTTGCTCAAGGGTCAAGACAAGCAAGCTCGTAAGATTTTAAAGATCAGAACTAATAAATTGTTTCATCTGCTCTCCGTCGATTTGAGGGGGGAGATGATAGATGGTCGAGATGATCATGAGGTTGACAGGATTGTCTAACAAATCCTTTTGTCACCTACTTCTTGTAGCGTGCGCACTTCTGTGCTCCAGTAATTGGGCAATGTCGTAATTGGAGTTACATAGCCTGATATAACTCAACATTTGATCGATATAGGAAATTTACTTCGTCGTAGCATTGAATTATTGGTCTATTGAGTACTCGTGCGTATGCACCCACTCGTCCATCGGCCCGGGGTCTGCACTACTGTCTGAGTGTCCTACGACAGCAGACCAGCCTAAAGTGGATATGATTATTTCATTTTACTCCCTGCTTGGACTCAAAAATTAAAAATCCAGCACGCAGTACATAAATGTATTTAGTTTTGAATCCTTTTGTAGACCCATTTTTAGTACCAAATAATGTTGAAAAGAGTTCGCGTCACCATTAATGGACTAGAATTAGTGGGGCTTATTACGGTCAAATATAATTTACTTGTACTGAAAGATTCTTTTGATTTGAAGGGAAATTGATGTCTGGTATTCAAATACTGGAAGGTTAATGAAGTACTAGTAATAATGCATATGAAGAGAGAAAATGATTGCATAGTTTAGCTAAGATATGCATGCTTTATCATGATCCGCAGCATGCGTACAAGAGATCCCTCTAAAGAATCATGATACTTCAAACACCACAATATCTCTTGATGGCATCACATTGAACGTGCTGCCCCGTTTGCACTTCTTTCTTTAAGAAACTATGGTATCCCAGGTGATCAAATGGCTTATTGCGCTGTGGATTTTCCTCATCAATCAACTCCTGAGGGATGTGCAGGACCCCCTTATGGTAAGAGAGCATCAACACTGAGGATCTTCTTGCGTTCGCGTTCATTTGAACTCGATGAAGACAAGGTCGTATTCTGTTGTTGCTCCATGCCTGCAAAAATAGATTGATTATCTAGATTTTTGTTTTAAAAACAATAAAGATGCTTTCTAGAGGACAAAAAAATATAGATTAATTTTTTTTAAAAAAAATTGTAGAGGACAAAAGGAATAACTATATCAAAATCATTTGAGAAAGCAAATACTCCATAAAAGTTATTCTGCTAGAGAACAATTGTCGCTTCTACAATGAGGGGGTCAATTGGTATACATGTTCGCGTGACATGAGATCGCATCCTTATTCTTGTTTCTGTTTTTCCTCCTGGAATGCAAGTGTTTTGTTTATTATATTGAGAATGATTTCACCTTGCATTTTTAAAATGTTTCTTCAATTTATTTAATTTTGCTCCCAACCCAAACTCTTGTTTGAGACGCTTTTCACCCAGTGACGGAGCTAAAAATATTTTTCAGTAGGGGCAAGCAAAAATTAGCCACCAAAAAATAAAAAATTCCTTCTAAGCAAATACTTCTAAATAAGTTACTCAAATGATAGGTAAAAAAATCAAGTGTTGGAATTTGAAACCCTTACCATGTACCACTAGTTTTTGGAATTTGATAAGAAACCATGAACACTACTGATACCTTAAAAGTCACGCGATCGAGTGGATTCCTATTGTCAAAATTCCTACTTTTAGTTATTAAATTTTCTTTGGATTCCTATTGTCAAAATTCCTACTTTTAGTTATTAAATTTAAGAAAAGGAAGAGGATGTAACCTACCATTAATGCATCTGCTGCCATAACAATAAATGATGAAGGCAAGAAATCAACAGGGATCCATTGCTCATCCTTCAAGTTTACCTCCAATCCATTAACTTGACTCGGAGCAAGAATTGTGATGAGGCTCTTATCAGTATGAGGGGGAGCAATCACGGTTTTCTCGTCTACTCCAGGCGCCTCGTAGCTGTTGAACCGAAGCAAGTACGTGATTGAATCTATGTGAGAATCACACTTCAGCTTCTCTACCCCATAGCTTTCGAAAACCATTCGAGTCACTACTTGTTCCAACTTCGCCACCAGATTTGCGTATTCATGGATGATCCCACTAACAATTATTCATAAAAGGAAACAAATTGAAGGTTCAATTCACTTGGGATCAATACATTGCGCACTAATTAATTGTTGGATTTAATAGTAAGCATTGATAAGATGAGGATAAATCAAGTTGTACCTGAAATTGTCATCATTTCCTTGGGGCCACATGAGCTTAGAGAATTTCTTGACTTCTTCTATGTTGGTTGAATTTTCGATTCCCATGCTCTCATGAATAGATGGGTCACGGTCGTTGCTAAAATAACCAAAAAAAAGCCTATCAGAAGTGTTCTTCTTTTTTGTTTCCACGGGAAGATCGAACAGTTTTTCTAGCGCAGAAAATACTGAATCCCTCAACTTGAAAGAAACTGCATCATACACAGCAAGAAAGCAACCGTACTCTTCAAGAGCGTGGCGGACTTCGTTGCGTGCCAAGGACCAGCTTTCTGTGCCATGCTGCAAATTCTCCTGGCCGAAGTTGATGACAGGAAGTTTTTGCAACTTTGGGTTATCCATGAAATTGAACTAGACGGGATTTTGCAGCGCTAGCTCGGTATTTAGTGTATTGAGAATAGTCCGATCTCATCTGCTCCCATCAAGGGTGTAGGATGAGGATTTATAGCATAGGGTCTGCGGTCTCACCTGTGGACCACGTGACGTACTGAAGACAACAGAGCGGTCCATAATTTAATTTACCATTTGAAGAATTTAATATTGAAGACAACAGAGTCTCCTTCGGTTTTCTTCCCAAGCTCCGTTTCTTTCTACCTTTTATTTTTTCCGGTGATTGGTGAGGCAGTAATTTTGGGGGGTTAGGGGTTTCGATCTTGGTGCGGAATGCCAAGGTGCAGAGTAAATGGAGACAGGAAAGGCGGATGAGGAGGGGGTGGTTGTGTAGATGACAGCGCTGAGGAGGAGGAAGCAGCCATTGGGTTTGCGGAGAGAGAGGAACGCCTTGTTGTGGCTATGGAAAACGTTTGTCAACAACAAAAATAATTACCTAAAACTTTGCGTATTAAACACATTAATCCAAACTTTTCTTTGTACACAATTGAATATTCTACTGTGCATTGCTAATAATTCTTGGTTGAGTAAAAAAACATTTATTTGTGTATACGACAAGGCAAAGGTTGTTGTTAGTTGTTACATGTAGTTTGAAGAATAATAACACTACGATTTGTCTTTTTTTTTTTTTGAAGGACGATTTGTCTATTTCACTATACAATACCAGTTGCCGACTTTGATTCTATTGCATGTCATCAACAAATTAGCATGGAGATTATTCCCCCAAACTATTCCAGTTTACTCTCAACTGCACATGCAAGATTGCAAATTTTTCAGACCCCTATTACGGTAGAAACTACTTTAGAAAACTAAAGAATGAATATGCTTTTTTAAAGAACCAAAAAGAACAATACCAATACAAAAAGATGACTCAGGCGCAGAACAATACCTTCCATTTTTTGAAAAACAAGTTTCTCATGTACAGTACTATACTAATATACAAACAAAAATAACTTTAAAAATGTCACATTCATATAATACATAAAAAAAAAACTCCAAATATATTTAAAAAATTAAAAAATAAAATCTACACCATCTTCTTCTTCCACCCAGCACCCCCACCCCACCCCCACCTACCACTGCCACCATCCTTTTCTTCCTCCTCTTTCCTCTCCCTCTCTCTCATTTCTCCTCTGAAGGAAATTAAACCAAGCTATATTTAGTTTTCTAATTCTTTTTAGTGTTCTGTTTGTTTAGTTTCCATATTAGATAAGGAAATCTCAAGTCAGTTTTCAGATAAGTTTCGATTTACAATTGTATTTATTTTAGGAAGTTTTGGAGTTTATAAATACTGCCAATCTAGTAAGTTATTATTTGAAGAGTTGAGTTGAGTCTTGAGATTAAGTTTGAGCGAAGGTCTTATAGTTGAGATTTGTGAGTTGTCGTGAACGAAAAATTATGACTTGATATTTGTTACTATTGAGTTTTGGATTAATAAATTATTAAGTTATTGCTGTGTGTTTATTCTCCTCCTCTTCCCACATATTTTTACATGTGTCAAAATTATTTTAGCGGTGCACGTAATTTTTTGTGCTAACATCTTCCTTTCTTCCCCCTCCCTTCCCTGCCACACCCACCCCACTCCTCCCCTTCTCCTTCCCCGATTTGACCTCGACCAGATCGAGGCCTCTTGTAGGAAGAGGGAGATGATGATGGCGGTGATGGGTGGTGGTGTTAATTTTTAAAAAAATGTCCTAAAAATGTTTAAACTTTAAAAATATTTCAAAATATATTCCAAAAATATGTCCAAAAAATCATCAAAAATATTTACCCATAAAAATTTTTCATATACCTTGTTATAGTAACATATTTAAAAAAACACCCCTAAAAACAATTAATCCAAACGGATTTAAAAGTTTTCACTGTTCCCTATGGGATCGACTAGACTCCAACTACTAAAAATTTTGGGAATTCAATAATTAATCTTTGACACTCGTGACAAGTGATCAATTATCACCCTAGAAAGGCTAACATTGTCATAGATGCACTCAGTATAAGAGCATAGGTGGCCAGACTAATGGTTGAGTAGGAACTGCTTGAAAATGCATGCGAGTAGAACCTAAGATCAGTTCTGGGAAGATTAATATATTTGGTAATATCACTATTCAACCACCTTTGTTATTATGGATTAACGAAGTGGAAGAACAAAATCCCATCTTACGAAATCGTCGAGAAAGGGCTCAGAAAGAGGACTTACTGAATTTTAGTATTGGATCGAAAGGAGTATTGAGGTTCCAGAACAGGATATATGTGCTAAGGAATGATGGTTTGAGATAGGAAGTACTTGAAGAAGTGCATCGGTCAAGATATATTGTTCACCCGGGTATCAATAAGATGTATCATGATCTAAGATAGTTGTATTGTTCGGGTAATATGAAGAAAAATATTGCTCGATTTGTCTCAACTTGTTTGACTTGTCAGCAAGTTAGATTAGAGCATCAGAAGCCATTAGGATTACTTCAACCCTTAAATATGCCAAAGTGAAAATGGGAACATGTAACAATGGATTTCGTGTTGAAGTTAATTAGAATTCAAAGAAGTCATAATGCAATATGGGTCATCATTGACAGACTTACTAAATCCGCTTTTTACCTATAAACATGTGATACACACTTGAAAAATTGGCAAAACTATAGTTGGATGAAATTGTGTGGCTACATGGAATACCAATGAGTATTATCTCTAATCGAGATTCCTAATTTGTCTCGTGGTTGTGGCGGCAATTGCAAGAGGCGTTGGGTACTAAGTTGAACTTTGGCACTACTGCTCATCCACAAATTAATGGATAGATCCAAACTCTTGATGACATGCTGCGATCATGTGCTTTGGACTTTAGGAGAAATTGAGATCAACACCTTACACCGATAGAGTTTGCCTATAGTGACAGCTACCATTCTTCTATCGGAATGGTACCTTATGAAGCCTTATATTGAAGAAAAGGCCGATCACCCCGTTTATTGGGTTGAAGTTGAGAGGAAAATCATTGAATCGAATAATGTACCTTGGGTTGATGAAGCCTATCAAAAGGTGAAACTAATAAAACAAAGAATGCAAATGGCTCAAAGTCAACAAAAGACTTATGCAGATAACCAAAGGAAAGAGTTGGAGTTTGAAGTGGGGGATCAGGTATTTTCTAAAAATATCAACTTATAAAGGAGAAATTAGGCACAAAAAAATGTGGAAAAGTAAGTCTAAGATATGTGGGATCCTTTGAAATACTACGACAAGTAGGGAAAGTGACATATCGGCTACACTTGCTGATTAATTTGTACAAAATGAATGACATTTTCCATGTTAAAAAATATCACCATGATCCCAAGCATGTTATACAACACGAGGAGTTGGAGTTATAGGATAATCTCCTTTGAAGAGAAACCAATAAAGATATTGGATTGGAAAATCAAAGTCTTAAAGAATAAAGAAATTCCATTGGTTAAGATACTTTGGAGACACCATGATATTGAAGAAGCAACATGGGAACCCAAGAAGAAGATTCAAGAAAGGTACCCAAAATTATTCACGAATTACAATAAGAATTTTAAAGACGAAATGTTTTTAAGGAGAGAGGATTGCGAGGACATGTATTATATAGTTTAGTTAACTCAGGTACCGAATAGTCAAATTTTGCATGATTGTGTGACAAGTTAGGTCTATGTCCATGGTGGAAAGTCATAAATTGATATTGGAGAACTTGCAGAATAATAAGCTAGTTGGTAAAGTTCTGCAAAAAAAATCTGTTTGGATTAATTGTTTTTTAGGTATTTTTGAAATATTTACTGTAATAATATATATGAAAATTTTTACTGTAGATTTTTTTTTTGGAGGTGTTTTTGGGCTATATCTTGGGTACTTTTAAAGTTTAAAAATTTTTAGAATATTTTTTAAAAGTTAATACTATTATCCACCGTCGCCACCACCCCCTCCCTCTTCCTCCTCCCTCTCTTTTCTCCTCCCCTCCTCCCTTCCCTACCACTGATAGGTTGCATTTTTGCTATAATTTTTATGATGATATCCCTCTTTTATTTTATCAAATATTGAGTTAATTAGTAGATTCTATTTATTTTTGGTAATTGTTGTCTGTTGCAAAGAATTGAAGCAAAAAGGAGTTAAAAGGCATGATTTCTTCACTAGACTTACTGTTCGGCATGGTCACGTCAAAGTTAAAACTCTGCTTCTTCAAGAAGCTCGGGGATTTGGCCTATGATCTCCAAAATTTGAATTGAACCTGCCAGAATCTCGGATGCTTCACCAGATGGATGAGAAAATTTGTCTTGTTCGGTTAAGTTACAAAATTGAAAGAACAACTTGACCTCAATTAGTAGTAGTAGGAGACTAGTCAGTAGTTTTTTTTTCTTTAGCCATTTCCTTATCACTTCGTTATGAATCGGTAGAGACTAGTCATAAGATTATCTTTTCTTTTCTTGTCGACGGCAAGAGACGAGAGAAAAACATCTTTTTGTTTTCCTTTTCTTCGGGTACTCTATCTCAATATTGAAGAATGTTTTCGACAATTGATTCTACAATTTTTTCGTGGGATTTCTTCAATGGAGATGAACTAATTTTCTATTTCTAGTCAAGAACCAACGGAGGACTTGGTTCATCTGAAATTATGAGATCGAATTGATTTTATTTATTCCTTTTATTTTCTGGTATTCATATATTCCCTACTTTACTGTCTTATGATTGTTGTATTATTTAGATATCCAGGGCCTGGAATTTAAATTAATTTAATAATCTAAAATCAATTAGACCAATTAAATCCGTAATTGTTTAATTATTCTAAACTAGTGGTAACTGGCATGATTGGGTTTGTGTCAGAGGAATATACGGGCTAGTTTAAAATAACCCTCGTAGTGCGTTATTTGATTAGAATAGGGTTTCTCTAACTCTTGAGACAATTGAGAAATTGAACTCTAAGGTTGTATCTAGAGTTATTTCTTAATTAGAGTAGTAATTAATGGTCGTACCTTAATCACCAATACTATAATGAGGAGTTGATTGTCACCGCTTGTTGGCAGTTATAACTTGTTTATCAGTTAATAAATGGAATTGTTATTATATCAATGATCAATTAAGTGAATCATTTTCGAAATTATTTTTTGGCTAGAGTTATTTATTATTGATTCCATTTTAATAAATTGTCGTTTAGTTTTTATTTACTTATTTATTTTATGCGATTGTTTACTTATTTCCATTTTTATAAAAATCCCCCAAATACTCTGAACTTTCGAAAAAACAAAATTTTTCTCAGTCCCTATAGATTCGACCCTGCTTACCCTATAAACAAAATTCGTAATTTTTCTCGAGTAAATATTTATTATTGCACAGGCTCAACACCGGTCAATTTTTGGCACCGTTGCCGGGGACTGGCATTAGTAAATTTCTGGTACTTTTTTAGTTTATGTCTCGTTCTTCTCGCACAAGCAAATTAATTTTTGATCCGAAAATAGAAAAAGTTGTGCGTAGAGTAAGGAAAGAGACCAGACAACACATAGAGAAGCAATCAATTGTTGCATCCCAGAAGCTCGATTCAGAGGCCAAATCGATTCTTTGAGTGCCGCCTCGAGTGATTCTGAAAAGAAAGAAGTTACCATGGACATCAATCGAACACTAAGGGAGTTGGCTACTCCTAACTTAAATCAACAGTCATTATGTATTACCTTTCCAAATTTAGATGATAATACTCCTTGTGAATTAAAAACTGGTCTAATTCACCTTTTACTTTCCTTTCATGGTCTTCCAGGTGAGGAGCGCTACAAGCACTTGCAGAAATTTGATTTAGTATGCACAAGTATGAAGCCCCTAAGATTACTGAAGAATAGATAAAAATGAGAGCATTTTCCTTTTCCCTCAAGGATTCAACAACTGATTGGTTATACTATCTACCAACAGGTAGTATCACAACCTAGACGCAGCTAAAGAAGAAATTTTTGAAAAATATTTTCCTGCATCAAGAGCTGCCAGTCTAAGGAAAGAGATGTGTGGAATTAAATAACATCGTAGAAAGTCTCTCCATGATTACTGGAAGAGATTCAAAAAGCTAGATACTAGATGCCTTCAGCACCAGATAAGTGAACAATTGCTAATTCAGTATTTCTACAAGGGTTTACTCTTTAGAAATAGAAGCATTATTGATGCTGCAACTGGAGGAGCGATAGTAAACAAAACTCCGTGAAAATCATCGAAATTAATTGAGGGGATGGCCGAGAGCTCACAACAATTTGGTATACAAGAAGATGTTTCAACACGCAGAGTGAATGAGGTAGAAACTTCATATATTCAACAGCAATTGTCTGAACTAACCTCTTTTCTTAGACAATTAGCTGTAGGAAACTCACTAGAAGCCAAGGCGTGTGGGATCTGTATTAATATAGGGCACTCCAAGGATATGTGTCCAATGCTTCAAGAGAGGAATGCTGAGCAAGTAAATATGGCTAGTCACACGCCTACGCCAAGAAAGCAGTATGATCCATACTCTAACACTTATAATCCAGGTTGGAAGAATCATCCAAATCTCAGTTATGGAGGGAATAGACAGCAAAATTTCGAACCCAACAGACAGTAGGGGTACCATTAGCAGTACCAATCCCGACCATAACCTTCTGTTACCAATTCGGGTCTGTTTTTAGAAGAATTGATGAAAATATTAATTGCCAACACTTTGCAATTTTAGTAAAAGATGGAGTCCGATATGCAGGATTTGCGGAACCAAATGAGTTAGATAGCAGTATCAGTTAACCGTTCAAAATCCCAATCTCAAGGAAAATTGCTATCTCAATCAGAAGTGAATCCAAAAAATGTAAAGTGCTATGACTTTAAGAAGTGGGAAGGAGATTGAAGGCCCCAAACTCATGACTTCAAAAGATAAGAATGAGAACCAGATTGAGAAAGAGCTTGAGAATGAAGGAATAAACAATGCAAATCCTGAGGTAATTCCTAATCCTATAATTAAAGTTAAAACTAACCCGCCATCTTTTCCTAGCAGGTTGGAGAAATCGAAGAAACCAGATAAGAAGAAAGAGATTCTAAAGATATTTCGTAAGATGGAGGTCAACATTCCCTTGTTGGACGCAATCAAGCAAGTATCGAGGTATGCAAAGTTCTTGAAGGATTTATGCATCAACAGAAAGATGAGGGAGATGAGAGAGTTATCATGGAAGAAAACGTGTTGGCAGTTCTGCAAAGGGAACTCCTACCCAAATGCGGGGATTCAGATATGTTTACTATCTCTTGCAAAATAGGAATCACCTTGATTAGAAATGCCATGCTAGATTTAGGAGTATCGATTAATGTAATGCCAAAATCCATTTATACTTCTTTAAATTTAGGACCGTTAAAAGAGACTAGAATTATAATTCAGTTAGCTGACCAAACTAATGCATATCCTAATAGGCCGATTGAAGATGTTCTAATCAAAATTAATGAATTAGTATTTCCATCTAATTTTTACGTCTTTGATTTGGACGATGACCATTCCTCAGAACCATCACCTTTGCTATTAGGTAGACCTTTTTTTAGTACAATTTAGACAAAAATAGATGTCAATAAGGATACTTTGACTATGAAATTTGATAGAAAAATTGTTCACTTTAACATATTTGAGGCTATGAAATATCTATCTAGTTCTAATTCTGTTTTTGCTGTGAGTGTCATTGATCCTGTGGTACAGGAGATTTTTTGAAATTGATGGTGGGGATGAGTTAGAGGTTGTTTTAATCAAGCACTTGAGTTGGAAACAACTTATAAGATGGAGTTAAGTGATGATCTAGAACACAGGTTGGAGCACTGCACTCGTTAGCAATCACGCCAATAAGGTATGAACTTGCACCTATTTTTTTGCTAGAATTTCACCAAAAGTTATTACTCTCTGTTGTTGAGGCACCTATTGTAGAGTTGAAACTCCTGCCAGACCACTTGAAGTATAAGTATCTCGGTGACAAGGAGACTATTCCTATGATTATCTTTACCAAATTGTCACCAATTTAAGAAAACAAGTTGATTCGAGTTCTTAGAGAGTACAAGCAGACAATAGGTTAGATCATAGTCGATATCAAAGAGATCAACTCATCTGTGTGTATGCACAGAATTAGGCTTGAAAAAGAAGTTAATCATGTAAGACAAGCCCAATGGAGGTTGAACCCCCTGATAATAGAGGTAGTAAAGAAAGAGATACTCAAGTTGTTAGACATGGGGATTATATATGCTATAATAGATAGCCCATGAATGAATCCAGTGCATGTAGTTCCGAAAAAAGCTAGAGCGACAATAGAAACTAATCAAGAGGGTGAGCTAGTTCCAGTCCGACAGCCCACCGGATGGCATCAGTGTATAGATTATCGAAAACTAAACACTGTCACAAAAAATGATCATTTTCCTCTGCCTTTTATTGATCAAATGATTGAGAGATTAACTTGTCGAGTTTATTATTATTTTTTGGATGATTTTTAGGTTACTTCTAGATTACAATTGCATTGAAAGATCAGGAGAAAACTATTTTCACGTGCTCGTTTCGAACTTTTACATACAAAAGAATGTCTTTCGGATTGTGTAATGCTTCTGCCATTTTTCAGATATGCATGGTAAGTATCTTTTCTGAATATGTAGAGAAAATTATAGAGGTATTCATGGATGACTTTAGTGTTTATGGGGATAGTTTTGACAATTGCCTTGACAATCTGAAATTAATTATAAAAAGGTGTATAGAGACTAACTTGGTGCTCAATTAGAAAAAAATGTTATTTTATGGTTGAACACATGATAGTTCTAGAACATGTAGTGTCATCCAGGAACATAGAAGTTAATAAAGCTAAAATAGATATTGTGTCTGCGTTACCTTATCCCGCAAGTGTGCGGGAAGTATGTTCTTTTCATGGACATACAGGTTTCTATCGCAGGTTTATCAAGGACTTCTCAAAGATTGGACCACCTTTATTCAAGTTGTTGCAAAAAAGATATGACATTTGAGTTCAAGGACGGGTGGCAAAAAGGCATTTGACAAGTTAAAGATACTCTTGACCTCGCCACCTATCATCCAACCCTCTGATTGAAGTCTCTCATTCGAGATCATATGCGATGCTAGCGACTAATGCAGTGGGAGTAGTGCTGGGTCAGAGAGTGGGAAAAAATTGCTCATGCTATTTACTACGCATCAAGGGTCTTGAATGGATCTCAACTTAATTACTCCACCACCGAGAAGGAACTCCTAGCCATTATTTTTGCTTTAGAAAAATTCAAGTCATATTTGTTAGGTGTTAAAGTTATCGTGTATTCTGATCATGCAACTTTGCGATATCTGATAACAAAAGAAGGATACGAAACCCAAGGTTGATTAGATAGATACTGCTTCTACAAGGAGTTTGATCTGCAGAAAATTTAGTAACTGGTCATTTGAGTAGCATACCAGTTGTTGAAGAGGATTTCCCATTAAGAGAAGTTTTTCCTGGCAAACAATTATTTTTCATTAATTCTTTTTTGTCTTGGTATGCTAATATTGTTAATTATTTAGTGACTAGTAAATTACCTGCAGGGGTGGTCTAAGGCAAAAAAAGATAAGTTGGAGAAGTGATGCCAGATATTTCATATGGGACACATCCTTATCTATGGAAGCAGTGCGTGAATCAAGTAATGAGAAGATGTGTAAGTAAAAAGTGAAATTCCATTCGATACTAACCTTTGTCATAATTTTGCATGTAGAGGTCATTTCGAACCAAAGAAAACGGCTCGCAAGGTGTTGGAAAACGGGTTCTATTCGCCTTTCCTGTTCAAGGATGCCTTGCACATTTTATAAATCTGTGATAGATGTCAGGAGACTAGGTAATATTTTCATAGAGATCAAATGCCACAAATTTCCATGTTTTTTGTTGAAATTTTTGATATTTGGAGTATTGATTTTATGGGTTCTTTTCCTACAATCATTTGATTTTTTTTATATGTTGTTAATGGTAGACTATGTTTCCAAATGGGTGGAAACTAAAGTCACCCGGACTAGCGATTCAAAAGTAGTTTCAGATTTTATTAAATACAATATTTTTATACGTTTTGGAATGCCAAGGGTCATGGTGAGCAATAGGGGTACACATTTCTGCAATAAGATGATAGCTGCACTATTTCGAAAGTATGACGTCCTTCATAAGATCTCAACATCTTATCATCTTCAGACAAATGGCCAAGCAAAAGTCTTGAACAAGAAAATCAAGTTTATTTTGAAGAAGATGGTTCATCCTGACAAGAAGGATTGGAGTTTAAGATTAGAAAATGAGTTTTCGACTTGTCGAACCGCGTACAAGACACCTATAGGGATGTCCCCATATAGGTTAGTGTTTAAAAATCATGTCATCTTCCGGTAGAGTTCGAGCACAGGACATTTTAGTCAGTGAAGCAATGCAATATGAATCTTGAGGAGATCGGAGTTCATAGGAAGCTCTAATTACAGGAATTAGAAGAAATTCGAAATGAAGTCTATGAGAACACAGTGATCTATAAAGAGAGAAATAAAGCTTTTCATGACCAACAAATTTCAAGGAAGACCTTTGCGGTTGGCCAGAAAGTTTTTCTCTATCAGTTGAGACTTAAATTATTTTTAGATAAATTACGTTCTCGTTGGATTAGTTCTTTTGTAGTTACTCATGTTTTTCATCATGTAGCAGTAAAAATCCAAAACTTAAAAATGGACAAGAAGTTTGTGATAAATGGACATCACCTCAAATCTTACTATGAAGGTTTCCTGTGGAAGAGGTGAAAATGATACGACTTGAAGAGCCAACTATACAGACTGAGGACATTTAGCCATGTTTAGCCAAAGACATTAAATAAAGGCGCTCGTTGGGAGGCAACCCAACTCTATTTGATATTAATTTCAATTGTGTTTTCTTCATTTTTATATTTGTGTTTCATTTTGCTCATTGGTGTTTGTATTTTGTAGTTGAGCAAGTTTGATTATATAGATGGATAGAAAACTACCTCTTCATAAGACGTGCCTGCGTTTAACCTATTGGTCCATCATTTTCATAAGTTCAGAATTCTAAAGAGTCAAAGGGTCGACAAGTCGTGCCCATGCCTTCCAGTTATGTGTTAGGAAAAAAAATTCTCCGATGCAAGATTAGAAGATTCTTCTACTTTATGACGTCCCATATATTGTTCCAGTGTTTTAGACAAAAGAATATTTTTTTAAATTAGAAATAATAAAAATTCAAAATAAAAAATCAAAAAATATTAAAAAATATTAAAAAATAAAATAAAATAAATATATATATATAATTTCCGTTTCCTTTTTCTCTTTCTTTCTTTTCTTTCTTTCTTCTCTTTCTCTCTTTCTCTCTCTCTCTTTTTCTTCTTTCTTTCCTCTTTCTCTCTCTTTCTTTCTTTTCCTTCTTCTTCTTCTCCAACTGCATGACTGCCGCCGCCGAGACAATGGTTTCGCCCGCCGCTGCTTACTGTTCACCTTTTCATTCGTCGTTTCCCTTCGGCGCACAAACAGTCGCCACTCGTCGTTTTCTGATCGTCGCCGTTTGCCACACGTTGAACTTCATTGCTAGCATTCACATGCTTGCCGCCAACTGTCACAAATCAAAGTCCGCCGCTCGCTACTCTTGTCCAATTTCGTCACTACTTGTCGCTTCTCACTGGCTGCCTCCAATCACCGTTGGTTGTCAACCGTCTTTAGTTAGCTAGTCACCACTCGCTGCCGTTTGCCATCCGCCAACGAGCGTCGCTAACCGTCGTTATCATTCGCTGTATCTTTGTCTCCACTTCTGCTCCGCCATTTGGTTGTCAATTGCAGACTGCCATCACAACGCCGATTACAGCAGCGAACTTGCAGCCGTTTTGCTGCTTGACTCTAGGCCAGCACTCGTCCATCGTTTCTAGCCACTGTCACTAGCTTTGTTCGTCGACTGTCATCAACCGCCACGTTAACCATCGACAACTCGTGTTTCATCTTCAATTCTAGAACTGATTTGGAACGAAGTAGAGGTATTAGTAACCTAACTTTGCTTTAATCTGCTGATGGTATTGGGTCAATAACACACTAATTCATTGGGTTTTTCCATCTGAATTTATTATTGATTGTTTTGCAATCGATAGTGAGTAAATTATTGGTAATTTTCTATCTCTATGCTGGCGATTGGTGAGTTGAATTGGTTAATCATATATTTTTTTATTGAATTGGTGAATCGGCATCAATTTCAAACTTAATTTTCGGACTGCGGTTTGGGCAAAGTTCATATTTTCTTGGGATGAATTGATTCAGTGCTAGAATTTGATCGAGACTTTTCTTTGGTGAACATTCGGTTCATTGATTTGGATGATTTGACAAATCTGTTCTACTGGTTAATTGATTCTTTGGTCGATTGTTCACCTTCTAGACTGATTAAGAAAGATAATGGCCAAGAAAAAGCCAACCACTAAGAAAAAGACCAACACCCCATCACCACAACCAACCATTCGAAAAACTAAGCCTTCTGTTGCCTCTACTTCAGGACAGCAATCTCGATTGGGTAGGGATAAAGGCATACACATAGATTTGCTTGCGCATTTTAGGGGAAACTTGAACTTTACTAGACAGAAGGATAAACGCCGATACGCCACTTGTTGTGAGAGGCAAATCATTGCTAGTAAGTACATCCACTAGCCTACACTAGAAACTCTACAAATTGCTAATGAGGTCGATAAGCTGTTTAGGATTATCACGTGGAGTAACTATACTCGTATTCGATGTCCAACCTTTGTTGAGTTAACTAGGGAGTTCTACGCCACATTCGAGTTTGAGTTAACTAACGAATTCACTGTCAACACTCCCAATGTGATTAGGTATTGATTATTGGCTAGGGAGTTCAAACAGTCCATTATCGAGTTCAACCTTGCCTTTGGTTTTATTGATAGAGCCCAATCAGAGACTAGGGAGTATATTGATAGTGCGTGTGACTACATCGTTCCTTTCTTCTCGACACATGTGAGTTCGTGGCAGGAGTTATCTGTCGATAGGGAGTGATATGACTCGAGCCAGTCTAAGAGCTCTTTCCTTAAGTTTCCTTCTTGGAGGTATATTCAGCATTTTTTCGCTTATAACTTCTCGGGTAGGAAAGACAGCTCGGGCATTATGGCCAAACCCGAGTACTTCTTCTTGTGGTACATGTTGAATAACATTAAGGTTAATCTCGGGTGTTGGTTGGTCACGCAATTCCATTCGGTTTTGCCTAAGAAGAACAAACCTCTTATCCTGGGTACTCATTTGGTGGTTAATTTGAGTCTTTTGGATTTGGCTAACCATGATCTACATCTAACTTGTCCTATGGAGCCCTTAGATTTAAGTTGCTTAGAGAACATGGGGGTTGTACAGTGCATTATTGGTGAATACATGTTTGCCCCTTTAGACCCTATTCAGCCACCTCCTTAGCGAGGATAGCGTGAACGTGGTCCCTCACGTACCGAGGATTTACTTCGTGAAGACCTTGGGCCCTCCACAAGTGCCCGACCACCTTCATTTTGTGGGGACGAGTAGTACCAGACTCTTCACAGGGAGATGCAGTAGATGAGTGGGCGTCTTGCTCGTCTCGAGCGGCATATATCCAAGATGACACAAAACTTGGCGGCTTTCTTCCATCACGTGAGTTTCAACGCACCCTCTTCCTCCCTCGCCGTAGCTGTGTGATACCTTCTCCACATAAAGAGAAGTTTCATTGTCCCTTTTTCTTTTGAATTTGGTTTTTATTTCTTCCATTGGGGATAATGTCAGATTTAGGTATGGGGAAAGAGCTATGTTATTAGTTAGCTAGGTTCATTTGTGCATATTTTTATTGGCTAGTTATTTTGGTTGTCTTTTCTTTTCTCTTTTTATGGGCAATGATGAATTTATATGATTAAGATGCAAGTGTACGTGGTGAATTTGTGTTAGTTGGGCATCTTACTTTTCATGACAAGGATTTTGAATGATGAATATACTGGATTTGAAAATTTTGAGCCACTTTGTGAGTTTATTGGGCCTATTTGATGAGCATTCTTGTCTTAATTTGCTCTATCTTTTATTGTTAAGTGGTTTTCGCACATGGGTAGTCATTCTAGTACTTGCTTTGGTATACATGTCAAGACCACATGTTTGCTGACTTTGATACTGGAAAATGACAAAGGTATTTAGGAGCTAAACTCTAAAGACCCTCTTTTACTTTATCTACCATTAGTGAGCCATGTTTGAACCTTTCACCCCTTCCTTGTTTTAAGCCATAATTGACACTCGAGACCTTTTGTTTTAGACTTTCTTATCGAACCTCATGTCAAAAAAGTGTCTTGATATAATTGCATGAAAACTTTCTATGTTGATACAAGGCAGTGTATGAATTTTAGCAAGTATTAGCAAGCAATTGATCCCAAAAAATAATGAATGAAAAAAATGAAAAAAAAATTATGAAAAAAAGGAAAGAGAGACATGTTGTTACGTGTTTCTGGGCATAATTTAATATTTGGTGATCATTGATGAAAGCCCATGAGTCTGCTTTTACTTGCTAAATGGGTTGAGAATTTGGTTGTGTGCCTTGGAAAGTGAAGTGTTGAGAATTTGGCCATTTGGTTCGTGCAGTGATTTTCTGACGTCTTCTATGACATGTTTACATCTTCAATTCATCTTTCTATCCTACCGTTAACCCAAGCCCCGTTACAATGTTATTTAAGTCCCTTGGATTCTGGTATTAGATTCACTATTAGTGATGGAGATGTGATACATGAGCAAACTTATGGTAAAGTCATTCCATAGTGTTAATTTGAGAGTATATTATGCCTATACACTTTTGTGAGTGGTGAGTGCCCTTGTTAAAAGTTGCTAAATTCAGTGTGTTTGGACTTTGGGGAACTTGTTGGAATAATAGGGTGCCTGTGTTGGTATGAATTGCTACAGAATCTTGCTATCTTAAGTGTATTTTTGAGCTTTGATATGCTTGAGGACAAGCACAGTTTGGGTGTGGGGAAATTGATAGGTTGCATTTTTACTATAATTTTTATAATTATATCCCTCTTTTATTTTACCAAATATTGAGTTAATTGGTAAGATTCTACTTATTTTTTATAATTATTGTCGGTTGCAGAGAATTGGAGCAAAAAGGAGTTAGAAGGCGTGATTTCGTCACTAGACTTACTATTCGGCATGGTCACATCAAAGTTAAAAACTCTGCTTGTCCGGGAAGCTCCGGATTTGGCCTGTGATCTCCAAAATTTGAATTGAAGCTGCTAGAATCTTGGATGTTTCACCAGATGGATAAGAAAATTTGTCTTGTTCGGTTAAGATACAAAATTGAAAGAACAACTTGACCTCAATTAGTAGTAGTAGTTAGTATTAGTAGGAGACCAGTCAGTAGTTTGTTTTCTTTAGCCATTTCCTTATCACTTCATTATGAATCGGCAGAGACTAGTCATGAGATTATCTTTTCTTTTCTTGTCGGCCGCAAGAGACGAGAGAAAAACATGTTTTTCTTTTCCTTTTCTGCAGGTACTCTATCTCAATATTGAAGAATATATTCGACAATCGATTCTACAATTTGCATGGGATTTCTTCAACAGAGATGAACTAATTTTTATTTCTAGTCAAGAAACAACGGAGGACTTGGTTCATCTAAAATTGTGAGATCGAATTGATTTTATTTATTCCTTTTATTTTCTAGTATTCATATATTCCCTACTTTACTATCTTATTGTTGTATTACTCGGATATCCAGGGTCCGGAATTTATATTAATTCAATAATCTAAAATCAATTAGAGCAATTAAATCTATAATTGTTTAATTGTTCTAAACTAGTGGTAACTAGAATGATTGGGTTTGTGTCTGGGGAATATAAAAGCTAGTTTAAAATAACCCTCGTAGCACATTATTTGATTAGAATAGGACTTCTCTAATTCTTAAGGCAATTGAGAAATTGAACTCTAAGGTCATACTTAGGGTTATTTCTTAATTAGGGTAGTGATTAACGATCGCACCTTAATCACCAATACTGTAAGGAGGAGTTGACTGTCATTGTTTGTTTGGCAGTTATAACTTGTTTATCAGTTAATAAATGGAATTGTTATTGTATCAATGATCAATTAAGTGAATCATTTTCGAAGTTATTCCTTGGCTAGAGTTATTTATTATTGATTCCATTTTAATAAATTGTCATTTAGTTTTTATTTACTTATTTATTTTATTCAATCATTTACTTATTTCCACTTTTATAAAATCCCCCAAATACTCTGAACTTTCGAAGAAACAAAGTTTTTTCCAATCCCTATGGATTCGATCCTTCTCACCTTACATACAAAATTTGTAATTTTTCTCAAAATAGATATTTATTATTGCGCAAATTCTACACCTATCAACCACACCTCACCCACATCTCCCCTTCCCCCTTCCTCAATCTTGTCGAGGAGGGAAGGGGAGGGGTGGGGTGAGATGTGCCAGGGAAGGAAAGAGGGGAGGGGGAAGAGGGGAGGGGGAAGAGAGGAAGGAGGAAGAGGGAAGGGAGAGGAAAGACGAGAAAGGAGGGAATGGTAGCGGTGGTGGGTGAAAGTGGTGGTGATGGGTGAGGCTGGTGGTGGTGAGGTATGGTAATAGATGGAAGAAAAGGATGGTGTAGATTTTATTTTAAAAAATGGAGATTCCAAACAGAGCCAATGTTATGTTACTTTATTATGTTCCATCTAGTTAAGTCTTTACCCCATTAATTTGTCAATGCATCATGCAGGTAATCTAATCCAACACAAGTTAACTCGGTAGAAAAAGGGATCACTTCAGCACAAAAAGTCTTGTGTTTAAATTTCATAGTCGATGTGAAGATTGTGTTAGTAGACGATATATAAGAACCCATGTAAACGACCTAGGATTCAAGGTTGTAGACACCAAAATTTCATTCATTTTATTCAATTTTAGTTTTATTCTTGTTTTATTTTTATTTTAATTGATTAAATGATAGTTAATGTTCATTTTGTTTATTTTTATAACTTAGGTTTATCATTTTCATTTTAAGGTATTTTTGCATTAAATTTCTAAAAAGGAAAAATTCTCATAAAAATTCAAAATTTGTCCTTTAATCCTTTTAGAGTTACTTTCTTTAAGATAAATGAAAATTGTGCAATGCATTTGCAAATTAGGAATTAACATTTTTGTTTTTTTGTTTACCCTAAATTGTTTGGGAAAATATATAATAGATAAATAAAATAAGAAAACAAGTGTATTAGGGGATTATTAGACAAGTGCATTATGGGGATATTAGACAAGTGGAGTGCATGTAAATAGAACAAGTGTCCTCATTCTTGGTTGACAACACATTCAAGGGGGGGTTAGATGGCTAGACACTTGGAGGCCTACGATAATTTGGAAACAAAAAAAAGAAACAAAAGAAAAAAAAAGGAAACAAAAGAGGCGGCTAGGGCTGAAAGAGAGCTACGGGGAAACTAAGAAAAAAAGGGGAGAAAAACTAAGAGAGTCTGAGAGAGGGGAAACAACAGCAAAGAAAGAAAGAGAGGTGGGGAAAGAAAAAAGATTGAGAAAGAAGGGGGAAGGGCTGCGAGAAGGTGGAAAGAAAGGGAGATTGAGAGGGTTTCGGCTGAGGAAAAAGGAGAGCTTGGGGGGGAAGAAAAATCTGGAACCAAAAAGAGGAGGAAGAAAGGCTACGGGGATCACTGGGGAGAGAAACAAAGCAAAGGAAAGAAAGAACGAGGAAAAGGCTACGGGCTGGAAGGGAGAAAAAACTGGAAAAAGAGAGAGCTTGGGCAATAGAGAGCGACGGGCTTGAAAGAAAACCAGGAAGGGAAGAAACCAAAAGAAAAAACAAGAAAAGAGCTACGGGCTGGGGGGCAAAGAAAACAAGAACGAAATTTCTGGAAAAATGCGTAGCCAGGTTGAGGAAACAGGAGGATTCGTCATCAAATTTTGACTCCATTCTGGGCTTTTAGGATGAGTTTTTTGGTTTCTGTACACTCTTTAGTTGTAGAGGAGTAATTCTTGTTCTGTAAACTCCTCAAAAGAACGTCGTTTTAGTCTTCAATTCGAGCCCGAAGTTCAGACCTCCATAGCTCTTCACCAAAATCTGCAACCTGGGTTTCTTGATCCTTGGTGAGGTTCGCTCATTCTGCCTGGGGATTTCCACCACCATTTCGAATCTTTAAGGCAGAGAAAGGTAACTCTCCAGCCCCCCCTTGTTCATTCCCATGCATATACAAGAAGGAATCTGTGGAACCGAAGCTTTCATTTCTTATTGATGTTCACTCTTTTCGTTTAGCCATCTGTTTTCTGATTTCCTGTTGTTTTGCTTTCTTTACTTATGTTGTTGGATGTGCGGTTACAAAGTGCAAATGCTTATAAGGTCTCGCATATTTACAAAAATTGATTGGAAACGCTCCTGGGCAATGAAATGCAGAAACCCGGAAGTTGCAGAAAGAATAAGAAGTAGGGATGGCAACGAGAGCGGGCACCCGCCCCGCAAGGGGTCATTGGCGAGGGGGTGGGGCGGGGGCGGGGGAGAATTTTTCCCCCAGTTTAGAAACGGGGCAGGGGGCGAGGGTATACTCCCCTGCCCCGCCACGCGTTTGAAAAAATATATGTATATATATATGTACATAATTATATATATAATGATATTATCAATTATACTACTAATTATACATGTCTATTAATAAAAATTATTAATTATTTATACTAAATTTATTAATACATTTATGTTAAATTCTTAACTACACTTAATACAATAACATTTTTTTCTAAAAAAAACACAATAATAATTTAGTGATTGTATTTGTATCAAAAGTGAAAACTTGATTATTTTAGTTATATTTGTTTTATCATATTAGATTGTATTCAAATAACCTTTGTTTAATTATTTTTATGAGTTTCAATTGTGAAGTTACAATGAATAATAATTTGGTGATGCGTTGATATTTTAGTACTTGATTATTTGCTCAAATTTAATTATAATAAAATTATATAATAAAATTTTTTTAACTCCTCAGGTGCCCCCGCGGGGAAAGCGGGGCGGGGGCGGGGGTTGGGGGAGGTGTCCCCCGCCCCATTGCCACCCCTAATAAGAAGGCTTCTTCGTAGATTGCATGAAATTTTTTTAAAATTTGCATTTTAACCCCTCAAGTTTCCCCTTATTCTACTATGGCCCAAATAATTGAAAATTTTAATCAATTTCATCCCTTTAACATGTTGTTTTTCTTTGGTATGTCTTAATGTGATTTTTGGATAGATTATCTATGATTTTTAGGATGATATTTGGAGGTTTAATAATTTTTGATAGATTTTTAGCCTTGATTTGGATTTTAGTACAATTTTGGGAATTTTTGTTGTTTAACTATAGCAAATGAGTTTTCATTCATTTTTTTATGGATTTTAGCATTTAGTTTTGATAGGCTTCATCTCAAGCCTTAATTTTATTATTTTCATTTTAGATCCCTAATATTTGTAATAATAATAATTTGACCCCTCAAACTTCTTTAATTCTTTTAATTGAGTCCTTGTTTGTTTTAATTTGTTGACTAGGGGTTGTTTACTTTATTTGAATGCTTTGAGTGATTCAATTTTGTGTTTATTTCCATTTCATGTGATTATTTGTTAATTAAAGTGATGCCTTGACCCTTTTGTTTTGTTTTGGAGGGTAAATAAGAAAAATTTCACTTCATTAGATCACCAATTCAAGGGAGGTACACTCTACTCCTTTGTTTTGATTTTACTTGATCCTACGTGCTCCTATGTGACTTTATGTGTGTAATTGCATGCTTCTTTTGAATGTTTTTATTTCATTTATCTATTTAGTCACTTTAATTGTTTTGATTTTGTATATTTATTTTAATTTAATTTTTAATTATTTGGAAGGCAATTAAATGCCAAAATTGTAATAGTTAGGTTATTATTTTATTTTATTTCATTCTTTCCCCTTTTAGACTGTAGTTAGGGCCCCCAAATGTAATAGATAGGTCTCTACTTGCTTTTATTTGCTTGTGTGTGCTTGCATGCTATGTGTTTATCACTTTCTTAGGGCCTTGCATCTAGATATCATGATTATGTGCTATGTGTCTTATGTGATATTATGTGTTTACTTGCTTTTATTGCATTTTATATGATTGGTTTAGTTATAATCAATGTGTGACGTCACCACACTAGTCCAACGCTAGTTGTGGCCTCTTCCCTCGATTTTCCACCAGTCCAACGCTAATGAGAACTTATAGACAGTTGTTAGTCCAACGCTAGACCCTTAGGAACCGTTCATATGTTAGATCATGTTTTGTGTGACCAATCACTACATTTTCATGCATATTTTCTATTTTTTAGGGTTTTTGTTATCATTTTGCATGTCATTTCTCTTATACATACATCCCTTATCTCATATTCCCCTATATGTATATTCCTTATCCCATATTTCCCTCTATATAACCCTATGTATGAGACATGACATTAGACTTGTATTTCATATAAGAAAAATTAGAGATAGGTTAGTACATTTGTTTGATTAGATTAGGAAATACCCCTCGAATATGAGATATGGACAAATTTGGCTTTCTAACCTTAGCACGCTCGTATTCCCTTTATTAAAGGGAAAATTGAAGTCACGAGTGTTAGTTCCCCGCACCCATTATGATGCATTCCCTTAGGTCACGTATATTTGTATATTATAATTTTTCTATTTTTTTTGAAGTCGCATTATTGCATATTCATGACCTCTTCAAAGAGTCACTTTTGGGCGTCGCAATTAAAGCGATTTGCCACCAATTAAACTTCGAAAAGACATATTGACCCTTCCAATAACCATTAGGTCTAGGTTTGCATTCATATAGTAACATCCAAATGTGATAAATTTTTAGGTTAAATTAAGAAAAATTTTGACTAAATCACGCAACTAGTCTTGGTTAGGTTGAAATGGTGCCTTGGATTTTATCTTTGCCTTCCCTTTCTTCAAATGTGACTTCCGAACACTTTTCTCTGATTTTCGAAAACTTGGAGTCGTTTAAAAAGGGTTTTCTCTACTTTTTTTATTTAAAATTCATTTTAGGTGACTTGGTACACCTTAACTCAATACCAAGTGACGACTCCTGTTTTTTTTATTAAAAACCCTTTTTAAACTATTATTTTTGGGTCAAAATCGTCGCACTTTTAAATCCCATTTAGGCCCATATTTTCTTTACTTGTTTTCTAAAAATCAACTCTGATTTTTCAATCAAAATTAAATCCAAAAAATTCATTTTTGTAAACAAATTATTTTTTCATTTAAAATGGGGCGCGACAAAGGTATGTCTTAATCAATGGTGGTGATCAGAGTCAAACCTATTGAAACTTTTCATTACAAAAAAAAATAATCTGAGGATTTAATATGTGAAATTATTGAACGTGTCACTATTAACGCATCGTTTTCTAACACGTCAATAACTCATTTAAATTTTCATTATAAATGAGTCATTTTGGTTCCAAAAGCATAGGTTAGCAGAACTCATCGGCACAATGCTTCATTTTTGTCAAGTAATATAGGCAACTACAAATTTGAAAGCGACTGTGGGTTCTTTCTTTTTTTTTTAAAGGAAAAATATGTTGGAGGAGGAGAGATTAAACTATTCCAGGAAAAGCGTCCACTGACCTCAATAAATAAAGCCTTCTAGTACTTCTTGGATGGATATAACGTACTTACAAAACAGTAGAAATGCATATAATTGTATTTCATTTAGAACTCAAGATTCCTTGAATATTTTGTTGGGAGTTACAAAATTACCTAGCACCTTGAATTTGGTACGAGAATTCAAAATCAATAGTTGACAGGAATCTCATTAAAATACTGTTCCCAAGCAAATGTTTTAAAATTTCTGCAAACCGGAGAAAAGTTAAAATGAGATATTAAAGAGGCTTCAAAAAGGACCTTTCAAAGAATCTTTCAACAGCAAGTCAAAAAAGGAATCTTTCAACAGCTAAATAAATATATCAACAAAATTTGGTACTGTAAATGATTTTTAAAAGAACACGTTGAAAGATCCAGAGATGGTTCAACGGTGCATAACTTTCTCAAAACAAAAGACAAAACGACACAGACGCAGCAGCATTGGCTGGCTTCAGCTCAGACCCATTTGACGGACTATGGGCACATGACCTAATGAAATATAAGGCATAATTTCAAAAACCTCCTTTGAGATTTTTGACAATTTCATTTTGTTGCCTTAAAATTTTAAAAATTATATATACCTCCCTTATTATTTAAAATGACAATACTACCCTTAAATATTTTAATGAAATTCCCTTATTTGATATGTTTATACTTAGAATAACTTTAAAAATTATTTTTTTTCATTCTTTTTCCTTCTTATTCCTTTTTTTTAGATTTTTTGCCAATAAAATTATAGTACTACCACAATTACGTCTATTTTTTATTTTAATTAAATGTCAAATTAGTGATTTTTTTTATGAGTTCACTTTATATGCAATTCAATATTTTTTGCTAATCTTTGTTTTCTATTTTTTGGCATTAAACTTAACAATAAATAAAAAGAATGGCCCAAAACTATTACTAAATTATGATAATTCCACTACTTGAAAAATTCATAAACTCTAATTGAATTATTTCAACATTTTCTTTTCTATCTTATAAATCTAAATCCTTAAGAAAATACCATCAAAAGTATCTTATCATAGTGATAACGTTATTATTATAGTTGATTATGAAATAGTAGGTATGGACATGAAAAGTTTGATACTTTTTCTTTATAATTATACTACATAATTTTATAATTGTATAGAGAAATAAATTAAATCTCATTACATAAGGGCATTTTTAGGTATTCATTTAAAAATTTGTCTAAGTCAATATTATTTTAATGTTTTATTACTAAAACTATCAAATCAAGAGAGATAAGTGTAATTTTTCAAATCTTGAGGGAGTTCAGTGAAATTATCAAAAACCTCCCTATCTCGAAATATTATTCAAAGGTGTCTCGCATGCTACAAAAGATGTCGGGCACAGTTCAATCAGACCAATGAGAAAGAAGACAAAACCGTCGGCAGCCAATAAAATAATGCGTGGACAACAAAAAAGGTTATTATGTAAGAGGAGAAGAGTTCCAGGACGAGGGTGCGACCTCAGCCGGTGGATCAATTTAGCTTAACCAATTAACAAGAAGGGCTAGCCAGTCTGGTGTTTTCATGCTGCTGTGAGATTGGATTCAAAAATTTGAAGGGCCAAGAGTTTAATTAAACAATTCAGAATAATATGACAGAGAAGTTGATTTGGAACAATTCATGGTTTTGTATTTAGGGCTGGCAATTGGAATAAGTATCCTCGAGAAATTAATGGGGCTGGGGATGTGGCATGACGAGGGATAAAATGCTCCCCCGTTAAACAACAAGGCTGGAAATGGGGGACTATACCCTCGCCCCATCCATCACCCCGTCCATCGATTAAATAAAATAATAATATATACACACACACATATATATATATATATACTATATGCATAACATATTTAATAGTATTAGTTATAAATATCGAATTATGCATATGTAATATAATTAATATTATTAGTTATACTAATAATTATATATTTATATTAATACAAATTACTGATTAATTATACTAATATATTTATACTAAATTACTAATTATCATTTTTACTAATTATATATTTATTCTATTATATATTTTTTATTAATTATAAATTTAGACTAATTTATTAATTAATTTTTTTTATTAATTATATATTTTTATTAATTAAAACTTTATCCCCCATAGGCATCCATTGGAAAAGTGGGACCGGATTAGGGTTGCAAACAAATCGAGCCGCTCGCAAGCGGCTCGAGTCAAAGCTCGAACTCGAGGTTGAATTCAAAATATTAAGTTCGTTAGTTCGAGAGTCGATTCGCGAGTTCGAGAATATATATATATATATATATATATATATATATATATATATATATATATATATATATATATATTAATAGTAAAACTATATATATATATCCGTAATTTTTAATTATTTATTAAGAAAAAATAATTCAAAATATTAAGTTCGTTAGTTCGAGAGTCGATTCGCGAGCTCGAGAATATATATATATATTAATAGTAAAACTATATATATATATCCGTAATTTTTAATTATTTATTAAGAAAAAATTATTTTATTTATTTTTTTAAAAATAAAATAATTAAATTAAGACTTGAGTTTGAATTTGATCAAATTAAGTCAAAATTCGATTTGATTAGATCAAAATTCGAATCGACTCAAGTCGTTTGCAACCATAGACGGGGTGGAACAGGATGGGGCAGGGAAGCAGGTGAGGGGGCGGAGGCGGGGAATATGTTTAGGCCATTTCTATTCGTATTAGCATAAATGTGGGAGTCCTAAGTTCTTTCCCAATTATATAATACATTTGTCAGACGTCAATTCGAGGCAGGTCTCATAAACTATTTTCTTTTCAAGGAGGTAGGTGTACATTAATTAGCAGTATACATTTGTCAGACGCAGGTCTCACTCTGTCTTTTTCGACGAGGTATTTGAACATTAATATTAAGCACACAGTGCTGGTAAGCTGGAGTTCTTTCTGGGACTACTGTTAAGTCTTTTCCAATTACACAGTACATCGTACATTTGTGAGTCGTCAATTCGAACCAGGCTGGTCTCGTTTGGTCTTTACAACGAGGCAGGTGTGCAATTTCAATGAGGTATGTGTGGAATGTACATTAATTAGCAGTGTGACCATAGTCTCATCACAATCGGCTTTTTAACAAAAGGCCACCAAATCAGTTGATATTTTGAGAGCCCACAAGGTTGCTATTCTCGCTCACTAATTAACATCTGTATCACGTGATTAAGTTGTATCTTCTAGTTGGAGGAAGTAATTGATCAGTTTAGATAATTTATGCTGAACTATGTCCAACTGAGATTAAAATGAAAAAAAAAAATCTCATCAGTTGCATCAACCTCCAAATACTTTTGATTGTGCAGTAGATAATTTGTCAAATTTTATTTATTTGTATTATGAACATATTTTATGATTATTTTTTATCTTACATATATCACATTAAAATAGCGTTATAGTACTTTTCAAAAAATTATCTCAAATTATTTATTTTTTAAAAAAATTTTCCCAAATATTTTTTTAAATGCACCATGCTCGTTTGAGCTTTGCTGAAAGCAAATGCCTTGATGCACCGCGCTTCAGGGGAAAAAAAAAAATTGTTAATGGACAAGGGTGCACGACTTCAATTAAAGAAACAAGTTAATCAATCCATTTGTTCAAGATTTGCTTCATTCTTCTTGTTCCGAATTGATTTCCAGTTCCATAGTAAACAAGTGGAAGTAATTGACTTTGGATTAAACATGACCGATGTTTTCTTAAGTCTTCCTGGACACACTTAATAGGTAAAACTCGTTCACTTCTTGTCCACTAGTGAACCTCGTGGATGCTAATATATGTTGGAGGAGAAGAGATTAACCTATTCCAAGACGGGTCCGTGGACCTCTACAAATAAGGCCTTCTAGCAATTCTTGGATATAACGTACTTATAAAGTAGTAGAAATGCATATTATTCTATCTTCTCTTTCAACACTTAATACAACAGAAAAAAAAATCGTGGCATAACAATTATTATTATTATTATTATTGATTCTCTCTCTCTCTCTCTCGACGTAATTAAGCTAACAGATCCCAAATGCGTTTCATTTTCTCTTTAAATTATTAAAATATGTGTCTTCAAACTAAAATATTGCATTTAAGATAAAAAAAATACAATTTTTAGCATGTACTTCAACATACTTTTGTACTATGTAATATGCAATTCAAAGCTGATGATCTTTATGTTGTAAATTTAAAACGCAAGCACCAGCAGATTTAGATGTATAGTAAAACCTCTATAAATTAATAATTTTGGAATTATACAAAATTTATTAATTTCAAGAGGTATTAATTAATTAATAAACTAGTAAATTTATTAATTTGTCGAGTGTACTTACAATTAAAAAAAACACTCATTTAGTTAATTAAATTTTTATTTAATTTTATAAAATATAAATTATTCTATTGATAAAAGAAGTTGAAAGTCTAAGAAATATAAATCATTCCATATCTATTTGATTTGTAAGTACAATATAATTGGGTAAAAAATCTGGATGGTCCTCAGATATTAAGTTGGTCAACTTTTAACCTTCAACTGTTAAGTATATACCTTTGCCTCTCAAACTTATAAATTGGTGTGCTCCCCATCCTTTTGATTAGAGATAACCTCCCTCGAGGTTTATGTTAATATCACTTAGCATCTCTAAAGTTTTTAAAATATCACTAACCTCCCATAAAACTATACGTTTGTAATAATCTTACCCTTATATTATTAAAATATTCTTATAATAATAACTTAACGAGGTGTATATTTTTCTTCAAATTCTACCCTTTTGTGTTGTCTTATATTGAATTTTCTACCAAATTAATTATAATATAAGATTTACATTTTTTTTCCTAAAAATTTTCTCTTCTATAATTTTTTTCTAAAAATTGTTAAAGTAGTGAAGATGATTTTGTCATTTTGTATATTATGATAGTGATTAATAGTTCCATCTCACTAATATAGGAGTTACATGATATTTTTGAAATTTCAAGAATGTCAAGTGATATTATCACAACTCTCGAGGAAGGTTTTTGAAATTATCTCTAGCCAATAGTGTAACAAGTGTACCCATTTTACAAGTTCAAGGGACAAATGCAAATACTTAATAGTTATAGGTTAAAAGTTGACCAACTATATATCTTAAGGGCCATTTAGGTTTTTTGCCTAAGGTAATTCTATTAATATCTTCAATGTATTTACGTAACTCATATCAAAGCATAAGTAACTCTTAGGGGGAGGGATGTGTTGAGTGATATGAAGGAGAATACATAAGTGAGAGGTTTTGAGTTCGAAACCTCTCACTTACACAAAAAGAAAAGTACAAAACTCTTAGATGTAATAAGAAAAAATAGAAATAAGATTCAGATAAATCTAAAATTTAAGGGAAATAAACAACAATAGATTCATTTTAGAAAAATATGATAGGTAATTTTAATGAATTATTAATTTATAATATGAATGGGATCAAAGGATTGTGTAAGATTTTCAAACAAAAATTATCTTATCATTTATTAAAATTATTAATTGAGCTCATCGGTTCAAATTAAGACTGAAAGAATTACTATTTAATAAAAATTATTAATTTATCTAGTATTAATTTACTAAGGTTTTACTACAATGAGTACGCCTCTTTGCTAGCTAAAGGGCCGGCCATTGAGCCTAAGAAAGGGACTAATCAAATTAACTAAGTAGGTCTCCCAACTAGCATCGGGCCTAAAATGATAATGATCTTTGATGCAAACAATTCTAACTGTGGGTCTCTGAAAATTATCCAAAAGTCTTAAGCACATGGACTCTAGACTGCGTCGTTGTAATTTTGGCCCTGTTCAGGCTGCAATCAATTTCTTGGGCCCAATCAACGAATTTCTTTTGCCTTATTTATTTATTCTAGGTACAAAACAGATAGTGCATTAAAATAAACTATTTCATAGATTAATCCTGGAGAAAGCTACGCCCCTAACATTTTCAAGAAAAAATGGGCACAATAGGGGAGAAGAATATACACAACACATCGACTGAAAAGAAGAAAAAGCTTTTCATCCATAGAGGAGAAAAGACATTGCGCACTATTGCACAAAAAGGCGTGTAGTGTAGTCTTGTGATCATTAAAAATGGATGTGTCTGGTGTTTTAGACGCCACAATAGGCCTTCAGTGGATTTTGAATATTCCAACCCATAAACTGATTCAACTGATTTTTCGAATAATGAGATTATCATAATTTAGTAGTGGTTTTGGGCTTTTTTTGATTTATTGTTAATTTTACTATAAAAAACTAGAAAACAGAGGTCAGCAAAAACATTGGATTGCATATAAAATTAATTCATCAAAAGAATTACTAGTTCGACATTTGATTACAATAAAAACTAGAGGTAATAGTAGTAGTTCTACAGTTTTATTGGCAAAAATATTTTTAAAAAAAGGAATAAGAAGGAAAAAGAATAAAAAAATAATTTTAAAAGTCATTTTAAGTATAAACATATCAAACAAGGGAATTTCATTAAAATATTTAAGGGTAATATTGTCATTTTAAATGATAAAGGAGGTACGTGTAATTTTAAAAATTTCGCGAGAACTAAATGAAATTGTTAAAAATCTCGAGGGAGGTTTATGAAATTATCTCAAATACTTAATTAACTGTGGTATATCTTGGTAGTCTGGAAGAACGCATGATAAGTATTTTCATTTTCTTTCTTTTTTGGATATAGCCACCTTGGACCGAATAAAAGTAAAGTGAGCCTCTGCTGCTAATTTCCGGATTTGGATTATTTGTCTATCAATATGCGGTGGTGATTTGCATGGAGAATTAAGAATGTCAACACTTAGTTTAGTCTAATTCAACCAACACTTCCTTCATCCTTATAGCAAGATAATTAATAGAATGTCATTCAGCAATACATTTAATTGACACAACATTTTGAAAAACGCTTATTACAATTTCTAAATACGTCCCCGATTATGAAATTTGTTACTATTTTGTATCTGACTTCTTTCAAGCCCACAATTATTAAATTTGTATCTTTCTAGAGATTTTAGAAAAATGCTGTCAAAATAAAATGTTGCATTTTGGATGTTGTGTTGATTAACTTTCACGACCAATTGCTTTGAATTGCATAGCAACTAGTAAGTTCGTTCCTAAAATTTGGAAATGGGATATCAATTCTCATTAAAAAATGATGCCTTGATATCCTGTAATGCCAGTCTTGAGAATTCTGAAATGAAGAATTCCATTCTTGATAGGAGAACAACCAACAAAACTAGACATGCTCATAGGTGGTCATCATATGTTATAGACAAAAGGACACTGGAACATACACACTAGGGCATGCTACTAGGTTCATTATTGGAAAGATTCTGGAAGTTGCATCATAAAAATAAGAAATGTTCGATTGGGCTTCTCACTGGACAATAATTAGAGATAAAACAACTTATAAAATGTTAACATTCAAGGCTCCATTACTGAAAAGTTGCAGTACTGCAAATGGATGGTCAAATTATCTTATATTAGCAAAGTGCATAAAATAATTTTATGCAAAGGGTTCAAAAGTTATACATAACCCACTTATGGTTTGTATTAAAGTATCAAAGTAACGGAAACAATCATTCCTAACGAAACCTTTTAAAATGTCAAAATTAACCTTGTTTAAAAATTAAAATGGTTGAAGTGACCAAAATATATAAACATAATATACATGATGCACTAATCTCGAATGATTTATATTTTACTATATAATCCCCTTATGGTTTAATGTTTTACCATATAACCCCTTATGGTTTTTAAAATATATGAGTAACTCTCTTGTGGTTAATAAATAATTTTTAACTTTAGATAGAGGTATTTTTGAAATTTTAGGTGACTCCGTTATGGATTACAAATTTTGTTACTTTGACACTTTAATTCAAGTCATGAGAAGATTATGTATAGTTTTTGAAATCATAGGGGGATTATATACAAAAACACTAAATCACGAGGGATTAAAAAGTAATTTGCCCTTAGGGAAACTTGAGATCTCTTCACGATGAGATTTAATACAAGTTGCCAAATAAAAGTAGATCAATGCATAAAACTAAGATAATACAGGCCATGGCAAATAGTTGAACAAATTCTCTCAGATAGTAGAGAAGAAAGGAGAGGGACAAGGGGGTATCATAACTTCCACAATTCCTTCAAGCATGTGGCTTACCTTCCTCATTGTAGGCCTAAGAGATGGGTCTTCCTGAATGCACCAAATGCAAATCTTAACATATTTTTCTAGCTCCATCCTGTCTTCTAAAACCTCAAAATCATTTTCTACCAAAGCATCCAATCTTCCTTCTTGGAAGCAGTCCCAAGCCCAATCAGTTAAGATTGCATTTCCTCCACCACCAATGTCAACATCCTCAACATGTCTTCGGCAACATATGATCTCTAATAACAGGACACCAAAGCTATAAACATCAACCTTAGAAGTGATCTGAATGTTCCTGAACCATTCAGGAGCAACATATCCCCTCGTTCCTCTGATATTTGTGAGTGTTCTACTCTGATTAATCTGCAAAAGTTTTGCCAATCCAAAGTCAGAAATTCGAGCATTGTAGTAATCGTCAAGGAGTATGTTTTGAGGTTTTATGTCACAGTGGATCATCTGAGAACTGCATTCTTCATGTAGGTATACAAGTCCCCTTGCAATCCCTGTGGCAATTTGGGTCCTTACTTTCCAGCTCGGTATTGTTTTACCAAAAAGGAGGCTTGCAAGTGTGCCATTCCTCATATACTCATAAACCAGTAACCTATGCTGCTTTTCATAACAGAATCCAAATAAACGCACCAAATGCTTGTGGTTTGTCTGGCCAATTGTATTTACTTCAGCAAGAAATTCCTTCTCTGCATCTTGAGCCACTCTATCCAGCTTCTTCACTGCAACAATGTCCTTAATGGAGCCTACTTTTATCTCACCTTTATACACTATTCCAAATGATCCTCTGCCCAATTCTTCCCTGAATCCATTTGTAGCTTCACCCAGCTTTTTGTAAGAAAAACAATGCAAATTTATTTCCACTCCATTTTTACTTGGATGAAGATTTAACTTATTATTTTGGTAGATTACTTGAAAACCAAAACAAATAGCACCAATAATTACGATATTAAGCAACAAAGAAGTGCCAAGAAGAATTGATTCCACAAGTATAAGATTTTCTCGATCCTTCGATCGGGCTGATGCTGGATACAGATTATGTGGTTGTCGTGGAAGATCACTTTTACCGTACTTCAGGAAAACTTTCGAACTGATATTTGTGACACTTCTCCCATTAGATAGTGGCAGCTTCTTCTTCCAGCAACTACTGTTTCTCAAAACAGCAACAGCACATAAACAATCCTGCAAGCATGCTTTTCTACATCTGGCCTCTGTAGATGGATTTACTACCTCATACTCAGATTTATTCGACCATTCAATGTCACTGCCTGCCAAAATGTCATACTTATCCTCGACAGGGAGCTGCTCAAGTTCATCACAACTTTGATTAAAGTTTGGTGTACAGCCACCATACTTGTCATTCGGATCAAGCAGAGAATACCCTTGTGGACAGTCACAAACTGGTTTTCTGCCTACAAGGCTGCAGATGCTGTTATATCCACATACTCCACTGCCATTAGTTCCATCCATTGCAGTACATATATTTTCTGGGATTGCCCAGAAAGCAGTCCAGTTTGGCTTGCCAGTGAAGGTCCTTGGATGAAAATAATGGGTGAAGGCTCCATCAAAATCCAGAGTTGCCCTGTGATAATTCTCTGAAACTGGTGGGATCCCAAAGGGGGTAAGTTGCATAGTTTGATTGTTCCTCATCTGAATATACATGGAGGCCTTGCTATCAAACATGACAAATTGACCAGAATTCAATGGGTTCACAGCATCAGAAGTCTGACTACTGTAATACACAGCATTAGCATCCAAAATTGGAACACTGCCAACCCGAAGTAATAAATTCCCATCTTGATGAAAGCGAAGAGAGAATCTTCCCCTGGAGAAGTTGGTTTCAGACTGTCTAGAATAAAGAACACTTCCATAAGTTAGCCTCTGCAAAGGCAATATTGTATCAGCTGCAAACCTGAAACTTTCCCACAGCCTTGTATAATTATTACTTGCCATAATGATAAAGTTGCCTGTATTATTCATAAAACCATAATTCACCTCATCATATATAGTAGCAGTACTCCAGATATCTTGACCTTGAGGATCACGTAGCACGAGCCCCCTTTTAGCTTGAAGCTCTACTGTAGATCCTCGTGGCACTGGATTTCTTAACGAACCTACATACCAGGCTACAGTTTTATCTGGTATTTTGTCATACCAGATGGAAAGCAAGAACATATCTTTGTCCTGAAGTTGCCGAAAGCCAAATGCAAAATCACCAGAAGGTGAAAGCCATGGAATGGATGATTCATTTGCTGCCAGAATGCTGCCTACAGAAACAAGGCCACTGTTTTGAGCCAAAATATGAAATGGGAAGAAAAGTGTGAAGCATGTGAGATGGATCAAGAACACATAGGCCATTGCAATTGGCACAATGAGATGAGTTTAGAATTATCAAACGTGCAAAGAGTATATAGATTAGTAAATTATTAATGGGAAGAAGGTACAACATCCGCTATTGGAAGGAGGTACAATGTGGTGGGTGGAAAGCATTCGGAGTGAATCAATGTGGCAATCAATCACAAATTGAGCTTTGCATAAAGTTCATATCACGACAGAAATGGAGCTTGCTTGCCACTTGTGATATCAGTTATGCTCGTTAAAAAATGCTTGATTTGACGAGATGGTTTGCGGGTATTTGTTTTCCATATACCAAAGAATCGAAACACAAGTGCTGTATTCACAATATGTCTGTGGACCATGGTTACTCTAATGGGCTAAGCATGGAAAAATAAATTTCACACATGCCACATAGTTTAACACAGGCAGTTGATTGCAAGCTTGACTATTCCATGGGATCCATAGAATTTTACTGAAGGAGTGAACGATCCTTTTAGTGTTGAATGCAGTTTAACATGCGGGTTGTGAGAAGCAATTTTTATGATTATGTTAATAAAATTACTTAAAATTGCTTGGATTGACAGTATTGTTGGTTTGATGCAAAAGTAGGTGTTGGTTGATAAAGTACTTTTTATTTTGTTATTGCACGAAAAGGATAGTTTAGGATTTTTGAAAAAAAAATCCAGATTGTTGAGCTGATGTTGTTACCTAAACAGTAAAAGAAAGGGAGGTAGGTGAAATTTATAAAACTTCGGGGGAGCTTTCTGTAATTGCTAGAAACCTTAGGGGTGGTTTCTGAAATTATCCCATTATTGTAATGTATGCATAGAAATGAATTTTTTTTTTAATTTTTTACCAACAGAAATGAAAACTTTACACTTGCATTTTGTTTTCATAAATACATTTTTGATGACTGTATAAAGGTCGACGTGTTCAAATTGGCCTACACCGGTTGCTGGTGTAAGTGTGTTACTGGCTTCAGCTAATAACAAAGAAGTGCTCGTGGAAATACTCAAGTGCGGACCGCAGACAGTATTGAACGAAGACTGGGGACATACTTGACAGACAAACGTGATCCCATCTCCACGCTAGCGCACTAATTTATTGTTTATAGCAGACCATGTGAAGGAAGTACGATATACATGCTGCTCTCGCAAAAGCCAATAAGTGAGGTTGGTAAGTATAGGCACCAGCGGGCAGCTCAATCGGTATGGTTGTTTCTCTTTAGGCATGTTTACCAGAGTTCGAGTTTCGCTATTAACGTGTTCGGTGTGGATTAGGGCACCCTCTCCCGAACTGTAAGGTATTAGTTGGGTCGAAAGTCCGGGAGCTATTAACGTGTTCGGAGTGGATTAGGACACCCTCTCCCAGACTGTAGGGGATTAGTCGGATCGAAAGTCCGGACATCCCTGTGTCGAAAAAAAAAAAAAAGTATAGAATATAATCTTGTTTTTGTTTGTTGCAAAAAAAGTATAGAATATAATCTTTAGACAAAATAAATAAATAAAGAATATAATCTCAACCGTCCATTTTAATTTTAAATTGCTGTCTAACATAGAATGCATCATATTTTTATCCTAATCTCACATCAAAGGGGAAAATGCAGTTTTAGCTTTAATGTCTAGCACTTGTACGATTTTAATTCTTAAAGCTTTAATAAAAACAAATATGGTACTCAATGTTTAGCACCTGTATAGTTTTAGTCCATAAAATTTTGACAAGAACAAATATGGTTCTGGATGTATCCAATTTAAAGCAGATTTGGGACATTTGAAAACTTCTTTCCAATTATTTACAGATTTAGTCGTGCGCAGTCATGTGTCCGTTGATTTAGATTTAAAAATAAAATAAGTAAAATAGTGGCTAATGTTAAACAATAAGATTAAGTACTAATAACTCGTGCTAACTTGTTGACAAGTAATAGAGAAAAAAAAAGAAGAAATTTGTTAAACTACAAAATTGTAACTATAGGGAGCACTTTAAAAAAACTATATGGTACATTTAGTTCATCAATCCAGAATTTATTTTTATTCTCTCTCCCCACTTGCCCTAACAAAAGATATTAACAATCAATTATTGTCTAACTTTTTTTTTCCTTGTTTCTTGGTTAATTAGTTACTCATGTGACACTAAATGAGTTATTCTTATTGTTCAAAATTAGCAGCTATTTTGCTTCATTTTTAAATAATTTAATTGAACAAACACATAATTGTGTGTGGCTGACTTTTGGCTTTTGCGAAGGCAGCATGTATATCTTACTTCCTTGAGGCATTTTGTCTAAAGATTATATCGTACTAAATATATAATTTGCCTAAATATATAACTAGACAAAATGCCTAAATATATAATTTGCCTAAATATTCTTGTTGAAACTTCAGGGATTAAAATTGTGCTAGATGCCAAACATTGAGGACTAGATTTATTTTTATCAAAAGTTTATGGACTAAAATCACACAGGTGCCAAACATTAGGGACCAAAATTGTATTTCTTTCTAACCTAAATTGGAAATTGGAACAAATACAGAAAGAACAAATTACCCGGGTGGCAACTGAACATTTTGAATAGTCAAGATTCGGCCACTCAATTATTAATAATATATTTTTACCCACTGAACTATCAAATGTATAAAGTTGCCGTTTGGAAAAAAAAAACTATCAAATGTATAAATTTTGAGTTATTCTATCTGATTCTACCATTGATTCCGCCAGATTTAAGAGTCCACATTGCTTATGAGATATACTACTAATAGTTAGATTTGACAGAGTTAAAGATGGAATCGAACAGAATGGTCCAAAATTTATACTTTTGATAATTCAATGGGTAACAACGTACTATTAATTGTTGAGTAGTCAAAACTCGACTATTCGAAAAGTTTAGTAGCTACCCAAATAATTTGTTCAACAGACAAACTCAGCAAACGTTCCTAAAATTTTGAAAGATTGATCAACACATCTATTACAAATCCAAGCCATTTTAGTGCAGCACTTAATTCTCGTCTAAATAAGTTGAAATAAATAATTTCTCTCAACATCTACCGAAAAATTAGTACTATTTTAAATTTTCCAAATGTGATTAGAAGAGCACTATGCACTATGCTATCCTTTTTAACTCCTTCATATAGACATAAATTTTCTAATGTACCAAAAAAATTGATAGACATCATATACCATTGAAGCTTGGTTAAATTTGATTGACTAAACTTAAATTGATGGGAGGGCCTATTTGAAACAAAAAAAAACCAGTTTAGAGGGGTGGATCAATTTTAGAGACTTATTTGATTTAAACTATTCACTTTTAGAGGCTGAATCAATATATTAGTCTACTTTGGAGGGCTGGATCGAGATTCATCATTGTTTTTTACTAATAGAACTATTATGATGATCCAACTCTTTAAAGTATCCACTAGTGAGACGGCCTGCGTGATGTGCAGGGGGTTAATATTTCCCATGTTAACTGTTTTTCATTGTGTGGGTTTATTACTGTACATTTTTGTTATTATCTAATTCATGCAGATCATTAGGAATTATCGTTTTTGTTAAAAGTTAATAATTATGAAATATATAGAATGCATGAGGACAATAATATATAGAATGCATGAGAGCACTTATATAGAATGCATAAGGGCGACGTTATTTTGCATTTGAATCAAGATAATTAGAAGATTATAAAGTAAATCATTTCCAAAAGAGTATTAACCAGTGTTGACACACAAAAGAAGGGACCCCGCAAATCAATTGAACACTTAAACCATAAAACTTGACATTACTAGAAATTAATCACCACATGTGATAGTAATAAAAACCATTTTTTAAAGTCACTTAAGCCAACAATAGTTTATTAATTGTTTCCTTAATAATCGTGCATTTACAAAACACCTAACAATTTTATTTCATGTCAGTCCAAAAATATTTTATTAATTGTTTCCTCAATAATTGTGCATTTACAGAACATTTAACAATTTTATTTCATGTCACAGTAATAAAGGCCATTTTTAAAGTCACTAAAGCCAACAATAATTTATCAATTCTTTCCTAAGTAATTTTGCATTTACAGAACACTTCAAAAGCAAATAATTAACCACAAAAAAATCAACTTCCATAAGCTTCACTTTTTACACCACCAATTACCAATTCAGTCAACATGTCCGGTAAATGCACCAAAACTATACTAGCTACAAACAAACAAAACAGGCAATTGACAAAAATAGTCCGGACATCCAATAACAATTACAAGATAACCGCTTGACAAAAAAGCACTGTTCATGGGGCAACTCTTCCTTTTATATTGTTAGATTCAAGGGCAAATCTTTGGGGACAAGGAGGGGCCCCCGTCTCCCACCCAAAGTCCTCCAAGATTATTTTTGCTCCCCTAATCTTTTGTAAGTTTTTAATGATATCCTTGATAAGTAAGAATTTTTGCCCCCTCAAAAATTTTAAAACTTTTATGCTAACTCCAAATTATATTTGTATATGAAGTTCGCCTGTCAATCTAAATGTTCTGGTTCCTTTATTGTATCCATTTGTGGTTTGAATTTGATTAATGCTTTTCTTTGATCGTTAGCCTACTCATGTTGCTGATATTTGTAACTTATTTTTCTATATTTTTTTATATCACTCAACTTATCATGATTTAGCATTTCTTCATCTGAAAGAGCTTTACTTTGCTTTTCACTTTCCATGTCTTTTGAAGTTCTATACCTTTTAATTTACTCCAAATATTGAGGTCGTGATTTACAGCAAAACAATTGTATGTGTAATTCTTTTCATGATTTTCACTCTTATGTTTTTTAGCTTCTATCTACAATCTTAATCCCATGATCTTTTGTGAACATTCTTTGGATTAAATTCTACTTTGACCTTAAATTATAAACACACACTCATTTGGGTTCTTAAATTTTAATTTTTGATGCTTATCCCTTCTGTCCTTAAACATTTACTTTGGATAGTTTACCCATTAAACTATGAAATCTATCTCACTTTCGTCCTTAAACTTTAAGCATCCCTTGCCTAATATTCCGTTACATTTATTAATTTCGTGGAATGGATAGCATACTTTAAGGAGTAAAGTATTCAAATTGAAGTTTAAGCATTGAAGTGGGATGAATTTCATAACATGGGGCGTAAAGTTTTGAATATTGAAGTTTAAGGACTAAAGTTAGAGTGCAACTTTTACTTTTACTTTTTCGCACTGTTTGGATGCTAATGAACTATAATTTGCTCTTGAAGACAAAATCTTAGCATTCTTCACATAAGAAATGTTCCATGTAGGCAAAATCTTGTCCCGTTAGTCAAATAACCAATGCCTCCAAACTGCATCTCTCTTAGATAATATCAGGGTAAAGTATACAAAAGTCATCAAAATTTTCAAAAGTCTCGTTTTACCCACTTAACTATTTTTTGTGTTAACTAGTCTAATAAACTTTTCAAAAGTCTCATTTTGTCCACTAAACTATTTTTTGTACCAAATAGTCCATTAAACATTTCAAAAGTCTTATTTTACCAACTAAACTATTTTTTGTGGCAAATAGCCCACTAAACTCTTTCATTTTAACCATTCTATTAAATGCTACTACTAAGAAAGATGAAAGTGTGTCACGTGAGCCTAATTTGAATGGACAATTTTGTCATTTTGCACCTAAGTCCATCTGCTCAATTGATTAAACTATTCTATTACTTTAGAAAAATCCTAAAATCTCAAAATACAATCTCAATCCCTACAAAAACAGAATTTGGCCCTTTTCAAAAATGGAATTTTGAGGTTTCTTTGAAGCTATTACAAAATTTAACAATTTGAACAGATGGATTTGGGTGTGAATGACAAATTAAGTCGTCTATTCAAAATGGGGTTACATGGCAAACTTATATTTACTATCTTAATAGCAAAATTTAACAAAATGGTCAAAATGAATCACTTTAAAGAGTTTAATTGGTTATCTGATACAAAAAATAGTTGATTGAGCAAAATGAGACTTTTGAAAAGTTTAATAAGTTATTTGGCACAAAAAGTATTCAGCGGGTAAGATTTTTAAAAAATTCAGAAGGCTATTTGGTACAAAAAAAAATAAAATGGTTGAGTGGATAAAATGAGACTTATGAAAAATTTGGTGATCTCTTGCATACTTTACCATAAAAATTATTCATGGGAAAGGACCGATGCTCTAAGATCGTTTCATCATTAATTTTCCAATTCATATTCACGTTGGAAATTTTATAATCTTCTTGCATTAAAAACAGATTTAAAAAAAAAGAAACACATACTATTGAAAATCAAAAAGTACATTTCGTCATTAGTGAGCTAAGTTAGATACTTAGTGAATTGAGTCATAAGTTTACAAGCTTGTTTTTCTCGATCATGTCTCATCATCAGTTTTCTTTATAAAAGATCCGATTGCGTATAACCAAAACACACCTCAAAAGTTTTCCTCTCATAATCACAATTGCAAATTAATTTACTATAGATTGTAGGATATCCCTTTCCAAACTTTTGAGGATGGTTGCCTTGTCATCTATAAGTTTTAGTAACATCTTTCTATCAAACAATTTGCTCTTATTTTGTATTTTGTACGTGAAGAAAATTATCTTATATTTATAATAACTAAAGTGTTTTAAGGTAAACTTAAATTTTCATTCCATATCAATGAAAATGTGCTCTTTCAATCCTAAAATGTTAGAATAACTTCACATGCGGCATTGTAGCAGAATAGCTTTATGATTTATTGAAATCAAGAATAATATGCCTCTCCAATTAAAGCACTAAATATAGGCCAAAGCTAAAAGCTCTTGGCATATAAAAACTTGGAGTTGTATGAAATATTTGCTTGATTTGAATTTTAAATTTGAATTTATGTTATGTGATATGATCTAAATCTACTGGTGTAAAAAAATTGTATACTGACAGTATATAAAAAAGCTTACCCGTACTTGTATATCCTTATTCTTCTAGTTTCATTGATGTATAAAATTGTCTTCTAATAAATCAAACAAAAACTTCCAACACACTACGAAAGGTCACAATTCAAATGTATTCTATTTTCACCATATTTGCCCTTTCAAGTTGTTTAATTTCCATTGATAAAACTATTTACTGGGTATAAACTAATAACTGAAGAATTGATAACAGAAGAATTGTGGACATTTAAAATTTACTGTTATCTGCAACTTGAGAAAAAGGGGCCCTCATTCCTATGTCAACTATTTCAACACACTAATGCATGTAATTTTCCTTCTATAAGCTTAAAGAATGATAGCAAATAACGCTGTCTATTGTTTTTTATCCAATGCAGAATCTTCATTCTTCAGGACTTCAAAAATTATTAGTCCACCATAGACAGTTTAAATATTCGTTCACAATTGTTTGCTACCAAACCTCTCTCCTAATATGAACGGAAACTAATTTAAACTTAAAACTAGTCTGTTTTGCTGAAATTCGTATATTAATAAGTTCAATATCAAAATGGGACATCAACTATTTAAAGTTGATGCCCCAAGTGGATGACTAGTATAATGTTGTCTCATCACCATATATGTGTGTGTGTGTGTATTTGTAGATTTTGCAAAATACAACCTAAAATTTTATGATAATTTGAGTTATTGATTTTTTGGCGCTCAAACTTTGGCAATATAATAAACTTACTTTATATACACTATCACCTAATAAACCAAAACCCAAAAGAAACACTAAAAAAAAGGCATGTGACATTTCGTCCTACTAAATTCAACATTATCCACCTACTTGGATGGAGTTAACTTTCCTATTATATTTTTAGTTAATCAAAGCTATAAAGTACCTATTAAAATATTTTAGTGTGTAAAGTGTAACTGGTGTAATAGCTCGTAAGAATTTACTACATTTAACCTTTTTCATTGTTTAGATTGGTTTCACCACCCATGCCTCTGTGATATACTTTACTATCTCAAGCTAAAGATTTGTGTAGTGCTAGATTTTCTAATCTAGAAAAGTTGAAGTTTTTCTTTGATGACAGATCAGAACTAACTGTTTTACAAGACTTATTCATGCTGATTCATTATGGGCTGTGTTGCTCTCTTTGGGAGACACTTGATAATAAGCTTTTAGAAGCAATTCCAATTATTTTTTGGATATTTCACTTTAGAGACTTATGGTCAAATTGAAGTTCCTACATCTGTTAATTCAAGAAATAGACCAGCACATCTTTGCTTTAAGTCTGTGGGAAGCACTTAAGGGTGGTTGTTTGTCATTGTGATTAGTTTTGATGGTATACATTTAATTTTATTTTCTTTACACTGTTTATTGGTTCCAAATATTCTAGTTAAAATAAAAATACTTCTTAAAAGATTTGTTATCTTTTTTCTTGGATGGTATACTTAAACATTTGTTAGTAACTTAGAATATGTCTTTTATCCTTTCCTTTCTCAATTTTATATTGTCTAAAAGATCATGGCAAAAAAAAATTTGCTTGAAGGCACTACTCTCGTGCTTTGCGTAGAATTCACTCCCGAATTTTAGCATAACTTGAATCAGTGTTTATGGATTTAGACTTCAACAGATGAAGAAGAAGGAACAATGGGCAACGAACTCTAAATGAAAATATAAAAGCATCATTGGGTTGTGAGGATTAGTATAAGCATCCATCTGTTTCTGAGGACTAGCATTAGTATCTCAGTAGGAGATTAGTGAATTCTTAGGAAATCACTTTGTGAGGATTAGTATTAGTATTTGAAACACTCAAGTATAAATCACCCAACACACTTTTACAAGTAATATAGATCATAGTCAACTAGTTTATGACTTTTTTGGGATTATTACATTGTAGCCATTTGTTTTGGATGTCAATGATTAGTATTCATGGCTTTGAGACTTTTATAAACTTGATTATATCATCTCTTATTGTGGTTAATCATTCAATGATTAACACAGATGATGCACAGAAAAAATGATAATGAACTGACAATGAAATATTCCAATACACAAATGATGTACCAAAAAAAAACAATTGACATATTTATCATATAGGTTAAGATGACCTATGTCAATTAAATAGGACTTTTCAAGTCATGTTTAGCCCACGAAACTGGTTGGTCGTGTTTGCTTCGAAGAACGTAACACAAATAATTAAACAAGTCGTGTTTGTGTTAACGTGGGTATTGTGAGAGTGTTTGGATAAAGTATTATTTAAAATAATTATTGTAACTCTTTTTGTAATATGATATATATTAGATAAAAATGTGATTAAAAATATAAAAAATTGAATTGAAAAATATATTTATGATACAAGCAAATATTATTTTGCCAAAATTGAACTGTCCAAACATACCTATGTATCATTAGCAAACCCGTCAATGGTTTGAGTTAGATTCAATTCAACCAAAGTTACACGTGTTATGAAAATTCCGGTCTACCTGTTCAAATGCCTTGAAACTTGTGGCTGAAATGAATTTTTGTTATTAGTATCAATTGTTAATATTTTATTGGAATAATTTTGCAAACCTCCCCCGAGATTTATGACAATTATAGATAACTCTTTCACTGTTTTGTACAGGCCTCCCCTCAACACTAGTTTTCGGTTTTATTTGGTTGATGTCGAGAAAAAACCATATTAATATCTGAAATTGCCTTAAGGAGGTCTTTATTTGAAAAAAAAAATTGTTCAATGAATATAAATTTTTTCCTCCTAGTCCTGACTATTCTATCATGCCTAAGGCCTAATTACTTCCTCTATATTCCTTTGGCCCAATTTATCACTGTATATATTGTTTGTAATTGTTTATTAAAAATTTGGTGAGAGCCAAAAAACTGGAATAAATGGAAGAATGAAAGGGGTGGATTAACTAGCATGATTGACATTGAGATTTGTGAGATATGGAGGTTGGGTTTACGTAAGTGGATGCTAAAAATTAGATAGGCAAAATGATGGGTTTGAAGTTGTGAAAAAGATGTAGGAGTGCTGGTGATAGGTTATTTAGAGATGACGCCGGTGATAAGTTGTTTAAGTTTGGATAACCATTGAAATGTATGACTGCCCTTTTTTTTTTCTTTACTTTTTTCCTTAAAAAAATTCTGGCAACAAATTTTGCAAATAATGAGGATAATTCTTTTCAGAAGGTTATTATAGTCATTTGAGCCACGAAGAGAGGTTAGTGTAATATTTGAAATTGAAGAGGCACTAAGTGTAATATTTGAAATTAAAGGGGTGATCAGTGAGATTGTTAGAGATCTTCGGGGAGGTTCCAAATTGAAGGAAGATGTAGCTGGCGTAAATTTATATGTTGACCTTTAAATAGCTAAGATAGAAATAGAAGCCCATGGAAATGATCAGCCGGGCAAACAGTGCCAAAAAAAAAATCTCTCCATTCCCGTTTGGGGTTAGAACAACTTATTGAAAAGTATTTTACCAATAGAGTTTTTAATATAAACATTTATTAAATGCTTAAATGATTTTAAGTATATTATTTGGATACATAATTCAACAAATACTTATTGTATTGGATAATATGTAATTTGAAAATTTTTAAATACATTTATCCCTTTATTTAGTTCATAATATAGGATAAATTGATTAAATTTGACGTTTTATTTTTTTAAATCCAAAATTTATTCTGAAAGTACCAAATTTGATTTTTACTAAAAGTACTTTTAACACCAATATAAAAAAAATAAATATTTTTAACATGATGTCTCATTTAATCCCCACCATTCAATTTGAAAAAAAATACAATAAATATTTTTAACATGATGTCTCATTAATCTCCACCATCCAATTTGAGAATACCCCATTCTTTATCTCCAAATACACCATGCCGTCACCCACTGTGATAGAGCATGCCCTGACCCGTAATATTGGAGCAGTATTATTTTACCATATATACAACTAATCGGGTGTGTCACTTTAGCCTCTCGTGTTCCAATCTCGCACGACAGGCATAACTTACAAGCCTGGTGATAACAATTACGTTCCCTCGAGAGTCTGGCGTGGTTATGAAGACTTTCGGTTTGAACTTTCATTGCACCTGGTGCCAAGTCTTGGGGGTAAATTACCTTTTATACTCCTACAATTTAGTGCTTTATCGTATCATTCTTTTATGGTTTAAAAGTTTATGCGTACCTTCCTTACGATAAATATGATTTGGGCTAAAGTAATATCTTTAGTTTTTCCGTTAAAATTAATAGTTACTAATAAAAAGTTAATGTCAAATTAATAAATTGACAAATTTACTCTTTTACTAATTCTTTTTTTTTCTATTCTCCTTTTCTTTCTTTTTTCTTTTCCTTAGGGAAGAGAAGATGATTTTAAAAACTGCACCTTTGCCCACTAAATCTCAATAGCTCTTAATTTTTCTAAAATACAAAAGCAAAGAAAGGGAAATAAAAAATAGATAAAGAAGAAATAAAAAATATCATTATATATTTGGTTTAAAAACCTATACTAAAATTGCGGTCTTTAAAGATTTGTGGCATTTTTTAATTTCTTATTTAACTATTATTTAAAGATTTTGACAATTTATTGATTTTGATTTGGACTTTTTAATATTTATCATTATTTTAATAAAAAATTAATAGTGACACTTTAACCTAGAAAAATTATGTATAGTTTTTTAAATCATAAGGAAATAATATGGCAAAGTACTAAATTATAAGGGAGTAAAAAGTAATTAACCTAAATCTTTGTGCCTCACTGCCATAACATAGGGTCCCACATTTCACCTATTAGGTGCCACTAGTGAGACTCATGTGTGTGGGACGAAGGGCAAGAACAGTCAAGAGAAAAACTGTCCGGACAGATTTTATGCATTTTGCACAAAGTTATAACTTAGTTTGCGTACAATATAATTCATTTTGCACAACGTGTAATTATATAACAAAATTTTATAAGTCCTACACATGATGTGAAAAAACGATATATAAAATGAAATCTGGACCTTATTTTTTTTTTTTTTGGCCAAATCTTTGCCATCAATCTTCTCGCCTGCATCGTAATAATTGCTTTCTAAACTAATTATACACAAAGCACCTGCTTGTATCACAAAAACGTCAATGACGGAAGTTGGATAACTAAGTTCACAAAAGCTGTTTGTGACTATTCGTTGTCATCGAATTCTCATTCACAAAATTCAAAATAAATTGTTAATTCGTCAATGTCATTCTGCAAATAAATTGCACGATCTCCTAGGAAAAATTATCCTTCAATTATGAGTTCTGCCCACTAAAACCTTCTCCTGCATTTGTTTCCAACTGTGGTTTCCCCCAGCAGGTCATGGCACTTAAAAATCCATTCCAGATAAGATTGTTATTCAAATTGTTGCATTCCCTGAGGGCTTTAAATTATGCAGTCGACTGATGCTCAATGCCTGGTCAGTGGGGAAGCATTGTGCTTCTGGTAACTATAGCTCTGCCAATGCCAATAGGAATTACAGTAATAAATTTTGTAACCATTTCACAAAAATGTAACTGCTTAGAAACTTGTACAAACAAGAAGACGATACAATGCATCATACCTGTTGGAATGATGGTCTCCAACATAGATGGGTAGGTGTAAGTTGAATATGCGGGCACCTTGTTAAACTCTTTCATATGGCATGTAATGTGCCACTGGTACCTGCGCAAAAAAGAGTGTCTGTTACCTCATCTTGCCTAATTTGAAAAGTTAAAGTCAACCTGTGAATTATAAAACCAAAAAGAACTTGATCATCTGCATATTAAGAATAGACAGTTAAAAAGTTGATTACAATGCTAGACTCAGGAATCAGGTAGAACTAAATTCCCATGGTTCACAAAAAGCTGCAATTTTCCTCAATCCTCAATGTGTATGAAGAAAATTCATTTCTTTCAATCTAGTCTTTGATACAAATCACAAAGATATTCCCATTATTAACAGCACAGGATACTGATCCTTCCAGGTTTTATAGAATGCATATAAGGTCATAGAAAGTTTAGCTTACACTAAACTACTCCCTATGTGTGCACATCTACTAGTGTGTTCCAGCTAAATGCATGACAAATGGGAAGTAATACAGCAGAATTTTCTTAACAACTAATTAATATTACTATACACCGAACGCTCACTATTTACTCCAATTACAAAATGCAAATTCATTAAATTATTTAAGAAATTGGATTAGATGGCAATAGTAACCACTTCATTTGACATGGACAATTCAAGTCAAACCTAGCACTCACCTGTTCTGTTCATTGCATGCTAGCAGAACGATTCCCTAAGGGGGCATTCATAAATATGGAACCATTCGAAGAGACTGAACTCGTAATGCTCTCCTCCATTGCTATCCTCCACCACGATCTTCCCGCTTATAAGGACTATTCAAATGCAAAACACTTGAGTTAATACTTAGTGGAATGTCTGAATATTAATAAGTGCATTGTGTCAATCAGAGGTGTTGCTGGTATACCACTGCACTTTGACCACCAAAATTTCTTTGGCAATACTTCCTTTTCTTGTGCTTTTCAATCCAACTTTGCATTTTTATATTTCGTTTTATGCTAAAAACTTTGATGCTAGAAGTGGATTTCGAAATGTTATCTAGGCCATTCTGAGTTGACCCCGTCTCCCAAGAGTCCGTTGCCAACTTATCATCTCCAACGAAGGAAGAAAGTAGGCAGTCAACCTGTTGGCTAAGTTCATTGACGGCCTTGGCTACTAGAGTTGTGGCCTCTGGACAACCAGCAGCTCATGCTATAACTTTAATCATACTTGAGCACAACTGGTAACTCTCAGCAACCTTTAACTGGGGATGTGCTTGATCTTCTTAACTCCTCAAGTCCATAGCTATGTTATTATTCCTTGCTTCACATGTCCATCTCTTCAGGATGTACAATCTGGAAGCAGCATAATCCCGATGGAATCGAGAACTTTTAAAGCATGGGAACAGAGAATTCCCACTGAAGGAAATTGTTGCAGCTGCAGAAAATGGAATCGGATGATAATTAGTATGTCACTAAATGCTCCCGCCCCGCCATTGTAGAAACCAACCAAATACTCGACATGCTCCACATTCGACTCCTTCAAATTGACAACAAGGGCAGTTGACTCATCAAATGCATTCTGAAACTCAGCAAATACAGCCAGAGTGTAAATAGATGCAGCATGGTTTAGCATGAGTGACTTTTTTAAAATAAGTATCGGCAACTTTTGTTTGGCCTCGTCCTCAGCACAGGACTCCTCGTACCGCTTCTTCTCAATCATGGAGGCAAAAGTGGCTAAAGAATTGGAGGAAATTGTGGTCCGACTTCAACTAAGGCTTTATTTGGGAGATAAAACTCTCGCTTAACTCTATGCTTCGCATTCCTACAGTCCGCCATGTTAGGATCCAAGCGCGAAACACACAACTTATTGAGATATCAAATATACAACAATTTAATGGCAAATAAGCCACAAGCATGAAAGATAAATGACACATAATATTTAACGTGATTCGGCTCCACCATTGAGCCTACGTCTACGGAGAGAAACCCGTTCTTTATTATGAGAGGAAAACCCTATACAAGAATACAACTTCAATCCAAGTCCAACCCTTGTATACCATCTGTCATCTCCCAAGAACCTTCTCTCACCACCATATATAAGGCTATATGTCATCTCTTGTGTACCCTTGTGTGTCTCTTATGTAGTATGCCAACCTATCTATTTATAAGAAACATTATCTGGCCAAAAATCCAAATAACAACAGAAAACCAATTCTAATTCGTAAACTTGTACAGAATAGGAAATAATTTCTAATTCTAAACAAAATAGGAAATTTCTTGGCTACTATTTCAAGTAACTAAAACCAATTAGAAAACTAGTTACTTCCACACAAAACAAAAAACCTACCTAAAAGAAATTAAGCCAATTTCCTAACAAATCTCCACTTTAGCGAAAATTTCTTTTAGCAACCATTTGCCTTCAACTATCAAATAATATGGTACCGAACTACACACTCGAATCAATACAGTCTTGATATCAAATTGATTCAATCGGCAGATGAACATGTGTAGTTACTCTGAATCCAACCTCTAATTGACTCGTGAGAAGGTGCCTCAATTCACTATCTCTCTTTGCAGGATTTCTTCTCCACCACTACTTGCAATCCGGGATCCCCTTCTGTGAACTCTAACCTTAATCATTGAGGCAATCAAGTGGTAAAATCACCATAATTCTTCCCATCCTTAGAATTGTCTCACCACGTATAGTTTTCAAAACTCCACTTAAAACGAAAAACTCGTAACTGTCAGAGTCTTTTGACGTATGAAAATTAGATCTCTTTGTTTCTTTGGGACACATGCCACACCACCCAAAAAATATAACCAAAATCTAAAATCCACTGGGATGAAGTCTCAACCGTTGAAGGTATGAGAAAATCTCCACCGATTCACGTCCAAAATCAACATTGGATTCCACATTTTTCTTAACCTTTGAATCACCTGCCCAAATTCACCATCATATGTCTCCATGCTTTTTGGCTTTTCATCCTTCGCTATCAATACTTTTTGTCAAACCATTGAAACAAGAATACCACTCATTAAATTGTTCAATTAGTAACAGCTACCAATCCACTTGATTTCAATAGTTAATCAGAATCCAACCTTGAACAACCAAACTCTTGATCCAACCATTCAATTTGTTGGGGTTCAAGTGCTTGTGAGCAATCTAGTCTCGCAACCAAGTTCTGATACCACTTGTTAGGATTCAAGCACGGAACACACAACTATTGAGATATCAAGTACACAACAATTTAATGGCAAATAAGCCATAAGTATGAAAAATAAACAACACACAATATTTAACGTGATTTGACTCCACCATTGAGCCTACGTCCATAGAGAGAAACCTGTTCTTTATTATGAGAGGAAAAACCCTATACAAGAATACAATTTCAACCTAAGTCCAACCCTTGTATACCATCTCTCATCTCCCAAGAACCCCCTCTCACCACCCATGTATAAGGTTACATGTCGCCTCTTGTGTGCCCTTGTGTGTCTCACACCTATTTATAGGGAACATTATCTAGGCAAAAACCCAAATAACAATAGAAAACCAATTCTAATTTCTAGACTTATACAGAAAAGGAAATAACTTCTAATGCTAAATAAAATAGGAAATTTCATGGCTACTACTTCAAGTAACCAAAACCAATTAGGAAGTTAGTTACTTCCACACAAAATAAGAAATCTATCTAAAAGAAATTAAGCCAATTTCTTAACACGCCACTATTTCATATGACACCTTGCCCACTTTTGTCTCAGTTCAAACAAACTCCTCAACCACTTGTTATCCTCAAGCTTGTGCTCAGCCAATATATCAAAACTTGAGCTAGTTAGTTCATCTTCATCTTCAATGTGATCCATGAGATAACTCTGACTCGAAGTGATTGCCCAGCTACTGGCAAAATTTTGTCTAATTTGGAAAGTACACAACCCATGGTTGGAATCTGGCATAACTTGTGCAACAGCAGCAGCAATAACAGCATCCTGTTCAGTGAGTATCGTCTTCGATTGGTTATGTGACATGGCCTCCAGGAAAGTCTCAAAACAACCATGTCAAATAATCCATTGTATTATCACATAGGAAGGCAGCACCGAAAATGACTATTTGTCTATGATGGTTGATGCCAAGGAACACTACCAACGGCCTATACTCCCTATCTGTCATAAAACGTCGTGTCAAATATAACAACATCACCAAAGAATGAGTAATCAACTCTTATCATTGCATCTGCCCAAAAAATGTTTGTTATTTGTTCCTCACAGTCCACTTGCATAGCATACACAAAAGAAGGATTCTTTGCAACTTATTTACTAAAGTGCCACAAAAAACCTTCCTGCATCGCCATAGTTTAAGCTTCGCTCCCTCCGAGTGCTTAGGTGCTTCTTGACATCATCCTGCTTCCAACCTACGTTATATGCACTCCCAACTGGTTTTCCCATCAAACCACTTGACTTTGACAATGATAAGCTAGCATCTTCTACAGTTTCAACTTGAACTCCATGTGCCTCATTCACCATCCTTTGTGATGTTGTCATGTGATAGCATTCTTGTAGATCTAGTTCATGATTATGTTCACTCACGAAGTCAGCAACCACATACTTCTTCAATACCCTGTTCAAGGAAATGCCCATTCTTGCACCACAACCTGTCTTAGTATGAGCATTGGGCATTCTAGCCCTTTCATCTTGTTCATCCAACTACCTTCTACCCTCTTTACAACATATGAACCGCCTTGAAGTTATAATTCCATCTTTGTCTCTGTTAATGTACTTCTTTCGCACGCTGAACCCCTTCATCGCAGCATAGTTGCTGTAACATTCATAAGCATCCATATCAGAGTCGAACTGCATTCCGACACTCGGATTCTACAAGCTAGGATCTGCCTACCATTGTTCTCCACCAATTCCATCCCGTCTGCTTATTCCTTGCATCTATGAATGTAACACGTAACTGCCTTCGTGAGTCTAACAACTTGACAGGTATCAAGCATATGTAATAAGAAAAACCTACACAATAAAAATATAAACGAGTATATGGCAAGTAGGGTCGTTTTCACAGGGATTAGAGTAAAAAATCTATTTCTTTTAGAGCAAAGCCAATTAGGAGGTTTTAGAGAATTAAGATTAAAATAAAATACTTAAGGAAAATAAAAATAATTAAATGACAACAAATTAAATTTAAATCTGAAAATTAACAAGTTCTAACCAAAGATATAACTCTGGAAGTGGTTTATACAACTGTTCATCGATGCAAGAATTATTTCATCTATTCGTTAATAAATATATTATAGTTGCCAATCAAGTGATGACAACCAACTTTTCCTTACCATCTTGATAGTTAAGGTACGTCCGTTAACTACTTTCCTAATCAAAAAATAACTCTAGATAAATCCGTAGAATTTAATCTCTTGATTGCATTAGGAACTAGAAAAGCCCTATTCTAATCAATAAACACACTATCAAGGTTTATTCAAACTAGATCATATGTCTCCCTAACATGAAATCAATCACGCTAGTCGCACTAATTTAAAACAATTAAACAATTACAGATTTAACTATCTTAACTGGCATTAGTTTGTTAAGTTGAATTAAATATCGGGCCATTGATATTCAAACAACAAAACAACCATGAAAAATTAAATCAAAAAACATACGAATACTAACGAATAAAAGAAATAGATAAAACAATTAAATCTCATAGATGTAGATGAACCAATAGAGAATTAGTTACTTTCCATTGAGAATAACCCAGGAAATTCCATTGACAAAAGTTGCATGCATGTTTTACAATTGGAGAAAACAAAGGCCAAGAAAATACGAAGAGAGAAACTCCCCGTTTCTTGTGTCTTGACTTCAATACTAATAGATCCGAAACGGAATTGTGAGACTAATCAAAGTAATTGCCTTATCAAGTACTAATAGTCAGCCAACTCCTTTTCTCCTATTTTCTAGCTTTCCAAATAAAATAAACTTCTAATTTCCCTAAGAAAAAGATATTTTTCTAATAATCCAAATTGTTTCCCAATACAATTTGAAAACATGCTTCGTAGGTCATCAACTTGGATTGGAAAACTGCCACGCGCAAATCCCGACTTCTCTAGACTCGACATCAATTCTTGAAAAATTACCTCTTCTATCACTTTTTGCTCCACCTTCCTACAATTAGCACTAAATACCAAATACGAGTAGAATTAATCAATTATAAAAATATTTGGCTAGAATCAAGGGAAAATTAATTATAAATTTATCAACAAATTGCAACCTATCAATTCCCCCCATACCTAGACTATACTTGTTCTCAAACATGAGAAACAACAAATCGAGTAATCAAGTTCAAACAATCGCTATTACTCAAGTCCTCTATTGTCAAGACACAAATAAAATACCTTAAAATACATGTCAAGTATTAGTGGCTAGTTTTTAAGAAATATCTCTCCGGGTAGCTTCTAAAAGAAAAGACTCTCCCAATTTCTAACTAACTAATCTTAGAATATAAAATATTCAACCAGTATTTGTCAGCAAATGATTTCACTATTAAGCAAAATCTCAACATTAAAACTCACGGATCAGTAGGCTAACATCATTAATCACATACTTGTACATTTTTCACTATTAGCTCATCTTTTTCCTTTTCTAAGATGTTCCCCACACTTGGGTCTTTTTTTTTTTCTTTTTTTTTGGGAGAAAGCTTAGTTCTTATACATTCAAATCTTTTAACACGAACTCTAACATCTACTAAATGAAGAAGCCCGGTTACTCAGCTTTCATCGCTTTAGGACCACACATTCATGGTCATCGCCACCTTTTGATGCGAAAGTCGACATTTGTGATGAAAATCCCTGATTACTAGGTAATGATAACTAGCAGAGTATAAGTAAACATGATTTATAATTAAACATAAAATACAATTAAAGATCATATCAGCCTGCTTCATTTTTCAAGTATGGAGAACTAAGATTAATAGTTGAACCAACTTACATGAAAAATGTCAGACAAATATTTACAATGTCTAGAAAAGTTCGCCAAAAAATACAAAAGCTACAAAATCTCAAATATTCACCAAAGAGACATCTTTAGACCTAACCATGTCATATTTGACCCATTAGATTATAAAATCTTAACAATAGACAAATTTGAGACATCTAGCCATTGTTGATCAGAACTAATTACAAAAATGCACAAGATGGGACAAAAAATGGATAAAATTTGACAAAGTCGAACAAAAAAATTCCAACAAAAATGTCTATACTTGCACTTTTTCAATGTACTACCCCTTCACACCTAAATGTTACATTGTCCCCAATGTAATAAATCAAGAATAAAAGAAAATGAATGGGACAACGAAACTTTCCTGAAAATAGAGGAGGATCGTGGACAGCTATTGTGAGAACCCAAAAAATTATTTTTTAAATTCTCTTATTTTTTTAAAAAAATTTACTTTATATGTTCTTTTATTGACCTTGCTTGCCTTAATTTCATGGTAATTTTCTTGATTGAGTCAAGAGTTATATCATTTCTCTTTTTATCTTTTAGTGCATGTTAAGTTTTATAGAGTATTAAGGTAGTTTGACTGACTAGTGCGTTGTGCGCATCATATTTGGTGGACGAGAACGGGTGTGGTGCTAGAGGAAGTATATGATTAAAAGTGCTAAGAGTATATTAGTGAATCATAAGTTAAAACAAAAGTACAAGAGAGTTAAGAAAATAGGCTTGAACCGACGTGTGCCGTTTGTTACCGGTTGAGAACACCACTTGACCAATACTTTCTTTCCCCTAATCTTCTTATTTTTCTTTCATTTTTCTTTCCCTAATTTTTCCCTATGGCTGACCGAAATTATTGACCAAGAAGAGAGGGAAAAGAAAAAAAAAGAGAAAAATGAATGGTTGCCAAGTGTTGACAATCAAAGCCACCTTTGACCAAGAAGCTTTCTTCCATTTTTATCTTTCTTTGCATCAAAATTTCCTTCATTTCTCTTCCTTGTTAGCCGAACCTTGAGAGGAAAAAAAGAGAGAAGAGAGCTTCAAGTTTCATCTTCATCTTGTCTTGGTTGAGTGAAAAATCCACAAGAACCACAAATCTAATCCGAACAAACTTGCAACAAGGTGACAAGGAAGTTTGGAGCGGAGTGATTTTGAAAAGAAAGCTGTTGTTCTTCATTTTCTCCTTGGGATTGAAGGTACCAAGCTAAGAAACCTTTTTTTTTTTCTTATCTTGCAATTTATGGAGAAGATGACTTGAAATTAGAAGTTTTATGGATGATAATCTAGGTTGGTGAAGATTGGTGAAATTTCAGCCTAGGGTTTCATTTTTCCAGCCTTGTTTCTTATTTTTCCAGCTTAGGTATATGTTGATTATAGCTAGTTTTGTGACTAAAATAAGTATTCTATGTATCCTATACCTTGTGAACTAGATTTGAGGCCGTCTTGTGGTGAGAATGAAGCCTTGAAATGGCTGGAAATTAAGGAAAATGAAGGGAAGTGCTGCTGAAAATTTTTCTCGCAAGAGACTTTGAGCAATTTTTGGGACATCTGTTATATCTTGGTGTAAAAAAATCCAAATTGAGTTCCGTTTATTGCATTTGAAACTAGACTCATAGCTCTTTTAACCATGTAAAAATCAGGGGTTGGTTCAACTCCTATAAATGCCAGCAAATTTACAAATTTCATGAAAAATCATGACTGTTCTGTTTTGTACATGAGACAACAGTGATTTTGAACTGAAAATTTGACTAAATTATGAGCTGAATTTCATGAAGATGTCTTCTAAAGTCTATTAGTACTTCAAGTCTATTTTCTAATGGTGTAAGTTTTGTAATTTTTTGACCTATGGAACTCAAGTTATACTTTTTCAAAGAATGTCGCCAAAGCTGGAAATTTTGTCAAATGAATTGAGTGGAATTTGGAAAACTTTGAGAAAATTTTTCTAGGTCTTAAAATTTAATTGGTGTGATTTTGGATGGTTTTGTGGCCTTAAACAAGTGTACTTCATAGCCCTAGAATGCACTTGGACATTTTTCGATTGGCGTTCAAGTTTGTCTTTGAGTTTTGTGTTTTGAGGGGCCAATTTTAGATAGGCGTATGACTCATGATTAAGGCTAAAGCGAGCACCTTATTAGCCTAAGTTTTGAATGATTGGACCATGACATCTTGTCTTGGTTACTTTTAGGGTTTAACGATGGGAACGAGCACGACCCGTAGTCGAACGTTTAGTTTTGGTCTACTTTAAAAGGTGAGTGTTCCTTGCGTGTTTCTACAATAAGTGACTATGTGAATATTTGTGAATGATTGTTTCAATGTTAAATCCTTTCAAATGATTGTTAAATGGATTTTCAATAGGCAAGTGTGTACTTTATCGCACTCGACCTAAGTGCACGTGAAATTTTCAATGATTAATGATTGAATGCTACTTGTGCATAAATGTAAGCCTTTTGGCTGAACTGGACCCTTGCCCTTCATTGCCAATCGACTCAAGCCAGAAGTGGACTCGGTCAGGCGGCTGGTGACCCTGGGACAGTGTTTGGTATACTCAATTATTACCATGAAGTCTGGTGGAGAACTGGCCAGTGAATTCAATACAATAAAATCAATGAATGAATGACAATGAATACTGAAGGAGTTTTCACTGTAAAATGTTTTCAAATGACGGAGGAATAAGGAAAATGGTTGGTGACTGATTGAATGAATGGCTCCAAGTGAGCACGTATCTTTCCAATAATTGAATGATTGTTTCTTGAATGACTGTTTATTACTGTGACAAGTGTTAAATGTGATATTTCCGTGTTTTACCTACTTGATTGTTTGTTTTGGAATCTCACTGGACTTTTAGCTCATTCCTTTAGTTTTTGTTTTCCTTATAGGAGTGGAGACCTGGAGCAATTAAGTGTGAACTAAAGTGTATAACCCTCTTGTTCCTAGTCGTTTGGTAGATAGAATGTATTTTGACATTTGATGTTGTATCATACATTTAGCTTTTGGGTTGTAAATAAGTTTGAATTTTGGTTGAATTCTAGAACTTAAATGTTATTTTAGAGACTTGAATGGTTAATCTTGAGAGCTGATTGAAGTGAGTGAGTAAGTCCTGACGAAATTTGGGCAGGCAGTCCACCAAACTCTTGGGTACGCCCTAAGGGGAAGTGGGGTCATCACAGCTACAGGTGAGGAGCAAAAGACACGTGGAGTTCAATGTTGGCTAATCGACCATCCATTTGATGAACTTATGCACGTAGATGCTTCAACTCGACATCTCATTTAGTGGTCTTAGACTTAGGGAGTGTCTTTGTCTTAGCCATTCTCAAAAAAACGATGCCTAAACCAGGGTTGCCAACAATTTCCAGCAAGTAGTGACCACTGACAAAATGGTCAAGATGGCGACAGGGGAAACAACTGCTAACAGTGATAGTCGGCCTTCCAGGACGACGGACGGAAATTATAGCAAGGACAGCAATAAAGGCCCAGACAGCAATGATAGCTGCGACGGCGGATGACTGACAGCAGTGGTGAGTGGTGAGGAAGACCCTAGTCTCGATTGAGGAGTAGTCTGTCATTTCACTAGAGAAGGAAAATGGGAAAAGAAAGAAAGAAAGGAAAAAGAAAAGGAAAAGCAAAGAAAGGAAAAAAAAATTTTTGTCATTTTTTTTAAATTTCCCCTCGTTGGAACAAGACGTGGGCACGTCTTGTTGGTCTGTAGCCTTCTGATGGTGGATGAAAAATTATTGAGTTACAACGTGCCCTCAAGACATGAGCACGTCTTGTTGCCTAGTTGTCAGCCAAAATTTCTGGAATTGAAACATGAGTTTTTTAGTCAGTTAGGTGTGGGCATGCCATGTCGGGATGAATTCTTCTGACCATTGAAACATCAAAAATAAAAATTAAACACACCAACTATGAAAAATCTAAGATAAACATAATGAAACACATAATAAAAATGAACTAAAAAGTGAATTGGGTTGCCTCCCAATAAGCACCTTTCTTTAACGCCTTTGGCTAGACGTGAAGTATCACTTCTCAATCTAGATATAATTCAAATTTTCTTGCAATCGGTGACATTCCTTCAGGATCCAAATAGCCATTGACTGCAGCCATCTTCTTAAATTTTTTGACCATTTTCACCTCATAAATTGCTTTCATCCCATAATATTTGTTCGCAACAATTTTGAATTTACCCTTACAATTAAATTCAGAAAATTCTTGCACCGAGGGATTAATAGCATGAATGACAAACACAGACTGAGAATTAATAGGATGTTTCATTTCATCAAAATTATTAAAATGAGCTACTTCTCCATCAAATTCCATCGTCAAAGTACTCTCACTAACATCAATTTTTGTATGAGCTGTACTCAGAAAGGGTCTCCCTAGTATAACAATTAATGGAATAAGAAAACGTTCATTATTCATGTCAAGAATATAAAAGTCAACAAGAAACACTAATTCATTAACTTAGACTAAAACATCTTCAACTAACTTATTGGGATATGCATTTGTACGATTAGTTAATTGAATTATGGTGCCAATTTCCTTTAATGGTCCTAGATTCAAGGAGGTATAAATACTCTTGGATATTACATTAATGGAGGCTCCTAAATCTATCATGGCCTTTTTAATCTTAGTATTTTCTATTCGACAGGGGATAGAATACCTACTTGAGTCTCCACACTTGGGTGGAAGTTTCTTTTGTAGTACTGCTGATACATTCTCTCTCATCACCTCTCAATTTCTTCTTGTTGACACACAAGCTCTTCAAACATTTAGCATACTTTGGCACTTGCTTAATCGCGTCCAATAAAGGAATATTGATTGCCACTTTCTGAAACACTTTCAAAATCTCCCTCTCTTCATCTTGTTTTTTCGATTTCTCCAACCTGGTCGAAAAGGAAGTCGGATTAGATTTAACTTGATTCATAGGATTGGAAGTTACCTCAAGAGTTGCTTTGATGAATCTCTCTTTTTCCATCTCCTTTTCAATTTAAGTGTCACTCTTATCCTTTGAAATTATGGATTTTGGCCCTTCAATCTCTGTCCCACTTCTGAGAGTCATGGCACTGACGTTCTTCTTATTCATCTCAGGTTGAGAAGGAAGTCTTTCTTGCCCTCTGGACTCCAGGTGATTTATCACAGAGGTCATCTGACTCATCTGATTTTTCAGATCTTGTATACTCGCCTCCATTTTTTATTGAAACTGCAAGGTATTCTGCTGGAATTGCAAGGTGGTCTGCTAGAGTTGCACAGTGCTAGTCGCCAATGTCTTGACCATATTCTCAAGTGATATTTCTGAATTAGACAAAAAAGGTTGAGATCTTAATAGATACTGCGGCTAGAACCCTTGCTATCTATTGGGGAAAGAATTTTGTTTATCTCCCCCATAACTAAAATTTGGGTGATCTCTCCAATTCGAATTATATGTGTTGGAATAAAGGTTATACTGCCTACTAGGCACAAGCACGTTTCCAGCCGTGTTTGCTTGTCCAATGCTATCATCTTGTAGTATCAGGCACCTATCATTAGCATGGCTAACATCCTTGAAAATCCCGCACGTTTTAACTTGTTGCTTGTTCTCCACTGCCATTTGTCAAACTATAGAAGTAGCTCAACCAGTTGTTGTTGCATTGATAAAACACTTGCCTCATTCGCTCGAGGAGCAGGTACATCATCCCACGTGCCAAACTGCTAAGAATTTTCAGCCATCTCTTCAATCAAAGCCCAGACTCCTCGAGGAGTCTTGTTCATTAGTGCTCCTTTACTTGCAACATCAATGATGCTTCTATCTCTATAGAGTAGGTCTTTATAAAAGTATTGGATGAGGAGTTGCACACTTATCTGGTGTTGAGGGCAACTGGTACATAGTTTTTTAAATCTCTCCCAATATTCATAGAGAGACTCCCTAGGACTCTGTTTGATGCCATAAATTTCTTTTCGTAGACTGGCAGCTTTAAAGGTAGGAAAGTATTTCTCCATAAATTTTCTCTTCATGTCTGTCCAGGTTGTAATACTCCCCATAGTTAGGTAGTATAACCAGTCTTTGGCAGCCCCCTTTAGTGAAAAAGAGAAAGCTCGCAGCTTAATTTGCTCCTCTATCACACCAAGTGGTTTCATACTTGTGCAGACAATAATGAACTCTTGGAAGTGTTTGTGGGACTCTTCATCTAACAAACCATGAAAATTCGGTAAGAGATGAATTAATCCTTATTTTAATTCGAATTTTACATTTTCAGCAAAATTAGGAAAAGTAATGCATAAAGGCTGTTGATTTAAATTAGAAGCAGCCAACTCCCTTAAAGTTCAATTATTGTTTGCCATCATGATTTCTTCCTATTTAGAATCGCTGGAAGAATCCAATAAGTCCATAGCCAAATCCCTGGAGATGCAGCAGGTGACTGCTTTCCTCTTTGTATTCTGGTTTCTTTTCACAGCTTACATGCAATCTTTGCAACCTTGGGATCGAAAACAATTCACCTGTGCAAGAAAAAAGAGGCATAAACGAGTAAAAATACTAGAAAATCGAATAAAATAAAACAAACTCAAAAAGAACAAATTAATTAACGCCAATTCCCGGCGAAAACAATTCACCTGTGCAAGAAGAGCGAGGCAAAAACGAGCAAAAATACTAGAAAATCGAATAAAATAAAACAAACTCAAAAAGAACAAATTAATTAACGCCAATCCCCGGCAACGGCGCCAAAAATTGACAGGTATCTGACCTGTGCAATAATAAAAACCTACTCAACAAAAATATAAACGAGTGTAATGGCAAATAGGGTTGTTTTCACAGGGATTAAGGGGAAAATCTATTTCTTTCAGAGCAAAGCCAATTAGGGGGTTTTAGAGAATTAAGTTTAAAATAAAATACTTAAGAAAAATAAAAATAATTAAACGATAGCAAATTTAATTTAAATCAAGGATTAACAAACTCTAACCAAAGATATAACTCCAGAGTGGTTCATACAACTATTCATCGACGCAAGAATTATTTCATCTATTCGTTAATAAACAGGTTATAGTTGCCAAACAAGCGATGACAACCAAATTTTCATTACCGTCTCGATAGTTAAGGTCCACCCGTTAACTACTTCTCTAACTAAGAAATAACTCTAGGTAAACCCATAAAATTTAATCCCTTGATTGCATTAGGAACTAGAAAATCCCTATTCTAATCAATAAATACACTACTAGGGTTTATTCAAACTAGATCATATGTCTCGCTAATAAGAAACCAGTCACACTAGTCGCCGCTAATTTAAGACAATTAAACAATTACGGATTTAATTATTTTAACTGGTATTGGTTTGTTCAGTTGAATTAAATATCGGGCCATTGATATTCAAACAACAAAACAAATATGAGAAATTAAATTAGAAAACATGCGAATGCTAACGAATGAAAGAAATAGATAAAACAATTAGATCTCACAGATATAGATGAACCAAATTCTTGTTATTTCTCGGCTAGACAATAGAATTAGTTACTCTCCATTAAGAATAACCCAGGAAATTCCATTGACAAAAGTTGCACGCATGTTTTACAATCGGAGAAAACAAAGGCCAAGAAAATACGAAGAGAGAAGCACCCCGTTTCTTGTGTCTTCACTCCAATACTAATAGATCCGAAATGGAATTGTGAGAGTAATCAAAGTAGTTGCCTTATCCAAGTACTAATAGTCAGCCAACTCTCTTTCTCCTATTTTCTAGCTTTCCAAATAAAATAAACTTCTAATTTCCCTAAGAAAAAGATATTTCTAATAATCCAAATTGTTTCCCAATACAATTTGGAAACATGTTTCGCAGGTCTTCAACTTGGATTGGGAAACTGCCACGCGCGAATCCCGACTTCTCTAGAATCCACATCAATTTTTGAAAAATGACCTCTTCTATCACTTTTTGCTCCACATCCATACAATTAGCACCAAATATCAAATATGTGCAGAATCAATCAATTAAAAAATATTTGGCTAGAATCAAGGGAAAAATAATTATAAATTTAGCAACAAATTGCATCCTATCACAACTCTTCATGATATCTTCCAAATATGGATCTATCGTATCAACTTTTTCACCTAGGCAACCCCTCAAAGGCTCAAACATGCTAAACCAAACAACTAATTTGTTGCTCCTATTCAGTGTAAATTGATATCAAATGAGTGGAAGTTTTAGTCATCATTCAACATTTTTTGCTTCTCATCGTGTCTTACCACTTTGGGTTAGGAAACTCTCCATTGAATTCCTCTCCATTATTCCCTCCATTTATTTATAGCTAAAATTTTATAACTCTATGATTATGTCATTATTTTTCTTTTAATCTCTAGATCAAATTATTAAAAAAATTGATATTCTGTTGTGAGTATTTTGACATTCAATTTACATGAAACATTTAAACGGTGAAAAATGAGTCAAAATTATAAAAAGAATTATAATGATTAATTAATAGGTAAAACTTAGTCAATTCTATATGAAATTTTATATATAGCTAACACTAATGATGAAATATATTATGACTAGTATTTATTTTCAAAAAAATAAATTTTAAATTAATTTTATTGGGGCCAATAGAGAGATAGAGCGGTGAATTTCTAGAAATAATGTCAAATTTCGAAAATATCTCAAATAGTGTTGTGTATAATTTTTTTCTCCACTGAGGGTTCACAATTGTAATATTTTTCCATCATAAGCATTGACTAATCATCATGAACAACTACAACAAAATGATTGATGTTGGAATATCACCTATCAACACGCCTCTTACTTTTATTGCGCGGAATGATAGAGTAGTCGCACTTCCAATGTACTCTTTGGTGTGGTAGATCATATTGAAGTTGTAGCTGCTCGGAGCTCAAAGGTAGTACCTATACTTCGACATGTACTTCTTCCTCTTCCTTGTCAAAGGAGGGATCCATCATAGAGTTTGACCCCATCTGGGACAAGCAGAAACTGCAAATGCAGCGGAAGAAGTCTCAAGGTCTGTTTGATAACATAAAAAAGTGTTGAAACTGAACCTTTTTAGACATTAAGATATTTTTAAGTGTTTGATAAATAAAAATCCATCTGTTGAATTTGTTAAGCAATAATGAACTTGTGTGTATTTTTTTCAATACAAAAATCCTAATTGAATGCTTAATTCTGATAAGAATCAATAAAATTATTTCAATTATCTTATCTTATCTACCAAATCTACCATTGTTTGTTAATTATATTCAAAATTCTTATCTAATTAAACAACCTGATATTTTCTATCTAACGATTTTCTGTGTCTCTTTTCTCCTTTTTTAATGACTTTCACTTTTTCTCCATACTTCTCATATAATATATTTCATCTTTTATATTAATTTGATTTAAAAATAAATATTGTCATTTTCATACCTAACAATTTTAAACTAATTAAATCATAGGTTCTATTTCTTTTTTGAATGAAAAGATATAAAGGCAAAATTGTCAAATTAAACTTATTAAGCATTCAGTTATAAATATTTATCAAACAGTTTAAATAGGTTTATCATTAAAATTCAGACATTCATATATTTCTTTTTAATGCTTAAAATTCAGCAAATTAATTGTTTCAGTATTCAAATTTCAGAATTCAGACTTCAGAATTCAGATTCAGTTTTATCAAACGGAAACCTCACACCCCAATTGCAACCGAATAAAAGCACCTAAACCTACCAAATTCCTAAACCACAGATTTTATTTGAACACATCCCGATCTAACCCCATGTTGGTGTACATTCTATCGACGAACTCATCATAACTTATTCGATCTTTCATTAATATAGCTTCCTTGCACCTTAGAGGGTCATGATGAAATGATCCTCTAGTCTCCACTATTTTGTCTCCCCAATAAAATTGAATCGCCAATGCAATATCCGTTGACATTTTTGCCTAATCTAATGAATATTTTTTGGTCGGTGCTATGAAGGAATTGTATAAATATAATTAGTCCAAAGATTCACCTTTGCATTTTCTATTAAGCCAATCATTCATTTTGAATATTATACACTATTCGGTCCAATTAACTAAGACTAATCATATGCAATTACAAATGGATGAAAAAAAATCATTTTTTCTACTTTCACATCTTACTTCATTAATTAACATAATAATAATTATCTATAATTAATACAATGAACATTCATTAACTACCAAAAAAATGTTAACTAAGTACACAAATTAATTAAATAAACAAAATTTAATTATTCATTTATATAAACAATTGTCCATAAACTATTAAACTACAAACACAAGAAGTAATTATTTATTACACATAATATTAATTAACTATATATGATAACTTGACAGACAACTAACATCATTACCATAATCATTATTATCTATAATTAAAATAAATACTTATTGATTTATTTCAAAAAATATTCATTAAGTACAACAGTTAACTAAATACACAAATTACATGCATTAATTAATTATGACCTACAAATCGAAAAAATTATTATTCATAATTACAACTAATTACATAACTATTAATCGCTCATAATTACAGCTCAATAAATAACTATTAATTACTTTAATTAAATTTACTACAATTCATAATAGTAAAAAGTTATTAATTGAATATATAAATTACTCACCGAATTGAAGAGCTAAGCCAAACCTTCACCATTGACTACAAAAGATTGACGAGCAGAGCCAGGTCTCCACCACTGACCACAGAACCCTACCACCAATGCCAGAATGACCACCTGCAAAAATCGGACTTCACTGATAGTCTCGACCAATGCAACTCCAACATCGGACAGAAATCAAAATTCACCCAAAGTATCAATTAATGTGGCTCATAGACCAGCCTATGACTCGTTTGACTCGTTGTTTGGGGATGGGGACGAGTATATGGCACAGAATAAGGATACGAATTGAAGGGAGAGAGAGAGAGAGGACATGGGGTTTGTGCGAATTGAAATGATGCACTTGGCATTGTATTTATAGAAAATTTTTGTTTTTGTTTGCATCGATTGACTATTGCCATTGATCAAACTCTGATCAACGGCTTAAAACGCCGTGCATGTCTCGTTTGTATTGATCACAGCCTCATTTGTTTCATGCCATGTCTGTCACCGCATCCAAAAGTGGATGCAGCAACAGCTGCAATGACTATGTGGATGTAATAAAAAAAATTGGCAATTCCTCTTAAATGTGGCGATTTTAAGCAGAAAAAACCACTTTACCGAACACTACAACTGAGATATTTTTTATTTTATCAATATATTTAGAAATTCACCGAGAGGAGCCCAACCCGTCTTACCTATCCCCTTGTACTAGTTATTAACGTTTTTCCATTTCAAATGTCCAACAATATCACACATATTTGCTAAAACAACATGTTTATAATATTCTATGACCGTCACACCACTAGGTCTAGTGAATTACTCACTTTCTCTAACCTTTTACTCTCTACAAATTTTGCCTTATAGCTTTTTTACCCATTTTGCTCCAGCTAGCGAACCAACTGTAAAACCCACGGTTTTGGGCTCCTTTTTTTTTTATCTTGCCCAATTAAATTAAATGGTAATTTATCATGGGTAAAAGCGAAAATAATTACAGGTTAGGTTAAAGGATTAATTGAGGGATAGGATGAGATAAGATAGGGTAAAAGTTTACAACAGTTAAAATTCCTATCTAAACCATCTACTAGTGGGTGGTTATTAGGGTTTAGCACAATTATTAAAAAATAATAATAATTGATAGGTTGCAATTTTATCATTTATTTTATTATTAATTTCCCCTATTACCTGACCCGATGTGGATTAATTGTTAGATTCTACTCACTTTTCGTAATTTGCATTTATTTCAGGGAATAGAACGAAAATACCATAACAAGTGCCAATTTGACAGTCATCAGAAAAGAGTTCAAGTAGCAGGCATCCAGGGGCATTTTTGGAATATCAAGATGCGAACCCTTCTTGGTAATTGGCGGAAGACAGCATTCAAAAACGGGAGGCTGGACTCTATTTTCTCTTCTTCCGCTGGGCAGTCGCAAGACAGGAAGCAATTAGAATTAGGAAATATGGCAGAGATTGAGCACTACCTTTTGGAGAGCTTTTGTTGACTTTTCCTTTGTTTTGCTTTTTGCTTAGCTTCAATTCTCGTATGTCAGTAGCAATGAAGATGAATTGAATGATTTCCTGTAGCCAAGCCTTTGACTTTTCCAATTTGTCCCTTGGTAGCTTTTCCTCCTTCCTTCGTATGTGCAGACGAAGTGGATTAATCACTTCCTGTAGCTTTGCTTTTTCATCATTGTTCCAATGAATTGAATTTCCCAAACACAGACAATGACCGCCACGACTACTGCTTTACTTTTGCTTGGGTTTTTTCGCATCCATTATGAACTAATTTTCCCACTCTAGTCAAGGAACAACGGAGGCTTTGGTTTGCCTAAAAATTGTGAGATCGATTTAATTTTATCTTTTCCTTTATTTATTGATATTCGCATGTTCCTTGATTGCGGTACTTATGATTATTTAATTAATTGATTGTCTTGGCTCCGGATAGTTAGTTAATTTGGTAATCTATTGTCAATTAGGGCATTTAAATCCGTAATTGTTTAATTGCCCTGAAATAGTGACAACTGGCATCATTAGGTTTGTATTAGGGGAATACGCGGGCTAATCTGAAATAACCCTGGTAGTGCGTTATTTGGTTAGAATAGGGCTCCTCTAATACGTAAGGCAATTGGAGAATTAAATCTTACGGGCGTACCTAAAATTATTTCTCAATTAGAGTAGTGGTTAACGGGCGTACCTTAATCACCGACACAGTAAGGAGGGGTTGACTGTCATCGCTTGTTTGGCAGTTATAACCTATTTATTAGTAAATAATTGGAATTGACTTTGCATCGATGATCAATTAGGCGAACCATTGCTGAAGTTATTTCTTGGCTAGATTCTTAATTATCACTCATTTGATTTTAGTAGATTGTTATTTAATTTTTAGTAGCTTCTTAGATTTTCTTTGTTTGTCATCTTCTGCACAAAAACACCCCCTTATTACTGTGAAGTTGAAAAGAAACAATTACACCCAGTCCCTGCTTACCACTATTTACAAAAATTAACTTTAGTTGAGCAGGTTTTTATTATTGCACAGGCCTGACAACCTGTCAATAATCATCATTCCTCCCTTCCATTGTTTGCCTCCCCTTAGAGCAAGAACCGTCAGAGAGTAGAGAAGGAGAAAAAGGCATCGCTGTCAATCAATCAGATAACTAGGCACCTAAACCTATAAGTCCCAAATTCACGTGAAACTTCTCTTTTAATTTCTATTAGTTGCATTATTATCCTAAGAATTTTATGGATATGTATTATGTTATATATATAGATATATATATATATATATATATATATGCTTCTATAAGAAATTTAGGAGGATTCATGTTTGGATTAGCAGGAATAGGGTATTAGATTTTAAGCTTGGGATCAATAGAGTTATCCAAATCTATTGGAAAAAAAAAGAGAGGAGAGGGGAAGAGCAGCGGCAGCCGCTGCTTTGCTGTTTTGATAAACATTGCTAAAGCAACGCAAAAGGGGTAAAAGCCGCCAGCACATGGCTGGCGACATGGCAGAAGGAGGCCAACCGAGAAAGAAAAAAAAAAGAGGATGTTGCCAACGCATGGCTGACGACAGGGAGTAATTGTCAAAGGTTGGCCTTTCGGCCAACCCAAGACAGAAAAAAATGGTGGAAGGTCGCCAGCATGCTTGATTTAAAGGCCAACCCAAGGAAGAAAGAAAAAAAATTTTGGCAAGTAGATGTAGACCAAAATATAATATAAAATTTAGTAAATGCACAATAAATAGATTTCAAATATAACTACCCCATCTTCACAGTTTATCGTGGGTATTAAAATTCAGGACCCAATTTAAAGTAGTTGTTAGAATTGAAGTGTTAGTCATGTAAAATTATACTTAATTGATTAAGTCAAAGATACTTAGATAGAAAGCTAAAACATCTTAATCTAGCCTTATTAGGTTAATTTGTATAATGTAAGATAAGTCATGGATTGTTAAACAAAACATTTAGAATAATAATAATAGTAATAACAATGCTAATAGAAATAATAATAGTAATAACAATGCTAATAGAAATAATAATAGTAATAATTAACAAAACAATGATAGTAATAGTAATAAAAATATAGACGTCGGTGAAATAAATTAAGAATATAAACGAAAATAAAAGTATAAATACAAGTGGAATAAACTAAGATAATAACTATAATAATAAGTCAATATATATATACATATATACTTTAATAATAATAACACCTATACATGCACAAAAGTGGAAATAAAGCAAAAGACAAAAATAACTAATTAACAAGTATATATAAAAAGGTAAATAAAATAAAATAGCGGTGACGAGGATGATGATAATAATAATGGATAATAATAAATTATAAATATGTATAGTGAGATAATAGTTAGGATAATAAATATGATTATGAATAATTATTTTCTTCTAAATTAGGAAACTTTACAAAAGGAGAACTTTTCAAATTAAGAAACTTTCTAAAAAATTGAAACTTTCCAATTTAGAAAACTTTCCAAAAATAGAAATCGCCTAATTTGGGAAATATCTTCGACTTGCTCAAAGTTTGTATATTTATGTACCTATAGGAAATATCAAATAATTAGGAAACCTATGCATTTGATAGGTACGACACAAGTTTAAAAGACCTAAAGTAGCCCCCACTCGAGTTGCCAGACAAAGGTAGGCGGTATTTACCCTTCTGAGATTTCAAAAGTTTAAAGTGAAATTTTTGTCATCGATTATATTTTTACGTGTTAACCTGAACTGTTTTTGATTGAATGATTTACTTGACTGTTTAAGCAAGTTCTATTTTGACTATACAAAAATGGATCATGTGACTTAGTTGAAACTTCTTGATATGTTATTATATACCAAATGAGTTGTATCTTTTATGAAATCAAGAACTATGCGTGTGACGTGTGAAATGAATTTATGTCAAGAAAAGTTCAAAACAGTCATGGAATAGACGGTAGGGGCTATAGTCCTGTTTAATGGTTATAGTAGCCTGGTATAGAGTCCGGCCGATTGACAAGGTCATGGTAACCTGGTATAAAGTCCGGCCGATTGACCCATGTATGTAATGAGACCAATCGATAGTCATGAAACCTATTGGTCGCCCACCTAGAAGGGGTTTAATCTCTAGGCTGAATACTCAGTAGTCGGTCATTACATGTACTTGTTATGAACTGATATGAAATGATTTATGAACTGATATGAAGAGATTTATGAATTGATATGAAATAATTTATGACTTTATGATTTTTCATGTATAGTTATCAATAAGATACTTTTAAATTGCTTGTCACTCGTTACTACTGATTGTTTTATAAACAACGTTATTTTCATGATTATGGATGTGAACAGTGTGCAAATGATTTGATTTATATCTATATATGTATCTATAAAGTTATGAGTGCATGGTCCAACAGATGGGTAGATATTATCTATTGAGCGATTTGTCGCTCAACCCACTTTTTATCATCTTTGTAGATTCTGAAGAGTATGAGTTGATTTACGTAGAAGACCCTGAGGATGACTTTTATTAGTTTTTTAAATGAACAGAAGTTAGCAGGCTAGCTACTTCTAGTTAATTTTATTTACTTTGTTTCCGCAGTTTCAACCAGAGAATAAATGTATGAACTTATTGGATATTCGTAGACTATCTTTCATATGAGATTTGTATCGCACTTTATCTAGTCAGTACTTTAAAGTTTAGTATAGTATGATGTTGCCTTGTATTCTTGAGCAAGATTTGAGGATACGGCGGATGTCACGTGACTGGCACGTGCGGGCTCGAGGCATGACTTTTTTAGTGGTATCAGAGCTTAAGTTCGAAATAACGCCATAAGATAGAACAGTTTAAAAACTGAATGGTAGTAATTAAAATTAGGCTTGAAAAAAATCTGTGTACCTTAGAGAGGAAGAAATCATTACTGATAGTGTTCCATTTGGCATTGTAGGAGATGGCTGAACCGGTATACGGGGAGCATCAGGATTGCGACTATCCAGTTCATGTGACGGGGTGCGATGTGGCCCGTCGTAGGAAGAGACAAAGATTCTATAAAAACAGGTACCTTGAGGAGTTAGAGAGAGCCACGGACGGAGTCAGGAAGGCTCATGCGTTGGCTGATCGAATAACTGACCAAACGCATGAGATCTCGACGTTAATAGTGTCGAGGGAACATATGAGACAAGACTTGGAAGGCTAGCGTGGGAAGGCCCTCCGTCTATGGGAAGAGGTCAATAAGTTGAAAGCGAAAATGGAAGTACAGAAGGGACTAACTGATATGTATAATGAAGCATTTGAAAAAGTAACTTCCCTACTCCAGAATCGAGATGTGGAGTACCAAACTTTAGTGGTGAAATATGAAGAGAGAAGGTAGCGCGTGATGATGGGATAGATGACCACCAACCCTTGCATCCCAAATGCTTGGGTGGAATCACCTGTGGTCTGATAGTGACGCGGAACTAGATGACGGCCCCGAGGAGGATCCTGAGAACATGCCCGTAGAAAACCATCAAAGAGAAAATGGAGTTGAAGATTTGAACGGTGCTGAGGAGGGTGTAGGAGACGGAGCAGTTGTGGATACAGACCCAACAGTGGATGAGTAGTTGAGTTGGTCTAAGAGAGATTCTATTTAATGATTCATTTATTTATTAGTGTTATGGAATATTATTTCAAAGAACATTAGTAGGTTGATTAGTGATTGTTCGCATAGATTAGTTTTCTATCCAATCGTAGATTATAATTAGACAGTTTGGACACTAGATTCGTTAGATATTTTTAGAATAAGTTAAGATATCGACTTCGATTTGTAAGAAGCGGATCGTTCTTTTCATTTTGAGTTTGGTGAATAACATCTCTACTTTAAATTTTTATTTATTCATCTATTTTATTTGATGGAGTAGTATGCATAAAATATGCAAGTAGATAACTTTAGTTATGTCGTCTTAAATATATATATATGTATATATAATAATAAATAAGAATAAAACACTTACTTTAGTATGGAACTTATCTGTTTGATTTAGAAAATGGCACCAAAAATTAAGCGTGACGAAAATCAAAATGGCAGCCCTAATGGTGAGGACGAGCACGGTAATCACACTCAAGGACTATATCAAGGAAATAACAATCAGAATATGGGTTATCAAGGGGCTGGATCAAGTGGGCATCACCCTATATGATGTTACCAGCAGAATTAGTGACTGCACTAACTGGAGTAGCCCAAGCATTACAAGCCCAGACACAGTTAGCACAGATTCAGGCTGTACAAATCCAAAATCATGGACAAGGGGGCACTCAATCATATTATGAGAAAATGAAAAGGGTCCATGTCCCTACCTTTGATGGAAGTCCTGACCCGGATTTGGCAGAAAAGTGGTTAGATGAAATAGAAAATAATTTTACACTTTTGGCAAGTGCCGGAGGAGATGAAACACCTAATCATCAAACCCTTTTTGGTAGGAGAGGCTAATAAGTGGTGAGCAACTCTGGAACCTACTATCGCCTCACCTGTAAATTGGACAAAATTTAGGGAGGAATTCTTGAAATACTTTTTCCCTCGGGCCGTGAGGATGCAGAAAATAGATCAGTTTGAAAATTTGAAACAAACACCGAGAATGTCTGTGGTGCAGTATTCGAATAAGTTTACAATGCTAGGAAAGTTTGTTTCGTCGACAATGACGGACGTCGAGTTGAAGAAATATAAGTTTATACCGGGGTTATCGAGTAGAATTCAAACTAGGGTGAACATCTCTTATACCCCTCTGTTTAATGATATGTTGGACGTCAGCATTAAAGTTGAGGCTGATTGCAAGAAATTGGATGAAGAAGGTAGGAATAAAAGATCTAGACTAGGGAATGAACTTGTGGTGTCGGAAGCACTGAAACCTGGCGGACGGTTCCGCTTAATTAAGAAAGGTAGTGGGTCATCACCGAAGATAACTGGAGGAAACACCTTTCCTGCGTGTAAAACTTGAGGAAAGATGCATCGGAAAGAATGCCGGCTTAAGACGACTTTCCCCACCTGTAAAACTTATGGGAAGATGCACCGAGGGGAATGCCGAGTTGGAACAGGAGTTTTGTTTTGAATGTGGACAGTAGGGACATAGGGTTATGAATTGTCAAAATAAGAAAGGTAGAAGGAGATAAAAAGTGACAATCTCAATGATAAGAAAGCAAAGATTAACGCGATGGTGCATGCCATGACCGACGTTGAGATGGAGGCGTCAGGCGACGTGGTCACAGGTACTCTTCTAATTAATTTTGTACTTGCATACATTGCTATTTGATTGTGGAGCTAGTCACTCTTTTGTCGCTAAGAAATTTACGAAGTACTTGTGCATGCTTCCTGAATGGACGGACCCGGACCACCCCTATCGAGTGGCTACTCCAGGAAATAGAATTCTAGTGTCTCATACGAAATATCCAAACTGTAGTGTGGAATTGGAGGATAGGAGATTAGAAATAGATCTAATACAAATAAATATGAGTGATTTTGATGTTATCCTAGAAATGAATTGGCTAGCTAGACATTTTGCACAAATTGACTGTAGGAAAAAGAGGGTGTTATTCATTGAAATCGGACGAGAAGGATTTCTCATATCAAGGAAATGTTGGTGATAGGGAAATTCATAAGTTACCTCTTCTATCTGTCATGCATACGTATAGGGCAATAAAAAAAAGGATGTGAGGCATATTTGACTTATGTTGTAGATACGGAGAAGGAGGATACGCCTTTAGAAAGATTCCGGTGGTGAAGGAATTTCCTGACGTGTTCCCAGAAGACCTTCCTGGCCTACCTCCGAATAGAGAAATAGAGTTTGAAATAATGTTATACCTGAGGCGACTCCTATATCTAAGGTCCCTATAGAATGACGCTCAACAGAATTAAAAAACTTAAGGAGCAATTACAGGAACTACTAGATAAGAAGTTCATTAGACCTAGTGTTTCCCCTTGTGGTGCACCAGTGGTCTTTGTAAAGAAAAAAGATGGTAGTCTAAGGTTGTGTATCGATTATAGGGAGTTGAATCGAGTCACAATAAAGAGCAAGTACACCTTTCTGAGGATAGATGATCTTTTTGACCAATTGAAGGGAGCTAAAGTATTCTCTAAAATAGATTTGAGATCTGGATACTATCAATTGAAAATTAAAGCCGAAAACATCCAGAAAAGTGTATTTCGTACGAGGTACGGGCACTATGAGTTTTTGGTAATACCCTTCGGATTAACCAATGCTCCGACAGCCTTTATGGATCTGATGAATAGGATATTCAAACCGCAACTAGACCGTTTTGTGATAGTGTTTATTGATGACATTTTAGTGTACTCTCCAAATGAAGAAACTCATGCTGCCCACCTTAGGGAAATCCTAGAATTACTGAGAAGAGAGAAATTGTATATTAAATTTAGTAAATGTGAATTTTGATTGAAAAGTGTGGCATTCTTAGGACATGTGATATCAGGTCAAGGGGTGTCTGTTGATCCAAAGAAGGTGGAGGCAATTGTAGACTGGCCACGGCCCACTAATGTAACTGAAGTGAGGAGTTTCTTAGGGTTGACCGATTATTATCGAAAATTTGTGGAAGGATTCTCCACCATTGCTATGTCTCTTACTAGGTTGACTCAAAAGAGAGCAAAATTTGAATGGACAGATAAATGTGAAGCGAGTTTCCAGAAGTTAAAGAACAAACTAGCGTAAGCTCCAATACTTACCCTACCCTCTGGAACGGAAGGATTTGTGATTTATAGTGATGCCTCTAAAAATGGTTTAGAATGCGTTGCGATGCAAAATAGGAGAGTAATTGGTTATGCTTCTTGCCAACTAAAACCTTACGAGTAGAATTATCCCACGCATGATTTGGAATTGGTGGCAGTAGTATTTGTATCGAAAATATGGAGGCATTACTTATACGGTGTGTAATATGAGATTTTTACCGATCACAAGAATCTCAAGTATCTCTTTACTCAAAGGAAATTGAACATGAGACAGAGAATGTGGTTAGAATTGATTAAGAATTATGATTTGACAATCAGTTACCATCCAGGCAAGGCAAATAAGATAGCAGACGCCCTTAGTAGCAAGTCAAGGGTATTAAGAGAACCCACGGCAAATGATCAAATGGAGAATTTTGAAGTGGAAATGGTGGACTCCACGGCCCAAATGCTAGCTACCTTAGTAGTCGCACCTACTTTAATAGATAGGATTAAAGAAGCACAACATTCTGATGACGAGTTTGCAAAGATTAAGGAAAAATTTAGAGTGGAACCCTTCGATGGGTTTGAATTGAAAGACAATGGGAGTTTGTGGAAAGAGGGTAGATTATGTGTGCCAAGGAATGACAGATTGAAAGCAGGAATTGCTAAAGGAGACACACAATTCAAGATTCTCAATTCGCCCTAGTAGGACTAAAATGTACCAAAACTTGAAGAGGAATTACTAGTGGAATAGGATGAAACGAGAAATAGCGGAATATATAGCGAAGTGTCTGGTATGCCAACAAGTAAAGACCGAACATCAAAGACCTGCCGGCCTATTGCAACCTCTAAGAAATTTCCCAATGGAAGTGGGAACATGTGACAATGGATTTTGTGGTAGGATTGTCTCGAACAATTAGCAATAATGAGGCCATTTGGTTTATAGTCGATCGGTTAACCAACTCTACTCACTTTCTACCAATGTCGAATGGGGTAACAATGAAGAGGTTGGTAGAGATATATATGGAGGAAATCATATGCCTTCACGGTGTTCCAGTAAGTATAGTGTCTGATCGAAACCCCAGATTCACGTCTAGATTTTGGTCGACCTATCAAGAAGTTATGGGGACTGACTTGAGATTAAGTACCGCCTTCCATCCTCAAACAGATGGACAATTGGAAAGGACCATACAGACACTGAAAAACATGCTCAGAGCTTGTGCTCTACACTTCTCGGATAGTTGGGATAAGTTAGTGAAACTAATGGAGTTCTCGTACAATAATAGCTACCATAGTGGTATAGGTATGGCATCGTTTGAAACATTGTATGAGCGAAAGCGTAGATCTCCCTTATATTGGGATGAAGTAGGTGAGAAACTGATCACTGGCCCTGATATGGTGGAAAGAACCTTGGAGAAAATTAAGGTTATTCGAGAAAGACTAAAAGTAACTCAACACCGAAACAAGAGTTGGGCGGATTCAAAGAGGAGACCTTTAGAGTTTCAACCGAGAGAAAATGTATATTTGAAAGTATCCCCTACCAAGGGAGTGATAAGATTTGGGAGAAGTGGCAAGTTAAGTTCGAGGTATGTAGGGCCTTACGAAATACTGGATAGAATTGGATCTCTACCGTATGGACTGGCTCTCCCACCTGCTTTCTCAAGAATACATAATGTTTTTCATATCTCCCAACTGAAGAAGTATGTATTTGACTCAAGCCATATTTTGGAGGATCAACCCATCAAGATAAGGGAGAACTTGTCAGTGGTGGAAGTTCCCTTGACAATCGTGGATCGGAAGGATCAAATTCTAAGGAGAATGATCATACCCTACGTGAAGGTGCAATGAACAAACCACACACCACGAGAGGCGACGTAGGAGTTAGAAGAAGACATGCGGAATAGATATCTCTATTTTTTTATCAAAGTACGTAAGTTTCGAGGACGAAACTTTTTGTAAGGGATGTAGAATGTAAAACCCACGGTTTTGGGCCTTTTTTTTTTTTTATCTTGCCCAATTAAATTAAATGGTAATTTACCATGGGTAAAAGCAAAAATAATTACAAGTTAGGTTAAAGGGTTAATTGAGGGATAGGATGAGATAAGATAGGGTAAAAGTTTACAACAGTTAAAATTCCTCTCTAAACCACCTACTAGTGGGTGGTTATTAGGGTTTAGCTCAATTATCAAACAATAAAAAAATAATAATAATCATTCCTCCCTTCCATTGTCTGCCTCCCCTTAGAGCAAGAGCCGTCAGAGAGTAGAGAAGGAGAAGAAGATGTCGCTGTCAATGAATCAGACAACTAGGCACCTAAACCTGTAAGTCCCAAATTCAGGTGAAACTTCTCTTTTAAGTTCTATTAGTTCCATTAATCATCCTAAGGATTTTACGGATATGTATTATGTTATATATATAGATATATATATACTTCTATAAGAAATTTAGGAGGATTCATGTTTGGATTAGCAGGAATATGGTATTAGATTTTAAACTTGGGACCAATAGAGTTACCCAAATCTGTTGGAAAAAAAAAAGAGGGGAGAGGGCGTTGCTGAAGCAACGCAACAAGGGGGGAAAACCGCCAGCACATGGTTGGCGACATGGCAAAAGGAGGCCAACCGAAAAAGAAAAAAAAAAGAGGAAGGCTGGCGACAGGAAGTAATTGTCAAAGGTTGGCCTTTCAGCCAACCCAAGACAGAAAAAAAAGGGTGAAAGGTCACCAGAATTATCAAAGGTTGGACAGAAAAAAAAAAGGGTGGAAGGTCGCCAGCAATTTGCTTGATTTCATGGGTTGGCCTTTTGGCCAACACGAGGAAGAAAGAAAAAAAAATTTGACAAGTAGATGTAGACCAAAATATAATATAAAATTTAGTAAATGCACAATAAATAGATTTCAAATATAACTATCCCATCTTCACAGTTTATCGTGGGTATTAAAATTTAGGATCCAATTTAAAGTAGTTGTTAGAATTGAAGAGTTAGTCACGTAAAATTATACTTAATTGATTAAGTCTAAGATACTTAGATAGAAAGTTAAAACATTTTAATCTAGCCTTATTAGGTTAATTTATATAATGTAAGATAAGTCCTGAATTGTTAAGCAAAACATTTAGAATCACAATAATAGTAATAACAATGCTAATAGAAATAATAATAGTAATAATTAACAAAACAATGATATTAATAGTAAGAACAATATAGACGTGGGTGAAATAAATTAAGGATATAAATGAAAATAAAAGTACAAATACAAGTGGAATAAACTAAGATAATAACTATAATAATAAGTCAATATATATATACATATATACTTCAATAATAATAACACCTATACATGCACAAAAGTGGAAATAAAGCAAAAGACAATAATAACTAATTAACAAGTATATATAAAAAGGTAAATAAAATAAAATAGCGGTGACGAGGATGATGATAATAATAATGGATAATAATAAATTATAAATATGTATAGTGAGATAATAGTCAGGATAATAAATATGATTATGAATAATTATTTTCTTCTAAATTAGAAAACTTTACAAAAGGAGAACTTTCCAAAATAAGAAACTTTCTAAAAATAGAAACTTTCCAATTTAGAAAACTTTCCAATATAGAAATCGCCCAATTTGGGAAAAATGTTACTAGGGTTCATATAATGGTTTAGGCATGAATCTTCGATTTGCTCAGAGTTTGTATATTTATGCATCTATAGGAAATATCAATTAATTAGGAAACCTATGCATTTGATAGGTACGACACAAGTTTAAAAGATCTAAGGTAGCCCCACTCAAGCAGGCAGACAAAGGTAGGCGGTATTTACCCTTCTGAGATTTCAAAAGTTTAACGTGAAATTTTTGTCATCGATTATATTTTTACGTGTTAATCTGAACTGTTTTTGATTGAATGATTTACTTGACTGTTTAAGCAAGTTCTATTTTGACTATACAAAATGGACCATGTGACTTATTTGAAATTTCTTGATATGTTATTATATATCTGTATCTTTTATGAAATCAAGAACTATGCGTGTGACATGTGAAATGAATTTATGTCAAGAAAAGTTCAAAACAGTCATGGAATAGACGGTAGGGACTATAGTCCTGTTTAATGATCATGGTAGTCTGATATAGAGTCCGACTGATTGACAAGGTCATGGTAGCCTGGTATAAAGTCCGGCCGATTGACCCATGTATGTAACGAGACAAATCGATAGTCATGAAACCTATTGGTCGCTCACCTAGAAGGGGCCGGTCATTACATGTACTTGTTATGAGCTGATATGAAATAATTTATGAACTGATATGAAGAGACTTATGAATTGATATGAAATGATTTATGATTTTTCATGCATAGTTATCAATAAGATGCTTTTAAATTACTTGTCACTTGTTACTACTGATTGTTTTATAAACAATGTTACTTTCATGATTATGGATGTGAACAGTGTGTAAATGATTTGACTTATATCTATCTATGTATCTATAAAGTTATGAGTGCATGGTCCAATAGAGGGGTAGATATTACTTATTGAGCGATTTGTCGTTCAACCCACTTTTTACTATCTTTGCAGATTCTGAAGAGTATGAGTTGATTTACGTAGAAGACCCTGAGGATGACTTTTATTAGTTTTTAAGTGAACAGAAGTTAACAGGCTAGCTACTTCTAGTTAATTTTATTAATTTGTTTCCGCTATTTTAACCAGAGAATAAATGTACGAACTTATTGGATATTTGTAGACTATCCTTCATATGAGATTTGTACCGCACTTTATCTAGTTATATTATTTAGTACTTTTAAGGTTTAGTATAGTATGATGTTGCCTTGTATTCTTGAGCGAGACTTGAGGATACGGTGGATGTCATGTGACTGGCACGTGCGGGCTCGAGACGTGACACGAACCGTGTATTTATTTTTTTTTTAAAAAAAGCTCTAGGCATTAACGTGTTCCATAACATTACTCCCACCTAGGTTTGATATAAGTACAATTTTGACCATGTTGATAATCATATAGGTGTACCAAATACACATACTTAATGCACCATTTTCATGTCGTTGTATTATTAGTGTACCAAACCCACTCGTTCAGTGAAGCATCTCAATATTTATGCATTGCATTATAATTGTCAATGAAAATTCTTGAATTTCACAAGTTATAGGGTGTACTACCATTACATATATCCCATAATCATACAAGGAAATGGTGTTTTGCACCGGTTATAGATTGTACAAGTTATAGGGTGTACTAATTCTTGGGATTAGATCTGAGAATTGGAGGTTTTGAATTCTAATTTCCCTGCCCCTTGGTACTTTTTAAATTTCATTTCTTCCTTGCTTAAACAAAAAACATTGTAGGGTGTCCTAATATCACATGCCACATACCTCTTCATGAATTGCACAAGTTAGAGGGTGTACCAAGATCACATATGTAACGTAATCATATAAGAAAGTGGTGTATTTCTTTGCCAACCCTCTATAAGTTCAATTTTTATATTGCACATGTTTTGACAATCCGCCATCTTCTCCACTCACAATCTCACTATATCCGAAACCAAAAGTATTTCTTCATTCGAAGCTTATAATTGCATACGAAAGTTATAATTGCAAGAGGGACACAAATAAGAAAGAAGGAATACGTTCCTTACCTCAAATTTGGATGCAAGATCTTCTCTTGGACTCCGTAGATTAATCAACCTTATACCCTTCAAATTGGAGTTGGCATCCACGAATTTAAAGTTTAAACTTTGCAGCAGCTTCTTGAACAAATCCACTAACTGGTTTCTTGTGCAAACTTCTTCTCACCTTCTTTCTTTTTTTTTTTATTATCCCCAGCTTCCTCTTAATTTTTGCTTTCACTTTCTTCTTCCAGTGTTACACTCACCAATTGAAAGGGGAAATGAGAACAAGACATATATTTCATGCTATTTGAAGTTCAAATTTTCTCTCATACTCTCTGAAAATTTTTTGCACCAATAGTAGCTTTACGAATTGTTAAATCGCCATTTCTTCTGATCTGTGTTGCGAACCGGCGGGAAATTGCAACTTCCAAGGCTCAGTACGATGTGAAAAGTGGGGCACAACTTATGTATATTCTTCGTTGATATTGAACCAGCTAGAACTAGATTTGTAATGTATTGGAATTCGCTATGCAATAATACTTAATTAATCAGCCCCCGAAAAAAAAAAGTCAATAACAGAAACAAAAAAAAAAAGAAAAAACATTGGGCTTGCTCTCAATACAGTCTTTGCTTTCCTAAAAATTTTTTTAAAGAAAATGATTATAGAATGTTCTCTTTGTGCATACTTAGGAAAATTCCAATTGTTGTATAACAAGCTTTTTATTATAAAATTTATTTTTGTTTTGATAGGCAAAATGACTTAATAGTCAAATAAATAAAAGTTTATACCTAATAAATGAATAGTTGACTAACGAGTATCCATTGAATATTTGATTTTAGATGTTACTTTTTTTTTTAGAAAAATGTAGTTAATTTGAAAAGTGTCACAATTCACGGGTGTAATACTTGTGAATGTACATATTTACTTAGTAAATTAGGTGTTTTAATTAGGAATGGACACTCATTAGAAAAATTTACAAACAAAAATAAATGTTGACTGATTTCAGCTATTACTTGAATTGATGCTTTCTACTCAAAATAAACATATCAGTATTACAAAAATATTGTGCAACAAAGAAACTGTAATCTTTTTTTTTTTTTGGAAGAAGTTTAAAAATCAACAACACAAGCCCACTGAAGTTGGAATTGATCTAAAGTCCAGTGACGATTAATTAAAGGAAATGATATTCAAACACCCGTATTGATATCCATACCTTCACTATCTTAATTGGGCGAGCAATATTGCCAAAGTAATTATCTTCTTGTCGGAACCCATTTTACTCAAATGCCAATGTTATCTTCAATCAATCAACTTTATATATATTTATTGATTTTCCTAAGATTCATTATACATTAATTACTCTTCTTTTCTCTCTCTAATTAGGTATTTTCTTCTAGGGTCTTTCACTCTTCTTCCTATTATTCTTATTTCTCTCTTTCTCACTCACACACTAATAGATCTATTATTTTATAATTAAATAACATAGTTTTTGCCTTGATCTTTTCTTGAATCTTTTTGGTTCTATGTGCTCTTGCTTTTTTATTCAGTTCCAAAACTTTTATTTATTCATTTATTTTTTTTGAAAATAGAACTTCATTTAACTCCAACAAATTTCAGTTTAAAATAATTATTATTATGGTGTCATTGTAATCAATACTTTAGCATAGAAATTGTTTTTTGGCATGCAACCTGCATTTTCCCTCTGAATTTTGCTTGTTTGTCATGCCTCTAAGTAACTAATATTGTTAAAAATTTACCATCTTTTTCTCTTTTATATTTGTCATGTAAATCTTGACTTTTATCTTTATCAAGCATTTATATTTATCATGTAAGACTTTATCAATTTAGTAAATAATGAAAATAATTGATGATTTAATGAGAGAGAGAGAGAGAGAGGGGGGGGGGGGATAGAGAAGAATGTGAGTAAGTGAGTAGAAAAAACTTTAATTATAGAAGGAAGAAGAGGAGTAATTAGAGTTTAATGAAAAATAAAATGATAAAGTGATAAATGGTATTTGAATATCAAATACAGGTGTATAAATATCATTACCCTTTAAGATAATTGCTTCTATAGAATCTTGAGAAGTTAAATTCCCTTTTCTGTTTTTATTTCAAAAGACACCTTAAGAGAAAGGGGAGCGTTTAAGAGCCTAATTAGAAATCTCATGATCACTTGGCTAGTATTTTTACTAGTTGGGTTGAGTTTTGAAGATAAGAAAATCTCCATTTCATTGAATGGCTTTCGGAGATCAATTTGTATTATACCGAAAGGAGCAAATAGTTCATCATCCACTCAAAACGTTGTATATATGTTTAGCAAACATACTGTATTCACATCATCATTTTCACAATTTCACTGGAAATATGTGGACTTCGACTGCTACTTGCTTTACATGTTTCAAAGCTCAGTATCAATTAGCCCATTTTGGGGATCTTGGACAGACAATTGGAGCCCATTTGGCTTACAAATTTTTGGAGTTTTTGAAAAAATATATATATATATTACACCGATACTATATATATAATATAAAAAAACAGTGGAGAAATATGTCGAGAGAATTTTTATGCAAAAACACGCAATCTAAATAAGGTCTTGAACGTTCAAAGTAATTTGACATTTGTCTCTGTATATAGCGATATTTGTCTCTTTCAAGGTCAATTTACAAGCCATGGATGCTACTCTAACAGAAAAACAGTAATAAGACCAAGGGTCCTTAGTCATCAAAAAAAAAAAGGACCAAGGGTACTTAGGTGACTCTTCAAGCAACCAAATAGTCTTCATGTTGCTTTTCCACCCCTGAACTCCCAACACACCCCACCACCCCCTCCTCATCCTCCTCCTCCTCCTCCTCCTCCTTTTCTTCTTCCCTTTCTTCTTTGCCCTTCTCTGGAAACAAGCACAACTTCATCTTCTTCTTCCTCCTTTTTTCTTCCTTTTTTTCTTATCCCTTCTCTGGAAACAAGCACAACTAAAAAAATCCAGAAAAGGTAGGACAAAAATATAATAGTAGAACTAAAGTTCAACCAAGATTATACTACTACAATTCTGAATTTGAAATTTTGATTGCAAGATCTCTAATTTCAAACCCAATTGTTTATATTGCTGGTCCAAATCCTTATCAGCAAGGTCTATGTTCCCACACTCTTCGATGGAAAGTGGGCAGATTTAAAAATATTAAATAAATTTTCAAGACTATTCCAAGCGATATTTCTCAAATTTTATGCTATAAAATGGCTTTAATTATTGGATTTACAATATCATTTTTGCTAAACATACTTCTCATAATTCTTGTTTTCCCTTTTTTTCCCCCTTTTTGGTGTTCTCGTCCCTTTTTACAAGAAAAGACGTGTAGCCCAAAGTTCTCCAATCTGACGTAAAAAAATAAATAGTATTCCTTGAGGTGTTTATTGAACACCAGTACACCAAACACTAATTTCTGTGATATTTTCGCATACTAATATTAGTGACTAAAATGCTCATCAAATTCTTTATTAAGATTAAGCCCCCTTTGAGACGTTAATGGACAGTAAATGCACCCTTGCATCAATGATTCTCGATTTCTTTCCCATTCCATTCTCCTTTTTTGTTTTTCTTTAATTTCTATTCTTTCATGCCAAAGCTTCTACCTTTTTTATCTTAAAAGTCCATAGCGAAGAATAGAATTATATGTTTAAGTTCAATGTCTCCATTCTCTATTGTTCAGAGTCAATAATGGATGAATCATGCTTACATGAAGAGGTCTAATAATCATGCTTATTTTTGAATAATTCTCGTTCTATGTAATGATGCAATTATAACTAATCACCTTATGTTAATTACCTTAAATTCTTAGTGTAGTCCTTTTACTTTTGTTTTAGCCTGTTCACATCTTAAAATTATTGAAATATCCCAAATCAGCCCATTGGCTAATGTTGCAGGAGATGATTTTTTCACAAAAAAAAAAAAAAATCATGCACATCCACTCATTTAAATATTCTTAAGCATTGATAGCAGCTTTCAACAGTGTGACGGGAGTTTGGAATGATGCGTAGAAGAATATAGTCCTTATTTCTTCATTAATACTGAACAAGATCATGGTATTGAGTTGAATTGGCAAATTTAAGGTGCTAAAATTTTCAAACCGAAGGTTGAAGCTAGATGTGGTAATAATTTTTAATTTTTAGCGTGCACAATGTACAAAATACAGGTTAAAGATGAAAATTGAGAATTGTAGAAATATTAAGGTGCAAAAGGGTAATTACAGAATTAGTCCTATACCATATACCTAACTAAATGTAATGTTCAAGTACATGAATTGATCCCATGAAACAATTTGTTTTTTTCACCTTCACATTTCTTGCTTTTATTAGCAGGATGGAATTTAAAAAATAGGTAGAGAGAAACGGGACTTAAATTCTGAACATCTAATGTTTGGATTCTCAATATTGACCGCTGCACCAAATTAAGCTTCTTTAGCCACTTTCACATTTCAATTTGTCATTGAAACAATTCATGTGATATACAAAGCAATAATCTAAGAAGCAAAACAACATATTGAAGTATAACATAAGTTTCTAGCCGTGTGGCGAATGTAAGACACATCGCCTTGGAACATTTGATTTGCTTATTATTTTAGCATGGAATCTCTTCTATATTGTACGCCATATTGCTTGAAATGTGACCAATGTAGAGAATCATGACCTCCGCAACAGTGCAACTTTGAACCACGCCTTCATCATTTAAGAAGATGCGAAATATGTTAATTTCCATCCCCGAATGACCCGGCCAAAATAGAAAAAGGATCTGCATGTTAAATATCAAAATCATAGTCCATAAGTTACAACTCGTAACAAAACTTGGATAAGCAAATAATATACTCCTTGAATTGCTATTTGTACATTGTGATTATACCAAAAAAATTTTGGTAGAAGAATGTAAATAAAATTATACCCAAGCCAATAACTATTTATCACAACAAAAAGAAACCAGACTGCAGAAAATTCATTTTGCGTTCAATTAGGACTAAGTGAAGGGAGTGCATATTGCATATATATATATATATATATATATATATATATGAAAGTGAAGCTCGCAGAGCTTCTTTACTTCAATTAGGACTGAGTGAAGGGAGTGCATATTACTTGCATATATACCAGACCAAGTCGCCAATGAAGGGTTGGAAAAATAGTAAAGAAGCTCTACGAGCTTCACTTTCATATATATGTGTGTGTGTCTGTGTGTGTGAACGCACACGCGTCAACAATGGATTGTTGTAATTTTCCATACGACCTATGTAAATTTCAAAAAAAAAAAAAACAACTCTAAAATAATTGTGTTGCGGCAACCATACATGGAGCATAAATTTTACTGCGGATCAGTAGACAAAACTACTATCATATGAACTTTATAGTGTAACGTGAAATTCTTAAAAATTCATATGAGATCGAACAATTTATTTGTAAAATGATTACTTTGAAAACTTTAAATTTTGTAAAGGGTGCCAAAAGACGGGAAGAACATTTGTGATCTTGGGTGAAGTGGCCTCTCACCATTCCTAGGTCCATCCACAGCTACAACCAAAATTTGCTAAGAATATGTCCATTGCCCAGAAGAACCAACGATTTAATCGTACTCAACTAAACTCAAATATAAACTGCGTGTACGAATTTGCTTTTAAAAAAAATGAACTGAAAAATGAACTCAGAATGGGTTAGACTTGACTGCAAGAAATGTGTGGTGACAAACTCTGGATAAAGGAGGTTAGATTTCTACCGAAAGAAGGGGGGGGGGAGGGGGAGGTTAGATGGTGTGACAGAAATACGATATTTTCAGTTACTCTGTGACAGTTTTACCGATATATCTTCCCACAAAAGAAATAATGAAGTACAGAGAAAAGAAGGAAACAAGAAGAAGAAGAAGAAAGGAAACATATAGCTGCAGCCGGTTTTTCTGGCCATCTTCGCACTCTTATAAAAGCAACTATGGGTGTCAGTGGTGCAAGGAGGACGCCGAGGAGTGCTCCAAAGATAGACACCTCGGCTGTCCTCTCCTTGCACCACCAACAACCATGTTGCACAGATCACACGATTGTGCTAATTTGCATTGAACTTCAATGAGTTCAACTCATGTTTTTTAGTTGCCTAAAGTTGAACTGCACTTGCCCTTATATAGAGCTGCCCGCCTTCAAGGCTACTAACATCTGAATGTTAAAATATGCTTTTTTTTATTCTTTCTTTATTCTCTGATTTCACTGATGTGATTTTTTTGGTGCTAGTTGGAGAATCCGAGTCGCTTTCATCAGCAGAATATTATGCAATGCTTTAAAAAAGATTCCAATGTAGATTTTTAAAAGTTTGTGATCAAAATGTTTATAGTGGTCTGCGTCAGACTGATACACCAGTCACTTTACATTTGCCGAATCTGGACACAGTCCCAACTAGAGGACTATTCTTGTTAGGTTATGCTTTTTTTAACTATTTTTTTCAAAAGAAAAAAGTCTAAATTAAAAGAGAACCACTCCTTCCATTCTACTAATGTTAATTGTCACCATTGTAGGTTTTTTATCAATAAAACTTAAATGTAATAAATGAATTTCATGTTGTTTTCTCTTAAAAATTTTTTGATGGTATGATTGCAAAAGACTACTAGTATCAAGTTTTCACAGAAAATATGGGCCTGCTTGGAAGTATGTTTTTTAGATTTGTTTTTATTAAACAAGTTTTTTCTACAACTTTATTTGTAATAATAACTCCTAAAAAAACTCCAAAAATTTTAAACTATACACTCCAAAATACCCAAAAACAAATAAAATTTTTTCTTCTTTCCTTTTTCTTCTTCATTCTCCCCCATCTCAGACCACCATCATTGCTCGCACCTCCGCAGAAGCCGCTACCATCTCTCCTCCCCTCTTTTTTTTTTCCTTTCTTTCTCTCCCTCCTTCTCTTCCTCCCTCTTTCCCCTCCTCCTCCCTCCCTCCTCCTCCTCTCCTCTCCTCTCCCTCCTTCTCCTCTTCCCCCTTCCTTTGTCACCTCCTCTTCTAGCCTCCATCACCTTGCCCCATCTCCCCCTCTGTTTCCCTCTCTCTCGCGCGACCAAATGGAGCGGCCTCTAGTGGCGCAACCAGAAGGCTTGGCCTCTGGTCGCTCGAGGGAGAGGGAGACAAATGAGGAGATGGGACTGGGTGAGAGAGGTCGAGAGAGGGGGTGACATAGGGAGGAGGAGGAGGGAGGGAGGAGAAGGAGAAAGAGGGAGGAGGATAGGAAATAAGAGAAAGAGAGGAGGAAAAAAGTAAAAAGGAAAGAGAGGAGGAAGGGCACCAACTGGCGACCTGTCGATGGTAGTGTCGCCTGCTGGCAGTGGAGTGGAAGGGAGGAGGAAGAAGGATCTAGTGTGAGGAGGTAGGAGAAGGGTGAAAAGAAAGTAAAAAAAATGGAAAAAAAAGAAAAAAAGGAAAAGTTTTTAATTTTCAAACCTAAATACACAAGTTTTTCTACTGATTTTATAGTAAACTACATTAAACTTTTATACAAACATCCAAAAAACACAACTTTCAAATGCTCCCAATGATATAAAATGTAAAATTTTTGAAAATTTGAAAAGTATACAAGACGAAAGTTAAAGGCTCTAACTGAGTTTCGCGAAATTCAGATAAGACTGACAATAATTGGTGAGACTAAAAGAGAAGTATTTGGTAAGATGATGCTTGAAACTTGACAGGGTTATATGATATGTTGAAGATTTCATATACCAAAAATTCTTTATAAAAGAAACTCTCTCTTCAATTATTTTTTTGTAATCAAACATTTGTCAGTTTAAATACTCTAAAAATGAAAACAAATTAACACGTGAACAGTACTTGACAGTATGTTTTCGAGAAAACCTAACTTGCTCATATTAAACAACTAATAACAAGCACAACTTTCCACTTTCTCAAGGCCTAGACTATTGGAGAAGAATGTGATTCTTTATAGTCATTGGTCTTTTAAAAAAGTTTGAAAGAGAACTACTACTTTCTTATTTGCTGGTCATTATCTAAAGGGGTATCTATGCTTTTCCATTGTGCTCCACTAAGCTTTTCACGTAATACTTTTGTCGAGCAGCCAGTGGCCCCAAATAAAAGGGGACTAGATTCTTTGATTTCCTTTTTTTGGCCTTTGTTCAACGTTTATCACCATTGATAGACATATATATCATGGTACTGATAATTTATAGAGGTCCTCAGAATTTTAGGGTTAGCATTGCACCAACACTAATGTCGGATATCTTTTGGGCTAAAGTTAAAACAAGTGATATCCATATATGCATGCATGGAATCATTTTATGCCATGTCCAGCTGTAGTCTCCTTTTAGAAATGTTTAGGATCAAATCCCCGTGGCTCTAAAGAAATGCAGTAGTTTTAGTCCTGCATATGTAGAACATTTGTCAATATTTAAAGCTGAAAATTAAGCAAGATTTAAACGTCTAAAATGGACACAGAATGAGCAACCACTTTTTAAGCAAACTCAACTGATTAAACTAATTTTGTATAGTTGGAGTTATTTTAACATTATCATATGATTAAATTCCGTGTCAATCTAGTTTTAAGTGCAACAAACGATTTGTACCTCCAATCCTCCTACATCAACTTATAGCTAAGTACCTAAGGTTGCACAGAGATCGCTGAGAGTTACTATAGTTATATTTTTTAGTTTTATTTTAAAGCTTTACTTCGCTACAAAAAAGCCCTCAACATATACCATATCACTGTAAAACTCTCATTTTCACACCAACATTATCTCTTTTTCTAAGCACCTCTCATTACAGATAATTAGTCCTATGTCAGGTCGAGACAGGATGAGCATAACCAAATTCTAGGCAAATTTTATTTAATAAACTCCTTTAATCTAGTTGAAGATAGTGCAATATTTTCATATGATTTGAAAGCTCTGCTAATCTAATTTCAAACGTAACAAACGGTTAGTAGTGCCAACTTTCTCACACCAATCAATTACTGATTATATACGATCACAACCAATGATAGGTGGACACAAAGCAGAACCAGATTTTAAGCAAATTTGACAGATTAAATTGCTTTTATATGGTTGGAGTTGGTGTAACATTTTGATATGGTTGGAAATTCATATGAACCTAATTTCAAGCGCAACAAATGGTTCATAAATTTTTAGGTTTTTATCTTTGTGAAATTTGAGATTTTGTAGATCTAGAATCTAGTTTCTCATATCTGCAATTTCTCTATTATTGTCAAATCTAAATTTCTCTTTGGACTTGAACTAGTTTTAATCAGATCTGATTGTCAGCAGATATGCACTGATGTATTGGATTACAGTAACTTTTCCGGATAGAAGATATATAGGAGTATTAATGTTATCTTTATTTGCTGGATAGAAGATATATAGGAGTATCAATGTTATCTTTGTTTGTATTGTTTTCTTAGATCTGTTAATATCTATTGATTTCAGATCTATATGTATTTGTGTCATGTTTGTTTGATGTATTTTATGCCATTAGTATAGATTTGTTTGAATGAAATGATCTTTTCTATCCAAAAAGAAAAAATTGACTTTCCCACACTAACTAATATCTGATTAACTAAAATCGTGCAAAACACAATAAGATTTTTTTAACAAAATTGACTGAAAAACTGTTATTCTATAGTTGCAGCAGTGTAACATTTTCATATGATTGGAAAGCAACCAAAAAAACTAATTTGAAAAGAACCAAGCGATTCGTAATTTGGACTTTCGCATACCAACTTATATTATAGCTGATTATCTAAAGTCATTCGTCCAATGGTTTAGGCCTGTAAAATTGTCAATGAAACATCCTGAAGTGAAATTGTCAATGGAACATAAAAGAGGTGTTACAAAAATGTAAATAAGAAGAAGGATATAATGAATTTGATCTTATTAAATTCCTAATTCAATATTTTAGAATTGTTTTTGTGCATCCGTCTCTCTCCCTTGAATTCTCCAATTAATAGTACTTCCAGCAACTTCCTATTTGTGCATAAATTCTATATACCATGTCATCTAGATAACTTGTCTCCTTTTTTTTTTTTTTGGTTAAAGAATACTTGTCTTCTTGTTCACTATTACCTATCTTGTAGAAATTGCTTCGTATCCCATGACTCCAATATTTTATATAGGAGCCAAAATCTCTAGCTATCCATTTCTCAGTAAATATCTTGGATGCCGAGATCATCACCCTGGCAACAAAATATTCACCTACCGGATCAAGGTCAGATGACAAGGTTTTGACCCAAAACAATAGCCAGGCCCACAAGTAACAAACTATTGGGCTCTCGTTAGAATAAATCAGGTCCACGTCGCAAACAACATTGAAAGCTTTTAAGTAAGGGAAGCCCGTTGATTTTTCATTCGTCCAATATTCATTCAATCAACTACAAAATCTAGAGGTTTTGTTTTTGAATTAATTTTTTATACATTGATAGTGTAGTGATTTTTTTGATACTAGTAATCATGAATGTACACCACATATATATGATTTAAATTTCTAATTTGAATTTATATTATATGACACGATCTAATTTGCTAGTGTAAAAAAAAAATTATACACTAACAGTATATAAAAAAACTTACTCTTTCCTTTTTAGGTAGCTCCTGTCTAATTTCAAACATTACACTTGCCCCTCTTAGTTATTTAAATGACTACCATACTCTTATATTATTCTATACTTAATAACAAAAATTCAAAATAAAAATAAAAGAAAAGAAAAAGCCACTTATGCTTTCCAATTTCTAGTTTCCTTATTCCCTCTTCCATTTCAAACCTAATTGACCAATGCCTCAAAATCTCTGTATCAAGTCTCCAACATCTTCCGTTTAAATTAGTGTCATCACCACTACCATCAATAATTTTTTAGCACAATTATGCAATTACCTTCCTAAACTACCACCTTTTTTTCTCCCTCTCTTTCAATTTTTTTTCCTCCCAAAAACATTAAGTTGACAGCTTTTAATTTCAATTATCACAAATCAAAAGCAAGGCAGGGTTTAAAAGTTGAAGATTAGATAGAAGAGTGACTCATCCATCTTAGAGAATCTAGTTTTTACGTTTTAAGTAAAACTGATTTCTTTTTTTTTGGTTTTTTATTTCTTTATTTGATTATGAGAGTAGTTAATTTCTTGAAAATGTTGTTTGTGCTTATATGCTTGATATTTGAATTGGATTTTTGTTTTACTAAAAACATTAAAAGAGGAGGTGTAAATGTAATAGTTGAAATTAGGGAGAACTTCCTGTAATTGTCATAAACTTCTAGAGAGGTTTATGAAATTATCTCTATTACTAAATAAATAAATATAGTAACGATATTAATGCATCCTTATTAACTTCTTATACAGCTTTGGAATCATTTTCAGGCCCAATGACAAATACATATATAGAAACCATATACATATTTAAAACACGAAAATAGTTAAAGAGGTTATGCGAATATCATTTCCCTTTTATCCATTAATAATTTAGTGGTAACTGAAAAGAGTTAACCATGTTACCCAGGACCATCTTTACCGTACCGCAACAGGCAGATAGACTCTCCTCACCAAGCTGTCTTCTTTGACGTTATTATAAAACATGGATCGAACCGGATAAAATTATTGAAGGCAAGATCCCCGCTTTCGCATGATGTGGGATGGCTGAATGAACTCAGCGGGTTACTATACCTAGTCTTGCAAACATATCATATCAAGTTGCTAGACCAAAATCTCTAGTCCCACCGTCAATGATGCAGTGTTGGCTACAATACTGGAGGACCTGAATCATCTAAAGCAAATGTTTGCAAGTTGCACGTTCACGAGAAGCATTGAAGATACGATTAGTAATAGTTAAGTTCATAGACTAAGCCCTGTTTGATAATCATGTTCAGCATTTAAATTTAATGGATTCAGATATTATTATATTCAGACTGTTTGATAATAAAAAATTGAACATCTGAATTAATTAAATAGCACTGAATTTTCTAGGCAAAATTTACTCTCAAAATTAAGTGATAAACTATTTACTTGTCACTGAATGTGATATGTACTCAAATGTATTAGATTTAATACTTAATAATTCAATAATTTAATGATTTCAGACATTAATTTTCAGATTTCAGTTTTATTAAACACACCCTAACTCTAGTTTTTTTATATAGAAAAGATCGTTTCATTCAAATAAACTATACTAATGGCAGAAAATACATCAAATAAGCATGACACAGATACATATAGATCTGAAATCAATAAAAACATTAGATCCAAAAAAAATACAAATAAAGATAATATTGATACTCTTATATATTTCTATCCATATGATCACTGTAACCCAATATATTAGTGCATGTCTGCTAACAATTAGATCTGCTTAAAACTGGTTTAAGTTCAAAGAGAAATTTAGATCTTACTATAATGGAGAAATTGCATATCTGAGAAACTAGATTCTAGATCTAGAAAATTTCAAATTTCACAAAAATAAAAACCTAAAAAAACTCTCATAAGGAAAAATTCAGAAGAAAATAAAGCTCGCACTAGAACACTCTAAGAGAGAAGAAACTCTCACTAGGAGGTTTTAGGAGAGAAGAATTTCTCATTTAGGAAATATTAGGAGAGAATTTATTCAAAAAAGGGAGAACTAAAACTATAAAGAGTACTTCCTCCCATGGGCAAATATCAGATTTGATCTCTCTCCCCATGGAGAGATGAAGAAAATCTTGATTGAAAGAGAAAAGAGAGAAAAGAGTTTTAGCGAATGACTAACTCTAGTTGCAGGCTGCTTACTGCATGATATTACAATGGAAGGTTTGCTTCCCACTGGATTAACACAGGATGTTGATATTAATGGTAATGACTTGCCATTGATAACTGGACATTAGTTTAGATTGCATAGATACCTCTTGTAAAGTTTGATTATAGAAATGAATTGTCGACGTTTTCGACAGGAAAAAAGAAAAAAGCAAATAGATCCATATCAGATTAACATTACTTACTCCTGGATCTGGATCCAAACTTGGTTGTGTAAACATGTATGTCTGATACGATGCTAGCCAGCCTCTAAATTTTCAATATTTTTTAGGATAAACTCCCTTTGCACTCTTAAATTTGTATCATATTTTTCACTTTGCAGTCTAAACTTCAATTTTTTGATACTTTGCACCCTAAACTATTTAATTTTGGAAATTTTGCATTCTAAACTTTCAAGTTTGTCCTATTTAAGTCTAATTTAGTAACAACTTTAACAAAATTAATGGTACAGAGGGATCTAGGAAATCAATCATAATGTACCAAAAGTAGTCGAAAGGTGCCAAAGTATTATAACAAAAATAAAACAATACATTATCATTAAATTTGAATTATCTTTTATTTTATTAATTTTGGCTAATAATATTAGTAATTGAAATTTTATAAATAAATGATAATGTGCTAAAAGTTGTCAAAAAAGTTAAGGGATCGCAATTTAGAACAAAAAAGTACATAATTTCAACCACCCTTTATCTCATTAATTTTGCAACCATAGTCATTGATTGGACTTAAATGGAACAACTTGAGAGTTTAGGATGTTTAAAATTAAGATTTTAGGTTGCAAAATATTCAAAATTGAAGTTTAGAGTGCAAAATGAGAAATTAATACAAGTTCAAAAGTACAAAATGAAGTTAGTCCTATTTTTTTAATATAATAGATTTTCTCAAAATACTTCTCTCTTTCAAACAACTAATTTTTTCCCAATATTTCGTAAATAACCTAAAACCTTCAACATAGAAGGTTTCAACCTTTTTTTTTTTTTTTTTTACGAGGAATAGAAGGTTTCAACTCGCTCGTAAGGCATGGTCCCAGAGGCTGGTTCCACACTAATAGGAACTCTTGATTTACGTGAATTTTTTAACTGATACCCGTTAAACCACCACATTGGTAGACTCATTTATACCAATGTTTATTATTTGCACGCACATGCTCCCCCTTTTTTTTGCCTTCCGCTGTTGTATCAAGATGTATTTTCATTCGAATTTCATTTTTCTAAAAGATTTACACCTAATTATATCCCTTTAAATTATGCCCATTGAGCACAATCCCTTTACTTATTGAGTTCTAGCTGTTAGTCAATCATTTGGTCAATGAAACCTTAGTCTAATGGTCAAAATTAAAACAATTAAAGTTAGAAATTCCGGTTTCAAGTCTCCCGACATGCCTAACTAAATAATCGTATTCTTTCCACATTTGTGGTCAGTTTGTAATATTTTGAGTTATAATTTTCTGCATTGTTTTCACATAATCATTTCTACTTTAGTTTTGTAATATATTTGAGTTGTACATATATTGTATTGATTGCACCATTACGGATTTAGTTATATTCTTATCAAAAAAAAAAATATATATATATATATATAAGAAATAAAATGTCTTAGTTTGGATTATTTATAATCTTAGTTATCAAACAAGTATAAGAAACAAAATGTCTCGGTTTCAAAAGTTTGGAGATCAATTTACAGTAAGAATTCAGGCTGCCGCTCCCACAAAAAAAGACAAAAAAAAAAAAAATTCAGCTGTGGCTTTTTATTCCTCCTCTTTTCCTGGTCCCCTACTCCCATTCTCAAATTCTTTCTGGAAGCCTATATTCAATGTAGCAATGGTGAAGATTCACTGAATGCCCAAGAACCCTAATTAATTTTCCCAATTAACGAATTATTTATGTTTTGGGATTAGTGAAGCAGGTAGAGATTCAAAGGGAAATTAAAGAAAATAGCAAGCTGATGATGTTAACGTGGATAAACAAAAACATTCTCACTGTAAAGCTGATAAGCTCAAAGAAATCAGTTAGCATTATTGACACTTGTCGGATCAAACATGTGCTTCTACCTCTTAAAAATAGCACTCTGCAGGAACTTTTCTACTTGTATATTGTACGGGATAACCTATTAGTCTTAGTAACCAATAAATTGTTTTGTTTTTAGGCAAATTTTTTTAGTGTCAAAAAATTTCAAATTCGACATGAGAGTTGAGTAACGAGTGAGAAAAAAATGGTAAAATTGATATTCTCTAATATTGAATTTACTTACATGACACTTCCTAATTAGCTTCTTACGAGTGTCAATTCGACACTATCGTAGAATTCTTGCTTGTGTAGGATAAAATATCAGCAACATAGTGACAATCAAGTTATGAAAATTCTAAAATTACCTTCATCCATACTAAAAGTTTTTACGGTTCATAAAAATGTAACACAACCAATTTTTTTGACCTTGTTCCTTAAGAAAGACAATAGAGACAAGTAGGAAGGGCATGGACTTGGAGACTCTTGTCGGATAGGTTCCTAGTGTTAGAAGGATGGGCAATGGCCATCCCTGATGTATTGCGTATTTTATATATCATTTCTCGTGATTTATATATGATTTGCCTATTGTTTTCAAGAATTTTATGATTCTATCCTTGTTTGAAAATTACATAAATCTTTTTCTTGACTTTTAAATTTTCTTTTTTTCTTAATTTTTTATGTAAAAGAAATGCCACAATAGTTTTTGTAAAGACTGTTTACAAGTCAATACATTTTCACTAAATTGCACTAATTCGCCTCTTCACAGAGTTCATCAAAGTAATACTCCGTTTTTTTCTTCTTCTTTTCCTTTCGTTTTACTTCCCTCCGAAAGAAGTAATTCTAGTTAAATGATTCTCAGAGATTTATGGGTGTGCGAAAATGTGCTGCTATAACACAATTATTAAGAATATCAAAGGAATCCAGCATAAGCACTTACCTATTTTAACTTCCATAACAACTTTGATGACAAACACGGATTTAAAAGAAAAAGTCCAGAAGAAGTAGGATGAACTCATTTTTGAATTTCATTGGTAGAGGATAAAAGAATGAGTGAAGGATAATGATGCATGGAAAGAAAAATGATGCCAATTTACTTGACAAAATTACAACTTTTCTCTTACTATTTGGCACATATTGCTTTAGATACACATTTTTCCTAACAATTTGGTACAATGCTAGCATCAATTTCTAACCATCTCAAACCAAGAATAAAGCAAGATTCCGGCATCAAAATTAACAAGAAACTACAAATAAACAAAACCAAGAACTATGTCTATGTTTAAAAAATTAACTGCAAAAATGTAGAAAGAGAAAAGAATCTAATTTCTCTTTCTTCTTTCTACAAAAAGAAAAGGAAAAAAAAAAAAAGAAAAAGAAAACCATGAATGCTATTTGTTGTGTGTAGGATTTTGAAGAGCTTGGTGGCCTCCTTCTCAGGCCATTTACTACTGCTTTCTCAGGCTTCATCACTGATCCACTCAACTTGTCTACATTTGCAGAAATCTGTGCCTTCGTCTTCGAAACTAGCAGTCTTCTTGACAAACTTCTTCCTCCATAATGCAAAGAGTTGCTTATATTATCTTGTAACATTGCTGAACAACTTGATAGAATTTGAGAAAGTTGCATCAGCACCAACAAGAAAACAAGAGAAGTTCTGAGGCTGATTTTCATTGCTTGTGTTTTCACTTGAAGGAAAAATGTTATACTTGAAAGAAAAATGAAATGAAGGTTTTGACTGACGTGAATCTGTAATGTGAAGTTTGAGTTTGCTTTTAGGAGTATATATACAAAGTCTGTATTAACTGGAAGAGGGTTTGGAGGTGGAAGCTTGTGCTTAGATCTGACAAAACTTATGCTTTCTGTGTAATTATATAAAAGCAATGATGATTACTTTTTGAAAGAGTAATTTGAAGTCTGAGATCAATTCAAAACTAATATCAAAGTGTGCTCTCTGATATATTCTTATCTGTAGATAGAAATATCTGTTGATGATGACTCTTTAGAAGTTTAAAATTTTGTCTCCTAATTCGAGTGTAAGGGTTCTTAAATAAGCATTTCAAATTCGACCATAATTATACCTGCATTTCATAAATGCGTTTTTATTAGTGTTCAAAATTATTCTCTAACCACCTTTTTATCCACGACGTATTCAAAAAAATTATTGTAGTACTGCTTAAAAAAAACTGAAAATAAAACACAACTAATGGTGTAGAATGTAGCTCCATAGGCAATGACTGGACCAGTACATGGTACCCACAAGCTGGCTAGAAATATTATCTTTGAGTCAAAATGAAGAAAATAGAAAAAGCAACCCTACTTTGACCAAACAAAACTCTTAGCAGAATAAAATATGGGAGATGGTTTTTGCAAAAATGGTAGTTTATACCTTGTTTTTTAGTTGGTTGGAACTTGGAAGGCAGCTGAACATGTGACGCTGATTTGACCAGGTATTGGTGATCCCGCGGCTCAACAACAATCTTGAGAGATTAAAGAACATGCCTCATGTGACTTACCACAAGGGACCATGTTATAATCACCATGTTTTCTGTACTTAACGTCTATTTAATTAAACTGTTTTGCATCTGAAGTAAGGGAAACAAGCACAGCTAAATTTAGTTGGTCATACTTTTTATGCAACTTGGCTGGCTTGTGATTTCAGACCATTGCTAATTCTATTGCTTATAGTTTGCATCACTATTTTTTTTCTTGATTTGTTGTGTCAATGTTGCTTGAAAACCATCAGTTTAATAGTGCAAGCTTGTCCAAATAGGCTTTTGATCTGTTCCAACGAAAACAGGGAAATTCATAAGTTATAAAACATTTAGATAAAGTTTGCTAGGTAGTTGTCATATTATTTTGGGACTTCAAAATTCGTTTCCGAAATAATTATGCTGCTTCATCTTTCATTGAAAGCAAAATGTATCAAGAGTTGCTTCTTTTGCATATGTCAATTGCTGTGATTAACTATTACAAAAATTTTTGGTGACATCAATATGTACTCTGAGTAAACTGGTGGTATTATCCCACTTTGTTGTTTTCTGATATTTGAGAAATGTATTAGTAGCCAATCCTTTTACCTGTAAGGTTAGAAGACGTGAAAGGATAGGATAATTCTAAATTTTAAACCGCTGATTTTCCTACTATTGGACACATCTATACTGCATACTATTCACCAGTTGATATGTTCTAGAAGATTTTCAATAATATGACATGTGTCATTTCTCAGGGTTTTTGGATTATTTGATGCTTATGACAATGTGTTATTTAATGCTTATCTATTGGATTACTTCAAATGTTTAAATTCTATAGGAAAAAATTTGGTTAAACTAATTTATCAAAAAACTTCTTTAGCTATAGTTAAATTAACTTAGTTAAAAAACTTCTTTCCTACACTGACAGTGTATATACTATCAGCGTTGGATGATTGACAACTATGCAAAATTTAAATTTAAAATTCAACTTTTACATACATATCATGAATCCAATGATGATAGTGTATACACCGTCAATGTAGGAAAGATTTACTCAAATACAAATTAAAAAATACTTTACTTTAACGTTTCCAATCGGTAGTAAAAACCATAGTTGAACTAATTTATCAATTACTTATTTATGAGTTGAGATATTTTAGAAGTTTTCTAATACTAACAACTTGGTATGTGTTTTACAATTTCTTTAATGCTCTAAAAATTTTAAACTCATCACTTAACATTCTCCAATACCAAACACTAGTATTGTAACCCGTGCAATGCACGGATTTACTTTTAATATAATAATAATAGTAAATGAATTATTTATATTAGTTACATGAAAAAAAGGTTTAAAAAATTAAAAGAGCGCTATTTTAATATATAATTTATATTGTATTTATGTACCTTATCTAAAACTTTAAAGTATAATAAAAAATATGAAACAAATATCACAAAAATATCTAAAGAAATACTAAACGTACACCAAATACAACATTATTACCCCTCTTCCACATTCTCTCTTTTTGCGCCATTGTCCCTCAATATTTCCCTACTCTTTATTACCCACTTCCTCACCTTTCTAACCCAAACTTCCCGCATCCCTCTAACTCTTTTCCCTCCCACAAACAATATCTTCCGTTCACTCTACCCTACTATCAAATTGCACAATCTCTTAGCCAATTTCATAACCTATTTACCTCTTATTATGCTACTCTTTTTCACCAATTTATAGTTGTAAATGGTGACCAATTTTTCAACTCGATTTTCAACAAATGAGTGTAGGTATGCAATTTTATTAGTTCCAAATGAGTAACCCAATTAAACCCATTAATTAGTGCCTATTAAATTGAGAGATGGGAACTACCTATTTAGAGCTAATTTAATTAGATGTAGATTTAAATTTATTAGTAAGCAAATTTAAACCACTACCAATACAATAATTATATTCTACTTTTTGCAAAGCCATATTTAACGGTCTTTTCCTATTCTTTAAATTTCATTTTTTAAAATTTTTGTTAAATCTCATCCTACTTCCACCTTCCTTTCCATCAAAGTTTTAATTAATTCATTGAGTGTTAATTGATTTCTTGCATTCAGACATAAATTATTTTGAGATTCTTATAGATTGCAAAATTTGAAACTCACCACTTTTGGTTCTTCTATATTTTTTTTTTGTTTTCAAGTAAAATTTTATTTATTAATATAATATGTTTCTATTTTTGTTGATTACAATGATATCTTATTTTGTTGCTTAATGAATATGGGGAAAAAATAAATAAAATTTGTAGTAGACCATAAATGGGTAAGATAATTAAAACCATGTAAAACTATATCCATGTAACCTATATAAATCACCCATTTTGATAGTTTCTTCCCAACCCACAACTATAACTCCCTTGACTTTACCATCCCCAATCCTGTACCCCTATCTTTATACTCCTTTTACTATTTAGGATTCATTACCTTACTTTAACCTTTTCCAACCCTATACTCCTATCTCTCTATTGCTTTTATTATTTAGAATTCATTACTCACTTTTTAAGTGTTTTTTTAAAATGAAAGTTAGAATTATAATCATCAAGGAAAAATAATTGGGTATAACTTTGGTGAAATGCTACTATTTTTTGTGATGACCATCCAAGATAATTGTTTAAACAAATATCTGAATGTTTGACAAATCTATATACATACCCGGAAGGAAAGTGCTAAAAATGTTGCTATGTGAATGATTAAAAAATGGGACTAATCATATTATTCCTCAGATTTGCCAAATCAATCTTTATTAGTAATTAAGGAGTAAAATGGGTTAAAATGATAAAATTGTAATGGGGTGAATGATTTTAATATGGGGCTAATCAAATTATTCAAATTTATTTTCTTTAATTATGGAAAGAAAAAAGGGTTAAAGTCTAAATATAAACTATGAAGGGCTTATTAAACACTCATTTAAAGTGGAAAAATTTTAAATTTTAAATTTGAATTGACCTAGGATTAGTTGTAAATCACTATTTCAAACTTTTTAATTGAATTTATGTATTAAAATAAATTAAAAATCCAAGAAAAAAGTATGGGAGATTTGGAAGGTATCCAAGGGGGCCTCCATTAAAACCTCCCCTGCAATACACATAGATATAGATATAGATGTTATGTTATATAAGGTTAACATGTTCAATTTTTGTATAATTCCATTGTTTGAATTCTAATCTATTAATTTTCATTATCTAAATTCTAATCTAATTTGTTTTCATATTCAACAAATCAATTAAACTCTATTCGAATATTATGTTCTATTCAAATAGTACAATCGACAGATTTATTAGTTAATACTTTTTTTTTACATATTTCAAATATTAATACCAAATCTAACCTACGTGCAAATTTAACAAAATTTAATTTATATCAAATTCAACAAAGCAGTTAAATTCTATCCAAATTTTATTACTTTAAATATTACATTTTTTTTCCAAAAGGCAATTTTATTAAGTAGAAAGCATGCGTACACTAAAAGGATCACAGTCACACATACCCAACCACCCTCCTACGAAACGATGGAAACCCCAACTTGTCCATTCAAATATCCCCTGACCAACCACAGAAGATCAGAAAACCCATTAAACACCTGACCTACAGTGGAGTCGGCACCAAAATTTGCCAAACGATCCACCGGCGAATTCGCCTCCCTGTAACAATGCCAAATCGTTTGAAATGTTGTTTAAATTGAAGCAAATCATCCAGCTCCCTCTGCAACTGCCATGGACAAGCACTAATGAGTGTAAGCGAATTTGCCTCCAAGTGTAACTCCAGGTACCCTAGGGCAATACAAAACTGAACGCGTAACAGGAGTGCTCGCAACTCAGCCTGAAGACTTTAAATATTACATTAAACTTAAATAAGTGGTTGAAAATATAAGCATGTTTATAAATGCAATCCAATGGCTAAGATAGAAGTCTCCTTTCTCTCCCTACTTCTTAAATTCCACCCCTTCTCTAATCCCTACTAGAAAAAATTTTTAAAAAAATATTTATAAACATAATAATGTAGTAGGAGGGTTTGAAGTTATGGAGATTGTCAAATCATATAATAAAATAATCTAACTTCAAATTTCAAATGTTCCACTTATTCTTGACTTTTTATTTTCTAATGAATTAAAAAATTAACTAAACAAATTACATGAGGCAACTCTTATAAAAAATTTTTAACAAATTATAATAGATTTTGGTTTTCATCTTGATTTCAACAAATTCAATCAAGTTCGTCCCACTGTTTAAACGTGGAATGAAGCAAGTACTTATATTTTCAAGTATATATGCAAGGGTTCTAAAATGAGTTGTAACTATAATTATTGAAAACGATGTTGAAAATTAAATGTTGAAAATTAAATGTTAAAGAAAAATATGCCTACATCTTTTAAGCATAATCATGAATTTAGATAAGAATTAATATTTATACAAAAATTTCATACATTGTTAGTTTTTTGCATTCATTGTAAGTATTTTAGACAATTTTATCACCGCATTTGAAGCACAAATTATGCTCCCTTCTATACTGAATTTCAGCCGGGGATATCTTCTTGAAATTTTGTGGAGCTATCTTCTTGATCATATTAGGAACTACTGTTTTCGCTGCCGGTGTATGTGACGTACTAGGGACATTTTCTTTTTGACTACTCCAAGTATTGTGAGGATTATTAATCTTCTGTACCACTTTATGTTTCTTGAAATAAGCCTCAAATGCATGTTCATGTATTCTTGCCAGTTCGAAAACTCTAGCTAGGGAAGTAGGGTCATGTGCTTTTACCATTAACCTCAATTCTTCTGGCAATCCACTAAGAAAGCATGAAACATAATAAGATTCTGACAACGTAGGGTTTAGAAACCATTACCTCTGATCTCAATTCTTCAAATTTCTCTTGGTATGCCAATACAGTGGTGGTATTTCCAATTTCGCCAAACCTTCTGCACAGCCCTTCCACAAATTCACCCCACCTTATATTTCCCTTTCCACTTTTGAATCCTTGGTACCAAATATCAGCCTTCCCTACAATGTAAATCTCAACTATGTCCAGCCATTGCTCTTCGGGGATGCGAAATAGCTGGAAGAATTTCCGACATTTCCTCAGCCACTCTCTTGGGTGATTTCCGTGAAAGGAAGGAAAATCCATCTTAGGTAACCCAGAAATGGATAATTCCTACCCCCAAACTGGTCCCGTGTCACATTATCCCCCATTTCTCTATTTCTAAGTCCATCATTTCCTCCTTCCTGATCCATTCCCCCTAGAGTTGAGGGAGTAGTCAAGATTCCCCTGTCTAGTAGAGCAGATTTTGTGAAGTTGTTGAACTGAGTATTCATAGCTGCCATGAACACATCCAACTTGTTGTTGATTTCCACATTCCCTGCCAGAACCTTGTCCTCCAAACTCCTTTTATTCGCTACCATGGTATCCAAGATTCCTTGAATACGAGCTTCCTGCCTGCGCAATTGCTCCTCCATACTTTTCATTCTCGTACCATCAACCATGGCGTAGAATAATGGCCCAAGCTACTAAATCTGAGGATCAGTAGCTCTGATACCAATTGTAGTGATTGGTGTAGGATATAAGGATTGAATTAGGAGATTACAAGAAGAGTAGAAAAGTTAGAAGGAAGAACAGGAGAGAAGAAGCTGAGGAGAGAGAGAAAAAAAATGAGTTTATTATCTGGTTTGTAAGGACCCGAATTTTTCTTACTTTTAATTCTATATTACTGTTTTATTTAATTATTTATTCAATCATTTTCTCCGAATAATTAATTTCAACCATTTTAAATCTATTTACATGGAAAAACGTCCACTTATATTTTTAAAAGGTCTCACTTATATTTTTAAAAACGTCCAGTTAGCAAATTTAATTTTTCTACGGCTCGTTTAGCGAGAAATAGCGAATACACATTTTTCGAGACAATATTTGATCCGAGAGTGCAATAATCTTGGAGAATTAAGAATGATCAATAGTAGACTAAGAAAAGTTAATTGAGGGATTAGAGGTGAGTGAGTTCAAATTTTCGCTTTATCGCGCGTGTGTCGATAGTTTCCCAAAAGTCGCGCCGGTACGACTAATTGGAGATTTGAGAATTCAATACTAGACTCGTAAGTATGAATAATCACAATGTTAAAGGAATTATATTGGAGAATTAGTGCATGAGTGTATCAAACCCGAGAGAAAATGGTAGTACGAAACCCTATTTCGCACTATTAAGAGTTGACTTTTGTGCACCATCTTAAAGTAGCTTTTTCCATTTTTCTCTCCAAGTTTTCATCACACAAAACCCTCATCTCTCTCACTCCATTCGGCCGACCAACCAAGGGGAAAGGGAAGAAGAGAACTCCATTTCTTTTGGCTTCCATTTTGTCTACAAATCATCATCCAACTTTCTAGTTTCTTGGAGATTCATTCTATCTTGGAGAAAGAAGCAATCTTGTGGAATTTCTTGGAGAAAATTTTGGTGAAAAATCTGGTTTTTTTCAAGGGTTAAAGGGTAATCACTCCACCTCTTTTACCTTTCAAATTATAAGAAGTTTAACGGTTAATCTTCATGGGTTTGAAACCCTAATCGCGTTTATAGGCTAGCGGACTTGAGGAACTTTATTTCTCGCTTTAAATCATAGGCTAGCTGTCTTGATGAGACCTCTAGGTAGCTGACTTGAGGCTTGATTGCTTGATTATGATTGTTTATGTGATGGATGAGATGATTATGGTTAGAAAGTGGAGAGAAAGTTGGAAAATTTGTGAAAGGAAAGCTGGCCAAAATTCTGTTCATGTTGTTCTGTTTTTATTTCAAAATTTTGATGCTTATTTGGCTGTGAAATTGATGGATATATGTTGTGTTATGTGTGTAGAAAGTGTCTTTCAAAAATCATGTCGAATGGTTGCACAAAACTTGAGTTTTGGTAAAGTTTGAAATCTGGAAATTTGCTAGCAGGGTAACTGGACAGTGGTCCTTTGCTTGAACATAACTTTTTGTACAAACATTGAAATTGAGTGTCGTTTGTGGCATTCAAAACTAGACATTCATAACTTTCCAACGGTATAAAAATCCCCTGCTAGTTCGTTTTGAGTAAACCGTAGCGAATCGGCAAAGTGGACTGTCCTGTTATGCTAGTCTGTCCGAATGAAACTGGGAAGCTGCATCTTGTGGCTCGATTTTGTCCCACTTGTGAAAAGATTTTCAAAATAATATCTTGCGATAAATTGTAGAATTTTGAACCTAGTTTCCAATTCCATAAACCATTCTCAATTTGGAGTTGTATAGAGCTAGATATGGTTTGATTTCGAAACTGCGACAAAGCTGGAAACTGGAAACTGGAAACTTTTCCCCTCCTTGCTGATCGAATGGCCAAGTCTGTTTTGCAATGTTATATTTCAAAAATTTTAGTGTCATTTAACTATCAATTGCTTATTAAATGTTTCTGGAATCTTGGTTTCAAAAATGGAGCGAATTGGGGCTGATTTCGTTGGACAAAACTTTTGGAAAAGAAAGAGAAATAGGATGGCAGATTTGCTTTGAAATATTTCACAAACTTTGATCATTTTGTTAACTGCCTTCTCGTGCAAGTTTTTGCCTAAAATTTGATAGAGAGGTAGTCCATATATGGAGGTTTAAGTGTACCAAATTTGGTGTGATTTCAATACCATTTCGATGCCCAAATAATGCCCCAAACATTTCTCCTCAAATCTGGAAATCCTCTAGTCAGGTTGTGAAAATCCACCGACTTCAAACTGTTATATCTTGTTGCTCAAGACTCCGAATTTAGTTCTGCTTGTTGTGTTTGAAACTTGGTTTGGAACTCTTATTGTGTTATAAATTTTAGAGACTGATTCACTTTCTGTGAATTTTTCCGAATTTTCAAACGTCGCTGAAAACCAAGACTGGTTCTGTCTTGTCTTCTTGAATCTGCAACTTTGAGCTGAATTATGAATGCTTTCGGGTTGGAATCTTGGAAAAGTATTTTCTGGAAACTTTTAATACTCCAAATCTAGTTTTCAACGGTGTAAAGTTTACTATTTTTGGATTTACCAAACTCAATATTTGATTTTTCAAATATGGTCGCGTAAAGCGGAAAATTTCCGATTTTGTAGAAAATGAGTTTTAAGAACTTTTCATTTCCTTTTGATATTGATAGACCGTTTTAAACTTGATTTCATGGATGACTTTAAATTGTGTTTTATTATTTATTGTGAATTACATGAACTTTTAACTTTATCTTTCATATAAGTGTTATTGTTACTTGAACTATGTATTTGCATGATTTTCTTGGCGTCACTGAGCGTTAACTCATCCCATTAGCTTGTTTTCCTTAACAGGAGTTCAGAATGGAAAGAATTTTGGGGAAGCCGACTTGATTACTTTTGATTAGAATTTTGGGATGTAATGGATTAGTTGACTTCTAGTGGTTGTATTTTGGAGAAGGTTGATGTACATTTGGTAACTTGTGATGTAAGATTTGAATATTTATGTAAGCAAGTGACTTTTCTTTATTTTGGCTTTCATTATTGGTGGTGTATCGTTAAGTTTAAATTCGACTTGTATCGAGTCCTGGTGAGAGTTAGGCAGGCGTTCCGCGGATACCCTTAGGCTCGCTTTAAGGAGAAGTGGGGGTGTCAGGTGGTTGCATATCAAATCTGTTCCTATCACTGGATTTGGTTGGTTATTTATCTAAAGGAAGAATCGGTACAATTAGCACATGGCGGTTATGCCTTGCCAGCTCAGCAAATCTTAACAGAATACAACTAATCAACTACACCTACTAATCATGTAATTTGCGGTCATAACAAAATCCAAATTTAGTTTGATAGGTATAAAATAGGACGTTAACAAGCTTCTTATTATCTTAGTTAATCGATTGCAATTGCAAGGATTTGGTGATAGATTCCAAGGATTTGGTGATTCGGATGTTGGTGACTTTAATGGCTTTTATATATCTCAACGAGCATTTGGTGATTCAGATATTTCAACGGCTTTAATATATGTCAATGAGCTCTTATAAATGTCAACGAGGATTTGGTGATTTAGATATTCTAAGGATTTGATGGGTGATTCAGATGTTCCAAAAATTTGGTGATAAGATAAGGCTAGATATTTCACTATATATTTCTCTTCGCAGGTTTAGTCATTTATGGAGATTTTTTAGTATTTCCCTCTAAAATAGAGGATTTCTCAAACTAAATAAAGTGAACTTTTTTAGGAGTAAAACACTCATAAACTTTGCATGGCTACTTTCCTTTTGCTAGTAGGACTTTCTTGTAGGACGTTTCTATTGTTGAATCACTTTGCATGATCCATTACAAACACATTGATAACCACTTATGTTGAATATGTGGGACAAGTTAAATATAGTTTGAGTTAAAGTACTGATTTGTTGAAAAGAGTTGGATCTTTTATCCGAATACGAAATGCAAAGGTTTCTAATGTCAGCTCAACTTCTCTTTTGGAGTGTCATGGTGGTTGGCATAAGTACAACTCTATTTTCCATTTTGTTAGTATAAATACAATTCTATTTTTCATTTTGTCAGTGCACATATGTTGTGAAAGGCATTCGTTCTTTTTAGGCACTACGTTTATATGACACTCATTCTTATATCCTGTTCTTAACGTGAAAGGTGAGAAGTGAAAGTCATTCTTATATCCTGTCCTCAAATGTAAAAGGTAAGAAGTGAAAAGCGTGAGTGAGTGTTATAAATAGTACGTATGACAAATAACAACTTTATATCCCTTCGAGTAAGTGCATTGATGACTTCGTGTTGTGTTAGACTATTAGTATGCCCAACTTATTTTTCAAGAAATAGTTAGGTGACGCTTCTAACATTACAGACGTGTATAACACTTCCCCAACTTCAGTTATAAAGCTAAGAATTTTAAATAATCCAGAAGGTATCTATAAATTCAGTGATAAAAATACGTAAAAAGATAAGGATAAAAAGATATGATAATTCTAGATTTAAAAAGAGTGGCTGAGAGTGAGAGTGATTTGTAACTCATAGCATTTGTCATTTTCATATTTTCCTTCATCTTTTTAAAGCATAGAGCAACACCTTTTAATCTAGTTTCGCATTTAAACACTTTTTTCCATCTAGTTTTAATTTTCTGAAAATTTATGTATCTAGTTCCTCTTATCGGTGCCCATTGACCACTCAATTGACAAACTTTAAACTACTTGCAATGTTACTTTGCTCACCAAATTAACATTAGAGCCATGATCTAAAGCACATGAAAAGTTGGTGAAAAGTAGGGAATAGGACTGGAGATACCTATGATTATTTTTTTTGGACAACTTAGATGTATTGAAAGATAATCTAAGGTAGTTGCGTGTGGTATATTTTTTTTGCATGTTAAAAAATTAACTAGATAATTAACTCAAACTCTGGATCAAAATTTAAAATCCTAGTATTTTCCAACTATTTTATCACTTATATCTTGTTTGATTTAATTATTTATTTAATTTCTCAAGTAGTGATTAAAACACTATTTGAGTTCAAATTTTGTTATTTTTGCTAGAATAATTGAAGTAGAAAATTAATTCGTCTCTATGGGTTTGACCCTGGAATACTCCAGATAATTTATTGCTGACCCTGTGCAGTCACAGGAATTCATTTATCACTAACAAATCTCAGTATAAATTGTAGATTAAATAGATCCAGATTTAGTTTGATACGTATAAAATAGGACGTTAACAAGCTTTATGTCTTCATAGTTAATCGATTGCAATTGCAAGGATTTGGTGATAGATTTCAAGGATTCGATGATTCAGATGTTGGTGACTCCAATAACCTTCATATATGTCAACGGGAATTTGGTGATTTGGGAATTTGGTGATTTAGATATTCCAATGACTTTTATATATGTCGACGAGCTCTTATATATGTGATTTGGTGATTCAGATATTCCAAGGATTTGGTGGGTGATTCAATGTTCCAAGAATTTGGTGATTAGATAAGGTTAGGTATTTCACTATATATTTCTCTTCACATGTTTAGTCATCCGTGGAGATTTTTGTGTATTTCCCTCTAAAATAGAGGATTTTTCAAATTAAATAAAGTAAATTTTTTTTAGGAGTGAAACACTCATAAACTTTGCATGGATGCTTTCCTTTTTCTATTAGGACTTTCTTGTAGGACATTTCTATTGTGGGCATGATCCGTGGAAAACACATTAATGACCACTTATGTTGAATATGTGGGACAAGTTAAATATAGTTTCAGCTAAAGTGCTAATTTTTTTTTCCAACGATAACATAGCATTATATTGCAAAAAGAAACAGTAATACCAGTTACAAAATTGGGGCAACTGCCTCCATATCTCTCCTGGTTAAACTAGTTAACCAAGCAGGGAAGGAGTCCTTCCACTGGATGTCCGTGACTAAATTTAAGGCAAATTTTGCCAACTCGTGACTGACATAGTTGCCCTCTCTTCCTCCAAAAGAGAAGGAACATGTACTAAAATCTTCTTCCATATTCATAATGTCTTCCACAATAGTTCCAATTCTTGCATCTTGGTTGTTTTCTTCCATGATTTTATCTACTACTACCTTACAATCACATTGTAACTCTATTCTGTTCCAACCTTCCAGCTTTGCTTTAATTAAAGCTCTTCTAATTGCACTTGCCTCTTCTAACTATTGGATCACTGCAACTTTGTTCAGCTCCTGCCCATGCACTTACTACCAAACCATTATTGTTTCGAGCAAGAATTCCCCGGCCAACTCTTTCCATCTTACTATTCAAGGCTGCATCTGTGTTCATTTTAATCACTCCTTCCTAAGGTGGTTGCCAGTACCCTTTGTCTCACATGTTCTCCTCTGTTGGATCTCTTACATTTTCCTTTCGGTTGGCACCGTCATATTCTTGCCACTCCAGCATAGCTTTGTTAATAATCTGCTCTGGACCTCTCCTTTCCTTGCTGAAATGAAACTGGTTTCTTGCTTTCCAAATCTGCCATAGGATATTCACTGTGAGTACTATATGATCCCTGCCCTCTCTTTGTTTTTTAGCTTCCATTAAACAATTCCACCAATGCCAAAAGTTCTGCCTAATCTCATTTAGCTCATCCCACTTGATAGGCACAATCTTCCATGCAAGTGCCGCATGTTGGCAGAAGAAGAACATATGCTCCATTGTTTCTGTATACTCGCCACAGCATGCACATTTATCATCACCCTTTCCCGTTTTGCTTTTCACCACTTCATTTACAGGCAATATTCCATGTAAACATTTCCATATGAAATGCTTCAACTTGTGCTTCATAGCTAGACTCCGAAGAAACTTCCAGGCACCAGAATTTTGTTCATTTCGACTACTATCCCCTCCTAGTCTCCTTCTGATTCCATGTTTATCTTTCAACTCTTTTGCCAGTAAGTATCCTGTCTCCACAGTATATTCCCCTGTAGCTGATAATGGCCACACCAGTCTATCCTTGTTGTTAGTAATACTAACTGGTATTCTTCTAATCCTCCTACAATCCTCCTTATCAAAGACTGTTTTCAGCAGTTCCACATTCCACTGACCATTTTGGATCAATTCACTTACTTTGTCTAATTGGCACTCTGTTGGTTTCTCTGATCTGATCATTCCTTTCCCCTTCTCAAGGAGCCATCTATCCCTTCCAAATATCTATGGTAGTTCCATCCACAACCCTTTTTCTTACCCCACCTCCAGCAGTTCCCTAGCATACAAAATGCTCTTCCACATCCAGGAATCACTTGCTTTTATTTTCATTTTCCATATTGATTCCCCTTTGAAGTATTTGCCTCTTAATATTCGACTAACCATCAAATTTGGCCTCGTTAATATCCTCCAGAATTGTTTAGCTAACATTGCATTGTTAAAATCCATCAAATCTCTAAAGCCCAAGCCCCCCTTTCCTTTGACCTCTGACAACTTTGACCAACCCATCCAATGAACTCTCCGTTCCTGTCCTTTATCTCCCCACCAGAATTTAGCCATCTCCTTACAAACTTCCACACATAGCCCCTTTGGAAGCTTGCAGTAGGCCATAGCATATGTAAGCATAGCCAGCAAGACTGATTTTATTAGCACCTCGTTTCCTGCCTAACTTAAAAGTTTTCTTTCCAACCAGTTAGTCTTGCCATCACCTTTTGTTTTATATAGTTAAAAATCTGCCTCTCTGATCTCCTAATAACCACAGGGAGACCTAGATATTTACTCTGCTGCACTTCTTTCATGCCCCCCAGTATATCCAACACTGCATTTTTTCTGTCATCTCCAGTATTCTTACTAAAAAACACGACCGATTTATCCACATTGATCATCTGACCAGATGCTGCTCCATATGTGCTGAGAATATGCATAATCTTTCGTGCCTCTTCCTCTATTGCTTTACAAAAAAATCAGGGTATCATCTGCAAAAAATAAATGTGACACGGGAGGGCAATATTGAGCAATTTTAAGCCTAGTTAGCCTTTTGCATTGCATTGCTTGCTGCAATAAGCTAGAGAAACCTTCAAAGATGATTACAAAGAGGTAAGGAGACAAAGAGTCCCCTTGTCGGAGTCCTCTAGTTGGTTTCACATAGCCTTTTTCCTCCCCATTTATGTTAAAAGTGCAAGTTACAGAAGAGATACATTTCATAATCCATTGGATCCACTTTGGACAAAACCCCATTTTTTGCATAACTTTTTGCCAAAAACACCCGTTCTACCCTATTATATGCCTTAGACATGTCAAGCTTGAGGGCCATGTGAGTGTTTGTACCAGTTCTTCTGTTATGAAGGCAATGAATAAACTCATGTGCAATAACTTCATTATCCAAAATCTGTCTGCTAGGAATAAAAGCAGATTGGTTGGAGCTAATACAATATTTAAGGAAGGGTTTAAGCCTGTTGACCAATATTTTTTATATGCCTCTATAAATCACATTGCAGAGGCTTATAGGCCTAAACTGAGAGACTAGGGTAGGGGTATCAACTTTAGGAATCAAGGTAATAATAGTTTCATTTATAGACTTTAACAGGTTACCTGAATGAAAGAAACTAGAAATAGCGGCAATAAGATCACCTTTAACAATATTCCAAAATTGTTGGAAGAAAATGGGAGTCATGCTATCCGGACCTAGTGCTTTGTTTGGGTGTAAGAAAAATATAGGCTTTTTTGGTCTCCCATTCTACTACAGGCTTTGTTAGCCTCACATTTATTTGACTTGTAATGTATTGTGGAATTCCTTCAAGGACTATATCAAATGACTCTGGCTGTGAAGAATTGAAAAGGTTTGCGAAATACCTTGTGATCTCCAATTCCACCTCTTTCTCAAACTCACACCAATTTCCATTTTCCTTTTGTAGTGTATGTATAGCATTCTTCCTCCTTCTAGCTTCAACAGTAGCATAAAAAATAGTGTTTTTATCCCCTTCTTGAAGCCACCTGATCCTTGCTTTCTGTCCCCAGAAGATCTCCTCTCTCTTGTAAGCATCAGCCATATTCTTGTGCAGTTCATTCTGGATCTTCCTTTTATCCTCCTCGCCCCTCTCCTTTATCCAACAAATTTGTTTGTTAGCTCCTGAATCTCCTTTTTAGCATTACTTTTCAGTTTTTTATCCCAATCAAGCAGTGCCATTCTGCATTCTTTTATCCTATTTTGTAGCTTGAAAAACCTTGACCCTTGCTGATCCTTGACCCAAGCTTCCTGCACCACTTTTTCCCACTTCGCTATACTGTAGCCATTTTCCTATCAAAATAGAATCTTTTCTTCCACCTTCTTCATTGTGGTTCCATATTCAATAACATCATGTAGTGGTCTGAGGCTTCCTTGTGGATGTGTATGCATCTGGCTCTTCCATACTCAACTTTCCACTTTCTGCTCACCAATATTCTGTCAAGCCTTCCTTAATTTCACCTTCATTTTCCCAATTGTTACATCATGTCCAAGGTTTACCCTCAAATCCCAGATCAATTAGTTGATTACTCCTGATGAAATGTCTAAATACTCTGAAACTCGCCTCAGATCGTCTATTGGCCTCCCCACTTCTCATCATTTGAGACTATATCATCCAGATCCCCTGCTATGATCCAATATCTTCCCCAAAGTTGCTTTCTTAGGCTAATAAGTTCCTATTGTTGCTCTCTTATGTGATCCTTTGGGCTTGCATAAACACTAATGAACCACCACTTTATATCCCTTGCCTCATCCTCAATCAACAGCTCTTTAGTGAACTGAGTAAACAGGACCTTATAGACTTTAACTTCATTCTTCCAAAAAGCTGCTAATCCACCTGATTTTCCCCCTGGATCAACGACAAACAGTGAATCATATTTTAGCTTCATTTTTATCCTATTCATGTATGTCTTATTATTTTTTGTTTCTGATAAGAAAATAATGCTAGGGGAGTGGAGTTTCATAGTCTCCTCAAGTTGGGGAAAAGTCAAGGAACTCCCCACACCTTGACAATTCCACACCAGAGCATTCATAGGGACCTGACAGCCCCATTAGGTTGGACTCCACCACCTCCAGCATGCAGTTGATGTTTTCTTGGTTCTCTATCCTTCTGACCTTGCCTGTACCTCATCTTCCCCCCTTACTGGTATCTCCTTCTGGACCAGTAGCCACTGTCTTTCTTTTGCCATTTCCTTTCCAACCTGACAAAGGCTTCTAGACCAGTAGCTACTGCATTGCCATTCCAATCTGACAAAGGCTTCCTACGTCCTACTTCCCTTACCAGTCTCCTCCATCCTTTGCTTCCCTTATATTTACCTGTCTTCTCTCCTCTGCATTCCTTCCGTTTTTTATCTTCTGGTTCCTTACCAAGGTCTTTCATCTTAAGTGCACATATCTTGTCCCCAACTTCATTATTCTTCCTGCACTCATTCGGGCCATCGATCCACATTATATCATACTGCTCATTTTCATTTACCTCTATGTTGTCCCCACTGTTTTTCTCCATTTCCAGGTCCTCCTTATGTTTCTTCATTTCCATCTTATTTGACTGCAAATTCCCATCTTCTTCTCCAACTACCACGGCACTGATCCTTTCCTAGCAAACTCTCCTGCCCCTCTTTTTGTCCTTTCCCTAGGTTCTGACTCAATATATTTCCTTTTCCTGACATAGCATTTGCCATGTTATCAAACCTCCGTTCCTCAGCTCTATCACTACTATGATCACTATTACCCCAAGTAAGCATAAACTTTGAGTTTCCTTCCTTTCCTGCCTGGGATTGTGTTTCTACAGTTCCACTATTATTCTCCATACGAGATGGTCTATTTATTTTCTTGACAGGACTCCTTGGGTTACTAGCTTTCATCCATGCCCCCATATTGAGCTTCTCTTTGTATGTTTCTCCCCTTTTCCTTACAATTCCTCTCATTATGTCCCATCATTCCACAGCAATAACAAAAGTCCGGGCAACATTCATATCGAAATTCTACCCATTTGATAATCCCCATTCATTTTCACCATCGTTCCCCTTAACAATGGCTAGGTCAGATCAATTTCAGCCAGAATTTTAATATGTTTCCCACCCTTACTCCCTCCATTTGGTATTATTACCCCCTTGACCGATAAAAATACTCCCCCAATTTTTTTTCCAGCATCCTTTGTTATCAATGAATAGGCAGATTCTAGATTTGAATCCAAATCCATGTTGAATTAAATGCCTTGGATTCTCCTTCCAATCCCTCCTCCAGGGAAGAACCACCAATGGTTGGTTGTCATATACCCAAGGTCTCCCATCCAAAACCCTACCTCTATCATGACGGCTTGCGAAAGTGAACTGAAACAAACTTACTCCAATCTCTACTACTATAAGATTTTTTTTGCGAGCATCCACATATTATTTGTAAAACTTGTCATACCTTCTAAATTTGCAACCTTGTCACCAGCAACTTTCCCCAATAATGCTTTCCTACATTCTGCCAAACCTTGTTATAGCATTATCTCCCTCTATTTGGATTCCATTTGTCTCCTTTTCTGACATAACAAATTTCCTGAGGACTTCTTCCAGTTCTTCAGCCATCTTGATACAGTGCTTATTGGTTTCCCCAATAGATTACTCGTCCAATATGATTGCCCAACTCACCTGTATCAGAACGAGATACACCAAAAAAGCTGTGAAGGATTCAGCCAAGACACAATTGATGGTAACTTTAGGATAAAAAACAAAACAAAAATCCTGAACAAAAAAACCCAAGCTAAAAGATAGATCTAGACTAAACTAAAACAGAGTAACGCAGAAAACAGAAAGTATATTTGAGGGCAGAGACGTTCTAGGGAGATCTGCTTTTGTCTTCGAAGTAGAACCATCGGCTACCTTCCAAGCAGGTCGCTTCAATAATCTTCCACAGATTCATGATAACACAGTTACCACACTATAGGTTTAATCAATGCCTTAGAAATTAGTCAAAATCTAGTGGTCTAATTCACGTAAAGGAAAATTTTTGTTGAAATCCATGGTATTGGCAGCCTTGTGAATTGCAATTTGAATTGTTTGTAATGTTTTACGAAAAGCACCCACTTGGGGGGAAATTGTACTCCCTGACTAGAGAGAGAAAGTGCTCTCAAGGAGAGAGAAGAATCTATTCTAGATGAAGCAAATGCTAAGGTGCTGATTTGCTCGAAAAGATTTTGATATCTTATCCGAATATGAAATACAGAGGTTTCTATCATCAGCTCAACTTCTCTTTCGGAGTATCATGGTGGGTTGGTATAACCACAACTCTATTATTTTCCATTTTGTTAGTATAAGTACAACTCTATTTTCCATTTTGTCAGTGCACATATATTGTGAAAAGCATTCACCTTTTTTAATCACTGCCTCTATATGATGGTCAATTTTATATCCTGTCATTAGAAGTGAAAGATAAGATGTAAATGTCATTATTATATCCTGTCCTAAGAAGTAAAATGTAAGAAGTGAAATGTGTGAGTGAGTGTTATGAATAGTATGTATGACAATTAACAACTTTATATCCCTTTGATTAGGTGAATTAGTGGCTTTGTCTTGTATTAGGCTATTAGTATACCCAACTTATCTTTCAAGAAATAGTTAGGTGAGAGACGCCCTATAACATTACGGATGTGTATAACACTATCCAAACTTTAGTTATTCGCTATGAATTTTAAATAATCCGGAAAATATCTACAAATTAGGGATAAAAATACATTAAAAAATAAGGATAAAAAAGTACGATAATGCTAGATTTCAAAAAAGTGGCTGATATTGAGAGTGGTTTTGGTAACTCATAGCATTTGTTCATGTTCATATTTCCTTCGTCTTTTTAAAGCATACAACAAACACCTTTAATCTAGTTTTGCATTTAGACACTTTTTCCCTTCTAATTTTAATTTTCTGAAAATTTATGTATCAAGTTCCTCTTATGCACGTCCATTGACCACCAGTTGACAAACTTTAAACTACTTACAATGTTGCTTTGTTCACCAAATTAATATTAGAGTCATGATATGAGTCACATGAAAAGTTGGTGAAAATTAGGAAATAAGACTAGAGATACCCATGATTTTTTTTTTGGGCTTTGTTTTTGGTTGCTAAGTAACTTTGAGTAGAAATTGGTATCGCTTTAATTTCTCTAGCCGCTTCCTTCTATTGTTTAAGACTTCAAATTTTAGAACATGGACTCCTATTATATTATTCGCAAGTTGCAAGAATTTTGTCAATAAATTATTTTAGGTTGATCCCAAAGTTTGTCTTATTACAAATATAAAAGTATAATTAAAACAAGTTAATGACACTACTAAAGTAACTAAACAGTGGTATCAACAATACATTTAGCATATTCTGATTCTTGTTCAATAAATTACGTCATTAGCTAAAGTTGTTTTCCAATTAGCAGACTCTGACTTTTGTGGGAAGTCAATTTGGGAAAAGATTCTTGATTATGCCTAATTATAAATTTTTAACCAATATGTAGTGACTCAAAAATTATGTGTCTCACTTTTGAGCTGATACGGATCCTATTGCCCTCATCCCAAATGATTCCTATGACTAAGGCTTCAGAACAGATGACAAAATTTTGTAATGTGAGACGTATCAGAGGAAACGATAAAGATTCTTGGTTCGAGTTACATTCTTGCTTTCATTTCCATGACATTTGTATTTGCTCTCATAAGGTGAAGTAAAATAAATGTTATGATTGGAAAAAGAGTAAACTATATGTATTAGAGTACCAAGAAATCTCAAGGTGACACTGGCATCATGCATTCCAATGGAATTTATAAAGAGAAATATTTGATGATAATTTCGGAAAACTTAAATTCCTGCAGCTTCTCTAATTAAAAGATGTTAGAGTATAATTGCTTGCAAATAAGAATAGTCATTTTACTCTTAGTATTAAATTTGACGATCAAAATTACACTTGAATTTCCTATGAATAAGAAAAGAAAACACAAATCCTTGAATTCTAAATAGAAACATGTCATTTGTCAGCATTTAAATTGAACAGCAAATGGTACACGTAAACACCATTTGATTTCTCCATACCTTGACAGGGAATTAGTTGTTTGGCAGGGTAATTGTTGCTTAGTATATTATAGGTTTTTCCTTTTCCTGTTTTATTTGGGAAACAATTTTCATGCTTCATGTTTATCTTCTTAGACTCTTATACACAATCTCGAGAAATATTATCTTCATCTAGTAGTGACGAATTTTAGTTGAGGGGGACGAATCATCAAAGATATAATAGCAAATAAAGTCTACAGCAAATAAAGCATATCAAATGTAAAATGAAAGTTCGATAGACTATAATTAGAAATAAGAAAGTTTCAAAAATAAAGACAAAGAATAAAGAAAAATGTGAAAACTTAGACTCTATACTCTTATATTTACTATTAATGTGATGTATTCAAAATTGTGATTGAAACTTCTTCGATTTATATGATAGTTAATTTTTTTTTTTGTCATTGATTTCCTATGTAACATGTATAGTACTACCTTAGTTGCTATTTTAAAGTTGTAGTAATCGCAGAAACTAAGAGTTGGTTTTTTATAAGAACATTGCTTTAAAAAAAAACTTAATGTTTTCATAATTATTATTCAAAAGTAGTACTAATTATATGGTAAAGTAGATACTAATAGTATACTTTTATAAGCAAACCAATTGTTAATTTAATATAGGATACTTCATCAAAAAAAATTAAACAAAATAATGAGAAGAACTATTCATAATTGTGTTTGAGGTGCTAAAGTAATATAACTAAAATTGTAGGGATGATTTTAAAATTTTAAAAACTTTTGAGAGTAGCTTCCTCTACCTTTTTTTTTCAAATTTGATAAAAATGAAGCCAATATTATTAATAAACTAACTGAAAATCGTCCAAATGACTTGACAAAGAAAGCTGCACTAATGACAGAAAATATATAGAACATGTCATAGATATATCTGACTTGAAAAATCATTAGATCTAACATAATTATAAAATAAAAAAATTACACTGTGAATCACAAATTATTGACCAATTGTACAAGCTGCTCCATAAGTGCATGTCTATTTCCTCAAATTTATTATCCAACTAGTTCAAGTTCAAAATTGATGCTAAGATCTGATAAGAAGATCTAAGAAATTTCAGATCTAACGTACAAATTTTAAAAAATTCTTAGATCTAAGAAAAAAATAACAAAAAACTAAACAAAACTCCTACTAAGATAGCCTAAGAGAGAAGAAAACTCTCAATAAATCTTAGGAGATAGAGAACTCTTACTAGAATATTTTAGGAGATACTTTATTAGACATAAAATTTAAAAAAAAAAAAAAAAGAGGATGGGAAAGGGAGACTTTGATTTGAGACCAAGATCTCTTTCGTATGGAGAAAGAAAGGTGGAAAAACGTTAAAAGTAGAAATAAAACAGAGAGAACAGATGAATAATGAGAGAACAGATTCCTAATTTTACTAATGAAAATACTCAAATAAGGTTGCGGGGTTCATTAATTGCATTGACAATAATTTTGATTTGCCAACTGAAGTCCTTTGAAGCTATTAAATTGATCAAAAACCAAATGTTGGGCTTGCTAAATAGTTAGTATTAAGATAAGACTTTTTGTCTTTGGTATGAAAAATAGATTTAGAGTCTAAGAGGATAAAAGTGGAACATGAAAAGCATATCTCTTATTTATTAATTTCTCTACTTACGTAGGAATTTGGATTTTGGAAAGGTATTTATAATAAATTTGAGGAGTTAAATTAATACAATCAAAGATATGGGCTCAATATGCGATTACTCAAAGTTTGAGTCCTGAAACCGAAACTCACCCAAAACTTAATTGAACACCCATTGTATGCCCGATCAAGAATCCTATCGCCATCCGGCGTTTCTCCGGTCCTTAAAAAACAGTCGCCGCCGCCGGTAACCATCCCTCTCAGTCTCCCGCCAGCCATTGTGGAAAAGGTAAGAATGTTAGGATATTTTATTTATTCTTCTATTTTTAATATCATCGAACTCGTATGGCATTTGCATTTAGCTATGATTAGATTATGAGAAAGTTATTATTCAAGTTTGCACTTTTCTTTGTAATTGGAAAATGGTGTCTATTGGTTTGATAATAGGCTGGTTTACGACCATAGATTGGGGCCTGAACGTATGCAAATCTCAGAGAAGTTCAGCTCTGTGAATGCCTCCTATTTGTTTGATAAAATGCCTGAACTAATTCTTGAAAGCTGTTTGTGAGTTTCTCTCTATCTCTTTGGAGTAAGAATCAAAAGCTTATCTTTCTATTACTTGATAAGTTGCATTCTGAGGATGTAATTTCTCAAGTAACCAAAAGGGGGAAAAAAGAATTAATGTTAGCGGAGCTTAGCATTTTTACAGAATTTGAAGATATCACAATGCTGGATGGATTCTTAATTAGCATTAATGCTGTAAGCACCAGTTTTAACTTTGCATATTGGGTATAGTTTGTAGATTCTTCACACGGTGTTTTAACATGCGTTGAATTAAATGGAGAAGAATATTGATCAACTGCTTCAACTATTTGCAGTAAAAGAAAATGAGGGTGTCGACGAGAAGTCTAGAGGTTTGGAGATTGGGAGTTCTTAATTACTTGGAGGCACTCAAGTTGCAGGAGAAGCTAGTCTCAGATAGAAAGGGTGGAAAAATTACTGATACTCTGTTGTCGTTGCAGCATCCACCTACATATACTCTTGGTAAAAGGCGAACAGTCCACAATCTATTAGTTTCTGAGTCACAGCTCAAATCCATGGGGGCTGAACTGCATTGTACGCAAAGAGGTGGTGATATTACGTACCATGGTCCACATCAAGCTATCTTGTACCCGATCATTTCACTGAGGGATATTGGATTTGGGGCTCGAAAATACGTGGAGACACTTGAGTTGACAATGATTGAATTAGCCTCTTTGTATGGTGTGAAAGCTCGTGCGGGGGAATCAGGGGAAACTGGGGTTTGGGTTGGGGAAAGAAAGATTGGTGCTATTGGCGTTCGTATTTCATCTGGGATTACCTCACATGGTTTAGCGTTTAATATTGATCCTGATTTAAGTTACTTTGAGCATATTGTGCCCTGTGGAATCGCAGATAAAGAAGTTACATCTTTGAAAAGAGAGGTTGATTCTGACCTTCCTGCTGAAGAGTTGATTCATGAGCAACTAATTTCTTGTTTTGTAAGATTATTTGGCTATAACAATGTTATTTGGAAAGATAATCCCTCATTGTGCGACCAACAAAGCTGACATGGATGTATGCATTATTCTGCAATGACATGATCCATCTAATTGTTTTTCTGAAAGTAAATTCACAATTTTGTGTTGATAAGAGTAAGTTTGGCAGTGATCTGGATATTGACTTGTTGATACAAGATCTTTGTCTATACTTTCTATTTTCTCCTTTTCCTAGGAATTGCATTTGGATAGTCAAAAGAATTAGTGGAAGTTAAAAGATATCAAAATAAACAGTATGAACTAGCCAATCTGGCATCATTTGATGATAATTCTTCAGCTTCATGATCTTATTATGCCTAAATACCATAAAGTGAAAAAGATGCATGTAGCATATTTATTAGGAAGTTGAGTGCTCTGGTTGTATTTCCTGTAATTTTTTATGAGAATGAGGGGAGCAGCATATACATTAGGGCTTTTAGGAAGCTACGAGCTCTATTATCAACAGGCTAGAGTGTTTGAGTTGATGGACTATGTTTTAATCATTGTAAAGCGGTCATTCAAGAGGGTGAATTGCAGTCAGCTTGATCAAACAATGTTCTAGCCAAGCTTATTGATGCCAGAGACCCGTTCTTACACATCTAGATATTTGAGTTTGTACTGTTAGTTTTGAAGCCTGAAATGATCCATTGCCAGTGCATTATGCTTGAAGTTGGCAATAATGTGATCCAGAAAAAGTCCATACCAGTGCTATATGATTGAAGATGGCAGTAGAGTTCTTTCATGCGCGTGGGGGAATGTGATCCAGCAAGTTGCACTGTATTGTCCTTTGAAAAATGGCCATTAATATATGCTAAAGATCAGACACCTTCCTTAAAACTAAGTAGCTGAAAACAAATCCAATTCAAAAACACAAATAATAATTGGTTTCTGGAGAGAGAAACAATTTGATACTGCCCTCAAAATTTGCATTAGTGAGTTAATTTGATATGAACAATACATAACTATTGCAACAAGAATAAAAGTTCACGGGGTGTAAGTGGAACTGATGGTAAAGCCAAGATTTCTATTGCAGTTTGGAAACTAGAAACCAACAGCTCTTTCTGCAACCCTTTCAAATAATGTCTATTTGCAACACCCAACGCATGAGACTCTATGTAACAACAATATGAAACCGCAACAAAGGACAATTCAAGAGCTGGGTATTGGATGAGTTCAAGCAATAGTTAAATGAAATGAACGACTGCAATAGTTAGAAACGTACAGACGTGGCTTGTTCAAGCAATATAGGTGAATCCTGGAACTCACCACCATCATTTACAATCAAGAGTAGATACTGCGAACAAAAACTACCCTATATTAGTGATGTTGATTAACTAAGTAGAAATTAGAAAAAAAAATGTCATCAATTAGCACCTTCTCTGTTTAGAAGTCATCCACAACCACCAAGTCATACCTCAATTTCATACAAAACAACACCCATGTTCCATGAAAATGAAAATAATGATCAAGAAACTCAAGAAAAGGCACTAGAATGCACTATCAAGAAATCTAAAAAAAAGATCGAATCACACAGAACATAATACAAACTACATAATATCATATTTTCCATTTTATGCATTGTCGTTTGATATGATTTAATCATGTGTCAGGTCACTATTAAACATGATCAACAACAACTAACTTAAAATCTGCAACCAAATAATAAAATTTATCTTCCAAAAAGAACGGTGCCTAGAATTGGTGCCTTTTTGTGATGGCAAATTAGAAATTATTTTATCTTTCAAATTGCCATTAATTTAGTTTATCCTACTAACTAATGATTTAAGCAATAATGTCAACATAGTTGCCAAATATTTGATAGATTGTGAGGGTAATTATATCATTTCACTAGAGCTGACGTAAGAATTGAACCTTAGGGGGTGTTTGAAATTTAGGGAAGGTGTTTGAAATTTTGAAAACCGTAGAAGAGGCCAGTGAACTGTCAGAAACCTCAAGGGATTGAGGTTTCTAAAATTATCCCTTAGCTTTACGACCAGAGCTCATCAAAAGTTGCACTCCATATTAGTTACAAAAGAATTTCGTATTTAGATACTTCGAAATTGGGTTTGATTTTAAGAGTACAAATGGACTTCAAATATCTCGAGTTCCTAGCACCTCTCATGCTGCTCAGTGAGAAACGCAAAATGAAAACTATGCATCTTATATTGCATTAGTGGTCGTCTAAATTGGAATGCACATATCGCAGGCTGAAGGGCATTCACAGATACATTACCAATCTAGAACAAATATGTAACCACGGTTTTCTTTAATCCTGTTCCTTTTAATTTCCCAAGCACTCAGATTATTTTACCTTCGGCGCTCATTTTTGGCAGAAAAGATTTGATACATTCAGTCAAAAGATCGATTTGTCATCAAATAAGTAATGCTAACAATGTATTGTGGAACAGAAGATGCAATAACTAGCAAGAAAATAGGGGTAAATTACATGTTACTCCTCCCACGGTTTTGCATAATATCACATGACTTTTCTAAAATTTCAAAATAATCACATAGCTTTCATGTGATTTTTGTGTAAAGTGAAAAATAGATAGAAAGTATATTTAATTACGATGATTAGACATATGTGTTTTAAAAGGACGTGTGATAATATCATAATATCCAACTAATCCCTTTATGATTTACATAAATATCCACTTTACTCCTTATAATTTTTACATTTATCCACATAATCCCTCTATGATTTTGCACAAGACGACTAAATCATTGTTTAATTTAACATTTTAAGTAAAGACACGGCTAGTATTTCAACTAGCATCACTAACGATGCTATGTATACTCTTTTCTGTAAAATTTCCCATTTATACAAAACCATGGAGGTGCAAAGTGCATATTTTGAAATGTTAGGGACATTATATGACAATAGATGAAACCACGTAAAGGTTATTAATAATTTACCCAAGAAAAAATGACCTTTTTCAGTTCCCAAGTACTCGAGCGCTTAGTTTAGGCAGAAAAGATGTGACGCATTCAGTTAAAAAATCAATCTGTCAGCAAATAAGTAAAATGCATAATATGACTTCACATAAATAATAATGTACTGTGGAAGAGTAGATGAAAAAAACTTGCAAGTTAAAAAAATGAGCACCTCCTGTTGATTTACGCCAAAAAGGGGTAAAGAAGGGAGGAAAAAGAAACAAAATAATACTAAGCTTCCATGTGCTATTATAAAAGCAGAACTCTGATTTATAGATATGTACAACTATCATTCTCCATCATATTAATACACAGGAAACTTATGAAGAACAAGACAGCATGCACACCCCAGGACGATAAGCCCATGCAGGGGGCAAGCGTGCATACTTCTCCATTCCTGGCTGCTCATCAAAAGGACGTTCCATAACCTTCAATAATCTGCGAACCTCTTCGAAGTCGCCCATCTCAGCAGCATCAATGGCACTTTGGCATAAATAGTTCCTAAGAACGTACTTAGGATTTACAGAATTCATTGAGGCCTTCCTCTCCTCATCAGAGATACCACTAGCAGAAAGCTACAAAAATAAAAATGAAGGCTGTGAAACGCGCGATTCATACAACTTGAGAAGTTACAACATTTCAGCAGAAACAAACAGATACTTCAGTCACAAGCAGTGCACAACAAACAACAAACAACTTGAACAGCAACACAAAAAACTGGCATAATTCTAAAAAGTGGCCCTTGCTAAAGAAACATTCAAGAAATAAAAATCTTGAGCAATAATTTGTTCCCCGACCTAGGAGGCCACAACTTGGACACAAGAAGCCAGCTCCAGAGCCAAAGTACTCTTCACCTGGCTCTGCAGAGGTAAGGAACTACCTTGTTTATTCTCCTCAGGTTTACTTTTACAGAAGACTGTCATGTCACACCATTAAAAAGCAGATATGAACACAAGGTAAAAACAGTTCAAACAACGCCATACTCCCAAGAAGAGATGACATGAGTACCAAAAGCTACCAATGAGCTCTATGGTCAGTTCCAGCTTCAATTCCAAAGCTTGTATGTTATATTTGCTCCCATGTTAACAAATCAGTTTCATACAAATTTTCTAACATTTCATGGTATCATCACTTGCAGGTGAAAGAATATCAAAGTTACATCACATGACCATCAACCAATACCATGGCACAAAGATTCTTGTAAAACACTAGGTGCACAAAATATCAAGACGGGGGAATTTATTAAAGAACTACGTGTGAACAAAAGGTTAAACTTTTGCTGATTCTAAATTTCAGATAATTGATTCAACACATACATATGTTTCAAGCAACCCACAAGAGAATAAGCCAAACAGGAACATGGAAAACCTAGAGAAAATAGCACAACCAGATTCAAAAGCAACTTAGGATGAGTTGCCAAACAGAACTTGGTAAAGAGCCAGGTGAACCATAAATATGATTTTCGAGGAAGTCAACACAATAGGCAGACAGACAGACAGAGGGAAAAAGACACGAGGCAACAGAAGATTGGGGAGGAAAAAAATTGAGACTCCTCATAATTTCTTTACAGCATTAAGTTTGCTCCCCATTAAATTACAGCACAAATTTTATCTTAGTCAGTCTATCCGCGAAACCGACAGCTAAAAACATCATATTGTCTCAATGAATTCATAGGACAACTTGCTATCACCAATTTCACTCCTGAGCGACACTTGACTTAACGACTTGTGAAAATCTTCCCCTTCTGCTCGTCTACCCTCTTTGGATGTAGGAAAAGCTCTCCATCTAGTTGATGTGGTCATGATAGGGGTCAGCTATAATTGTTGGAGCCAACATATGAAATCAATGTATAAAAAGTTGAAATCCCATGTACATTCTTAGTGTGAAATTCGGCTAGTACTTATTTTACTCCAAACCATGCCTTCTCACTGCAACTCCATTTGTGCAAGATGCATGTATAGTAGTCTAGTCCATAAAAAAAATTGAAAAAAAAAATCCAGATGAATAAACAGTTGAATAGCATTTCGGCATGTTGTTTCTTCAATATATTTTCTTTTTGCCGCTCCTACAGCTAACTGTCCCTGACTTTTACAAATTAGCAGCCATATTTCAGGCCCAAAATTGGTACACAATTGCACAAAAATATCTCTATGGCAACACAGGAAAAGGCACCAACAAGCAACACAGAAGAAGAAAATTAATTTCAGACGAGAATAGGCATTGAAACATTTAAGTGACAAATTGAAGATGAGGCAATGAATCAGGTAACTGACATTACGCTCAAGGAGAATCACAATTCTTCAGGCAAAGCCCTACCATAACACGCTCTTAAGAGCAAAGGGACAAAAACATGTAGTTAATTAGACTACTAAATTTAATAAACTACTAGCAAATTCCCACGCACTATTAAGTATTTAATTCAATAAGCATGTCAGATGAAGAGATCACCAATATTAAATAGCAGCAAACCAGCTATAGTAATGAGATATTTGGAAGATTATGAGACTCTAGGACTTGAGGGTCCCAGGTTATAGACCCCTCTCCCCCTCCCCGCTTCTTAAATCCCGTCCCTCCACTGCTAGAAATTTGAAAAAAAAAATATATATATATATATATTTGGAAGATTAAATTCCATATGTAACACCCTATCGTTGTCTAAAATGGTGACAGTTACCATTCCAAACTACATTTGCCATCTATCAATATTCAAAGGAGAAATTTTCTTATCCCATGTCAAAAAAATCACATTTACCTCTTCAGTGTAATGATAAGTTCGCCAAATATCAAAAAATATGTAACCTTTGAATAGCATATGTGAGTTTCAATTAAACAGACAATACCTCTTCAATATAGGACTTCACCCAGCTGGTCCATGCCTCCTTCCGTTCTTTACCAATATCAAGCAGTACTGCCTTTAAAGGAATCAATAGCTCATCTTCAGGAATGGCAGGGTCAGCTTTAATATTTGAGAGCAACCGGAAGAAATTTGTATAGTCTACTTTATCAACGGCCATATTGTTAAGAAGTTTGCTGAGCAACTGTTTATTGTACTTTGGCAGGCCAAGTTTTTGAGTCATTATAGCCTGATAATCATCCATAAACTTGGTTCCATATCTGTAGCAAGTCATACCCAGAATGTCACAAAAAATTCTATAAAATTAACTTGAAAAACAAAAGCCATTAAAAGCACCTCTCCATAACATAATTTGACTCCTTATCAGTAATCAACTTGGCAGAAGATAAAGTCATAGCAAATTGGGCAATGTTCCACAGGGCAATATCAGGTTGATTTGCAAAACAGTATCTCCTCCCAGGAAGATCTGTTGTGTTTGGAGTATAACTTGGATCAAAAGCATCTAAGAAGCCAAAAGGACCATAGTCGATGGTAAGTCCCAGCACACTCATGTTGTCAGTATTCAAAACACCATGTGTGAAACCAACACCCTGCCACTTTGCAATCAAGGATGCTGTACGCTCAGAAACTTCCACAGCCCAAGCTGGTACATCAAACATTAGAAACTCTTAGTACCAAAATAAATAAATATGTGTGTAAGCTTTCTGTCTTTCTTCCTTTTTTTTGGGGGGGGGGGGGGGAGGGGCGTTGGGTGTTTAGAGAAGAAGAAGAGGGGATGGGTCAAAACTCGCTATCATATCACATATTTTGTCCTTTTAATTGCAATACTGAGAGAATATGGAAGGTAACCCCCCATGATAAAAGAAACTGGAAAAAACAAGCAGAATTCATGTAACAACCAACGTAGAATCTATCCCCAAACTTCATTCTTGTAAATAAGCAGACTGATTAGGAAAATCCTGTAGCCAAAAAGACACATGGTGCACGAAACCTGAGAAAGCAATGGTAACTGATCTCAAAACCTGCTTGGACTGGTCAACATAATCAGGCCAACCCTGTTCCCTGCAGGAACACTTCTACCAATCCTTAAGCTCCAAGAAAACCCACATGGAATATATCTTCTAGTCTCCAAAACCAAATTCGAAAATCTAGGAACCTTCTCATTTTCCTAGGTTAATTAGCAAGAACTAACAGCATGTATCCGTAGTTAAGTCCAGAATGAGACTCATAAGAAACATACAACCGGAAACTTGGACTGGCAAAATGAAAGCAACATATATCAAAAAATCATGCCCAAAGGATACTGAATTTAACACCTATTATCACTTATATACTGCCACTAATTATGTAAATTGAATGCCAACCTGCATACTTGTTTGAGGTTAGATCCACCACTTCATTGTCTTCCTCCCCGGTTTTAAAAGATACACTTTCGCTCTTACTCATATTCTCTAAATGGGGATAATGATGCTTAATGGTGTAGTCTGCCAAAGTACGAACAATATCAAGATCCTCTTTTCCTCTAGAAGCATGTATTTGGTATGAACCGAAGCGAAGGAAAGATTGAGCTACTCTGCAAACAATTGCACCAGGTTTCTTCCTTTGGATTTCCACTGCACAGACACAGAAATAAAAACTAATAATTCGCAAATTAAACCAATAAAACATGACAGATGAAGAAATATTAAATTGTGGTGGCATCAAGTTAAATCAAGTTACAGCCCTACCCCTAAGCAATGCATGCAGAAAAGTTCAAATTCTCATTCCGGTATCAACCTAGTGTTGTAAAATCAAGACTGTGCTTAAAAAAACATGCTATATTTGGTTAAAGTCAACAAGATCATACAGAAATTTAAGACCAAGACCATTGGAATAACATGCAAACACATCAAACATTGGAAACTCCTTTATTTTTTGAATTACTAACATGGGGCTGTAATGGAATATCAAACTCAGAAAAAACACGTTAAAAACATAAAAGCTAGAACAGATATCAAGCTCAAAAAAACCGCATGAAAAAACCATGACTGAAGAACATACTCATAGAACATGTCTCGGGTGACAAATTTTCCAGTTGTCACAAGACAAAGAGCACGTGTTGTGGGTATTCCAGAAAATACATTGCTTCACTACAAAGAAATTCCCGTATACTACTTCGTAAAACTGCAAGACCATCTGCAAATCGGCTGTATGGTGTTTTTCCAGCACCTTTGAGCTGCAACTCCCACCTTTCTGACTTTGAGTTAAGAAGCTCCCCAAGAGTTATTGCCCTGCCATCACCTAACTGACCAGCCCACATTCCAAACTGGTGTCCTCCATAGCATTGAGCATAAGAAACCCTATAGGAGTGACATGCTGAAATGTTAATCAAGCACCATAGAGGACCTCTAGGATGTATAAGCCAAAGACGTGACACTTACCCTCCAACCAAGGGAGAAGCTCCGGAAAATATCTGCGCAAAATCAGGTCTTTCAAACCTGAAACAACAAATATGTTTAGGAAGATGACATTAAGACATCAATGAGAAAGAGAAGAGCCGAACATCAAGATCCAGACAGAAAAAGAGAGAACTAAAAGGAAGTAACCACATCTTAGTAGTATTATGCATATTTTCTTCCAGGAAACAATTCAACTCTATCTGACCTAACTCAGACAAGAAATACCATACACAAACTTCCAAATCAGCTACATTATCATTTAAAATTAGGAACCACCTCCTGATTCTTGTGATAATTTTGAAAATACCAAGCAATGGGAAAAAAGCACATCCTGAAATAACTGCGCTAACAAAAAGGCAGGGAAACTGCAGGCCCACCATGTGCTTAAAATAGCATTGCAGGTTTTGGCAGAGAGCAGAAGAATCCTTGTTCATTACTTCATTATAATAAACTTATATTGCCAGCTTCAGGATGCAGACGAGAAAAAGAGCCAGATATGTTCTACATCACAACCTAGTGAATCTAGCTCACCACAAACAGCTATTGTACATTCAAGATCATCCAACATAAAGTTGATGATAAAGTCAAATAATAGAACCTCAAAAGAGCCACAATGATGAATGTACTCAAGAACTTAAAGCTGTTATGCAAGAGATCCCAACCATTATAAGCTTTATGAAGAAAACTCCTTTTCCACTACTAATGAGGAAATACTGTTAGCCTTTTCCACTACTGCAGCAGATTTATGCAGACAGACAGGAAAAGAGTCTCATTTCATACAATGGACCTAAATCCCCATTTTTCACATAACTCCAAAACGCAAAAGCCAATTATTGCTACACCATAGCAAAGCATCTTTGCCTTAGAGATTGTATGTCCAGACTCCTCCTTAGATTGGTCATCACATTCACCAATTGAATAATAATAAAAAAGACTTGCCAGATAAAGTAGAAAAAGATCGAGAGTGCATTTCACCAGTAAGTAGTGAAGCAACAAATTTCCCATAAGGAGAACCTTTTTCCTCCAACTAAAAAAAACCGCCTGATACATTCCTCAAATCAATAACAATGTCAGTTGTTTAAAGAGGCTTTTAAAGTTACACCATGCACACATCTAAGTTGTACCCCAAAGATGTACATAACACATGAAACAAACTCGCATACTCACTCTTTAGGAATCCAAGTCAAGTGATTCAGCAACTGATTCTGACCATGCAACGAGTTGAGGGTTCTCCACTTCAGCTGACGGTGATACTTTTGTATAACAAGCATGTAATACCTATATATCAAATGCAAAGTCAATTGAAAAACATCAATCAAATGCCAATATCCCATAAAAAGCCAATCCTGCAAGACCACTATGTATTATGCATTCACTATTTGCTTCCAACATCAACATTTACTACCCTACTGCAGGAATTAGCTACAAACTAAAAAAGCTAAGTGAAATTCTGAAAAGGGTGAGTAATCCAGCAAAATGGCCCTATTTTATCAAGTTGCAGAGCTGACATTAACGTTGAAAACATCAATTATTGTCAATACATTAAAGGTTAACCCTCCAAAAACTGCCAAGAGTATGCTTTTAGTATATGCTGCCCAACATTAACAGATATCCCTACATCAGAATTAGTTGATGCACAAAACCTTGGAATAAATTTGTGAAAAGGGTAGTTAATCCACCTTGGTGTAATTCTGTGCAGTAATTCTGTGCTATTGCTAATATAGAAGGCAATTACACCTACATTTTTGCACAAAATGTGCACATTTAAGTTCAGATTGAACTAAACGTTCTACAAAGATCAACTAAAATGCCCTTTACAATAGAAAGGTCAAAATTGTTCCCTCTTTTATTAATGAGGCAGCCAAGCGCCTGCTTTTTCAGTAATTTTCCTTAAATTAAAGCACACAATTTCCTTACCACTTAATATAGTTAAATCCCATTAGCTACAAAAAAGGCCCATTAAACCCTATCCATAAAATTCACTCAAAGAAAAGATAAAAAACAGAAAAATATTACATCATTCAGAGAAGTAACAAATTAAACGAGTAATGGCAAGATATCCAATCAGTCCATTTCCACACTCCATATAAATTCAGCAAACCCCAAAAAGAAGAAAAAGATAAACATTTTGCATAAATTAAGAAAATATAAGCACAAAAAAAACTTAAAAAAAAAAAACTAACCTCTGCTTGGCATAATATCAGTTCGGGGGTCACCAGGGGAGCTCTCGAACAAATGAATGATCCCAATTAAGTTCCTCCAGCTTCAATTTCACCCCTTTATTTTTACTAACATTATTAATACCATCATGATTTCCACCATGATTATTGGGAATTCAAGCTCTGATTTCTGAGATCATCGGCGATGGAATCAACGGCGTGCGATTGACGGAGAATCCATAGCAGAAGAAGAAGAACGAGGAAAGAAATTGGAGTAGTGGCGTTGCCTGTGATTTGGAGAAGATGGAAGGGCAAAAATGGAATCTTGGTTTGGCTAAGAGAGAAGAGCGGAGATTGAAGAAGAAGGCGGTGGTGGTGGAAGAAGAAGAAGCTGATGAAATGTAGGAAAGCATTTTTTTTTTCGTTTTTATTTTTATTTTGTGGTTTTTTTTTTGAGATTTTTGGTTTTAATTTTTCTGCAAGCGGGCCGCCGCTTTTGGTTGTTGTGTCTTTGTTGCTTTGGATTGCGACACGTGTTTATGACAAGTGTGTTTGTTTGACTAGTTTTTTTTTTTTTTTTTGGGTCAATTGTTTTGGTTGGTTTTGGAAAAGGGATAATATGAGAAACCTCCCCTGATATTACCAGGCATCTATGAGGTTTTGAAAATATCATTTACCTCTTCTAATAATTGCAAAAAGATTATGTCAACTCTTACTTGACACATAATTTATATATTAAATAAATATAGCTCAAAAAATTAAAAAAAGAAACAAAAACCACTTAGTTCTGTTTTTCCTTTCTCCAACATTCTCTCTTACTTATTTTTTTATGACTATATGATTTTTATGTGTAATTTATTGTAAATTGAATTTTATTGATCTTTTACTTTTTGTGATTGTGATAGAATGGGGGTATAATTTTGCAGTTTATTTTGAGTTAATTTTTATAATGATCAGTACAATTTAAAATTTTGGGTACGGGTTGAGATGAAGTTGAAAAAAATCTATAACATTAATAAGAAATAGGTTTTAAGCATATAGAGTTAAATTGTTGCAGTGTATTTGTTTGCAAATCTCTTTTTTCTTTTTCAGATTTATATTTTTACGGATTATAGCATTATGCCGTGATAGTACTACTTGAGATTATTTTTTAGGTGGTGGTTTTCTTGAAATAAACAAAGTGGCTTAGGAGGATTTTTATTTAGCGAGCAAAAGGGTAGTTTAGGGTTTTTCAAAATTTTATTACATAAATAACAATAGTAAATGAGGTAAATGATACTTTTAAAATCTTAGGGATGTTAGGTAATATTAAGAGAAACCTTAGCGGAGGTTTATAATATTATCCCCTTTGGAAAAATGTAGATGTTTTATGACAAATTGAAATTGGCCTTTATGGAGAAAGAATGAAATTAGTGAACTTGTTTTCAAATGCGTGCTTTTCTTTGTAATTTTTTTTGGCAAAAATTTGGGTGAAGCCGATCTACGAACCCACCTATGGATCAAGTGGAGTAAAATCTGCCACATCATCATAATGATTAAAATATTTAGAAACTCTATCGCACAACATTGGGAAACTCCTTAACTTTCGGCATCTCTTCTCAATTCTTTTACTTTTCTTTTATTTCCTTTTGAAATTCTAGAGCAAAGAAACTTCTAGTGGCAACAATTTTCCGAGATAAGGTTTCTTTCTACTTTGTTCACTTCATCTTACCCATTTAACAAGATCTACAAAACCCCTCAATTGTTACCTTTTAATTTTTGCTTTTGTTTGGCTTGTACTTTTGGGTGTAATTTTGCTTAGATTTTGATTTTGTGAAAAATAGGGGAAGAAGAAATGGAAGAAGAAGGGCACGACGGAGAATTTGGTGGAGATTCACGAAAACAAAGTGGGTCTCGGCACTAGATGCAAGAGAAGGAAGCAGTGGGAAGGGAGATGCAGGGAGGACTAAGGAAAGAGGGGTAAATACAAAAAACTCCTTGTAATTTATCGAATGTTCAATTTAACTTTCTCTGATTTGGAATCTTATACTATACCTCCCTGTGGTTTCGACTAGATTAAAAATTGAACAAAAAGCATCCAATCTAACGGTTGTCCATGAAATATTGATAGTGCCCCTATATAACTGAATGCATCAGGATAATTTTTCAGTATTCTTGGACTTGAAATTTGAAGAATCGAGAGAGATAGAGAGAAAGTGAAAGCAAGAAAAAACCCCTAAATTTGAAATTTCCCAAATTCTTTCAAGAATCAGCGGAGAATTCTAACAAAATAGGAGGTCAATTGCAAGGAAAATTCATCCTAGTGCTTGTGGCTGATATCTCAAACCCCTTAACATTCCTCTGATTCAACGATTTTCACTTAGCATTCCTTCCACAATTACATAACTTGCATTGATATCTCAAATCCCTATTTCCGCTACCACTTCAATAGCTTGAGGAAGATATTTTAGAATGACATCTAATCCCCAAATGAGATTCTAAAATCAACAATTTCACTCCTAATCCCTTATCGTTGTATCTTCAATCCTAGAAAGGGGAAGGATTTGGAGACTGATTTGAAAATTAAGGGAATAAGGATTTGGAACCACCCTTCCTCTATCTTTCTCAGCTTTAATCTCCATATTAAGGGGTATTTTCGGCAAGTGCAAGCATTCTTTTCTCTTAAACATTATTTATTGCAAGTCTTACTCTCACTAAAAAGCGTGTACCCTTACATACCATTAGATTGGAACTTCTTTCCATCCAATTTTCAATTTAATCGAAACCAGAGGGAACTATAGTGTAGATTTTCAAACCTAAGGGAGTTAAATTGAACATTCAAACCACAGGGAGTTTTTTGGTATATTTCCCAAAGGAGAGGCAGTGTCAATACTTATATATTTAGAAATCAAGGAATTTTGCTTTCTTACCATGCTCAAACTCTCTCTCCTCTCCTATTGGTGTATTATTTTTGTACTGAAGAGTGAAGTTGGAAACTTTCTTGAAAAAATCAAATCATGTCAACGAAATCAAGAATTTCTCTTTCTTCGCTTGGACCAAATGGGAAATCAAAAGAATTTGCGAAACAAACAATGGAGAAGCATAGGGAAACTTCAAGAGTTTTCAACTAAGAATCTAATAAAGCGACTCAAATTGGTTGTAAAAATCTAGATTTATTTGTTTTTGCCTGGTTTTTTTTTATGTTGGGTATATGTTTGTTTTGGAAAATGTAGCAATAGGTAGAAAGATTGTGATGAAAATTGAAGAATGGTTGGGGAAGTTCATTGACTGAAAGTTACTGTGAATGACTAGATGTAACTATATGTAAGTGTGTGTTTTGAGGAAGGAGGAAGAGGTTAATGACGACGTGACAAATTTTGGATCACTTGGTCTATGAGTTGGGGCTGTAGACCGGGTCTACCCAAATATTTGCCATCTTTTTTTACCTCCATTTTGATAAAGTTATTGTTCAGTGATAATTGAAGATACAACATTTAAAAAGAAAAAAAGATACAACAAGGTGAAGTCTTATAAGAATTATGTGTAATATTTATGAATTATTAGCATAATGATTGTGAAATTGAATGTGTGTATGGGTTGTGAAAATGAACATAGAATGCATTTGTTTAGGTGAATTGAACATTAGTAGATTGATATGTGAGTTATAAGCGTCATATATTTTTTATGCATTTGTTTCGATTAGTTGGAAGGGTTTTTTATCTTTTTATTAGAAGATACATATTATGTTAAATTGCATAAAATTAGTTTTTGTTATAGTCAAATACAATCTAAATCACAATTTTTTTCTATTCTCGAGAGACTCTAAAAAGAAAATTTTAAGGAAATTATATGAATTTCACAATAATTTATTATTTCATATTTTCAAGTGTTAATTGCACTAAATCTCCTGAACTTTACCCTTCACCCCTTCTATTCATTAAATATATACTTTGTTCCTTGTTTGATTTTTTAGAACAAAAGTGCCCTTGATATATTATTTTATTTTTCTTTATTTATTCATTCTTTTGTTTTTCTTTTCTACTAGTTTCTTTAAATTCTATTTCTATTTTTTTCATTTATCTCATATTGCTATATCCTTCATTTTTCTATTAGTATTACTAAGTGCATAGGAAAGGGGAGAATTGAACTCATTACGATTTGTTTATTAATCATCTTTGCTAGAAATAATTAATTAATTATAAGCTCTAGGTGTACTAATTTTAAATACTATGTGAAATATTACTTATTAAGATAGCTCTCCATTACTTAAATAGTGATAAGCAGGGTTGATTTGAGTCATCATTTTGATCACATTTTCATTCTTTTGCAAACTACATATTTTATTTTATCTTTTTCTAGCCTTTTCACCCTTCAATCTTACTCATCAATGGCATTTTTCAATTTCAAATTCATTATTAAAATTGGTTTAAAATACTCCTGGACAATTCCGAACCCTCGCCCCATTATTTTAAATTTACACCCCCAAATGTCAGAATTCATGTGCAATTATTTCTATATAAAACTTATCATATAAAAACATAAATTTGTAATGCATACAAATTTGTAAATTCAAAAGTAAAAGGTTAATAAGTTTGTTGGATTTCAAGAAAACATGACTCAGTAACAATTATAATGATTGCAATCGTTTTTTCCATGTTAATTACTAATCCAACCTCGATTTTTGGCAAAGGTAACTTTACTTGAAAATTATCACAACCATCATTGTGTAATTCTTCGCAATCTTCTTTGTTTGTTGTCTCTTTTTTTGTCAACACAAATAGATAACGCATGATAGGGATTCAGTGCAAATCTTTGGTTATCTAATCACCTACCATCTATATGGAACGCTCTTTTGTTTGCACAACATACTTTTCTCGCTTTTTCTTTCTCTTTGATCTTATCTTATTTTGTCTCTTTCTTCTAAGGTTAGGCAGTACACACACATAACATCCTTCTCTTTGTCAGTACTCCTCTCCAATATTATATGCAAAATCTCATTCTCATCTAATATTTTCGATCTTTATTTCTCTTACTGTTGTTTGGTCTTCCATTCTTCTCTTTGTTGTCTTCATCATTTCTTTCTTTTGTCTAGTGCTAATACAACTAAGCTTTATATTACTTTCTGATCAAATATGGAGCTTCAAATGCTATGGGATTTTCGCATCTAAATAAAAGAACCACCACAGGTTACCCAACATTGGTAACTCTATGGCTCTGCCCCTCCTTACTTGTTTTAGGCACAAAGTTTAATTAAGCCCTAAAGATTAGAGTTAATTTGTAGCATACTAAGCTAATTTAACTGAAGCAACCGAACTTGATGTTTCAAAGATAATAAACTGAAAGTCCAACATAAAATGAAGGATAAAATTGGCAGAAATAAGGGAAGAAAATGATTAAGAGAGAAGAAATATAATAACAAGGAGAAAGGAATTGATCAAATGAGCTGAATCGGTCTACTAAAGCGAAAACAAATTAATAATCATAATAATGAATAATGAGTCATACAAGTCTTATAAAGAAGAATAGAGTTACAATAGGCACATTACTAACTCTAACGATAGTCTAATCCAATTTCCCCATATGTCACTTTTCAAAACTTCTAACTAACTGATAAATACTCTACCAAATGATGACATCCCGTTAAAGCTCTGTTGCTAATAAGGTTATATGATAAATGCTATAGAGTTGAATTAAATCCAAAAACTCATATTAACTTGCTATAAGAAAATATTTCTATATAATAACAAAGTAATTGAGCAACAATCAATATCAATATCTCATGAATAATAAATTAAGAATTTAGAAAGTATAAAGGATGGAAATGGTAGAATTAAGAGAGGAATTGTTCAAGAGGTAGGAAAATACAAAAGGAAAGGGAAGAAGAAAGAAAAATGCTCATAAGTGTAGCTTTCACTCATTCAATTTATTGAAATATTTTTGGATGCTAGAAATGAGAAAGAACTCCGTGTTTTATAGCTGAATTTGGTTAACTAACTATTGTAACTCATCCATGGACAACAATATCTAAACCAATAAAATTCTATCCATTCCTAAAAATATACACTATAATTACTAGTATGACAATCCACCCCCTTAGACTATCCTCATCCTCAAGGATGTCGGCAAATTTTAGGATCTCAAACCAAATCCGTTAACTGATAGTTCAATCTTGTTAGCAATTATGCACTGTAGCCATGGAAACAAGTCTACTAGTTACTCTAAGATTGTTGTTGTCTCTAATATCAATGAAGAAGAGTAACTTCCTTTTAGTTAGTAGGTAGAAATTGTTAATTAATCCATAGCTACTTCTTCATAATTTGGTATTGTACTGACTATTTGTAAGTAATTCCAAGTCCCAAAATTTGTCTTATTCACAAGTTTATAAAGGTTTTTTAAAGATAAACTTGATATCTCTTCTGTTATACTTACCATTAGATTTTCTCACAATGCATGCATGGCAGTAACTAGTGGCTTGTTTCTAACTTTGTTAATTATCACTAAAGTGCACAAGAGTAACTTCCTTTTAGTTAGCAAGTAGAAATTGTTAATTAGTCCATAAGTGCTTCTTCACTATTTAATATTATACTGACCATTCATAAATGGATGCAAATCCCAACAATTATCTTATTCACATGTGTATAGAGGCTCCTTAAATATAAATTTGGTATCTTTATTGTTATACTCACTTTTAAGTTCTAAACTTCTATTGTGCATGTGATTCCATTACATTTTTTTATAATATAAGCAGGTAGCAGCTAGTAGCTTGTTTTCTAACATTGTTAATTATCACTAAAATTATCCTCATTCTTAGAATAGGCCAACAAAGTTTGTGGATAGTTTGTATCCCCTTACATTTCCTTCTTTATAGGAATTTATTCTACTCCTTTAACTAAGTACTTCATATTCCAAAATCTAGTGAAGGCCCTTTCTTGTCTAACACACATAACCTTAATTCTATCTTACTTGCAGTTAACCATCTCAATATCAAATTTCTACAATATCTCATATTCGACACTGATTGTTATTTAATTCTTCCTCAAATTGAAGACTAATACTAGTTTTCTTTTTCGTGTAAAATTGTGACCATCTAGTGAACAAATTAATTTTAAAATCTAGACCACCTCAAACTTTAGAAACAAATCAATTATAGTTGTCTCTCTATGATAAAAATAACTGCTGCATTTTTTCTATCCAAATTGAAGGCAAATATTGGATTTTCTAACATCAATCTTTTTCCCAAATTTTAGTACCGCAACAATATCTAAAATTCCAACAATGCTCGACATGAGAATCTCAATAACATGTTGCTTCTCAATTTTATATTCACAATTTCTTAGAATGATTCCATATTCAAAATCTTTAGAGCTCTTCTTTATCCCTATTTAGAGTCACTTGGATGAAATATCATATTGGCAATTATCCCATCATTCATATTTGTGTAGCAATTTCCTTTATTATCTACTTTTGTCATATAGCCAACATAATTTTTTCTTTAATAGCATATGAGTTTAGATAATACAAACCAAATGCAAATATTGAAAACTTTTCTCTTAATGTCAAATCCATTGGAGTAACAAGTAAAATTACTTGGTTAGAAGGCATATAGTAAAATCACCAACATTTTGATTATGTCTCCTCTCCAGCCTAAATTACTTTGAGACATTTTATCAAACATATGACTACCTTTAGTTTGATCCTCTAAGCCAATATCTATATCCCTAAATTCAACTTTTATACCTATATCTTTCTACTTTATTTATTCTTTAATTAGTACAAGAAGAGCAAAATCAAATTTCTGAATGATCAATAAATCATTAGTTTTCTTATTTGATAAAAATTATCTTTCCAAAGATACATCCGATAACAAAAATCCAGTTCGCAACTCCCAATATGATAGAATTTTGTTGAGATAATTTATCAAAAACCTTAGCTATTTCCTGTTTTGTTAGGTCGTCTGTAGTTAAGATAACTTTATCTTCCATCAATTCATCTCTAATTGAAGCTAATTTGTGATTTGTTTCTTCAATAGTTCCTTAATTTCTCCACTATCAACTACATATCCACATTCCATAGTACCAGTCTTTGTAGAGTTGAACTTTTCCATTACAGCTTCTTTTATTTTTGCATGGAGATAAGTTTCATATAAAATCCGAGATAGGTTCCTAAATTCCTTTAGCTTCATCTGGATCTTTAAATCAAGGCCAAAAGCAAAGTTATTAATAAATTACTTCTTACTCAATTCTGGTTTTAAAGCTAGCATCTTAGACCTCCGATTACCATATATTTTTAAAGTACTTTGTTATTGAAATTATTTGTTTAGACCTTTTGTCTTCTATCAATATATAGTTCATCATTATAGAAATCTCTTTTAGGGTTTTCATACTGATTTTTTAAAAATAATATTTGTGATCAAAAAATAAGATGATGGTGATAGAAAAAATAAAGTTTTAAAATGAAGGAAAGTTTAGGAAAAGAATTTATCAGTTTTAATTAACTATATTCCAAGTTGAATGTAGCTACTCTAATACCACTGTCATGGAATTTGATTGAATCCATATATTTGGAGCAACTTGTATATAATAGCAAACTAATTAAACAGCAATCAATATTTTAAAGTGCTAATAGATTTATTTTTGTTTTTAATTGAATAAATTAAAATAACCATAGCTGTTTTAGATTGGAAAATATTAGATAGTTTAAAATTTTACAAGTTTTCTAGAGTATGTCTTTTTGTTTTACTTGGTTGTTACAAGGGAAGTTGTTTTTGAAGTCCTATAAACTATTGATCAATCTATAAAATTAAGTTATGGATATCAGTATATAGAAAATGAATTATCTTCCTTCAATAGTCTAATGACTTCATTGCAAGTGTATTGAAATAAAGGACATATGGCCAAGGAAATTCCTCCATTTCAAGTACTTGAGTAATCCGTGAATAAGTGGTAGATTGTGTTTTCAAATATTACAAACCAATTTTTGGCAAAGTTCAAGATAGTATTAAGAATAAACTTTAGTAGTTCCTCTAAAGGTAGAATTTAAATAGATTTTGCCAATTTACATTAGTATTACAATTTGATAAAGACAACAAACTATTGTTATAAATTTTCCTTGCAATATAATAGAATAGAAAATATAAGAAAAATGATGGTTTAGACTATGTCTTACTATATACATAACTTGAGAAAATCTTATATTCTAAAAATCTTTGTCATCTTGTCAATAAAATTATCTCTTTTTAGATAATTACCAAAAATTGTTCATTGCTATCAAAATACTAACAATTTAAACATTATCATTTTCAAAACTCTTTGAAAATTAAGTTTGAAATATAATACCAATTTCTATGAAATTTTTTCTATAAATAGCTATATATGTATATATATTTTGTTTTCTAACTATAATTTTTCTCATTAGCACACCCATAGAGTGTGGCTTGACTCGTAGTATAGATAGAAAACTAGTATTAGTTGATTGCATTGGATAATTTTTCTTAGCAAGGAAAGATTATTTTTGAGAATATATTCTAATGTAATCAAAATGTCATGATTTGTTCAAGTTATTCTTTAAAATTGATTCCATCTTCTGATTCAAAATTTTTGTATCATATAATTATGCGAATTTAATATATAAGATAAATCTATTTAGAATTCATTTTCTTTTGAAATCATGAAAGCATGAAATTCATGATTGAATCAAAATTAATAGAAAACATTAATACCAAATTTTATGTATATTTATTATATGATTCATTATTACTTTTAATTTATAAGATTCCTTTTCATATATAAATTGTAATCAATGTAGTCTCACAAACTATCGTTTGGTAAATTTTTATAATAGAATATTGACTTATATGACCAAAGCATAACTTACCATTTTTTTAAATAGTGATAAGGTGCTACATAAGTTAAAAAACACAATTTCAACTTATCTCATCTAAATGAATTTTAGGAACAACAAAAATTGTAATGACTTTTTATATATTTATTTACAATATACCTAGTAAAAGTATTTTAAGACTAAGAGTTATGAGAAGCAAAGAATGTGCTACCTAGTTATTAGATGTAAAGAAAATTGTGATCCTTTGAGATAAATTATTACTAGCTACTGAGAACTTATCTATATAAGTGGACAATTGATATGGTTTGGACTAGTATTTGGTGTGAGGATAATAAATGAGTATCTAGCTGCTTTTTTTAATCAAATATCTCAACCAAAACTAGTATTGAATATCATAATATATTCTATGTCTACACCAATTCTTTAATTTCTCAATATTTTGCGAGATTAGCAGGAATCTTATCCCCACAAAGTGAACTTAGAAAAATTTGCTGTCCCTTTACCAATTCTGTATTGACTCTGTTTTTGAACTTGATAAATTGTGCATTAATGTCACTTTCCTTTATTTGAAAGTACCTTATTGGCTGCATATTCTTGTCCAATATTTTCAATAAAACAATACATAACAAACAATACGGGCTATTTTATTTTGTACTATTATAATGGCAAGGATTAATTTGTAATGCAGTATAGTTCTCCATTGTTTTGGTCCATCAATATTATTGAGTACCTTATATTAGATAGGCATAATACTTTATAGCATTGCAAGTGTTTATTCCACAATAAAGTCAATTTACACATAATTCTTACATAATGACATGAGTTTAAATAAAGCCTTCCATGTGGACTTATCTAGAACAATACCTTGCTTCCAATTTCAATTTCTTACACAAAAATCAAAGCATTGATTGATTTGTTATTCCAATTTCCACTGTCCTCTACGCTTTTTCCCATTCCTATTCCTATTTCCAAAATCCAAATACCACGTTATTTTTCAAGAATTTTGTAGTAGTTCTGATAGGAATGCTACTTGATTATTCATTCAAAAGTTGCATGCTTTATGAATCCCCAAATTTATGGATGTCAACTTTAATTTGAAATTCTTCTCCAGCATGTGTATCAATTACTATCAACCTAATCTCATTCAAATATAGTCCAAAATGCTCATCACCATCACCGACAATCTTCTAAATAGCATCAACTTCTCGTGGACCATTTATGGTGTCGATGTCCTCCCTATTAATCTTGTAAAGTATCGATTTGTTATGGATAACAAGACCATATGGAATCTTCATGAATACACCATCTAACTGGAACTTTAGGATTGGCATCTTACTCCTGTCAATTGCTTTCAATCCAACCAATTTTTCCTCCAACATATCATATATTGAGACCAAAAATATTTTGCATGGTGATGTAACATGGAACAACATAGAGGAAATCTAAATTACTCCATCGGCTATGTACTTTAATTGTATAAAACCCATAAGACATAATTAAAGCATTTTCTCTTGAAATCTACTCAACCATCAAGTCCATATGGATTTTAGGGGCAATTCCTTTATCCTAATTTATAGTAATTTTTTTGAGTGGGGATATAACTCATTCATTGTTAGCATTTGATTCTGTACTTATAAACACTCTAACGCCATCCAACTAGTTTAGAGGAAGGGCATTCTTTTTTATTTTTTTAATAACAAACATAATTTTATTGCCATGAATATGCATTAATGACTAAAAATACATAAAGATTAGAAAATCATGCAACAATTTTTAAAAAAATAAAAACCATAAAAGTAATATTGTAACCTCCAAAGCATATTCAATCCATATGAATTGTTCCAACCCAACAAACTTGTGCATGCCTTCTAACAGTTATATATGATTAAAATATTTTCTAATCCAAAGAGAAAAATAGATCTAACCTAATCGACGTGAGAAATTATAGATCTATAAAATCTTAGTTCTAATAGAAAAATGGTAAAAAAATAACAAAACTCTTACAAAAAAATTTTTAGGAAAGAGTAAAACTATACAAGAACAATTTCAAATAGAAGAAACTATCAGTAGAAAACTCTAATAGAGACTTTATTCAAACAAAAAAAATGAGAGATTGCTCCTCTCATGGGGAAAGACTAACAAAAAAAATTTGATCTTATGAGAGAGTTGAAAGAAGTTTTGGTTGGAGATATGTTTAGAGAGAGTGAGGAGAAAATTGGTTTTAAAGAGAAAAAAAAAGTATTTTACTTGAACCTATACATTCAAAAAAACATATAATGTGATACTATTTAAAATATTAATTAGGTGATCTATCATAGTTCCACTTGATTAAATCACATCTCTTATTACTAAATTTAAAAAACTTTCCATTTGGATTGGCCTATTTTTGAAAAATAAGTTTTTTAAATACAGTGCTATAGTACTACATAAACAAAAACAACTCAAAAAATCTCAAAAAAAGTTTTGCATATACACTGTTATAGTAAAATATTTAAAAAAACACACCCAAAAGCAGCTAATCCAAACATATTTAATTAATCAAGATGCCAAATGGTTTAATAATTGTCATTAATTTGATCTATAAATCTATGCATACATACTTGCTAATAAATCAATGCATACATACTTTCAAAAGAATCATTTGAAAATAAAATAATAATTCAAACTATATATACACACACACACACCTTTATCAACCAATTTAATAATTGACATAGTTAATGTCATTAAAAAATTCTTTCTCTTTGACTAATTTTTTCATGATAAATTCATGTTTGCATTATAATTTAAAACTAGAACTCTATACTGAATAGTTAGAAGGGTTTAGTGATGTTGGTAGAGGTCAAAAGAAAATTATCCTATACCTATATGCAACACAATCATGAAAATGTAAACTAAAAACTATAAATTTGGATGTAAAATAAATATAAATTTTCTATTATAGAATATAATGTAGCTATAAATGAGAAGTTTAATTAAAATAGGAAAACAATATTCTTGTTCAATTTTGAGTTTGGTATTGACCAAACTTGAATCATCTCTCTAATTTGATCCATGCTTTTGTATTTATTCATAAATCTCATGATAAACTGATTTGCACAATAAATAATGATCTCACTCTCAATTGCTAATAACTTATTTGTATTATCTCTATATCTTAATGGCATTAGAAATGCTTCTTTGGCTAGTGATAACTATAACAAACTTGCATAGACAACAATTTGTTACGTTTAAATTGATCCAAACTTGTTCACCAACATATTGTTATAATACTATTTTATACAAGCAAACATTAGCTCACTATTTTAAATATTTACGGTCTCTGGGTAGAACCTCCTAATGTAATGTAATTTTGAGACAGTATGGGACAAGCTACATTCAACTATTTGTACTATGTCCTTGTTTTAGTTAATGTGTATACTTTTTAAGTTTTAACCCAAAATACTCATTTTTTAAGTTATATTTTGTTTTCATTTATATAGATTGTCATGGAAGTGATTGACATGGATTTAATTGGAAGGAGTTCACAAACACTTCATTGCTGGTAATCCTAAAACTCCAGTTTTATGGATGTATTAACGAAATAAGATGGCATATGCTATAGCAATATGTACAATCAGTCGGTTTATCTTAATTTAGCAAATAAGTTGTACTATTCATGTAATCCGGGTAAAATTCTTTACTACAACATGTTGCCGACAAAGGATGAGTTTCCATTCATAAATCTCATAATAATAGATATAGATACAGTGGAACCTATCACAAGTCAAAGTTCTAAAGAACCTAAATTGCGATGTAAACCATTTCTTAAACCTAATCAAGTAGGACTTGTTTCGTTAATTTATCCCAAAAAGATACTCTTCAAAATTATTTTTTTATGTTATAACTGTAGAGAGAACATAGCAATTATACAGATTATCAAAATAATTTAAGATAGGGTATATGTTGTATGAGACCAATTTAAGTTTTTCAGGGTAATATATATTGTTTTGTAAATTAGCCCCAACATTGTAAATTTTGTGATATTCCTATAATAGAACGATAGCTACCGATGCTTTGGTGATTGTATTTTTTATAAATTTTATATTAATGATTGAATTTATTATGCAAGTAGTGCAACATTCAAATAACTTTTCATTTCTTTTTGGAGTTTTTGAAGGTTTAGAATGAAGTTAGAACTAGCATTCTTATTTGTGCAATGCATAGGCTAAAACTTTAAACTAAATCATTGAAATTATTTTATTGAAAAAAACTGCATGAAAAAAAAAATCCAAATGAGTATCAATTTTTAGCAAAAATAACTTATTTTTAATATTTTAAATAAAACACCTAAGATAGACTAAGAAAATTATGATAGAAAGAAAAAACAAATCAAAATTTGCACTAAATTTGCTACAATTTTGATCAAGTAGTTATATTGATACATTTTTTATGCTCATATATTTACATCTCCTGAAATTGACCTAAACTATATGAAAATTAAGGTGATTAAGGTGTGTAAATGTTAAATAAGGTATGAAAATATCAATTTTCTTCATGTTTTAATATTTTCTTTCATAATTAATAGTTTGAATCTTGTTGTCTACTATGTATTTTTGGTAAGATATACAAATTTAAGTTAGAGTTACCATATTAGGAATGAAATTTATAAAGTAAAGCAATTTAAATTGATTAGATATTTATTGTTGTTTTTACATTTTGTTATTTTATGTACTAATGGTCTTTTTTTTTAATTTGGTTGTCTATCAAATTTTGTTGGTTCTCAAATTTTATGTACTTAATTTCTAAGTCCAAGTTTTTCTTTTTAAAGAAAAGAAGCTATTCTCAGTCCAATTTAATGATCATCCTTTTGCTTTTCCACATGTCATCACTTGTACAGATGTTCAGCTTAGCATATGATTTTTTGGGAAAACCATTTTAGAAAAGTATGACACAGTACCATTATGTTCTGATTCTTTTTGAACTCATGTGACAGGGAACTAGCCTTTATAGATAACAAAGATCAACTCCAAATTTAGCGCATGCACATTTGGCTGGACTTATTTTAAGAAAGATAATTTAGAAGTTCCTTAGCCAATAGCAAACTACTCTGCATTGCATTCAAAGCAGCATGAGCTTTTCTCCCTTCAAAATCCTTCGCCATGCATATGGTAGAAATGATTCTTATTACTGCATGAGGTTTGGGTTTTATGAACATAAAAGTTTGTCTGGATGACTCTGATTTCTGTTCCTAGAATGATTCTGCTATTTGTGTACTCTTTTCATGGTAAGATATTTTGTTTAAGCAAAGTGGTTATCATATGCAAATCTTGTTTTATGCATTTAGTGGCTGCTGATTTTTGTAGCTTTGTGCATGTCCAAAGAAGTCTGTGATTGTTAGTTTTATGAAAGTTTGATTCAAATGTTTGTGAGCATGAGGTTCCTCTATTATATAGCTTTCATCTGGCATACAAAATAAGCAGTTCCCGTTATGGTTCATTTCATATAGGTAAAACTATTTGGATCCCATGTTGTATGATAGTGCTTGGACAAAAGAAATGAGCAGCATCATGCTTGAGCAAAAGAAATCAATGACATTATTATTATTCTTTTTGTGGCAGTAAACGAAATCATTTTGCCCAGTGATAAAACTCAAATTTGTGATATAAGTTTGTATGCCTCAAATGATAAATTTGTGTTTAAACTAAGAAATAATAAGTAGGTTTACCACCTATATGCACAGTGAAAGGAAACTAACTTCAAAATTTTTTAAGAGCTTAATGTGCATTGGCAATAGCAAATGTTATTAGTTGAATATTGATGTTACTCATTTTTCTTATTTTGTGTAAACTTGATAAAAGTTTCTAGCTACAATACTTTTTGGTGGTGATAAAATAATTCAATATTTTTTTATGCTGATCGAATATTTTGGTCTTATGTTGGTGGTTTACAGAAATGCATATTCACATTGTCACAAATATTTCCTGGCACAGGTGCACCTGTTGCAGGTTCTGCTGTTGATAAGGTTGAGCAAGTAGTGGGTTATGTGAGCATAGGATACCCCTTTGGTTTTATGGCATCTATCCTCTTTGGACGACATCATAAAGCTATCCTAAAATCACCAAAACCAAAACTTTTTATAATGGGAACACAGGATGGGTTTACCAGTGTTAAGCAATTAAAGAACAAGCTGAGTTCAGCTGTAGGTCGTGTCGAATCTCATCTTATCGAAGGTGTAAGCCACTTCCAGATGGAAGGCCCTGCTTATGATGCTGAAATGGTGAATTTGATTCTAAAATTCATTGCATCATTGTAAATACACTAGGTAGACAAAATTCTGACTTTATTTTGTTTGTATTTTTTGATTCCCAGTATGACAGGATTATTTACAATGTAGTTCGAGATTTGTCTGTTGACCCTGATATAACTTCCAGATTATGTCGATAGCTTTAAGTAGCTCCCGATGACATTACTTCATTCAGTCCTGTTCAGTTTCGTTATTCCAAACACACAAAGACAAATGCTTTGTTCAGTTTTCTGACAGATAAAATGAGAGACAGGCACCAGGAGTGCCATACTCTATGAGTTATCCAAGTTTCTGCATTAGCAAAGTGAAATAACAAGATCTCAAATGACATGACTCATCAGTGATAAAACTTCTGGTAACAGATACAATAATATGGGTAAATGGACTCAGTGATAAAACTTCTGGTAACAGATACAATACTATGGGTAAATGGACTATCCTGTGTTTAAATGTTATGGCTAAGCCTTTGTTTTCTTGGAATTGGCACAGGCTTCTTAAATTGAGGCCTGTTGCAAAGGAATGTATCTAGTTTGATTGTTTGTAATGGCAAAACCACTTTCTTGTGGTATGGCATCCTAAGGGGTCTCATGTACTGCCAAATTCTGGTCTTGAAGATTCATTACTGCTTGCCTAGCTTAAATGGAGGTTACACAGTCGATTGTGCCATAATTAAGCTTGTTCAAACTTATTCTAAAGTGCCCTGGTTTAAAGTAGTCTAGGGTAAGCATAAAGCCTTGCTTTTAGAGAACGTTTATCTGACCATATACAGGTTACTATTCTGGGAAATAGAGGTCAGTCCCTTGTGTAAGAAAAAATGTGTTGCTCTCCTCCTGAAACTCTCTCATCTTATTTTCTTCTCTGCTGTCCTTTTGCTGCTTATGTTTGGGAGTTAGTACAGAAGTGTTGCTTGGTGTATAGCGTTGCTACTGATAGGGATCAACAAACGCAATGGATGATTCAGAAATGTTCTCATAATTCGCTTGTTATTGCTGTTCAAAGGGTAACTTTTGCAGCCAGAGTGTACAGATTGTAGCATTACAGGAGCTTTAGCATCTTCAAAAACCTTGTATAGCATCATAACTAATGTTGTGGTTGATTGCATTATGAAAAAGGTGGCTGGATGGATAGGGTTGAAGGCATCTCAGGAGGCTCTCAACCTTTGTGCAGAGTTAAATCTTGCTAGTTCTTGTATAGAATACTTGCAGCTCTGAAGCCTCTTGATGATTTTGTAAGCAGTAGCTGCTTAGCTATGAATTAGCTGCTTTATGAATTAGTTGCGAATAGCACGATTAATCATTAACACCTAACTGAAATAGCACTATCAAACATTAACACCCAAAAAATTCGGAAAAAAAAATTGAACAGCCAAAAAAAATCGACTAAAACTGAAAATAAAATCATGAAATCAGATGAAGGAGAACAATTAATTAATAAAAAATTGAAAAATTTTAACTCAAATGACATCAAACGAAACATCCACATAAGCAAAAGGAATACACTGTAGTACTTAGAAACCATTAAAAGAAATTACATCTTAGAAATTTAGTACCTTATAAAACTATGTTATGGAAAATATATACACGGACAAAGCATACGTGAAATATTACTTGTCTTATATAAGTACAAACATAACATATATGAGTGATCCAACTAGATTTAGCTATATATATATCCACCTCTTTCGAAACAGCCAAAGAAAATAATTTTCATCCTACATTAACATGACTAAACTGCAATTAATTACGTCAAAATTCAAGAATGTAATTAACAAATTAAGCATCGCTATGCAGAGCAGCCCTGTTGCAACCGAACCAAAACAAAGGACAATTGTGAATCCTTCTTGAATGACCAGAGCTGCACTGGTGTTTCTGGTTTCAATCCATTCCTCTTCACAACCTCATTCCAGCCACTCACCAACACGTACACTTCAGAGTTCCCCATATACCACTTTTTGAACTTGATTCCTGATTGAGCAAGTGATGGCTCAATTAAGAGGGCGTTAATTTCTTGCTGTTTGTTATCAATGTTGAATCTCCTCCTCTCTTCTTCTGTCAAGAACCCGTGATTCAGAACCTGTTTTACCGGAATCGACAATCTTTGAAGCCCAGTGTTCACGTCTGAAGAAGACAATTTCTTTTCAATCACCAAAACAGGGTCCCCTGTTGCCCCCAGTTCCTTTATGTACTTCTTCAACTCCAGTGGAAGTTGTTCCCGCTGGTTCTGTTCTGACGGAAGAGAACAAATATCGCCTGTTTTCTGCTTCGTCACTCGATCAGGAATATCGATCATTACAACTAGTTTCTTCTTAAAAGTAATCTTCGTCTTGCTTTGCCCAGTAGATTCCTGTGTGGCCGCTGATTTTTCGTTCAGGAATGGTTCTTGATCAAGAAGCCGATGATCATCAAGAATGGGCAAACTGATTTTGGTATCTCTTGCCAATTGAACCATTCTTTTACCTCTATTCTCCCAATTTTTCCCTGTTTTTTCAGTCAATGTGCGAAATCCAGAAAGATCTTCAGCGGAAACTTTCCTGGTTCTGCGTAGATTATTGTGATTCTGGGAACTGATTCCAGTAGTTCTTGCCAAAAGAACTTCCTTTTTACCCTTATTCACAATGGATTTCTTCAAAGGTACTGTTTTTTCAATCACGGGACAAAATATCTGCTCATCTTGAGCAGAATCGAACTTTGATCTTTGAGGGTACTTGCTCTTTCGAGGGCGTCTGCGGAAATTCAGAACCGCCATTCTTGATCTTCCCTTCCACCAACTTAGATGCTAGAACTACGATTTCTTCCTATTAATGATTACTTAAAACTAACAATGAAAAGAAATAATTGAAGAAAACCTAAAACGGAACTGGAATGATGAAGCCCAATGATCAGAAATCTCTGTCTCTCGTCTTCTTCTCAAGAACAACTGCTGCTGACGTTGCAAAGAAAACTAGGTTTAAGGATTCCTACGAAGAAATTCTGCGGCAATGTGAGGATTCAGAATTTATACAGCTATTAGTGTTGGATAGTTTAAGTTGGATTCTATTAGGATTCAGGTGGGGCATATTACCGTTATGTTAGTTTGTGGGAGTAATAGTTTTGGAAGTTTCCTTTTTTGCTTTCTGGTTCTGGGATTCTGGAATTCTGGGATTTTAGTTTTTGTCGGTGAAAAGTCAAAATGGTTTCTGGGTTTTCGGATTTATTAATAAAAATGGTTTTAGATTGACCCTTGAGGATTAATGTTTTCTTTTTCTGAATAATTAGAAGAGAATGAAAATTTGCAAGAACATATCTTTTTCTGTATTTATGTTGAAATTGTTTAAGTAATAGTACTTGATGTTCAATGCCTAAAGGTAATTTGTTGCCTGTATTAATATTTTGAGAACTATATTTAGAAAATGTAACCATTTTTCATTCCATTTTCTCCAAGAGCAAATTTAAAACTGAAACCCGGAAACCTCTTAAGATTATGGGATAATTTAAAAAACCTCCCTTGAGGTTTGTGACAATATCATTTGACACCCCTAGATTTTGAAAAATCTCACATACTTCCCTTGTTTTCACTCTTTATGACTTTATCAACCTATTTCAAAGATATGATTTAAAAACTCATTTTGGAAGTGATAAAAGATTTTTATTCCAAAAATACCCTTTTCTTGTAGACCTTTAGTTTTCTTAACAAACTAAGTTAAATCCTTAAGAATTACAGTATATTAATGCGGTCGAAAGATCTTTTATAATTTTGAAGTCTTTGATCCGGACAAGAAATGCAAAAGAAAAATTTGTTATAATTAGAAAAAAAATATTTTGCACGTTGAGAATACCTCGGACATGTTTCTGAATATATTGTTTATTATTTATCTTTCTCTTATTTTCAAGCCATCAACCTAATGATTTAAAATTATGGATGGATTGTAAAACTAGGAGTCAATAGTAATTAAAAAATTGGAGCGAATTGTTTTATTATGAAATGATTATTTCATCCACATCTTCAAATTAGTATTTACTTATTGTGCTTTGAAGTATCCAACTCGCAAGTAGGAATGATAATGGGGCGGCTTTAGGACTTTTGTCATCAAATAACTTCCCTTATCCCCATCCTTTACCTACTCCCACCGTAGTCCATGCCCCGCTCCACTCTTCTATTAGGTTGAGGGGATGATTGTATGATGGCAATTTAGAATCCAAACAGTGTAGTTTAGAATTAGCCTTAATTGGAAGGTTAAGTCAGTTAATAACTAACTACCAGGTTGTTAAGATTTACTATAAGAGTGGGACCCACTTGGGATGTAATAACAGATTTTCAGTAATAACAAATTTCCACTTTCTCTCTCATCTTTCTCATTTCTCTCTTCCTCATCCCTCTTCTCTTCTGTCTTCTTTCTCCTCCGATTCAATTCTTCTAGAATGATCAATTACATACTTGAGTCCAGGAATCTCGAGTAAGTTCCTAACAATTGGTAATCAGAGCTCTAGATCCTTAGATTTCACTCCATAAAGCCAATGGCAGAAAGCACTCGATTCAGAACATTAGAGGAGCAAGTGAAAAAACAAGAGCTCAAACTTCAGGAATTGATGGAATCCTTGCATTCAGCTCAATCGGAGCAACGACATATCAGGAACGAGCTGAGAGTTGAGCTCAAAGAAAGCAACAAACGAATGGAGAATCTTCTGACAGGAATGGAACAAAACTTCAATAAAATTCTGGACCAAAAGCTCAATACTCTCCTGCTGAGGATGACTCTTGGGAAGGATAAGGTGTCAGAAGGGGAAGGAAGAGTGATCGTGGATCAAACACCAATTTTGCCAACTCCTCCAGCTCATCAGAGGCTGCAAACGGGGATAGAGGATCAGAAAACCCCCAGGAAAGACTGGAGTAAGTTTCAAATTCCAAATCCTCCAAAAATCGATTTACAGTTGTTTTCTGAAGAAAATCCTCGAGATTGGTTGCGCAAATGTGATAAATATTTCTTGAACTATCAAGTTCCAGAAGAGCAAAAAATTGAAGTAATTGAAATGTACTTAGAAGGTAGAGCTGACAAGTGGTTTCAGGGAGTAAAAATCGAGAAACCTAAACTATGCTGGGAAGAATTTGGGGAGCTACTGTGCCGGAGATTCAGTGATAGAACTTGCAAAGATGTGATAGAAGAGTTTAATAAACTACAACAAACAGGTAATTTGGAAGATAATAAGGAAAAATTTGAGGAACTGAAACCCTTGATGACGACTAAGAATCTAAATCTTGATGAGAACTATTTCATTTCCAATTTCATAAGTGGTTTAAAGGAGGAAATCAAACCTATGGTCAGGATGTTGAAACCTACTACATTGACTGAAGCATTCGAATTATCTCAGTGGCAGGAGCACTCATTAAGAATATAGAATAGGAGTTCTAGAGAACACACCAAAAATCTGGGGAAGCACTTTCTAGATAACATCTATAAGCTACACGGATTACCAAAGTCCATCATCACTGACAGAGATAGGGTTTTCACCAGTGGCTTCTGGAAGGAGATTTTCAAACTCGTGGGGATCGAGCTGCATTATTCTTCATCTTACCATCCTCAAACTGATGGTTAGAGTGAAAGGCTCAATCAATCTTGAAGAACTACTTAAGATGCATGACAGGAGAGCTTCCATCCCATTGGAGCAAATGGCTGCCCTTGGCTGAGTGGTGGTATAACTCCACCTATCATTCCAGCCTTAACATGACTCCATTCAAAGCCTTGTTTGGTTACAAGCCAGTGCATTTAGCCTTGGGGCCGTATCTAGACTCAGTGATACCTGCAGCTTCCAATATGGTGCAGGAGAGGATCAGGATATCAAACTGTATCAAGGAGAATTTAGCCAAGGCTCAGCAAAGGATGAAACACTATGTTGATCAGCACAGAACTGAAAGGGGATTTCATGTGGGTGATTGGGTATTCTTGAAGCTTCAACCTTACAGGCAACAGAACGTGGTTTTTAGGAAATGTCTCAAGTTATCAGCTAATTACTATGGTCCATTCCAGGTAGAGGAGAAGATTGGAGCAGTGGCATACAAACTAAAATTATCAATAGGCACCAAGTTACATCCAGTATTCAATGTGTCCTTGTTGAAAAAGAAATTAGGACCGCTACAAAATAGTTCATCCAGATTGCTAGAGTTGGACACACAAGACCAGTGTCCATTGAAACCAGAAGCAATTTTGAAGAGAAGGGTTATTCTGCCAGCTGAAAAGCCTGTTATTCAGTTCTTGATTAAGTGGAACCATTTGGATCATGAGGAAGCCTCTTGGGAAGACAAATCCTTTATTGAACATCAATTTCTTGAATTCCAGACTTGAGGACAAGTCTGCTCCTATGGGGAGGGAATTGTCAGGTTGAGGGGATGATTGTATGATGCCAATTTAGAACCCAAATGGTGTAGTTTAGAATTAGCCTTAATTGGAAGGTTAAGTCGGTTAATAACTAACTACTAGATTGTTAGGATTTACTATAAGAGTGGGACCCACTGGGGATGTAATAACAGATTTCCAGTAATAACAAATTTCCACTTTCTCTCTCATCTTTCTCATTTCTCTCTTCCTCACCCCTCTTCTCTTCTATCTTCTTTCTACTCCGATTCAATTCTTCTAGAATGATCAATTACATAATTGAGTCCAGGAATCTCGAGTAAGTTCCTGACATCCTCCTATGAGTGGTAACTTCATTTATTTCCCTCGAGTCTCTTCTCAATTTACTATTACTAATCCTAATAATCTTGTTACTACTATTGCTACTACTAATACGAGTTAGGATTCTTTTCATTAAATTTCTCTTGATTTAAATATATTTAAATTACTATAAAAAATCATTCTATTATGTCATTATTTTTCTTTTAGTCTCTAGATTAATATACTAAAAATTAATGTTGTGTTAAGAATATTTTTATATTTAATTTGCGCGAAACATTTGAACATTGAAAAATGAGTCAAAATTATAACAAAATTTATGGTGATTAACCAAATGGAAAAATTTAGCCAATTTCATATGAAAATTTATGTATAATTTCTAGAAGTGACAAAATATATTATGAATATTTTGATCTTTGAAAATAATTTTAAATTAATTTTATCAGGGTGTAATGAAGAGGAACAACCCCTACTGCTACTATAATTACTGCCACTATTGGTCTGCTATGTACTATGCCTCAATTTACTACTAGGAATAATTTCACAAAACTCCCCTAAAGTTTGCCTTAATATCACTTAGCACTTTTACGGTTTCAAAAATCTCTTTTACCTCCCCTTGATTGACATGTTTCATAACATTGTCACATCTTGTGCATTACAAATACATAGAAGAGGAGAGATAACAATTTACTTCCATTTGCACCCTTTTGTTGTCCTTTATATAAAAATTAGAGCAGCAATTAAGACCAAAATATGCGTAATAGGCAAAAGACAAATTTGGAAATATGTAAGTGCAATAAAGAGAAGTTGCAGCATATAAGTTATTTTAAAACTATGCAATGCCTAGTGCAATAAAAAGAAGTTGCATCAGATAAGTAGTTTCATAACTGTGTAATGACTAATATTCCAAATCTATGATTATAAAAGCAACAAGAGAAAAAATAAAAGTACAAGTTTATTGGCAAAAGAGTAACCTAAAGAGGGAATTAGTAAATATATTGCATTTTACACTAGAAGGCACTCTTATAATTTACCAACATCATTTAATACAAAGAATCGATATTATGGTTATAATAGAAATGTGGAAATCAGGATTTCAGAAAGTGAAGGAAATCCAAATAGGCTATATTTGCTTCTAATGTCCATTTAATGTGCTTCTGATTTGTTAAGTAACACTAGGATTAGAAGTTCTATGCTTTTTATTGCTACAAAAAAGTCACCATTATAAATAGTGGTTTTGATAATTGTTGTTCTAATTTTTTTTTTACTTTCCAAATGAATTTCTTTTGGTGTGAATTTTAGTTAATCAATTAGATGTTTCTAGTAGGATAATATTGTCAATGTACCACTTATGATGGAGACATCTGTAGACACCAAAATTTCAATTCTATTTAACTCTATTTTAATTTTAATTTAATTTAATTTTGTTTTATTAATCAAAATTCGCAGAATGATAGTTTTTTTTCATGTAAAAGTTGTAATCAAAGAAGAAGGTCCAAAATAAATGCATACATCCTATCTTGTAAATAATTCGAGCATCTCCTGAACGATATGAAGACCTTCGGTCTCTTCTCCATAATCCTTCACAATAATGCAGAAGCAGCCAACTACTTTCCTTGCATTACCTTCAGAATCAATTTTACACAAACCAGCCTATTCACCAAGAGTCTTGGCACTAGGTACTATAATCAAACTGACATTGTGATCAGCACAAAGAGCCTTGACCAGTTTTACATAATTTGGCTGGTCACAATCCTCTGCTAAGACACAGAGTTGTGCAGCATGCTTCTCAATTATTTTAGTAGCCTCATGCAGATCTCGAGCAAGCCCTCCATAAGCCTTTGATTTTTTCAATACCAATTGCAGAGCAGTCATGATGTCCATAGGTTCTCCAAGGGCAGGCGCAGGACTCTCAGCAACAACAACATCCTCTCCAGACATTTTGGCAGACCCATATCAAAGTTTAAAAACCTCTATTTCCTGGAACTTTTGAGGCAGCAAATCTTCTCAGGCAGGCTGCGTAGAAGAAACCGTAGAATGATAGTTAGCTATTTTTATTTGAATTAGGGTTCATTTTCTGTTAAATAATTTTTGAAAAAAGAAAAGTCTTATAAAAATTTGTTTTTAATCTTTCCGAATTTAATTTCTTCAAAATAAATGAAAATTTGCAAGACAATCTCAATTAGGAATTAATATTTTGTTTACCCTAAATTTTTTTTGAAAAACAAAATAAAAAAAATAGAAAAAAATAGGTGGAGGCCATGCATATTAGCTAGGTGGATGATACAAAAGGCAGAGAGAGACCAAAAGCTCCCTACCAGAAGAGATGAAGAAAGAGAGAACACCTCTTGATGATGAGGGAGTAGATATTATTGATAATCAGATGTAGACAAGAGATTTGGGAAAATTGAAATTGGTTCGATGATATTCTCCTTGCTCTACTAATCTTTTATTCTAGCAGGGAGGCGGTGGAAGGAGAGTTAGTTATAACTAACTTCCACTGCCATGGATTTCCCTGACTTTCTATTTCGGGTGCCTATGCATGTGATCAGCACGTACCTTCCATGCATGACCTTATTATTTCTGTTAAATGGTTACATGAAATCTGAACAGAAGAAACAAACCCATAAGAAACAAATACAGAATGAAAATACTAAATTGCCCATGGTCAACATTTGGGCTCATAACAGATGCTCCCTCCTGGGAAAGTCCTTGTCCTCAAGGACTAAAGGTAGGGAACTTCTGCCTTAAATCATGCAAAAATTCCCATGTTGCATCCTCTGGAAATGAATTACTCCATTGAACCAACACTTGAGTTGCTGCTTGATTTCCTCGCTTTGTAATGCGCCTGTCGAGAATGGCTACTGGTTCGAGCAACAAATGGCCTTGATCAGTGATGGCAGATGGTAATTGTGGTGCCACAACGTGAGATCCCACCTTCTTTTTTAACAAGGAGACATGAAAGGTTGGGTGGATGCGTGCATGGTCAGGAAGTTAGAGTTTGTAGGGCACCTTCCCTATACGTTCGATGACTGGAAAAGGGCCAAAGTACCTTGGAGCTAGTTTCTGACAGTTAGAAGATTTGAGGGAGTGTTGTTTGTAAGGGTGTAACCTGACATAAACCAAGTCCCCAATGGCAAACTCTCTATCAGTCCTATGTGCATCAGCTACCTATTTCATGTGGTGTTGAGCCCTGCGCAAGTTATGTTTGAGGAGATGGAGTACTTTTTCTCTGGCAGCCAAGCTTCTATCCACAACCTCCACTACTGCAGAACCAGGCAGATAAGGGATATGAATGGGAGGTGGTTGGCTGTAGACCACCTGGAATGGGGTGATTTTGGTAGATGAGTGGAAATTAGTGTTGTACCAAAATTCTGCCAAGGGTAGCCAGGAGTACCATGATCGTGGCTGCTCACTAGCCATGTAACGCAAATACCCTTCCAAGCATCTGTTCACCACTTCTGTTTGCCCATCAGATTGGGGATGATAGGAACTAGTAAACTATAGTTGGACTTTAAACAACTTGAATCGTTCCTTAAAAAAATGGCTAAGGAATATGGTGTCCCTATCACTCACAATGGTATGAGAAATACCATGTAATTTGAAGATGTGATCCATGAAAGATTGAGCAACCTCCAGTGCTGAATAAGGGATAGTGCACATAAATGGGCATATTTACTCAGCCGATCTACTACCACCATGATGACTTGTTTGCCTTGAGATTTTGGGAGGCCTTCGATGAAATCCATAGAGATATCTGTCCAAACTTTATCAAGTATGGGCAGAGGTTGCAACAGACCCGGGTAAGCTGCTAAATCAGCTTTGTGTCTTTGACAGATGTGAGAACTCGAGGAAGAAAAATCCGGTTTTAGGGTTTTATCGATTCTCGTGCACACATTTTCTATATTTTCTTTATTATAATCATTTTATACATATTTTATAAGTAAATATAGTTTTTAAGTCATTTTTCTAGTATAAGTGAGTTCACGAGAAATTTGGAGCGAATAGCGGATGTGGGACCCGCTAGTGCGTTAAGTGAGAGAAATTCGGCCAATTAGGTTAAGTTTTGCAGGAAGGCATTAAATTACTGAGTGCTAAGAGATAATTAGAAGTTGGTTAGATACTTGGTCATTAGTGAGCTAAAAAATAAGAAAGAAATCTAAAAAGGTGCCAAGTGTCGCGACGGGATTGGGTCAAGTTTGCCTAACTTTCTTACAACTTTACTAAAAGCTAAATTTGACCAAAATCATCTTCATTCTTCAAGCATCTTGGCCGAAACTTTTGAGGAAAAAAAAGAAAAGAAAGCTTTAACTTTTCTTTCAATTTCTTGTCCAAATCTTGAAAACCAACCGATAAAAATCCGAATTCCTCCGTAGAAATCGCTTATTAAGGAAGATTAAAGGTGCTAGTGGAGTGATTTTACAAGGGAAAGCTCTAAGTTGCTACCTTTCTTGGAGATTAAGGTATTTTTCTTGGATCTTCACTTTTGTTCATAATAATGATGAATTAGTAGTTTATAACGGTTAAGGAGCTTGATTATGGTTAGTTTCATGGATTAAAGCGAAATTTGATGAATTTATTATTTTCTTGAGAATTTTTCTGTTTTCCTATTATAATTATGATTGGCTTGGATTGATGGCTTAATATGGTGTAATTTGAGGTTATTATGCGATAATTATAGCGAATTGCGGAAAATTTCAGCTTTGTGCGGAAAATTTCAGCTTTCCATGGAAATTTCAGCTTTAGGGTTTGTGAATTTGGGGCTTTCTTATGGTTGCCTATTGAGCTTGAAATTGGCTATGATTGAAGGGTATTGTGACCATAATGATGTGTATTTACTAGTTTATGGTTGATATAAGAAATTGCGGTTGGTTTGGATGCATTTGAGTGATTGTTTGTAGGGTGGAAATGCTGAAATTTAAGGGGAAATGCTGTTCGATTTTCGAGAAACTGGGGCTTTATGAATCTAGGGCAAGAATGAGTGAATGTGAAATACTTTAGGGTTTTCTTGAACTTTTAACCCTAAATTCGATGTGTTTTCCATTTTGAGCTATAATTGAAACTATAGTTGAATTTTGCTTTAGTAAACCGTTTAAAAGGTGCTTAATCCGCATTTGAGTTTCAATTGCATTTTCTTGATTGTTATAGGACGTGTGGGTGATCCAAAGCATCCGCCGGCCGGAAATCTGTGAACTTACCTTTTTGAAGTGGTGAGTGTACTATTGCATGATTTAAATGCCTAAGTGGTTATTTGTCCTTGAAACTGTGAACTAAGTGATTGTGAACTGTGCATGAGATGAGAGTGTACTTTACCGCTCTCATTCTCTTACTTGTATAACTGCTTTCCGATATACTTGAGAAATTGCACTGTGTATGACTTGAATCATGGGCATGCGCCCTACCACTGTACTGTGATCACTGAGCTCAAACCCTAGTGGAAGTTACTCGAGTCGAGCCAGTAAGGGCCGGTCGACTAGGTGACAACCATAGGGTCACTGTTTGTCGAGTGGAGTGTATCTCCTCGACCCTATGGTATACTCGAGTATTACCTTCTTAGTCACTGTGAGGTGTTCGGGCCCGGTAAGGGGAATGTACGGTGGAAGGTATTGGGAGTAAAGTGGGGTCTACGGTCATGTTACTTTCTTTAAGCGTTGACGGAGGGTCAACGGGATGCGAACAAGATCTAAAATGGGGAAACTGGCTCCTGAGAGCCACCCGTATCCTTTTATTTGAACTTGTTACGGCACTTTTATTCTATGTGCAATGGTTGTGTATACTGAGCCTAGTTACTTGTGAATTTGGGGCTGCATGATTGTTAGTATCTCATTGGGCGAAAGCTCACCCCCGTTACCTTTGTTTTCCTTACAGACTAATTTTTGGGAAATACCTGATTTTGAGAAGCGAGTTGAGCTAGTGAAATAGTTTGTTTCTTTGTTTAGCTCCTCGGCCAGTAGAAACCCTAAATGTATCTTATTTGAATATCCCCTTTTGGATTGTGAATTTTGGCAACATGTATATGTAAATGGTCCTTCATGTGTAATGGATATTATATGTTGGGAATATATGTAATCGCCCTATCTAAGGGTCTTTTGCACTTGGTTTCGCGTGTGTGACCATTTAGTAGTCCTGGCGAGAGTTGGGCAGGCAGTCCGCTGATACCCTAGGGTACGCCCTAGGGAGAGGTGGGGCAGTCACAACAGACATCACAAGCAGCCACGAAAGTGTAAACATCCTCGCGCATGTGCTTCCAATAGAAGGTGCCTTTTAGTTTGTGATAAGTTACCTGGACTCCAGAATGTCCTCCAAAAGAGTTAGTATGCCAAAACTGGATTAATTTGTTCCTGAGCGCTATGTCAGCTCCTACCACCAGCTTTCCCTTCCTCCTTAGCATTTGGTTGTCCCAACTATAGTGCTTGACTCTGGAGGAGTCATTTGAGAGTAACTGTTGGATAACCTCCTGCATCTTAGGATCTGTCTGCCATGATTGCTGGATTTCCGCTAGTATTGTAGTGGTAATTCCATGGAGAGACCAGGATGTCACTGGCGTGTGAGATTGTCTGGATAAAGCATCAGTCGTGATGTTCTCAGAGCCTTTTTTGAATTGAACTTCATAATCATACCCCATTAGTTTTGATAGCCACTTCTGCTGACTTGGTGTTGAGATTTTTTGATCCATCAAATATTTAAGACTTTGGTGATCAGTTTTGATGACAAAATGACCCCTTAATAGATATGGCCTCCACTTCTGAACTGCATTAACAATAGCCAACATTTCCTTCTCATAAACTGACAAACCTTGATGCCTTGGTGCTAAGGCCTTGCTGAAGAAAGCCAGTGGTTTCCCACGTTGCAACAAAATAGCTCCAATGCTTGAATTGGAAGCATCAGTTTCCACCACAAACTCTTGAGAAAAATCTGGCAAGGTTAATACAGGAGGGGACGTCATAGCAGCCTTCAGCTGATTGAACGCTTCAGTTGCTCCATCATACCAAATAAAAGCATTCTTTTTGAGAGGGTCAGTCAAGGGTCTAGCAATTTGTCCATATCCCTTCATAAATCTGCGATAATAACCTGTCAACCCTAAGAAGCCCCTCAACTCCTTAATTGTAACAGGAATAGGCCATTGTTGTATGCATGCAATTTTCTGAGGATCTGCATTAACACCTTCTGCCCAGATAATATGTCCTAAATATTCGATCTGGTCCACAGCAAAAGAGCCCTTACTCTTCTTCACCTTGAGCTGGTGCTTGAGCAATGTCTCAAACACTTGTGTCAAATGTTGTAGATGCTCCTCCCCAGATTTGCTGTATATTAAGATATCATCAAAGAAGACCAGCAAGAATTTCCTTAGAAAGGGCTTGAATAAGTCATTCATTAAGCTCTGGAATGTTGATGATGCGTTGGTTAGACCAAATGGCATAACCATAAACTCATAGTGCCCGTCATGAGTTCGAAATGCAGTTTTGGCAACACCATCCGAATGCATCTTGATCTGGTGATATCCAGACCTCAGATCTAGTTTGGTAAAAATGACAGCTCCAAAGAGTTCATCAAAGAGCTCCTCAACCAGTGGTATAGGAAATTTATCCTTCATCGTAGCCTTGTTAAGCTCCCTGTAATCTACACACATGCGCCAGGTACCATCTTTTTTTTTACTAACACCACAGGAGATGAAAATGGACTATTACTGGGTCTGATAATGCCATTAGTTAGCATTTCAGGCACTAGTTTCTCAATCTCACCCTTTTGGAATGCAGGGTATCTGTATGGTCTAACATTAATGGGTTGGACTCCCTCCTTAAGGTAAATCCTGTGGTCATGCATCCGAACAGGAGATAACTCCATAGGTTCTTCAAACACCTCACTATATTTTGATAAAAGTGATCCCAGTTGGTGTTGGAAAGGGTTTACCTGCTCATCCGAGTTCATAGAGGCACAAAAGCTATCAACCTTTGGGGCCTCATCTGTTGTCAAATTTGCGTGTTCACCCTCAGCAGTCACCAAGCACAGCTGAGCAGATTCAATTTGTTCAGGCTTGGTCAGGAGTTTCTGCATTTGTTTCTTTGAAATCATCTGCACTGGTTGTTGCTTGGATCTTCTCAGCACCACCCTCTTCCCCTTCTGCAAAAACTCCATTCACAGTTCTGCAAAATTCCACTTGACTTCCCCCAGAGTTGACAGCCATTACATTCCCAACACTACTTCACAACCACCTATAGGAAAGACTAGTACATCTCCTTCAAACTCTTGCCCCTGCATCTTCCATTGGAACCCGGGACATAAGGTAGTTGTAGTGAGGGCACTTCTATCAGCTACTACTACTCTTACAGGAGCAACCTGTACTATTTTCAACCCAAACTTCCTTACCACATTAGGATGTAAAAAATTGTGAGAACTACCACAGTCTATCAGGATGCTAAAAAACTTTTTGCTGATCTGACCATGTATTCGCATAGTTCTGTAGTTGAGAACCATTAGGCTACACATAGCATTTGAAGAAATTTGTGCTAAGTTACCTTCAGTTAACAGCGCCTGCTCATCATCCTCCAGGAGTAGTTCCTGTTCGTGTAGAGCCTCTTCCACATACTCAATCCTGTATAGCTGCCTTTTTTTGCACTGATGGCCAGGAGCATACCTTTCATCACACCAGTAGCATAGTCCTTTGGCCCTCTTTTCATCCATCTCCGCAGTACTCATGAACTTCGAACTTCATTTCTGACCTCCATATTGCTTGCTCCTCTTTTCCCAGGTCTGAGTAGTAGAGGAGCATTGTAAGAGCTATTCTGCCAGGGAAAAAATGCTGTTGGAACCTGCATTTGGAGCATGAGAAGTGCTCCCTCGGAATGGACCAGAAGATTTACCTTGCTTCCAAGTATTCAGAATCCTAGCTTCCTCTATTTTTGCTAATCCAACAGCATGTTGTAGATCATGTGGCATGAACATTCTTACTGCCAGTTGGATTTCTTCCTTCAATCCCCTAATGAAGCAACTTACCGCATACTGCTCAGGGAGATCTACTCTATTTAACAATTCCTCGAACGACTCCTGGTATTCGTTTACAGACCTGATCTGCTTCAAGTTTTTTAAATCTCCCATGGGATCATCATAAAGACAGTCTCCAAATCGTGATCCCAAGGCCCGTACATACTCTTCCCATGAAGGTGGATCTCTGGAGATCCTAGCCTTCATGAAAACTTGATGCCATTGGAGAGCCTTGCCCTCTAAATGCATGGCGGCAATTCTGACCTTGGCTTCCGATGGAGTTTCATCGATCTCAAAAAACTGATCACACTTATATAACCAGCTTTTGAAGTCTAAACCCCCAAATTTGGGAAATTCTATGCGTGAAAACCTGGTTGGGGCTTGATAGCTACCCCCACGACTTCCTTGATTATCATTCTCAGAAGTGTGGGGAGATCCTTGCTGTCCTGGACTCCTCTGGCTGCAAACCTCCAATACCAAGCTTTTGAGGACTTCCAACTCTCGCTCGAATTGCTCTCTTTGCTCCCTTAGGAGATTTCTGACAGTTTTCTCGAACTTTCTATTTTCTTGACCTCTCGTGCCTCCTGCCATTGTTCCGTGGTATTTCCTACTGAGCTATGGTAATCCAGCTCTGATACCACTGATACAAAAGATAGAGAGAGACCAAAAGCTCCCTACCAGAAGAGATGAAGAAAGGGAGAACACCTCTTGATGATGAGAGAGTAGATATTATTGATAACCAGATGTAGACGAGATTTAGGAAAATTGAAATTGTTACAAAGCTGTTCGATGATATTCTCCTTACTCTACTTATCTTTTATACTAGCAGGAAGACGGTGGAAGGAGAGTTAGTTATAACTAACTTCCACTGCCATGGATTTCCCTGACTTTCTATTTCGGGTGCCTATGCATGTGATCAGCACGTACCTTCCATGCATGACCTTACTATTTCTGTTAAATGGTTACATGAAATCTGAACAGAAGAAACAAACCCATTAGAAACAAATATAGAATGAAAATACTAAATTGCTCATGGTCAACATTTGGGCTCATAACAGTGGAATGCATGCAAATGAGCCATATGTCTTTGATTTTTTTTGACACTACAACATATGCAAGGGGATAGGTGGCTAGGACAGGTGGAGCTTGGGGAAAAATCTGGAAAAATGAGAAAGAAACAAGAGAGAGGGGCTTCGGGTAAGAGTGAAAGAAAAAGGCAAGGAAAGAAAGAAAGGAAAAGGGGTTGAAGCTGAGAAAAAGAGAGGGCTTCGGAGAGGAAAAGAAAGGCTGAAGAACAAAAAAAAGGAGGAAGTGGAATCTGGAACAAGCAAGAAAACAAGAGAGAAACTAAAAAAAAACCAGAGAAAAGAGAGGGAAGAAGAAAAGAGGGTTTCGACTGGGAGAGAAAGAGAGGAAATATCTGGAATAGAAAGGGAAAAACTAGGAAGAGAAGGCTGCGGGGAGGAGAAGAAAGAAAGAAATAAAGGGCGGAGAGATCAAAAAGAGAGAAAAGGAAGAGAGATCAGAAAGAGAGAAAAGAAAAGAAGAAAAAGCTGCAGAATTTTTTACGAGAAAAAGGGCTGATTTTCAGCCATATTTGAACCCAATTATCTCTTTGATTATAGAAGGATTGGAGTAGATTTCAGTTTCTGCGCATATTAGGTAAATAGGAGAAGGAGTTTTGTTCAGATTATTTTTGCAAATAACATTGAGAGGGATCCCGAATTCAGACCCAAAACCCGTTACTTGGTTTCACTGGTGTGGGTTCGAAACCGCAACGAAGCAATTCTAGTAGCTTTTTAGCACTTTTCTTGTCCTGATTTCGATCCAGCAAGCTACATCAGATACTTCCCTAGATTGATGTTTTAGTTCCTTTAATCTTCATTCATTGTTGAGTCGTGATCTTGAGTTTCTTGGTTGTTGTTATTGTATGCTCTTGCTATTTCTATTCCTGAGTAGTGGGATGAAGATCTCCCCATGTTGGCTTGTGATAAAATGTGATGTTTGAATAAAGGGGACTTGGATGTTGTTGGGGGTTTCATTATTTTCTTATTTTTGCTTCTGAACTTGCATATTTAGTAGAATTTCTTGCCGAAACATGAAGATCCAGAAACCTGTGGGAATTTTTTTTTTGAATGAACCTGGGTTTTGCAAACTTTCCCCATTCTAGTTCTTCCGTTCTCTTGTATGTATAATAAGGTATTGGGATGATAAGCTTATAGAACTTGAAGTTGAATTCGGGTTTGAGTTGGTGTTAAAATTTGCCGCGTAAGGATTACTGAAGTCTCAAAGCAACGAAAGTTGCAGAAAGCTTCTTCGTAAGCTTGCATGAAAATTTCAGAAAAATTGCATTTTAGACCTTCAAGTTTTAAGTAATGATGCTATGGGCCAAGAATATGGAAAACTCAATCAATTTTACCCTTTTCGAAATTCAATCAATCCTTTTATGTTTTAACCATGTTTTAGACAAAGTTATTTTCTGGTTTTAGGAAATAATTAGAACTTAATTGGTCTTGATGGCTTTATTTTGCTTTGATTTCACCCCCTAATATTTGTAATAATAATTTGACTCCCGAAATTTTCTCAATGTTTGCCAATCTTCATGAGTTAACTCGAGTTTTGTCAATAGAATTTCAAGTGAACTTGTTGAGCTTAGATTTGGAATGTTCCATAATTTAGTGAATTAAGGTGATGGCGTTTGAATCATTAATTTGCATTTTGTTTGATAAAGTTGAATTGTTTAACTACTTGTTTAGTTTAAATGGCATTTAATTTGTAAATTTTAGGAACCTTGAGTTGACTTCAAATGATTTGTTTTGTGTTTATCAAATAAATTGGTGCCTTGACCATTTCCTTTGTTTTAGAGGGTAAATAAGAGAATTTTCATTTGATTAGATCACCAATTTAAGAGAGGTACACTCTATCCCTTTATTTTGATTTTACTTGATCCTATGTGAATTTATGCGTGTAATTGCATGTTTTTTTTGAATGTTTTTTTTATTTTATGTTGTTTTTATTTATTTATTCATTTTATTTTTTTTAATTTTGTATATATATTTTTTTAATTTTTGATTATTTGAGAGGCAATTAAATGCCAAATTGTAATAGTTAGATTATTGTTTTATTTCGTTTCATTCTTTACTCCTTTAGATTGTAGTTAGGACTCTCGAATGTAATAGTTAGACTTTTATTCGCTTTTATTTGTTTATGTGTTTGCATGCTTGTGTGCTTATGTGTTTACTCGTTTTCTTAGGATCTTTGCATCTAGATATTATGTTTATGTACTATGTGTTATATGTGATTTATGTGCTTATTTGCTTTTATTATATTTTATATAATTTATTTGATTATAATAAATGCATGACGTCACCACACTAGTCTAACGCTAGTTGTGACCCTATTTCCTCGATTTCTCGCTAGTCCAACGCTAGTGAGAATTTAGATGCATAGGCCAGTCCAACGCTAGACCCTTAGGGACCGTCTACGCATTAGATCATGTTTGTGTGACAAATCACTACATTTCATGTATATTTTTTAGGATCCTTATCACTTTTACATGATATTTCCCTATATATCCCTTATCCATATGTATAAAACATAACATTTAGATTTGCATCTCATTTAGGAAAATTAGAAATATGTTAGATCATTTGCTTGACCAAAATTAAGAGAATTAATCCTTTAAATATGGGATATGGCCGAGTCTGGCCTCTTAACTTTAGCACGCTCGTGTCTCCTCTATAAAAAGGAAAATTTAGTCACGAATGTTAGCTCCCCGCCCCCGTTATGATGCATTCCTTTAAATCATGTATATTTTGTATATTATTTTTTTCTTTTCTTTTCTGTTCTTCGAGTCTCATATTTTGCATAATCGTGACCTCTTCAAAAAGTCACTTTTGGGCATCACAATTAATGTGATTTACACCAATCAAATTTTGAAGAGATATTTCACCCCTTCCAATATATATTAGGCCTAGGTTTGCATCCATGTAGTAATTTTCAAATGTGATAAATTTTATAGGTTAAACTAAGAAAATTTTTCGACTAAATCACGCAACTAGCCTTGACTAGGTTGACAGGGTGTTTTGGATTTTATCCTTACCTTCCCTTTCTTCAAACGTGACTCTCGAGCCTTTTTTTCTTGATTTTCGAAGATTTGGAGTCGTTTAAAAAGGGGTTTCTCTACTTTTTATTTAAAATTTGTTTTAGGTGACTTGTTACACTTTAACTCAATACCAAGTGACGACTCCTATTTTTTCTTAAAAAACCATTTTTAAACTTTTATTTTGAGCCAAAATCGTTGCACTTTTTAGTCCCATTTCTTTATTTATTCTCTACAAATTAAAAATTCATTTTTTTACTCAAAATTAATCAAAAATTCATTTTTATAAACCCGTAATCTTATTTTTCTTTAAAAATGGGGCGCGACAACATCTTATCTTGTCAATCTGATAAGAGATGTAAGAGAGATTTTTAAAACTATGAAAGGTGCTAAATAATATTAAGGCAAACTTTGGGAGAGATTTCTAAAATTATCCCTTACAACTATTATTGGAGAAATGGAACTCCCCCTACTACCATACTATTTATTCAACTACTACAAATAGTACTATTAGTATCACTAACAGTCTACCTTAACATGCTATACAAAAGCAATATAAACGTGGTATGAAACTTTTCAATTGCAATTGTGAATGACTAATTAAGAGTTCTATTTGAAGGGGGAGGGATGGGTGGTACATGAAAAGGGGTATGAGTGAGAGGTTTCGGGTTCGATACCTCCTACTGACACTAAAAAAAGAAAAAGAAATTAAGAGTTCTATTCCAATTATAACTAAATTATAACTAGTATTTTGACCCTTGTATTCGCATGGTGCTTTTTTGTTGCAAACATGAGTAATTGAAGAAAAGATAAAACAACATTCTTACAAATTTATGAATATTCATGATAGAAAATTAATTTATCTAAATGTTCAAGTACCATATTAATGTTTCAAAACTTCTATGCACACATTTTTTTAACATAGTATTACTAATTAAATATGCAAGGTTATGAAAAGATTCATTGATATTCTTTGAATTAATTATTAGATGTTTATGTGTGATTAAAAACTTAAAACTATATATTTGCACTAAACTAAATGCCAAGCATGCAAAAATATATTTTCTCCATGAAGGAATATTAACTTTCTAGCAACATTAATGAAGCAATAATTAAAATAAAACTAATTAAAGTTAATATGTATCGATAGAAGAAATGAAAGTGCATTTATAAATACAAATATTGTTTATTAGTAGAGAAAGGAAAACCATTATAAAATTTAATCCAAAATTAGTAAAAAAATTAAATTCTTAGAAGAGAGAGAAATTATGATAAAAATTAGTTAGATAAGAATTGGATACAAGAATAGGTAAAACCCAACTATCCAAATAACCCATTAATTCTCTTCAATTAGGTATGCCATCTTTTATTTCATTTAGTAAATGATACAGGAAACAAGAAGGGTTTATCCTTTCCCATCCCCCACTCCATTTAAAGCAGGAGGAGAAGAAGCCCCCACCCATGTCCCCGATCCATTACTCTCTCGGCTAAGCGGGCACCCGCCTTTGTTGCCATCCTTACTCACAAGCTAATATGGTCCATTTATTCTAGGCCTTTAATCTGAAAGGATTTCAATATGGTTCTCCAAATTGAGCAAAATATTAATAATGAGGCTTTTGGCTTCAATTCCATCCAAATTCTAAAATTTAACTAGTCATAAAGTATCCTAAGCGGATAAAAAAAACATAGGACTAAGTTCACTTTGCACCTTGCTAACTCAAGTTCGGTTTTCATTTTGCATTTCAAATTATAATTTTTGGCAAATTGCACACTCAACTCTCATAGTTTTCCAATTTGATTCCAATAGCTAAAACAATAAACAATACTATGAAAGTAAGGATTTTGCACAATGCATGCCGGTCTAGCAATTGGACATCAATAAAATGACTAATTCTATTTTGCACCCCTCAACTTGTTTTTGAATCTCACTTTGCATGGCAAACTTCATATTGAACACTTTGAACCTTATGTCCTTGGATTCGTCCTATTTGAATTCCAAACTTTAACACACACAAGCAAAATTAAGGAAAGTAAGGTGCATGCACACAATGCACATAGCAATTGTGTGAAGGGAACAAAAATTAGAAAAGGAAAACTTTCCCTCCTTTTACCAAAAATTGGCCTCTTGAATATTGCATTCAAAAAGAAACATGGTATAAAGCAAAAGAGGATAGGTAAAAAATTCAAAATTCTAAGATTCAACTAGAAAATTTTGATCGAGCATGACCGAATCCAAACTAAAATCCAAAGAAGATTTTTGAGATGTGCAAAAACTAATGTTTTGATTTGTTTTGTTACTTTTTGATTTGTTAATTATTATTTAGGTAGTGTTCTTTACAATCTTGGACTTTCTCATTTTTTTTGGTGATAAGTTTCAAAACTTTGTAATAAAGAGTGTAGATGTCTCCATAAAAACAATATAAAATGTTAATTGATTATGTCTTGGAGCTAATTTTGATATTTGAGTTGTTAAAGATTTTAGGTTATCGGTGTTTATGTCATTTCAAGCAAAGGTGGATTTTCTGGAGCTTTTTTTTAGAGTGCTGAAATGACTTGCTTTCACCACACCCGCGGGGCCCGGGGGCCATGCGCGCGATGAGGATAGCAACAATACTTTAATTATGCAAATATATCATGGCCTCGTTTGGTAGATCTTTTCTCTTTTTAAGTTTATTTTGTTTAGCTAATTAGTTAAGGGAATGGGATTACCTGCTTTAAACATTAAGTACTAATACGCAGTTCGTTTGCAGGACTCCATAGTTTTATGAATGATATCAATGCGCAGGAAAATATAATTGAGGGGATAAAATAGTTACACATACTATACATAGGAGGAGGAGGAGAGAATAAATAACTCAACTCTCACAATAATAACAACTTTATGAACATTTTAGTCTAATGAAGAAATTTACACCACAATAAACACCTAATGAGTTCTCTGGATACTTTCTGCAAAAGTGGCAGATAATTGATGATGCCAAATATATAATAACAGAAGCTTATTTTCTAGTTCATAAGGCTACATGTATTTCACATTTTAAGAGCTTCATACAACCTTTGTTGGTTAAAAACAATTTGGACTACAGGTCTGACCTACTCTTTATACAATTCATGCGCAAATCTTGAAGCCTCCAAAAACTCAAAATTTGGCAGTAAAAATTTGACATGCTCATGCACCTTTAGATGTCATGGACAACTCTCAGTCAATATTTGGAAACAATAATGTTATATAAGTACAAACATACACGAATGATCATTCTTGATTTAGCAATATATATCCATCTCTTTCGAAACAACCAAAGAAAATAATTTTCATACCAATTTAAAGTTTTTCAGGGTAATATATATTGTTTTGTAAATTAGCCCCAACATTGTAAATTTTGTGATATTCCTATAATAGAACGATAGCTACCAATGCTTTGGTGATTGTATTTTTTATAAATTTTATATTAATGATTGAATTTATTATGCAAGTAGTGCAACATTCAAATAACTTTTCATTTCTTTTTGGAGTTTTTGAAGGTTTAGAATGAAGTTAGAACTAGCATTCTTATTTGTGCAATGCATAGGCTAAAAATTTAAACTAAATCATTGAAATTATTTTATTGAAAAAAACTGCATGAAAAAAAATCCAAATGAGTGTCAATTTTAAGCAAAAATAACTTATTTTTAACATTTTAAATAAAACACCTAAGATAGACTAAGAAAATTATGATAGAAAGAAAAAACAAATCAAAATTTGCACCAAAATTTGCTACAATTTTGATCAAGTAGTTATATTGATACATTTTTTATGCTTATATATTTACATCTCCTGAAATTGACCTAAAATATATGAAAATTAAGGTGATTAAGGTGTGTAAATGTTAAATAAGGTATGAAAATATCAATTTTCTTCATGTTTTAATATTTTCTTTCATAATTAATAGTTTGAATCTTGTTGTCTACTATGTATTTTTGGTAAGATATACAAATTTAAGTTAGAATTACCATATTAGGAATGAAATTTATAAAGTGAAGCAATTTAAATTGATTAGATATTTATTGTTGTTTTTACATTTTGTTATTTTATGTACTAATGGTCTTTTTGTTTTTCAATTTGGTTGTCTATCAAATTTTGTTGGTTCTCAAATTGTATGTATAGATTTTGTGTTAGATAATATTTTCATATAAGAATTTGAATTACTAAATGAAAAATTAGAATATTGTTATTTCCTTCTTCAATTTAAATGTTTGTTTTAATTTAGGTTATGTAACTACTAAGTTGTTTTGATGTCATTATTGTCAAATTGAAGAACTATAACTATTTTGGATAGGACACATACTTAGTTGGTTTTATTAAATCGAATCATGGAATATTATCGTCTCTCAATTTAAATTTGTTAATCAATTTTGCTAGTTTACCAAATTGTTAATCAACTTTTTCAATTTTTCTATGTTTAGGTTTTATATTAGATACTATTGACATATTTAAGATAAAGTTGTGAAATAGAAGATTATTGTTATTTTGAATGTTTTCTTCTTGAATTCGAATGTCTAATCCAATTTTTATAATGTGCTAAGTTGTTTTATATTTAATGTTACCATATTGAAAGGCTTGAAATATTTGTGTTTTTTTAATGATACTAATTTATATCCTTTTCAATTAGATGCATTTATATATTTGGCACATTCTCAAATTGTGGCAAGATGCTAAATTTTTAATATATCAGTTTTAGAAAATTTTGCTGATTGATACATGCATACATAATAAGGGATAATTTCAGAAACCTCCCCTAAGATTTGTCATAATATCACTTAGCTCCCCTTAAGTTTTTAAAATCTCACTTACCTCCCTTGTCAACTTGACAAGACTAAATATTCCTATCTAAATTCATAAATCGACAACATTACCCTTTCTCTTAATAACAATTTAATGAAAAAGCCAAAACAAAATAAAATTTTAAAAGCAAAAAATATAAATTATAAAAAAATTACAAGCTAATAATGGTCTATATGTCTTTACATTGGGGTCATGGTGGGATAGCAAAGGATGAGTATAAATTAAATCTAATCAAGAACTACCTAGGAGGATTTTGGAGAGTAATTAACACATTAAAAAATTTCGTGCACAATTAAAATTAAGGAAGTCAAGATATTTATTAGAGAAATATGCTTTAATTCATGGTGTAGTTTAAGTTGTATTGAAAACTAAAATAATCTCTTTATATGTGTGAGTTTTTCAAGGTGTAAATTTTGCTTTTGTTCCAAACTAAAATAAATGTTTAAATCAAGAAATTTACTCCTTATAAAAATTTAACCTTATCTTATTTTTTATTGTTGTTATAAATTCCATAAGTAGGATAATATAAGGGTAGTATTGGAACAAAAATGTTATTTTTCTTGTATTTCCTCTAAAGGGGTTAAAATGTTACAAGAAATATCAATCTACAGGAGGTAAGTGAGATTTTAAAAACCTTAAGGAAGTTGAGTGATATTATGAAAAACCTCGAGTGAGGTTTCTGAAATTATCCCTACATAATAAAATATGTAATCTAAGTAGTTTTATATCAAATTAAATATCAAAATTAAAAAAAATCAGTTTGGAAACTTTGTGAGAGGCCGAGGTTGAAAACAGCTCCTTAAATATATAATTTATAAAGATGTTTATTCCATATGGGATTGAATTTTTAGAGTTTTCATTTTTTTTAATAAAAATTTGGACTTCTATCCTCTATTTGAAAAAGGCACTTCTTTCTTTCTTTCTTTTTTTATTTCGTGACATACATTATTTGAATCAACGTAACGTATTCAAATGAGGTTGTCAAACATCATCAACAACTAGAACATAATTTTATGCACTCGAGATAATAAATGTTTATGAAATATTTGAGAATTTCATTTAACATATCTAGTTGCTACTTCAGGAAAATAGATATACTATGTTAGTTTACAATTTTTACAGCTAATCTAGGGCAATTTTTTTTTTTTTGCTTTACTTTGTTGTTGTAGAAGAAACGCTTTCAGAAGTTCAGAACTACTAATCAATTTGAACAGTATGAACTAAAGATAACTACATAAAAAATGATAGATAGTATATAAATTCATGCAATAGAGGTTAGATAAAAAAATGCAATCTTTCAGCGATTCTTTGTAGATGTATTTGAAATTAAAGAAATATTGTTATAAGATTTGGTTCAATGGTCTAAATAATTTCTACTAGTCAAGTACTTTTGTAATTGATTAATTTATTTGAACTTGTTATAGACAGTGTTTCAAAGATTGCAAGCCTAATTTCAACAAAACTCAAAAGAAATTAGTGAAAGGATCTCAAATTCTCAATAGTTGTTCTCTACATTAGATCAAATTACATAATACATTAGGGTAATTGTAAGCAACTCATAGTTTTAAAATGATGTTAGGCTATTAGGCTAGTTATAATTATCTCAAGAAATAATTTTGAAAACAGTGAGAAGCTTTTCTTAATCTATCAATATCATCTCTTATGTTGATTTTAAAGTGACAAAGTAATCTCATGTGGCTAAAAATTTAGGTTTTAGGGTTTCATTTGCATCAAGTTCTTTTAGTCCAAATATACCCTCGCATGGCGAAAAAGAAATCAAAGTAAAAAACTCATTCAAAACAAGATTTGGAAATGCATCAAATAGGGAACAATCTTTGATTCCAAACAATTAATAAGAAAGTACTTTCGACATGCTTTAGATAGCTTAGATGTGGTAGCCATGGTGATGTCATGAAGAAAAATCTTTTTCTTTTGTCATTACCCCAAAACTTTGCAAAACTTCTTTTTTATGAACCAACCGTTCTCTTCCTCGCAAAAGAAAACAATTAGGAAACTTGTAGACAAGTATTAATGCTTCTAATAAAAAGAACAACAAAATCTAATAATGAGAGTCATAGTAACACGCGTTGTAACTATAGATTTAAAAAAAAATCCATGCATATGAATCATAACTTCTAATTGAAATTTAAAGATTTCAAACTACAGATCATATAATACTTTATACTATAAATTTGTAAACCATTACTTAAATTGATTGAAACTCGCTGAACTTTGATAGTTAATTTAATAAAAGTACTCTAATAGCCCGAGGTGAATAAGAAAATTTCAATAATCAAACACATATTAAAGATATTAAATTCTTTTCATTCAAACATAGCTAGGATAATTCGTTACTTCTTAGTTTATTTGAGCATGCTTCATAGATTGGAATAAGGTACTAAAGTGTTAGAAAAATAGTTTTGGAGGTAAGTTGCAAATAGTGACAATCTAGAATACATCTACCAATAATCATTATTGATAAGGGTGACATTTATTTACCACAAGGAGTGGATATACAATGAGACCATCTTAAGAGCAATGCTCCAATACAATTGACACATCTATACCAATAGGGGCAAGATTATACACCATTGTACACCTAAAAATATGTCACAATCATGTAAAGTTTAATTTGATTTGAGATTATCCCTTTTTTTGTTTTGGAGTTTTTTTAATTAGTCCTTGTTTAAGTACTAATAAAATTTGTACTTTAATAGCTTTGAAACAATTGTACCATAGGAGAGATGATTAAAAGACATTAATTATTTAGGGAGGTAATGTGATGAGAAATGAGAATTTTTGAAAATATAGGGGGCAATCTCAAGGGAGAAAAGTACTTTTACAAATTGAGAGGGGAAATTGTGAGAAAAACCTAAAAATGTACTTATAAAACTTTCAATCTTAATTTGTAAACTTTGTGAAGTTAAGAGAGGTAATTGCCCACTCTCAACACGATGGCTCCATCCTTCTCACTATTGGCTTATGCTTGAAATTAATATCAAATCTTTATATAAAAAAAAGAGTCCATGTTGAAATTAACATCAGATTTTTTATCACAAGTATCCATGTTGGTCCTTGGCTTGACCAAATTAGTGGACACCAGATCTCTTTATTTTCATAAACTAAGAGATGAAAATTAGGTCTAGAGGAGGTAATATAGATCCATATCCACAATCCATCCATATAAACTTACCCTAGATGGACTTGGATGCCCATATGAGTTCAATGATTTTACATGGATAACTTAAGAGATCCGGTGAAAATTAAGTAAGTGAAATTTTGTAGGACCACTTTGCTATCCTTCATAGTTGCTTGCATTCTAATAGTATTAACTACATTTTCTTCCCCCCCCCCCCCCCCCCATTTTTAGACTTCCTTCACCTTTTTCATTTTAGTAAACTAGAGTTTGGTCTTTGCTTCTTTTTTCTTGTTATATACTCTCATATAAAAATAGTTACAAACTTATACATTCTGTAGCAAGTAAGAAGAAAAAATGTCAGCATACAACATCAAAGTATTTTTTATTTTTAAATATTTTTTTATTCTATAAAAGTGGCTTCTTTTGTTTGTTTAGGTGGCAAGAGTGGGGATTACAAATAGATGCTCTGGCAGCATGGCCTTCTTGACATTGTTCTTTGCAATTAAAAAAGAAAATTTTTCTTTGAAAATGAATAGTATATGCTTTATCACTGGTCCTTTAATATCATTTCACATTTTATTTAGGCAATATTGAAATTTTTGCAACTAAATTTTAAGCAATTACAAAAGTCATAAATTTGAAACTTCATTGTTTCCTCCTTCTGTTAAATTTGCCAGAATTAGGATTAGCAATAGAGATTTCAAATTTTTTGGATTATTTTTTTTGTGCAAACTCAGATTTTCAATTTAGGACTTTGCAAAGTAAACGGATAAGTGGATGGATTATGGTTTTATCTTATCCATTTAAATGGCAATCATTTAGATTCATTTAGTAAACATTTTAGTTGGATTACATCAATTTGATCCACTCATCCATTTAACTAAAACTATTTTTTTTATCCTAAGCTAAGAGAAAAAATGAGGTCATGTATATAAAAAATGTCTTCATAATTAAAATTTGAAAATAAATTTTTTTTATCAATGTTTATATGTTCATTATATATCTTTCTAAACTTTATAATTAATATTTTTAAAAATATTTTTCTTAGTAGAGGAGGGTGAGACTTAAAAGGAGGGGATGAAAAAAGGAATTTGACTCTCGGATTTCTAATTTCTAGGGTTTCAACAATAATTAATATCTAAAAGCACTTTAATATACATTTACGTATAGAAACTAAAGTTAAATTTCATAATAATTTGAGGACCACTAGAGCATTTTGTCCAAATTACTGTTCCAGTGGCCTACTGATCCAGTAATCCATCCATCTAGCTTCTTTGCTAGACTTCTTGTTGGGTCGAGTGTAATAACTATGATTTTTTGTGAATTAATCGTAAATATATAAAAAATTTGTGGAGGTAAATACAATTTAGCTGAACTCGATTCAGTGCTTTTATTTGCTGTATTTCCAATTCCTGTCCTAAAAGGCAAAAAATACTTTTCAGTAATTGCTACAGAAAGAAATCCCATTAGGAGCAAAAATAGCCTATGGACCGTTCATTGAAGTCCTTCACTGTTGAAACTAGTGATGGAGTTCAACTTCAGGCAAAAATCTTCAGTCCAAGAGAAAAAGAGGAAGAAGAAGATGAGGAGGAGGAAGATGAAGAACAAGAAGATGATGAAAGAGCTAAGGGAAATGATGAATTGGTGGTTATTTTAGTGCATCCGTACTCCATATTGGGTGGTTGTCAAGGCTTCCTAGAGGGGATTGCAAGTGGGCTGGCAAGAAAAGGCTATAAAGCAGTGACCTTTGACATGAGAGGAGTTGGAAGATCCACATGCAAGTCTTCTCTCACTGGATTTAAAGAAATTAATGATGTGGCTGTTGTCTGCAGATGGGCTTCTCAGAATCTTTCTACCAATGGGATTTTGCTGGTGGGTTCTTCTGCAGGTAGTCTTTATTCGCTTTTTTTTTGTGCACATTTTGCGTTTTAATTTCAGGGATTTGTACGCTTAGCAGTTGCTGGTTTGTTAGTTTTAATTTCAAGGCGGTTGTGACTAGATTTAAAATTATTCAGTTTTTGACTTTTGAGTGAAGGTGGTGGTGATTAGATTTAAAGTTATTCAGTTTGAGCTTGTAGTTTGAATTTATATAGGGATATAACCATTTAGGAGAAGTTGGTCCATTTCTTGATTTATCTTTGTGCAGGATTTTGCTGGCATTAGATAGTAGTGTTGTAGTGTTTGCACCTTTATTAGCAAACAAGATATTTGCTTTTAGATTTTGATACGAAAATTTATGTTGGAAGTGTTTAAAGAGTTTCCCTCCTAGTTGACTCATTTTGTCCATGTGTGAAGAACTTTCTTCTTAGATTCTTGATTGGTTCTGTGTTTGTTGAGATTTAATGCCAATTAAAGAATCGCTTTTCCTTTGAACTTGATTTTAGTCTAAAGCAACAGTCTTTAAGGTGTCTTTGTTAAGGAAGAAAATGCTCCATATTGGGTTCTGAAGCTTTGTAGACATGTTAATAAAGAGCAGTGGACTACTCCTCTGAATTCCATTTGGTTTCTGAGTTACATAGTGAGGTTCTTCCATAAGCTACTTCTTGGTTTTCTTGGGGGTTGTCTTTCAGGGTATGGTCCTGTTGGGTTTTATTTGTTTGTATTTGCATCTAAGAGGGTGAAGTATGAATTTTCATGAAAATGGCATTTATCTGTGCTCCGGATCAACTCTTTGCAGGGTAGTTAATCTATTGCATATATTATTTAGGGCCACTGGATGGTTTAATGTCTTTTGTTGCTTAATGACTTAATTTCTAAGTCCAAGTTTTTCTTTTTAAAGAAAAGAAGCTATTCTCAGTCCAATTTAATGATCATCCTTTTGCTTTTCCACATGTCATCACTTGTACAGATGTTCAGCTTAGCATATGATTTTTTGGGAAAACCATTTTAGAAAAGTATGACACAGTACCATTATGTTCTGATTCTTTTGAACTCATGTGACAGGGAACTAGCCTTTATAGATAACAAAGATCAACTCCAAATTTAGCGCATGCACATTTGGCTGGACTTATTTTAAGAAAGATAATTTAGAAGTTCCTTAGCCAATAGCAAACTACTCTGCATTGCATTCAAAGCAGCATGAGCTTTTCTCCCTTCAAATCCTTCGCCATGCATATGGTAGAAATGATTCTTATTACTGCATGAGGTTTGGGTTTTATGAACATAAAAGTTTGTCTGGATGACTCTGATTTCTGTTCCTAGAATGATTCTGCTATTTGTGTACTCTTTTCATGGTAAGATATTTTGTTTAAGCAAAGTGGTTATCATATGCAAATCTTGTTTTATGCATTTAGTGGCTGCTGATTTTTGTAGCTTTGTGCATGTCCAAAGAAGTCTGTGATTGTTAGTTTTATGAAAGTTTGATTCAAATGTTTGTGAGCATGAGGTTCCTCTATTATATAGCTTTCATCTGGCATACAAAATAAGCAGTTCCCATTATGGTTCATTTCATATAGGTAAAACTATTTGGATCCCATGTTGTATGATAGTGCTTGGACAAAAGAAATGAGCAGCATCATGCTTGAGCAAAAGAAATCAATGACATTATTATTATTCTTTTTGTGGAAGTAAACGAAATCATTTTGCCCAGTGATAAAACTCAAATTTGTGATATAAGTTTGTATGCCTCAAATGATAAATTTGTGTTTAAACTAAGAAATAATTAGGTTTACCACCTATATGCACAGTGAAAGGAAACTAACTTCAAAATTTTTTAAGAGCTTAATGTGCATTGGCAATAGCAAATGTTATTAGTTGAATATTGATGTTACTCATTTTTCTTATTTTGTGTAAACTTGATAAAAGTTTCTAGCTACAATACTTTTTGGTGGTGATAAAATAATTCAATATTTTTTATGCTGATCGAATATTTTGGTCTTATGTTGGTGGTTTACAGAAATGCATATTCACATTGTCACAAATATTTCCTGGCACAGGTGCACCTGTTGCAGGTTCTGCTGTTGATAAGGTTGAGCAAGTAGTGGGTTATGTGAGCATAGGATACCCCTTTGGTTTTATGGCATCTATCCTCTTTGGACGACATCATAAAGCTATCCTAAAATCACCAAAACCAAAACTTTTTATAATGGGAACACAGGATGGGTTTACCAGTGTTAAGCAATTAAAGAACAAGCTGAGTTCAGCTGTAGGTCGTGTCGAATCTCATCTTATCGAAGGTGTAAGCCACTTCCAGATGGAAGGCCCTGCTTATGATGCTGAAATGGTGAATTTGATTCTAAAATTCATTGCATCATTGTAAATACACTAGGTAGACAAAATTCTGACTTTTATTTTGTTTGTATTTTTTTGATTCCCAGTATGACAGGATTATTTACAATGTAGTTCGAGATTTGTCTGTTGACCCTGATATAACTTCCAGATTATGTCGATAGCTTTAAGTAGCTCCCGATGACATTACTTCATTCAGTCCTGTTCAGTTTCGTTATTCCAAACACACAAAGACAAATGCTTTGTTCAGTTTCTGACAGATAAAATGAGAGACAGGCACCAGGAGTGCCATACTCTATGAGTTATCCAAGTTTCTGCATTAGCAAAGTGAAATAACAAGATCTCAAATGACATGACTCATCAGTGATAAACTTCTGGTAACAGATACAATAATATGGGTAAATGGACTCAGTGATAAAACTTCTGGTAACAGATACAATACTATGGGTAAATGGACTATCCTGTGTTTAAATGTTATGGCTAAGCCTTTGTTTTCTTGGAATTGGCACAGGCTTCTTAAATTGAGGCCTGTTGCAAAGGAATGTATCTAGTTTGATTGTTTGTAATGGCAAAACCACTTTCTTGTGGTATGGCATCCTAAGGGGTCTCATGTACTGCCAAATTCTGGTCTTGAAGATTCATTACTGCTTGCCTAGCTTAAATGGAGGTTACACAGTCGATTGTGCCATAATTAAGCTTGTTCAAACTTATTCTAAAGTGCCCTGGTTTAAAGTAGTCTAGGGTAAGCATAAAGCCTTGCTTTTAGAGAACGTTTATCTGACCATATACAGGTTACTATTCTGGGAAATAGAGGTCAGTCCCTTGTGTAAGAAAAAATGTGTTGCTCTCCTCCTGAAACTCTCTCATCTTATTTTCTTCTCTGCTGTCCTTTTGCTCTTTATGTTTGGGAGTTAGTACAGAAGTGTTGCTTGGTGTATAGCGTTGCTACTGATAGGGATCAACAAACGCAATGGATGATTCAGAAATGTTCTCATAATTCGCTTGTTATTGCTGTTCAAAGGGTAACTTTTGCAGCCAGAGTGTACAGATTGTAGCATTACAGGAGCTTTAGCATCTTCAAAAACCTTGTATAGCATCATAACTAATGTTGTGGTTGATTGCATTATGAAAAAGGTGGCTGGATGGATAGGGTTGAAGGCATCTCAGGAGGCTCTCAACCTTTGTGCAGAGTTAAATCTTGCTAGTTCTTGTATAGAATACTTGCAGCTCTGAAGCCTCTTGATGATTTTGTAAGCAGTAGCTGCTTAGCTATGAATTAGCTGCTTTATGAATTAGTTGCGAATAGCACGATTAATCATTAACACCTAACTGAAATAGCACTATCAAACATTAACACCCAAAAAATTCGGAAAAAAAAATTGAACAGCCAAAAAAATCGACTAAAACTGAAAATAAAATCATGAAATCAGATGAAGGAGAACAATTAATTAATAAAAAATTGAAAAATTTTAACTCAAATGACATCAAACGAAACATCCACATAAGCAAAAGGAATACACTGTAGTACTTAGAAACCATTAAAAGAAATTACATCTTAGAAATTTAGTACCTTATAAAACTATGTTATGGAAAATATATACACGGACAAAGCATACGTGAAATATTACTTGTCTTATATAAGTACAAACATAACATATATGAGTGATCCAACTAGATTTAGCTATATATATATCCACCTCTTTCGAAACAGCCAAAGAAAATAATTTTCATCCTACATTAACATGACTAAACTGCAATTAATTACGTCAAAATTCAAGAATGTAATTAACAAATTAAGCATCGCTATGCAGAGCAGCCCTGTTGCAACCGAACCAAAACAAAGGGACAATTGTGAATCCTTCTTGAATGACCAGAGCTGCACTGGTGTTTCTGGTTTCAATCCATTCCTCTTCACAACCTCATTCCAGCCACTCACCAACACGTACACTTCAGAGTTCCCCATATACCACTTTTTGAACTTGATTCCTGATTGAAGCAAGTGATGGCTCAATTAAGAGGGCGTTAATTTCTTGCTGTTTGTTATCAATGTTGAATCTCCTCCTCTCTTCTTCTGTCAAGAACCCGTGATTCAGAACCTGTTTTACCGGAATCGACAATCTTTGAAGCCCAGTGTTCACGTCTGAAGAAGACAATTTCTTTTCAATCACCAAAACAGGGTCCCCTGTTGCCCCCAGTTCCTTTATGTACTTCTTCAACTCCAGTGGAAGTTGTTCCCGCTGGTTCTGTTCTGACGGAAGAGAACAAATATCGCCTGTTTTCTGCTTCGTCACTCGATCAGGAATATCGATCATTACAACTAGTTTCTTCTTAAAAGTAATCTTCGTCTTGCTTTGCCCAGTAGATTCCTGTGTGGCCGCTGATTTTTCGTTCAGGAATGGTTCTTGATCAAGAAGCCGATGATCATCAAGAATGGGCAAACTGATTTTGGTATCTCTTGCCAATTGAACCATTCTTTTACCTCTATTCTCCCAATTTTTCCCTGTTTTTTCAGTCAATGTGCGAAATCCAGAAAGATCTTCAGCGGAAACTTTCCTGGTTCTGCGTAGATTATTTGTGATTCTGGGAACTGATTCCAGTAGTTCTTGCCAAAAGAACTTCCTTTTTACCCTTATTCACAATGGATTTCTTCAAAGGTACTGTTTTTTCAATCACGGGACAAAATATCTGCTCATCTTGAGCAGAATCGAACTTTGATCTTTGAGGGTACTTGCTCTTTCGAGGGCGTCTGCGGAAATTCAGAACCGCCATTCTTGATCTTCCCTTCCACCAACTTAGATGCTAGAACTACGATTTCTTCCTATTAATGATTACTTAAAACTAACAATGAAAAGAAATAATTGAAGAAAACCTAAAACGGAACTGGAATGATGAAGCCCAATGATCAGAAATCTCTGTCTCTCGTCTTCTTCTCAAGAACAACTGCTGCTGACGTTGCAAAGAAAACTAGGTTTAAGGATTCCTACGAAGAAATTCTGCGGCATTGTGAGGATTCAGAATTTATACAGCTATTAGTGTTGGATAGTTTAAGTTGGATTCTATTAGGATTCAGGTGGGGCATATTACCGTTATGTTAGTTTGTGGGAGTAATAGTTTTGGAAGTTTCCTTTTTTGCTTTCTGGTTCTGGGATTCTGGGATTTTAGTTTTTGTCGGTGAAAAGTCAAAAATGGTTTCTGGGTTTTTCGGATGTATTAATAAAAATGGTTTTAGATTGACCCTTGAGGATTAATGTTTTCTTTTTCTGAATAATTAGAAGAGAATGAAAATTTGCAAGAACATATCTTTTTCTGTATTTATGTTGAAATTGTTTAAGTAATAGTACTTGATGTTCAATGCCTAAAGGTAATTTGTTGCCTGTATTAATATTTTGAGAACTATATTTAGAAAATGTAACCATTTTTCATTCTATTTTCTCCAAGAGCAAATTTAAAACTGAAACCCGGAAACCTCTTAAGATTATGGGATAATTTAAAAAACCTCCCTTGAGTTTGTGACAATATCATTTGACACCCCTAGATTTTGAAAAATCTCACATACTTCCCTTGTTTTTCAACTCTTTATGACTTTATCAACCTATTTCAAAGATATGATTTAAAAACTCATTTTGGAAGTGATAATAGATTTTTATTCCAAAAATACCCTTTTCTTGTAGACATTTAGTTTTCTTAACAAACTAAGTTAAATCCTTACGAATTACGGTATATTAATGCGGTCGAAAGATCTTTTATAATTTTGAAGTCTTTCATCCGGACAAGAAATGCAAAAGAAAAATTTGTTATAATTAGAAAAAAATATTTTGCAGCTTGAAGATTACCTCAAACAAGTTTCAGAATATATTGTTTATTATTTATCTTTCTCTTATTTTCCAGCCATCAACCTAATGATTTAAAATTATGGATGGATTGTAAAACTAGGAGTCAATAGTAATTAAAAAATAGGAGCGAATTGTTTTATTATGAAATGATTATTTCATCCACATCTTCAAATTAGTATTTACTTATTGTGCTTTGAAGTATCCAACTCGCAAGTAGGAATGATATAGGGCGGCTTTAGGACTTTTGTCATCAAATAACTTCCCTTATCCCCATCCTTTACCTACTCCCACCGTAGTCCATGCCCCGCTCCACTCTTCTATTAGGTTGAGGGGATGATTGTATGATGGCAATTTAGAATCCAAACAGTGTAGTTTAGAATTAGCCTTAATTGGAAGGTTAAGTCAGTTAATAACTAACTACCAGGTTGTTAAGATTTACTATAAGAGTGGGACCCACTTGGGATGTAATAACAAATTTCCACTTTCTCTCTTCCTCACCCCTCTTCTCTTCTGTCTTCTTTCTCCTCCGATTCAATTCTTCTAGAATGATCAATTACATACTTGAGTCCAGGAATCTCAAGTAAGTTCCTGACAATTGGTAATCAGAGCTCTAGATCCTTAGATTTCACTCCGTAAAGCCAATGGCAGAAAGCACTCGATTCAAAACATTGGAGGAGCAAGTGAAAAAACAAGAGCTCAAACTTCAGGAATTGATGGAATCCTTGCATTCAGCTCAATCGGAGCAACGACATATCAGGAACGAGCTGAGAATTGAGCTCAAAGAAAGCAACAAACGAATGGAGAATCTTCTAACAGGAATGGAGCAGAACTTCAATAAAATTCTGGAGCAAAAGCTCAATACTCTCCTGCTGAGGATGACTCTTGGGAAGGATAAGGTGTTGGAAGGGGACGGAAGAGTGATCGTGGATCAAACACCAATTTTGCCAACTTCTCCAGCTCATCAGAGGCTGCAAACGGGGATAGAGGATCAGAAAGCCCCCCAGGAAAGACTGGAGTAAGTTTCAAATTCCAAATCCTCCAAAAATCGATTTACAATTGTTTTCTGGAGAAAATCCTCAAGATTGGTTGCGCAAATGTGATAAATATTTCTTGAACTATCAAGTTCCAGAAGAACAAAAAATTGAAGTAATTGAAATGTACTTAGAAGGTAGAGCTGACAAGTGGTTTCAGGGAGTAAAAATCGAGAAACCTAAACTATGCAAGGAAGAATTTGGGGAGCTACTGTGCCGGAGATTCAGTGATAGAACTTGCAAAGATGTGATAGAAGAGTTTAATAAACTACAACAAATAGGTAATGTGGAAGATAATCAGGAAAAATTTGAGGAACTAAAACCCTTGATGATGACTAAGAATCTAAATCTTGATGAGAACTATTTCATTTCCAGTTTCATAAGTGGTTTAAAGAAGGAAATCAAACCCATGGTCAGGATGTTGAAACCTACTACATTGACTGAAGCATTCGAATTATCTCAGTGGCAGGAGCACTCATTAATAATATAGAATAGGAGTTCTAGAGAACACAGCAAAAATCTGGGGAAACACCTTCTAGATAACATCTATAAGCTACATGGATTACCAAAGTCCATCATCACTGACAGAGATAGGGTTTTCACCAGTGGCTTCTGGAAGGAGATTTTTAAACTCGTAGGGATCGAGCTGCATTATTCTTCATCTTACCACCCTCAAACTGATGGTCAGAGTGAAAGGCTCAATCAATGCTTGGAGAACTACTTAAGATGCATGACAGGAGGGCTTCCATCCCAGTGGAGCAAATGGCTGCCCTTGGCTGAGTAGTGGTATAACTCCACCTATCATTCCAGCCTTAACATGACTCCATTTGAAGCCTTGTTTGGTTACAAGCCAGTGCATTTACCCTTGGGGCCGTATCTAGACTTAGTGATACCTGTAGCTTCCAATATGGTGGCAGGAGAGGATCAGGATATCAAACTGTATCAAGGAGAATTTAGCCAAGGCTCAGCAAAGGATGAAACACTATGTTGATCAGCACAGAACTGAAAGGGGATTTCATGTGGGTGATTGGGTATTCCAGAAGCTTCAACCTTATAGGCAACAGACCGTGGTTGTTAGGAAATGTCTCAAGTTATCAGCTAATTACTATGGTCCATTCCAGGTAGAGGAGAAGATTGGAGCAGTGGCATGCAACTAAAATTACCAATAGGCACCAAGTTACTTCCAATATTCCATGTGTCCTTGTTGAAATAGAAATTAGGACCCCTGCAAAATAGTTCATCCAAATTGCTAGAGTTGGATACACAAGACCAGTGTCCACTGAAACCAGAAGCAATTTTGAAGAGAAGGGTTATTCTACCAGCTGAAAAGCCTGTTATTCAGTTCTTGATTAAGTGGAACCATTTGGATCATGAGGAAGTCTCTTGGGAAGACAAATCCTTTATTGAACATCAGTTTCCTGAATTCTAGACTTGAGGACAAGACTGCTCCTATGGGGAGGGAATTGTCAGGTTGAGGGGATGATTGTATGATGGCAATTTAGAATCCAAACGGTGTAGTTTAGAATTAGCCTTAATTGGAAGGTTAAGTCAGTTAATAACTAACTACTAGATTGTTAGGATTTACTATAAGAGTGGGACCCACTGGGGATGTAATAACAGATTTCTAGTAATAACAAATTTCCACTTTCTCTCTCATCTTTCTCATTTCTCTCTTCCTCACCCCTTTTCTCTTCTGTCTTCTTTCTCCTCCGATTCAATTCTTCTAGAATGATCAATTACATAATTGAGTCCAGGAATCTCGAGTAACTTCCTGACATCCTCCTGTGAGTGGTAACTTTGTTTATTTCCCTCGAGTCTCGTCTCAATTTACTATTACTAATCCTAATAATCTTGTTACTACTATTGCTACTACTAATACGAGTTAGGATTCTTTTCATTAATTTCTCTCAATTTAAATTACTATAAAAATTCATTCTATTATGTCATTATTTTTCTTTTAGTCTCAAGATTAATATACTAAAAAATAATGTTGTGTTAAGAATATTTTTATATTTAATTTGCACGAAACATTTGAACATTGAAAAATGAGTCAAAATTTTAACAAAATTTATAGTGATTAACCAAATGGAAAAATTTAGCCAATTTCATATGAAAATTTATGTATAATTTCCATAAGTGACAATATATATTTGAATATTTTGATCTTTGAAAATAATTTTAAATTAATTTTATTAGGGTGTAATGAAGAGGAACAACTCCTACTGCTACTATAATTATTGCCACTATTGGCCTGCATGTACTATGCCTCAATTTACTACTAGGAATAATTTCACAAAACTCCCCTAAAGTTTGCCTTAATATCACTTAGCACTTTTACGGTTTCAAAAATCTCTTTTACCTCCCCTTGATTGACATGTTTCATAACATTGTCACATCTTGTGCATTAGAAATACATAGAAGAGGAGAGATAGCAATTTATTTCCATTTGCACCCTTTTGTTGTCCTTGATATAAAAATTAGAGCAGCAATTAAGACCAAAATATGCGTAATAGGCAAAAGACAAATTTGGAAATATGTAAGTGCAATAAAGAGAAGTTGCAGCATATAAGTAATTTTAAAACTATGCAATGCCTAGTGCAATAAAAAGAAGTTGCATCAGATAAGTAGTTTCATAACTGTATAATGACTAATATTCCAAATCTATGATTATAAAAGCAACAAGAGAAAAAATAAAAAGTACAAGTTTACTGGCAAAAAGGAGTAATGAATCTCTTTGATCTTTGAAAATAATTTTAAATTAATTTTATTAGGGTGTAATGAAGAGGAACAACTGCTACTGCTACTATAATTATTGCCACTATTGGCCTGCATGTACTATGCCTCAATTTACTACTAGGAATAATTTCACAAAACTCCCCTAAAGTTTGCCTTAATATCACTTAGCACTTTTACGGTTTTCAAAAATCTCTTTTACCTAAAGAGAAAATTAGTAAATATATTGCATTCTACATTGGAAGGCACTCTTATAATTTACCAACATCATTTAATACAAAGAATCGATATTATGGTTATAATAGAAATGTGGAAATCAGGATTTCAGAAAGTGAAGGAAATCCAAATAGGCTATATTTGCTTCTAATGTCCATTTAATGTGCTTCTGATTTGTTAAGTAACACTAGGATTAGAAGTTCTATGCTTTTTATTGCTACCAAAAAAGTCCACCATTATAAATAGTGGTTTTGTTAATTGTTGTTCTAATTTTTTTTTACTTTCTAAATTAATTTCTTTTGGCGTGAATTTTAGTTAATCAATTAGATGTTCTAGTAGGATAATATTGTCAATGTACCACTTATGATGGAGACATCTGTAGACACCAAAATTTCAATTCTATTAACTCTATTTAATTTTAATTTAATTTAATTTTGTTTTATTAATCAAAATTCGCAGAATGATAGTTTTTTTTTTTCATGTAAAAGTTGTAATCAAAGAAGAAGGTCCAAAATAAATGCATACATCCTGTCTTGTAAATAATTTGAGCATCTCCTGAACGATATGAAGACCTTCGGTCTCTTCTCCATAATCCTTCACAACAATGCAGGAGCAGCCAACTACCTTCCTTGCATTACCTTCAGAATCAATTTTACACAAACCAGCCTATTCACCAAGAGTCTTGGCACTAGGTACTTGTAATCAAACTGACATTGTGATCAACACAAAGAGCCTTGACCAGTTTTACATAATCTGGCTGGTCACAATCCTCTGCTAAGACACAGAGTTGTGTAGCATGCTTCTCAATTATTTTAGCAGCCTCATGTAGACCTCGAGCAAGCCCTCCATGAGCCTTTGATTTTTTCAATACCAATTGCAGAGCAATCATGATGTCCATAAGATTCTCCAAGGGCAAGCGCAGGACTCTCAGCAAGAACAACATCCTCTCCAAACATTTTGGCAGACCGATATCAAAGTTTAAAAACCTCTATTTCTTTGGAACTTTTGAGGCAGCAAATCTTCTCAGGCAGGTTGCGTAGAAGAAACCGCAGAATGATAGTTAGCTATTTTTATTTGAATTAGGGTTCATTTTCTTTTAAATAATTTCTGAAAAAAGAAAGTCTTACAAAAATTTGTTTTTAATCTTTTCGAATTTGATTTCTTCAAAATAAATGAAAATATGCAAGACAATCTCAATTAGGAATTAATATTTTGTTTACCCTAAATTTGTTTTGAAAAATAAAATAAAAAAAATAGGTGGAGGCCATGCATATTAGTTTGGTGAATGATACAAAAGGCAGAGAAAGACCAAAAGCTCCCTACCAGAAGAGATGAAGAAAGGGAGAACACCTCTTGATAATGAGGGAGTAGTCATGATGTCCATAGATTCTCCAAGGGCAGGCGCAGGACTCTCAGCAAGAACAACATCCTCTCCAGACATTTTGGCAGACCGATATCAAAGTTTAAAAACCTCTATTTCCTGGAACTTTTGAGGCAGCAAATCTTCTCAGGCAGGCTGTGTAGAAGAAACCGCAGAATGATAGTTAGCTATTTTTATTTGAATTAGGGTTCATTTTCTTTTAAATAATTTCTGAAAAAAGAAAAGTCTTACAAAAATTTGTTTTTAATCTTTCCGAATTTGATTTCTTCAAAATAAATGAAAATATGCAAGACAATCTCAATTAGGAATTAATATTTGTTTACCCTAAATTTGTTTTGAAAAATAAAATAAAAAAAAATAGGTGGAGGCCATGCATATTAGCTTGGTGAATGATACAAAAGGCAGAGAGAGACCAAAAAGCTCCCTACCAGAAGAGATGAAAAAAGGGAGAACACCTCTTGATGATAGGGAGTAGATATTATTGATAACCAGATGTAAACAAGAGATTTGGAAAAATTGAAATTGTTACAAAGCTGTTCGATGATATTCTCCTTGCTCTACTTATCTTTTATACTAGCAGGGAGGCGTGGAAGGAGAGTTAGTTATAACTAACTTCCACTGTCATAGATTTCCTTGACTTTCTATTTCGGGATCCTATGCATGTGATCGGCACGTATCTTCCATGCATGACCTTATTATTTCTGTTAAATGGTTACATGAAATCTGAACAGAAGAAACAAACCCATAAGAAACAAATACATAATGAAAATACTAAATTGCCCATGGTCAACATTTGGGCTCATAACAGATGCTCCCTCCTGGGAAAGTCCTTGTCCTCAAGGACTAAAGGTAGGGAACTTCTGCCTTAAATCATGCAAAAATTCCCATGTTGCATCCTCTGGAAATGAATTACTTCATTGAACCAACACTTGAAGTTGCTGCTTGATTTCCTCGCTTTGTAATGCGCCTGTCGAGGAAATGGCTGCTGGTTCGAGCAACAAGCCTTGATCAGTGATGGCAGATGGTAATTGTGGTGCCACAACGTGAGATCCCACCTTTTTTTTTAACAAGGAGACATGAAGTTTGGGTGGATGCGTGCATGGTCAGGAAGTTGGAGTTTGTAGGCCACCTTCCCTATACGTTCGATGACTGGAAAAGGGCCAAAGTACCTTGGAGCTAGTTTCTGACAGCTAGAAGATTTGAGGGAGTGTTGTTTGTAAGGGTGTAGCTTGACATAAACCAAGTCCCCAATGGCAAACTCTCTATCAGTCCTATGTGCATCAGCTACCTGTTTCATGCGGTGTTGAGCCCTGCGCAAGTTATGTTTGAGGAGATGGAGTACTTTTTCTCTGGCAGCCAAGCTTCTATCCACAACCTCCACTACTGCAGAACCAGGCAGATAAGGGATGTGAATGGGAGGTGGTTGGCTGTAGACCACCTGGAATGGGGTGATTTTGGTAGATGAGTGGAAATTAGTGTTGTACCAAAATTCTGCCAAGGGTAGCCAGGAGTACCATGATCGTGGCTGCTCACTAGCCATGCAACGCAAATACCCTTCCAAGCATCTGTTCACCACTTCTGTTTGCCCATCAGATTGGGGATGATAGGAACTAGTAAACTGTAGTTGGACTTTTAACAACTTGAATAGTTTCCTTCCAAAAATGGCTAAGGAATATGGTGTCCCTGTCACTCACGATGGTCTGAGGAAGACCATGTAATTTGAAGATGTGATCCATGAAAGATTGAGCAACCTCCAGTGCTGAATAAGGGTGAGATAGTGCACATAAATGGGCATATTTACTCAGTCGATCTACTACCACCATGATGACTTGTTTGCCTTGAGATTTTGGGAGGCCTTCGATGAAATCCATAGAGATATCTGTCAAAACTTTATCAGGTATGGGCAGAGGTTGCAACAGACCCGGGTAAGCTGCTAAAATCAGTTTTGTGTCTTTGACAGACATCACAAGCAGCCACGAAAGTGTAAACATCCTCACGCATGTGCTTCCAATAGAAGGTGCCTTTTAGTTTATGATAAGTTACCTGGACTCCAGAATGTCCTCCAAAAGAGCTAGTATGCCAAAAACTGGATTAATTTGTTCCTGAGCGCTATGTCAATTCCTACCACCAGCTTTCCCTTCCTCCTTAGCATTTGGTTGTCCCAACTATAGTGCTTGACTCTGGAGGAGTCATTTGAGAGTAACTGTTGGATAACCTCCTGCATCTTAGGATCTGTCGGCCATGATTGCTAGATTTCCGCTAGTATTTAGTGGTAATTCCATGGAGAGACCAGGATGTCACTGGCGTGTGAGATTGCCTGGATAAAGCATCAGCCGTGATGTTCTCAGAGCCTTTTTTGAATTGAACTTCATAATCATACCCCATTAGTTTTGATAGCCACTTCTGTTGACTTGGTGTTGAGATTTTTTGATCCATCAAATATTTAAGACTTTGGTGATCAGTTTTGATGACAAAATGACTCCCTAAGAGATATGGGCCTCCACTTCTGAACTGCATTAACAGTAGCCAACATTTCCTTCTCATAAACTGACAAACCTTGATGCCTGGGTGCTAAAGCCTTGCTGAAGAAAGCCAGTGGTTTCCCACGTTGCAACAAATAGTTCCAATGCCTGAATTGGAAGCATCAGTTTCCTCCACAAAACTCTTGAGAAAAATCTGGCAAGATTAATACAGGAGGGGACGTCATAGCAGCCTTCAGCTGATTGAACGCTTCAGTTGCTCCATCATACCAAATAAAAACATTCTTTTTGAGAAGGTCAGTCAAGTGTCTAGCAATTTGTCCATATCCCTTGATAAATCTGCGATAATAACCTGTCGACCCTAAGAAGCCCCTCAACTCCTTAATTGTAACAGGAATAGGCCATTGTTGTATGCATGCAAATTTTCTGAGGATCTGCATTAACACCTTCTGCCAAGATAATATGTCCCAAATATTCGATCTGGTCCACAACAAAAGAGCACTTACTCTTCTTCACCTTGAGCTGGTGTTTGAGCAATGTCTCAAACACTTGTGTCAAATGTTGTAGATGCTCCTCCCCAAATTTGTGTATATTAAGATATCATCAAAGAAGACCAGCAAGAATTTTCTTAGAAAGGGCCTGAATAAGTCATTCATTAAGCTCTAGAATATTGATGGTGCGTTGGTTAGACCAAATGGCATAACCATAAACTCATACTGCCCATCATGAGTTCGAAATGCAGTTTTGGCAACATCATCCGAACCATAAACTCATACTGCCCATCATGAGTTCGAAATGCAGTTTTGGCAACATCATCCGAATGCATCCTGATCTGGTGATATCCAGACCTCAGATCTAGTTTGGTAAAAATGACAGCTCTAAGGAGTTCATCAAAGAGCTCCTCAACCAGTGGTATAGGAAATTTATCCTTCACCGTAGCTTTGTTAAGCTCCCTATAATCTACACACATGCGCCAGGTACCATCCTTTTTTTTTGACTAACACCACAGGAGATGAAAATGGACTATTACTGGGTCTAATAATGCCATTAGTTAGCATTTTAGTCACTAGTTTCTCAATCTCACCCTTTTGGAATGCAGGGTATCTGTATGGTCTAACATTAATGGGTTGGACTCCCTTCTTAAGGTAAATCCTATGGTCATGCATCCGAACAGGAAGTAACTCCATAGGTTCTTCAAACACCTCACTATATTTTGATAAAAGTGACCCCAGTTGGTGTTGGAAAGGGTTTACCTGCTCATCCGAGTTCATAGAGGCACAGAAGCTATCAACCTTTGGGGCCTCATCTGTTGTCAAATTTGCGTGTTCACCCTCAGCAGTCACCAAGCACAGTTGAGCAGATTCAATTTGTTCAGGCTTGATCAGGAGTTTCTGCATTTGTTTCTTTGAAATCATCTGCACTGGTTGTTGCTTGGATCCTCTCAATATCACCCTCTTCCCCTTTTGCAAAAACTCCATTCACAGTTCTGCAAAATTCCACTTGACTTCCCCCAGAGTTGACAGCCATTGTATTCCCAACACTACTTCACAACCACCTATAGGCAAGACTAGTACATCTCCTTCAAACTTTTGCACTTGCATCTTCCATTGGAACCCGGGACATAAGGTAGTTGTAGTGAGGGCATTTCCATCAGCTACTACTACTCTTACAGGAGCAACCTGTACTGTTTTCAACCCAAACTTCCTTACCACATTAGGATGTAAAAAATTGTGAGAACTACCACAGTCTATCAGGATGCTAAAAGATTTTTTGCTGATTTGACCATGTATTCGCATAGTTCTGTAGTTGGGAACCATTAGGCTACACATAGCATTTGAATAAATTTGTGCTAAGTTACCTTCAGTTAACAGCACCTGCTCATCATCCTCCAGGAGTCCTGTTCGTCTAGAGCCTCTTCCACATACTCAATCCTGTATAGCTGCCTTCTTTTGCACTGATGGCCAGGAGCATACCTTTCATCACACCAGTAGCATAGTCCCTTGGCCCTTTTTTTCATCAATCTCTGCAGTACTCATGAACTTCGAATTTCGTTTTTGACCTTCCATATTGCTTGCTCCTCTTTCCCCAGGTCTGAGTAGTAGAGGAGCATTGTAAGAGCTACTCTGCCTGGGAAAAGTGCTGTTGGAACCTGCATTTGGAGCATGAAAAGTGTTCCCTCAGAATGGACCAGAAGATTTACCTTGCTTCCAAGTATTCAGAATCCTAGCTTCCTCTATTTTTGCTAATCCAACAGCATGTTGTAGATCACGTGGCATAAACATTCTTACTGCCAGTTGGATTTCTTCCTTCAATCCCCTAATGAAGCAGCTTACCGTATACTGCTCAGGAAGATCTACTCTATTTAACAATTCCTTGAACGATTCCTGGTATTCATTTACAGACCTAATCTGCTTCAAGCTTTTTAAATCTCCCATGGGATCATCATAAAGACAATCTCCAAATCGTGATCCCAAGGCCCATACATACTCTTCCCCTGAAGATGGATCTTTGGAGATCGTAGCCTTCATGAAAACTTGATGCCATTGGAGAGCCTTGCCCTCCAAATGCATGGCGGCAATTCTGATCTTGGCTTCCGATGGAGTTTCATCGATCTCAAAAAACTGATCACACTTATATAACCAGCTTTTGAAGTCTAAACCCCCAAATTTGGGAAATTCTATGCGCGAAAACCTGGTTGGGGCTTGATAGCTATCCCCACGACTTCCTTGATTATCATTCTTAGAAGTGTGGGGAGATCCTTGCTGTCCTTGACTCCTCTGGCTGCAAACCTCCAATACCAAGCTTTTGAGGGCTTCCAACTCTCACTCGAATTGCTTTCTCTGCTCCCTTATGAGATTTCTGACAGTTTCCTCGAATTTTCTATTTTCTTGACCTCTCGTGCCTTCTGCCATTGTTCCGTGGAATTTTCTACTGAGTTGGGATAACCCAACTCTGATACCACTGATATAAAAGGCAGAGAGAGACCAAAAGCTCCCTACCAGATGAGATGAAGAAAGGGAGAACACCTCTTGATGATGAGGGAGTAGATATTATTGATAACCAGATGTAGACAAGAGATTTGGAAAAATTGAAATTGTTATAAAGCTGTTCGATGATATTCTCCTTGCTCTACTTATCTTTTATACTAGCAGGGAGGCGGTGGAAGGAGAGTTAGTTATAACTACCTTCCACTGCCATGGATTCCCTGACTTTCTATTTCGGGTGCCTATGCATGTGATCAGCACGTACCTTCCATGCATGACCTTACTATTTCTGTTAAATGGTTGCATGAAATCTGAACAGAAGAAACAAATACATAATGAAAATACTAAATTGCCCATGGTCAACATTTGGGCTCATAACAGTGGAATGCATGCAAATGAGCCATGTGTCTTTGATTTTTTTTGACACTACAACACATGCAAGGGGATAGGTGGCTAGGACAGGTGGAGCTTGGGGAAAAATCTGGGAAAATGAGGAAGAAACAAGAGAGAGGGGCTTCGGGTAAGAGTGAAAGAAAAAGGCAAGGAAAGAAAGAAAGGAAAAGGGGTTGAAGATGAGAGCAAGAGAGGGCTACGAAGAGGAAAAGAAAGGCTGAAGAACAAAAAAAGGAGGAAGGGGAATCTGGAACAAGCAAGAAAACAAGAGAGAAATTAAAAAAAACCAGAAAAAAGAGAGGGAAGAAGAAAAGAGGGTTTTGACTGAGAGAGAAAGAGAGGAAAAATCTGGAATAGAAAGGGAAAAATTAGGAAGAGAAGGCTGCGGGGAGGAGAAGAAAGAAAGAAATAAAGGGTGGAGAGATCAAAAAGAGAGAAAAGGAAGAGAGATCAGAAAGAGAGAAAAGAAAAGAAGAAAAAACTGCAGAATTTTTTAGGAGAAAAAGGGCTGATTTTCAACCATATTTGAACCCAATTATCTCTTTGATTATAGAAGGATGGGAGTAGATTTCAGTTTCTGTGCATATTAGGTAATTAGGAGAAGGAGTTTTGTTTAAATTATTTTTGCAAATAACATCGAGAGGGATCCCGAATTCAGACCCAAAACTTGTTACTTGGTTTCACTGGTGTGGGTTCGAAACCGCAACGAAGCAATTCTAGTAGCTTTTTCGCACATTTCTTGTCCTGATTTCGATCCAGCAAGCTACATCAGATACTTCCCTAGATTGATGTTTTAGTTCCTTTCATCTTCATTCATTGTTGAGTCGTGATCTTGAGTTTCTTGGTTGTTGTAATTGTACGCTCTTGCTGTTTCTATTCCTGAGTAGTGGGATGAAGATCTCCCCATGTTGGCTTGTGATTAAATGTGATGTTTGAATAAAGGGGACTTGGATGTTGTTGGGGGTTTCATTAGTTTCTTATTTTTGCTTCTGGACTTGCATATTTAGTAGAATTTTTTGCCGAAACATGAAGATCTAGAAACCCGTGGGAAATTTTTTTTTTGAATGAACCTGGGTTTTGCAAACGTTCCCCATTCTAGTTTTTCCGTTCTCTTGTATGTATAATAAGGTATTGGGATGATAAGCTTATACAACTTGAAGTTGAATTCTGGTTTGAGATTGGTGTTAAAATTTGCCGCGTAAGGATTACTGAAGTCTCAAAGCAACGAAAGTTGCAGAAAGCTTCTTCGTAAGCTTGCATGAAAATTTCAGAAAAATTGCATTTTAGACCTTCAAGTTTTAAGTAATGATGCTATGGCCCAAGAATATGGAAAACTCAATCAATTTTACCCTTTTGGAAATTCAATCAATCCTTTTATGTTTTAAACATGTTTTAGACAAAGTTATTTTCTGGTTTTAGGAAATAATTAGAACTTAATTGGTCTTGAGGGCTTTATTTTGCTTTGATTTCACCCCCTAATATTTGTAATAATAATTTGACTCCCGAAATTTTCTCAATGTTTGCCAATCTTCATGAGTTAACTCGAGTTTTGTCAATAGAATTTCAAGTGAACTTGTTGAGCTTAGATTTTGAATGTTCCATAATTTAGTGAATTAAGGTGATGACATTTGAATCATTAATTTGCATTTTGTTTGATAAAGTTGAATTGTTTAACTACTTGTTTAGTTTAAATGGCATTTAATTTGTAAATTTTAGGAACCTTGAGTTGACTTCAAATGATTTGTTTTGTGTTTATCAAATAAATTGGTGTCTTGACCATTTCCTTTGTTTTGGAGGGTAAATAAGAGAATTTTCGTTTCATTAGAGCACCAATTCAAGGGAGGTACACTCTACCCCTTTATTTTGATTTTTACTTGATTCTATGTGAATTTATGCGTGTAATTGCATGTTTTTTTGAATATTTTTTTTATTTTATGTTGTTTTTATTTATTTATTCACTTTATTTTTTTTTAAAATTTTGTATATTTATTTTAATTTTTGATTATTTGAGAGGCAATTAAATGCTAAATTGTAATAGTTAGGTTATTATTTTATTTCGTTTCATTCTTTACCCCTTTAGATTGTAGTTAGAGCCCCTGAATGTAATAGTTAGACCTTTATTCGCTTTTATTTATTTATGTGTTTGCATGCTTGTGTGCTTATGTGTTTACTCGCTTTTTTAGGATCTTTGCATCTAGATATTATGTTTATGTGCTATGTGTTATATGTGATTTATGTTTTTATTGCTTTTATTATGTTTTATATGATTTATTTGGTTATAATAAATGCATGACGTCACTACACTAGTCCAACGCTAGTTGTGACCCTATTTCCTCGATTTCTCGATAGTCCAACGCTAGTGAGAACTTAGATGCATGGGCTAGTCCAACGCTAGACCCTTAAGAACCGTCTACGCACTAGATCATGTTTGTGTGACAAATCACTACATTTCATGCATATTTTCTAGGATCCTTATCACTTTTACATGATATGTCCCTATATATCCTTTATCCCTATGTATAAAACATAACGTTTAGATTTGCATCTCATTTAGGAAAATTAGAAATAGGTTAGATCATTTGCTTGACCAAAATTAGGAGAATTAACCCTTTAAATACGGGATATGGACGAGTATGACCTCTTAGCCTTAACACGCTCGTGTCTCCTCTATAAATAGGAAAATTTAGTCACGAATGTTAGCTCCCCGCACCCGTTATGATGCATTCCTTTAAGTCATGTATATTTTGTATATTATTCTTTTCTTTTCTTCGAGTATCATATTTTGCATAATCGTGACCTTTTCAAAGAGTCACTCTTGGACATCACAATTAATGTGATTTACACCAATCAAATTTTGAAGAGATATTTCGACCCTCCCAATATACAGTAGGCCTAGATTTGCATCCATGTAGTAACTTTCAAATGTGATAAATTTTGTAGGTTAAACTAAGAAAATTTTTCGACTAGATCACGCAACTAGCCTTGACTAGGTTGAAAGGGTGTTTTGGATTTTATCCTTACCTTCCCTTTCTTCAAACGTGACTCCCGAGCCTTTTTCTCTTGATTTTCGAAGATTTGGAGTCGTTTAAAAAGGATTTTCTCTACTTTTTATTTAAAATTTGTTTTAGGTGACTTGGTACACCTTAACTCAATATCAAGTGACGACTCCTATTTTTTTTTTAAAAAATCATTTTTAAACTTTTCTTTTGGGGTAAAATCGTCGCACTTTTTAGTCCCCTATTAGGCCCATTTCTTTATTTATTCTCTAAAAATTAAAAATTCATTTTTTTACTAAAAATTAATCAAAAATTCATTTTTATAAACCCGTAATCTTATTTTTTAAAAAAAAATGGGGCGCGACAACATCTTATCTTATCAATCTGATAAGAGATGTAAGAGAGATTTTTAAAACAATGAAAGGTGCTAAATGATATTAGGGCAAACTTTGGGAGAGATTTCTAAAATTATCCCTTACAACTATTATTGGAGAAATGGAACTCCCCCCTACCGCCATACTATTTATTCAACTACTACAAATAGTACTATTAGTATCACTAACAGTCTACCTTACACATGCTATACAAAAGTAATATAAATGTGGTATAAAACTTTTCAATTGCAATTGTGAATGACTAATTAAGAGTTCTATTGAAGGGGGAGGGATGGGTGGTACATGAAAAGGGGTATGAGTGAGAGGTTTCGGGTTCAATACCTCCTACTGACACTAAAAAAGAAAAAGAAATTAAGAGTTCTATTCCAATTATAACTAAATTATAACTAATATTTTGACCCTTGTATTCGCATGGTGCTTTTTTGTTGCAAACATGAGTAATTGAAGAAAAGATAAAACAACATTCTTACAAATTTATGATAGAAAATTAATATATCTAAATGTTCAAGTACCATATTAATGTTTCAAAACTTCTATGCACACATTTTTTTAACATAGTATTACTAATTAAATATGCAAGGTTATGAAAAGATTCATTGATATTCTTTGAATTAATTATTAGATGTTTATGTGTGATTAAAAACTTAAAACTATATATTTGCACTAAACTAAATGCCAAGCGTGCAAAAATATATTTTCTCCATGAAGGAATATTAACTTTCTAGCAACATTAATGAAGCAATAATTAAAATAAAACTAATTAAAGTTAATATGTATCGATAGAAGAAATGAAAGTGCATTTATAAATACAAATATTGTTTATTAGTAGAGAAAGGAAAACCATAATAAAATTTAATTCAAAATTAGTAAAAAAATTAAATTCTTAGAAGAGAGAGAAATTATGATAAAAATTAGTTAGAGAAGAATTGGATACAAGAATAGGTAAAACCCAACTATCCAAATAACCCATTAATTCTCTTCAATTAGGCATGCCATCTTTTATTTCATTTAGTAAATGATACAGGAAACAAGAAGGGTTTATCCTTTCCCATCCCCCACTCCATTTAAAGTAGGAGGAGAAGAAGCCCCCCAGCCATGTCCCCGATCCATTACTCTCTCAGCTAAGCGGGCACCCGCCTTTGTTGCCATCCTTACTCACAAGCTAATATGGTCCATTTGTTCTAGGCCTTTAATCTGAAAGGATTTCAATATGGTCCTCCAAATTGAGCAAAATATTAATAATGTGGGTTTTGGCTCCAATTCCATCCAAATTCTAAAATTTAACTAGTCATAAAGTATCCTAAGCGGGTAAAAAAAACATAGGACTAATTTCACTTTGCACCTTGCTAACTTGAGTCCGGTTTTCATTTTGCATTTCAAATTATAATTTTTGACAAATTGCACACTCAACTCTCATAGTTTTCCAATTTGATTCCAATAGCTAAAACAATAAACAATACTATGAAAGTAAGAATTTTGCACAATGCATGCCGGTCTAGCAATTGGACATCAATAAAATGACTAATTCTATTTTGCACCCCTCAACTTGTTTTTGAATCTCACTTTGCATGACAAACTTCATATTGAACACTTTGTACCCTACACTTTGAACCTTATGTCCTTGGATTCGTCCTATTTGAATCCCAAACTTTAACACACACAAGCAAACTTAAGGAAAGTAAGGTGCATGCACACAATACACATAGCAATTGTGTGAAGGGAACAAAAATTAGAAAAGGAAAACTTTCCCTCCTTTTACCAAAATTGGCCTCTTGAATATTGCATTCAAAAAGAAACATGGTATAAAGCAAAAGAGGATAGGTAAAAAATTCAAAATTCTAAGATTCAACTAGAAAATTTTGATCGAGCATGACCGAATCCAAACTAAAATCCAAAGAAGATTTTTGAGATGTGCAAAAACTAATATTTTGATTTGTTAATTATTATTTAGGTAGTGTTCTTTACAATCTTGAACTTTCTCATTTTTTTTGGTGATAAGTTTCAAAAACTTTGTAATAAAGAGTGTAGATGTCTCCATAAAAACAATATAAAATGATAATTGATTATGTCTTGGAGGTAATTTTGATATTTGAGTTGTTAAAGATTTTAGGTTATCGGTGTTTATGTCATTTCAAGCAAAGGTGGATTTTCTGGAGCTTTTTTTTAGAGTGCTGAAATGACTTGCTTTCACCACCCCCCTCCCCCGGGGCCCGAGTGCCATGTGCGCGATGAGGATAGCAACAATAGCCCGAAGTGTACCAATTGTACAAAGGACAAAAAATTAGAGAAGGAAACTTTCCCTCCTTTTACCACTGAATTGGTCTCTCCAATGTTACATTTTAAAGCCAAAAAAAAAAATAAGCAAAAAAAAAGGTCGAAATATTTCGAGTATTACCGAATCAAAACTTAAATCCAAAGAATATTCTTAAGATATGCCACACACCACATTTGGAGTTATTTATTATTTTTGGGTTTATTAATCATTATTTTGATGGAGTTTATTGCAACATCGTTAGAGTTGTTCTTTTCCCTTTTGTACTGGGGATAATTTTCAAGACTTTGTAGTAAACAGTGTAGACATCTCCATAAGAATAATGCAAAAAGATAATTAACTTTGTATTGGGGGTAATTTTTGCTAGGGGTGGCAATGGGGTGGGGGAGGGGTCTAATTTTTGCTAGGGGTGGCAATGGGGTGGGGTTGGGGCGGGGGACCCCTCCCCCACCCCCCGCCCCGCTTTCCCTGCCAGGCAGCCGTAGGGTTAAAAAGTTTATTATATAATTTCATTATAATTAAATTTGAGCAAATAATCAAGTACTAAAATATCAACACATCACTAAATTATTATTCATTGTAACTTCACAATTGAAACTCATAAAAATAATTAAACAAAGGTTATTTGAATACAATCTAATATGATAAAACAAATATAACTAAATAATCAAGTTTTCACTTTTGATACAAATACAATCACTAAATTATTATTGTGTTTTTTTTAGAAAAAAGTGTTATTGTATTAAATGTAGTTAGGAATTTAATATAAATGTATTAATAAATTTAGTATAAATAATTAGTAATATTTATTAATAGACATGTATAATTAGTAGTATACTTGATAATATCATTATATATATAATTATGTACATATATATATATATATCTTTTTTTTTCAAATGGGTGGCGGGGCGGGGCGGGGGCGGGGAGTGAATGCATGGGGAGTTTGAACCTTAAGTGCATCCAAGTTTTAAATATAGCTCAAAATTTCATACTGCAAGTGATGAGATTCTAACTTATGCTTTAAATTTTATCCCAATTCTCTTATTCATTGTAAGCATACAAGTTGTGGCTCACAGTACTAGGGAGTTAGGAGCAATTCTACGAGAATTATTTCCAACTGCTAAGGCTTTTAGCTCACTCAACTATCCAGACCAATCAAGAATTTTAACCAAGTAAATAACAACAACCATAAAACAATGGAAGAAAAATTAACATCTTGAAAAAAATCAACTAAACACAAATGTCCTAAAGTATAGAATCAACTAGATGTACCTAATTATGGATGAAATAGTCAATTATCACTAATGCATTTGTCTAGCTAATGATGCATTTCATTTAAGTCATCAGAACTCGCTCTCGCCAATGAACCGAATTCAGCCAATACTATAGTTTCTCTACTTTCATGGTGAAATCACAAGTGAAAATTTAATCAAGCATGGGAAGTGTCAAAATCATCCAACTAAGTGCATTATTACTTTCGTGTGTCTACTCCTTAGGTTCCACCTATTCCATTTCCATCATTACCAACTACTTTCATAGATTAAAACTATCATGCTTTGCAAAATGGTGATCAAGCATTCACAAATGTAAAAGCAAGAATAAGTGAACTAGCAAGTATATGGTATAGTAATAATCAACTATATTCAACCATAATTAAAGCACAAATAGTTTCATCTATCCTTAGAACAATGAGATTTAGCTAGACATAGTAGATTCAACAATAATGTTCATATCTTTAATGTAACTAAGCATTAATACAACACTAAAGAGAATAAAGAAGAAAAAATGCTCATTCAACTAAAAAAGCAAGATCTCTATGCTTCAGCATCTTCATTACCATAAAAAATATTTTGTTACACCAAGAGGTCTTCAAGTTTTTTCAAAGAAATGAAAACAAAAGTTAAAACTAAAACTATGCTAAGTTAGAGAGAAAGTTGTTCTTGTTCAAGAACTAAACTCTCTCCTCAACAATGTGTTTCTTCTTGTCAAATAGTCAAGAAAAGAAGCTCCTAAAACCCCAAAAGACTGATACAAATTATTGGTTTATGTCACATCAAGGATGCGAAAGGAAACAAAAAATCAAGCAAGTTGACAACTTGTAGCCACCAACAAACCCTCAGAGGTTTGTGTATAAACCATGGGGAGTTTGTGAGAAACCCTATAGGGATTCTTCGAGGGTTTGTCTTCCTCTATTTTGCTCTTTGAATTCAAACTCTCTGCCCAAAATCCCTTGCAGCAACTGCTAGAAACCTTGAGAATTCCTCCGAGATTTCTCTCCTTTTTCTTTTATGACTTTCCAATCTTCATCTTTTCAAATTCTTGAGTTGCACCACCTCTTTGGATCATCGTTGTGACTTTTTAAGTTTCTAATTCATCACTTTTAGTCTACCAATTTACTCTCAATTGAGTTTGATCATTTTGGCCTACAAAAACATAGAGATTATGCGAGTAAAATATTGTAATTTGTTAGATGGTTAATTGTGTACATAATTTGTGAATATTTTTCCTTTTTATTTTGCCAATATATGGTGTTAATTACTAGATTTTACTCATGTTTGATTTTTGGTGTTACTTCCAGGAAATTGCTATGAAAAGGGAGTAAAAAGGCCATTAAAAGCCAAATTTCCAGAGGACTATACTTTACAAGACACGGGCACATCTTAACCTATTGTGAAGTCCGAACATCACGGAATTTGAAGTGGGCCTTGCTCAATTATTTCCTAATAATCAAGAGATTTATTTCCTTTTTTGAAGTTGGATATTGATTAATTTTTAGAAATAATATCTTTTATTTTTTTTTAGTGATGATGGTAGTATTTTAGTGCTAAAAGGATTCTTATCCTTTTGAGAAGAAGTAGGCAAGCATTAGTGGGCAAATTTCTTTCTTTTGTAGACAAAGATTAAGAATGCAAGTTAAGAGACAATTGACGACTTTGGCTTTAAGCTTTTCATTCATTGGAATAAAAATTAGCCAGCGCTTATTTTTTTTCTTTCTTTTCTCTGCAATAGCAAACCCCAATTATATCTTCGGCTGCGATTCAACCATGAGGCTTAGCTAAATCCTTGTTCTAGTCAAAGTATAATCAAAGTTTTGGTTCAATGAATACTGTGAGATTTAATTTGTTCTTATGGTTACATTTATTTATAAATTTTTTATATTCTCTGTTCATTATTTATATGATTATTTTCTACGGTTAAATACCTTACCACTATTTAATTGTGAAATAATCTATTGCCATCTCAAAATATCAAATCCATAATTGTTTGGTAGTTTTAGTATTTATGGCGAGTGATATAATTTGATTGAAATAGAAACTTTTGGATTATAATCACGAGAATATATAATCTAGTTTAAATGAATCGAGCTTATGTATTTGTTGGATAGGGCTGGTAGTCTTTCTAATATTTAATGCTGTCAACAGGTTAAATCCTAAAAGCTTGTTTAGGGTTACTTAATTGGTAAGGAAAATAATCACAGAATTTATTGTGGTTATCGACAAAGTAAGGAGAGACAGGTAGTCAGAGCTTGTTGACAACCATAATTAATTTGTTTATAAATAATGATTTATTTCTTAGCATCGATGATCACTAAATGAACCAAAGTGGCGATTAAACCTTTGACTAGAGAATTGTTTGATATTGGTTTATTTTTATTCAATTTTGCATTATTATTTGTCATCGCTTAAGTTACTTAGCCCCGGTTTGATAATCTCATTCAGCACTTAAATTTAATGGATTTACATCTTAATATGTTCAAATGTGTTTAAGAACTAAAAATTGAACATTTGAATTAATTAAGTGGTATTGAACTTTCTAGGCAAAATTTGTTCCAAAAAATAAGTTATAAGTTATTCGTTTATCATTGAATGTGATATACACTCAAACGTATTTGATTTAATGCTTAACAATTTAATAATTCAATGGATTTAGACTTCAAATTTCAGATTTCAGTTTTCAGACTTCAGTTTTATCAAATGCAACCTTAGATTAATTTACTTAAAACCCCCATTTCTTTTATTGTCATTTTTATAAGAAAAATAAATAACACAATTCCTGAGGATTCGACTTTACTTACCATTATACTTGAATTTAGATTTTTGGAGCAGAAATTTTTATATTTGCTGGTTTGGCGCCCAACATAATCACGACTACTTCAACTATGATCTCAAGATGCAAATTAAAAGCCAAAAGGAGCAACTTATATCTTTTAACTCCACAAATTGACTCAAGAACAATATGAAACACTTTCAAACTAATCATAAAATTAGCGCTTATCAACTCCTCCACACTTGAATCATTGCTTGTTCTCAAGCAATATCAATAAACTACAAAACCAATGATTCAAGTGTCTATCCAAAACACATATTTTTTTTTCAAATTCAAACCCCATGGTTAGATAATCAATCATTATGTAACCATTCAAATTACACCAAAATGCTCATAACGTCTAGTAAAGGAGAGACAATTCTACTCAAATTTAATCGTATTCAATTCAATCTCTCACCTTAACCTAACTCCATAAGTAAGCAACTCATATAGTCAAAAAATATTTAACACTCTCCTACAACCATAGTTTCCTCATATCAAGATTAAAGTGGTCATCTTGGGATAAGGAGGGTGGTCTAGGCTTTCAGTCATTTGAGGATATGTCTCGAGCATTTGCGTGCAAGTTTTGGTGAAAGCTCCGGCTTAAGGAGTCTGTGTAGGCTGACTTTATGCATGAAAAATACATAAAAGGTCTTCATCCGGTCTCAACCTCCTTCCCTTGCCCTACAGTGTTATGGAGGCACTTGGAGGAGATGCAGCACTTGGTGGAGCAGAATATTAGATGGTCGTTGGGAGAGGGATTGGTGAATTTTTGGAAAGATAGATGGTTATTTGATGAGCCGCTGTGTTCCATTTTTGATAGATCTGAGTCACCACATTTTTTGGTGGCTGAGTTCGTTTCAGGAGAGGCCTGGAATGAGCAATGTCTTTTACAGTGGGTGCCAGTTCATGTGGTACGGGCTATCCAAGAGGTTTTTTATTTCAACCTGATCAGGCTGATAGAATGATATGGTTTCCGTCACAAATTGGTCTTTTTTCGGTGAAATTAGCATGGGAACTGTTGCGGCAAAGGAGGATATCCCTTGTGGATTCTCTGTTTTGGAACCCGATTCTACCACTGAAGTTATCATTTTTTACATGGCGTTTGGTGCATAATTTTCTTCCACTGGATGTTACTTTACGTTCACGAGGCCTAAGCATTCCTTCCATTTGTGATTGTTGTCGTGCTACGGAGGAAACAACTTTGCATTTATTTTTAGAAGGGGCCCGTTGCAAAGGAAGTATGAAGAAGGTTCTTGAGCAGATTCGGATTTTTGTTACGTAGGTGCACGAGCTTGAAAGCATTGTTTGTCCCTTGATTTTCTCAAATCTCAGAGCATCAAAGGATCATATTCATGTTTTCATATCGGTAGTGGTCTGTTGGTTTCTATGATTAGTAAGGAATCACAGCCGATTTTGAAATGCAAGTTGGGGCATGGACAACATAGTATGGCAGGTTGATCGATTATTAGAATAGTTTGGAATTTCTGGCCGATTAAGCAGCTCCCACTTTAGAGGTGATTCGGATTGTTATTTGGTGCGATATGCTTTGTCAAATCCAAAGAAGTTATCATGTTGTGTGGTAGTCTGAGAAAAACCACCTTATGGTTCGTTGAAACTTAATTCAGGTGCTCGAGTTAGTATGACCCTGATATAACTTCCAGATTATGTCGATAGCTTTAAGTAGCTCCTGATGACATTACTTCGTTCAGTCCTGTTCAGTTTCGTTATTCCAAAACACACAAAGACAAATGCTTTGTTCAGTTTCTGACAGATAAAATGAGAGACAGGCACCAGGAGTGCCATACTCTGAGTTATCCAAGTTTCTGCACTAGCAAAGTGAAATAACAAGATCTCAAATGACATGACTCATCAGTGATAAAACTTCTGGTAACAGACACAATAATATTGGAAATGGATTATCCTGTGTTTAAATGTTATGGCTAAGCCTTCGTTTTCTTGGAATTGGCACAGGCTTCTTAAATTGAGGCCTGTTGCAAAGGAATGTACCCAGTTTGATCGCTTGTAATGGCAAACCACTTTCTTGTGGTATGGCATCCTAAGGGGCCTCATGTACTGCCAAATTCTGGTCTTGAAGACTCATTACTGGTTGCCTAGTTTAAATGGAGGTTACACAGTCGATTGTGCCATAAGTAAGCTTGTTCAAACTTATTCTAAAGTGCCGTGGTTTAAAGTTGTCTGGGGTAAGCATAAAGCCTTGCTTTTAGATAACGTTTATCTGACTATATACAGGTTACTATTCTGGGAAGTAGAGGTCGGCCCCTTGTGTAAGAAAAAATGTGTTGCTCTCCTCCTGAAACTCATTCATCTTATTTTCTTCTCTGCTGTCCTTTTGCTGCTTATGTTTGGGAGTTAGTACAGAAGTGTTGCTTGGTGTATAGCGTAGCTACTGATAGGGATCGACAAACGCAATTATTGATAGGGATGATTCAGAAATTTTCTCATAATTCGCTTATTATTGCTGTTCACAGGGTAACTTTTGCAGCCAGGGTGTATAGATTGTGGCATTACAGGAGCTTTAGCATCTTTAAAAACCTTGTATAGCAGCATAACTAATGTTGTGGTTGATTGCATTATGAAAAAGGTGGCTGGATGGATAGGGTTGAAGGCATCTCAGGAGGCTCTCAACCTTTGTGCAGACTTAAATCTTGCTAGTTCTTGTATAGAATACTTGCAGCTCTGAAGCCTCTTGATGATTTTGTAAGCAGTAGCTGCTTAGCTATGAATTAGCTGCTTTATGAATTAGTTGCGAATTAATCATTAACACCTAACTGAAATGGCACTATCAAACATTAACACCCAAAAAATTTGGAAAAAAAAATTGAACAACCAAAAAAAATGAAAAAAAATCGACTAAAATGGAAAATAAAATCATGAAATCAGATGAAGGAGAACAGTTAATTAATAAAAAATTAAAAAATTTTAACTCAAATGACATCAAACGAAACATCCACATAAGCAAAAGGAATACACTGTAGTACTTAGAAACCATTAAAAGAAATTACATCTTAGAAATTTAGTACCTTATAAAACTATGTTATGGAAAATATATACACGGACAAAGCATACGTGAAATATTACTTGTCTTATATAAGTACAAACATAACATATATGAGTGATCCAACTAGATTTAGCTATATATATATCCACCTCTTTCGAAACAGCCAAAGAAAATAATTTTCATCCTACATTAACATGACTAAACTGCAATTAATTACGGTCAAAATTCAAGAATGTAATTAACAAATTAAGCATCGCTATGCAGAGCAGCCCTGTTGCAACCGAACCAAAACAAAGGACAATTGTGAATCCTTCTTGAATGACCAGAGCTGCACTGGTGTTTCTGGTTTCAATCCATTCCTCTTCACAACCTCATTCCAGCCACTCACCAACACGTACACTTCAGAGTTCCCCATATACCACTTTTTGAACTTGATTCCTGATTGAGCAAGTGATGGCTCAATTAAGAGGGCGTTAATTTCTTGCTGTTTGTTATCAATGTTGAATCTCCTCCTCTCTTCTTCTGTCAAGAACCCGTGATTCAGAACCTGTTTTACCGGAATCGACAATCTTTGAAGCCCAGTGTTCACGTCTGAAGAAGACAATTTCTTTTCAATCACCAAAACAGGGTCCCCTGTTGCCCCCAGTTCCTTTATGTACTTCTTCAACTCCAGTGGAAGTTGTTCCCGCTGGTTCTGTTCTGACGGAAGAGAACAAATATCGCCTGTTTTCTGCTTCGTCACTCGATCAGGAATATCGATCATTACAACTAGTTTCTTCTTAAAAGTAATCTTCGTCTTGCTTTGCCCAGTAGATTCCTGTGTGGCCGCTGATTTTTCGTTCAGGAATGGTTCTTGATCAAGAAGCCGATGATCATCAAGAATGGGCAAACTGATTTTGGTATCTCTTGCCAATTGAACCATTCTTTTACCTCTATTCTCCCAATTTTTCCCTGTTTTTTCAGTCAATGTGCGAAATCCAGAAAGATCTTCAGCGGAAACTTTCCTGGTTCTGCGTAGATTATTGTGATTCTGGGAACTGATTCCAGTAGTTCTTGCCAAAAGAACTTCCTTTTTACCCTTATTCACAATGGATTTCTTCAAAGGTACTGTTTTTTCAATCACGGGACAAAATATCTGCTCATCTTGAGCAGAATCGAACTTTGATCTTTGAGGGTACTTGCTCTTTCGAGGGCGTCTGCGGAAATTCAGAACCGCCATTCTTGATCTTCCCTTCCACCAACTTAGATGCTAGAACTACGATTTCTTCCTATTAATGATTACTTAAAACTAACAATGAAAAGAAATAATTGAAGAAAACCTAAAACGGAACTGGAATGATGAAGCCCAATGATCAGAAATCTCTGTCTCTCGTCTTCTTCTCAAGAACAACTGCTGCTGACGTTGCAAAGAAAACTAGGTTTAAGGATTCCTACGAAGAAATTCTGCGGCAATGTGAGGATTCAGAATTTATACAGCTATTAGTGTTGGATAGTTTAAGTTGGATTCTATTAGGATTCAGGTGGGGCATATTACCGTTATGTTAGTTTGTGGGAGTAATAGTTTTGGAAGTTTCCTTTTTTGCTTTCTGGTTCTGGGATTCTGGGATTTTAGTTTTTGTCGGTGAAAAGTCAAAATGGTTTCTGGGTTTTCGGATGTATTAATAAAAATGGTTTTAGATTGACCCTTGAGGATTAATGTTTTCTTTTTCTGAATAATTAGAAGAGAATGAAAATTTGCAAGAACATATCTTTTTCTGTATTTATGTTGAAATTGTTTAAGTAATAGTACTTGATGTTCAATGCCTAAAGGTAATTTGTTGCCTGTATTAATATTTTGAGAACTATATTTAGAAAATGTAACCATTTTTCATTCCATTTTCTCCAAGAGCAAATTTAAAACTGAAACCCGGAAACCTCTTAAGATTATGGGATAATTTAAAAAACCTCCCTTGAGGTTTGTGACAATATCATTTGACACCCCTAGATTTTGAAAAATCTCACATACTTCCCTTGTTTTCACTCTTTATGACTTTATCAACCTATTTCAAAGATATGATTTAAAAACTCATTTTGGAAGTGATAAAAGATTTTATTCCAAAAATACCCTTTTCTTGTAGACCTTTAGTTTTCTTAACAAACTAAGTTAAATCCTTAAGAATTACAGTATATTAATGCGGTCGAAAGATCTTTTATAATTTTGAAGTCTTTGATCCGGACAAGAAATGCAAAAGAAAAATTTGTTATAATTAGAAAAAAAATATTTTGCACCTTGAGAATACCTCGGACAAGTTTCTGAATATATTGTTTATTATTTATCTTTCTCTTATTTTCAAGCCATCAACCTAATGATTTAAAATTATGGATGGATTGTAAAACTAGGAGTCAATAGTAATTAAAAAATTGGAGCGAATTGTTTTATTATGAAATGATTATTTCATCCACATCTTCAAATTAGTATTTACTTATTGTGCTTTGAAGTATCCAACTCGCAAGTAGGAATGATAATGGGGCGGCTTTAGGACTTTTGTCATCAAATAACTTCCCTTATCCCCATCCTTTACCTACTCCCACCGTAGTCCATGCCCCGCTCCACTCTTCTATTAGGTTGAGGGGATGATTGTATGATGGCAATTTAGAATCCAAACAGTGTAGTTTAGAATTAGCCTTAATTGGAAGGTTAAGTCAGTTAATAACTAACTACCAGGTTGTTAAGATTTACTATAAGAGTGGGACCCACTTGGGATGTAATAACAGATTTCCAGTAATAACAAATTTTCACTTTCTCTCTCATCTTTCTCATTTCTCTCTTCCTCACCCCTCTTCTCTTCTGTCTTCTTTCTCCTCCGATTCAATTCTTCTAGAATGATCAATTACATACTTGAGTCCAGGAATCTCGAGTAAGTTCCTGACAATTGGTAATCAGAGCTCTAGATCCTTAGATTTCACTCCATAAAGCCAATGGCAGAAAGCACTCGATTCAGAACATTAGAGGAGCAAGTGAAAAAACAAGAGCTCAAACTTCAGGAATTGATGGAATCCTTGCATTCAGCTCAATCGGAGCAACGACATATCAGGAACGAGCTGAGAGTTTGAGCTCAAAGAAAGCAACAAACGAATGGAGAATCTTCTGACAGGAATGGAACAAAACTTCAATAAAATTCTGGACCAAAAGCTCAATACTCTCCTGCTGAGGATGACTCTTGGGAAGGATAAGGTGTCAGAAGGGGAGGGAAGAGTGATCGTGGATCAAACACCAATTTTGCCAACTCCTCCAGCTCATCAGAGGCTGCAAACGGGGATAGAGGATCAACGACATATCAGGAACGAGCTGAGAGTTGAGCTCAAAGAAAGCAACAAACGAATGGAGAATCTTCTGACAGGAATGGAACAAAACTTCAATAAAATTCTGGACCAAAAGCTCAATACTCTCCTGCTGAGGATGACTCTTGGGAAGGATAAGGTGTCAGAAGGGGAGGGAAGAGTGATCGTGGATCAAACACCAATTTTGCCAACTCCTCCAGCTCATCAGAGGCTGCAAACGGGGATAGAGGATCAGAAATCCCCCAGGAAAGACTGGAGTAAGTTTCAAATTCCAAATCCTCCAAAAATCGATTTACAGTTGTTTTCTGGAGAAAATCCTCTAGATTGGTTGCGCAAATGTGATAAATATTTCTTGAACTATCAAGATCCAGAAGAGCAAAAAATTGAAGTAATTGAAATGTACTTAGAAGGTAGAGCTGACAAGTGGTTTCAGGGAGTAAAAATCGAGAAACCTAAACTATGCTGGGAAGAATTTGGGGAGCTACTGTGCCGGAGATTCAGTGATAGAACTTGCAAAGATGTGATAGAAGAGTTTAATAAACTACAACAAACAGGTAATTTGGAAGATAATAAGGAAAAATTTGAGGAACTGAAACCCTTGATGACGACTAAGAATCTAAATCTTGATGAGAACTATTTCATTTCCAGTTTCATAAGTGGTTTAAAGGAGGAAATCAAACCTATGGTCAGGATGTTGAAACCTACTACATTGACTAAGGCATTCGAATTATCTCAGTGGCAGGAGCACTCATTAAGAATATAGAATAGGAGTTCTAGAGAACACACCAAAAATCTGGGGAAGCACTTTCTAGATAACATCTATAAGCTACACGGATTACCAAAGTCCATCATCACTGACAGAGATAGGGTTTTCACCAGTGGCTTCTGGAAGGAGATTTTCAAACTCGTGGGGATCGAGCTGTATTATTCTTCATCTTACCACCCTCAAACTGATGGTCAGAGTGAAAGGCTCAATCAATGCTTGGAGAACTACTTAAGATGCATGACAGGAGAGCTTCCATCCCAGTGGAGCAAATGGCTGCCCTTGGCTGAGTAGTGGTATAACTCCACCTACCATTTGAAGCCTTGTTTGGTTAGAAGCCAGTGCATTTACCCTTGGGGCCGTATCTAGACTTAGTGATACTGCAGCTTCCAATATGGTGCAGGAGAGGATCAGGATATCAAACTGTATCAAGGAGAATTTAGCCAAGGCTCAGCAAAGGATGAAACACTATGTTGATCAGCACAGAACTGAAAGGGGATTTCATGTGGGTGATTGGGTATTCCTGAAGCTTCAACCTTACAGGCAACAGACCGTGGTTGTTAGGAAATGTCTCAAGTTATCAGCTAATTACTATGGTCCATTCCAGGTAGAGGAGAAGATTGGAGTAGTGGCATAAAAACTAAAATTACCAATAGGCACCAAGTTACATCCAATATTCCACGTGTCCTTGTTGAAAAAGAAATTAGGACCCCTGCAAAATAGTTCATCCAGATTGCTAGAGTTGGACACACAAGACCAGTGTCCATTGAAACCAGAAGCAATTTTGAAGAGAAGGGTTATTCTGCCAGCTGAAAAGCCTGTTATTCAGTTCTTGATTAAGTGGAACCATTTGGATCATGAGGAAGCCTCTTGGGAAGACAAATCCTTTATTGAACATCAGTTTCCTGAATTCCAGACTTGAGGACAAGTCTGCTCCTATGGGGAGGGAATTGTCAGGTTGAGGGGATGATTGTATGATGGCAATTTAGAATCCAAACGGTGTAGTTTAGAATTAGCCTTAATTGGAAGGTTAAGTCGGTTAATAACTAACTACTAGATTGTTAGGATTTACTATAAGAGTGGGACCCACTGGGATGTAATAATAGATTTCCAGTAATAACAAATTTCCACTTTCTCTCTCATCTTCCTCATTTCTCTCTTCCTCACCCCTCTTCTCTTCTATCTTCTTTCTCCTCCGATTCAATTCTTCTAGAATGATCAATTACATAATTGAGTCCAGGAATCTCGAGTAAGTTCTTGACATCCTCCTGTGAGTGGTAACTTCATTTATTTCCCTCGAGTCTCGTCTCAATTTACTATTACTAATCCTAATAATCTTGTTACTACTATTGCTACTACTAATACGAGTTAGGATTCTTTTCATTAAATTTCTCTCGATTTAAATATATTTAAATTACTATAAAAAATCATTCTATTATGTCATTATTTTTCTTTCAGTCTCTAGATTAATATACTAAAAAATAATGTTGTGTTAAGAATATTTTTATATTTAATTTGCGCGAAACATTTGAACATTGAAAAATGAGTCAAAATTATAACAAAATTTATAGTGATTAACCAAATGGAAAAATTTAGCCAATTTGATATGAAAATTTATGTATAATTTCCAGAAGTGACAAAATATATTATGAATATTTTGATCTTTGAAAATAATTTTAAATTAATTTTATTAGGGTGTAATGAAGAGGGACAACCCCTACTGCTACTATAATTACTGCCACTATTGGCCTGCTATGTACTATGCCTCAATTTACTACTAGGAATAATTTCACAAAACTCTCCTAATGTTTGCCTTAATATCACTTAGCACTTTTACGGTTTCAAAAATCTCTTTTACCTCCCCTTGATTGACATGTTTCATAACATTGTCACATCTTGTGCATTACAAATACATAGAAGAGGAGAGATAACAATTTACTTCCATTTGCACCCTTTTATTGTCCTTTATATAAAAATTAGAGCAGCAATTAAGACCAAAATATGTGTAATAGGCAAAAGACAAATTTGGAAATATGTAAGTGCAATAAAGAGAAGTTGCAGCATATAAGTAATTTTAAAACTATGCAATGCCTAGTGCAATAAAAGAAGTTGCATCAGATAAGTAGTTTCATAACTGTGTAATGACTAATATTCCAAATCTATGATTATAAAAGTAACAGGAGAAAAAATGAAAAGTACAAGTTTACTGGCAAAAGGAGTAACCTAAAGAGGAAATTAGTAAATATATTGCATTCTACATTAGAAGGCACTCTTATAATTTACCAACATCATTTAATACAAAGAATCGATATTAATGGTTATAATAGAAATGCGGAAATTAGGATTTCAGAAAGTGAAGGAAATCCAAATAGGCTATATTTGCTTCTAATGTCCATTTAATGTGCTTCTGATTTGTTAAGTAACACTAGGATTAGAAGTTCTATGCTTTTTATTGCTACAAAAAAGTTACCATTAGAAATAGTGGTTTTGATAATTGTTGTTCTAATTTTTTTACTTTCCAAATTAATTTCTTTTGGTCTGAATTTTAGTTAATCAATTAGATGTTTCTAGTAGGATAATATTGTCAATGTACCACTTATGATGGAGACATCTGTAGACACCAAAATTTCAATTCTATTTAACTCCATTTTAATTTTAATTTAATTTAATTTTGTTTTATTAATCAAAATTCATAGAATGATAGTTTTTTTTTCATGTAAAAGTTGTAATCAAAGAAGAAGGTCCAAAATAAATGCATACATCCTGTCTTGTAAATAATTCGAGCATCTCCTGAATGATATGAAGACCTTCGGTCTCTTCTCCATAATCCTTCACAACAATGTAGGAGCAGCCAACTACCTTCCTTGCATTACCTTGAGAATCAATTTTACACAAACCAGCCTATTCACCAAGAGTCTTGGCACTAGGTACTGTAATCAAACTGACATTGTGATCAGCATAAAGAGCCTTGACCAGTTTTACATAATCTGGCTGGTCACAATACTCTGCTAAGACACAGAGTTGTGCAGCATGCTTCTCAATTATTTTAACAGCCTCATGCAGACCTCGAGCAAGCCCTCCATGAGCCTTTGATTTTTTCAATACCAATTGCAGAGCAGTCATGATGTCCATAGGTTCTCCAAGGGTCGGCGCAGGACTCTCAGCAACAACAACATCCTCTCCAGACATTTTGGCAAACCGATATCAAAGTTTAAAAACCTCTATTTCCTGGAACTTTTGAGGCAGCAAATCTTCTCAGGCAGGCTGCGTAGAAGAAACCGCAGAATGATAGTAAGCTATTTTTATTTGAATTAGGGTTCATTTTCTTTTAAATAATTTCTGAAAAAAGAAAAGTCTTACAAAATTTGTTTTTAATCTTTCCGAATTTAATTTCTTCAAAATAAATGAAAATTTGCAAGACAATCTCAATTAGGAATTAATATTTTGTTTACCCTAAATTTGTTTTGAAAACAAAATAAAAAAAATAGAAAAAAATAGGTGGAGGGCATGCATATTAGCTAGGTGGATGATACAAAAGGCAGAGAGAGACCAAATGCTCCCTACCAAAAGAGATGAAGAAAGGGAGAACACCTCTTGACGATGAGGGAGTAGATATTATTGATAACCAGATGTAGACAAGAGATTTGGGAAAATTGAAATTGTTACAAAGCTGTTCGATGATATTCTTCTTGCTCTACTTATCTTTTATACTAGCAGGTAGGTGGTGGAAGGAGAGTTAGTTATAACTAACTTCCACTGCCATGGATTTCCCTGACTTTCTATTTCAGGTGCCTATGCATGTGACAGCACGTACCTTCCATGCATGACCTTATTATTTTTTGTTAAATGGTTACATGAAATCTGAACAGAAGAAACAAACCCATAAGAAACAAACCCATAAGAAACAAATACTAAATGAAAATACTAAATTGCCCATGGTCAACATTTGGGCTCATAACAGATGCTCCTTCCTGGGAAAGTCCTTGTCCTCAAGGACTAAAGGTAGGGAACTTCTACCTTAAATCATGCAAAAATTCCCATGTTGCATCCTCTGGAAATGAATTACTTCATTGAACCAACACTTGAGTTGCTGCTTGATTTCCTCGCTTTGTAATGCGCCTGTCGAGAATGGCTGCTGGTTCGAGCAACAAATGGCCTTGATCAGTGATGGCAGATGGTAATTGTGGTGCCACAACGTGAGATCCCACCTTTTTTTTAACAAGGAGACATGAAAGTTTGGGTGGATGCGTGCATGGTCAGGAAGTTGGAGTTTGTAGGCCACCTTCCCTATACGTTCGATGACTGGAAAAGGGCCAAAGTACCTTGGAGCTAGTTTCTGACAGCTAGAAGATTTGAGGGAGTGTTGTTTGTAAGGGTGTAGCTTGACATAAACCAAGTCCCCAATGGCAAACTCTCTATCAGTCCTATGTGCATCAGCTACCTGTTTCATGCGGTGTTGAGCCCTGCGCAAGTTATGTTTGAGGAGATGGAGTACTTTTTCTCTGGCAGCCAAGCTTCTATCCACAACCTCCACTACTGCAGAACCAGGCAGATAAGGGATGTGAATGGGAGGTGGTTGGCTGTAGACCACCTGGAATGGGGTGATTTTGGTAAATGAGTGGAAATTGGTGTTGTACCAAAATTCTGCCAAGGGTAGCCAGGAGTACCATGATCGTGGCTGCTCACTAGCCATGCAACGCAAATACCCTTCCAAGCATCTGTTCACCACTTCTGTTTGCCCATCAGATTGGGGATGATAGGAACTAGTAAACTGTAATTGGACTTTTAAGAACTTGAATAGTTCCTTCCAAAAATGGCTAAGGAATATGGTGTCCCTGTCACTCACGATGGTCTGAGGAAGACCATGTAATTTGAAGATGTGATCCATGAAAGATTGAGCAACCTCCAGTGCTGAATAAGGGTGAGATAGTGCACATAAATGGGCATATTTACTCAGCCGATCTACTACCACCATGATGACTTGTTTGCCTTGAGATTTTGGGAGGCCTTCGATGAAATCCATAGAGATATCTGTCAAAACTTTATCAGGTATGGGCAGAGGTTGCAACAGACCCGGGTAAGCTGCTAAATCAGTTTTGTGTCTTTGACAGACATCACAAGCAGCCACGAAAGTGTAAACATCCTCACGCATGTGCTTCCAATAGAAGGTGCCTTTTGGTTTATGATAAGTTACCTGGACTCCAGAATGTCCTCCAAAAGAGCTAGTATGCCAAAACTGGATTAATTTGTTCCTGAGCGCTATGTCAACTCCTACCACCAGCTTTCCCTTCCTCCTTAGCATTTGGTTGTCCCAACTATAGTGCTTGACTTTGGAGGAGTCATTTGAGAGTAACTGTTGGATAACCTCCTGCATCTTCGGATCTGTCCGCCATGATTGCTGGATTTCTGCTAGTATTGTAGTGGTAATTCCATGGAGAGACCAGGATGTCACTGGCGTGTGAGATTGCCTGGATAAAGCATCAGCCGTGATGTTCTCAGAGCCTTTTTTGAATTGAACTTCATAATCATACCCCATTAGTTTTGATAGCCACTTCTGCTGACTTGGTGTTGAGATTTTTTGATCCATCAAATATTTAAGACTTTGGTGATCAGTTTTGATGACAAAATGACCCCCTAATAGATATGGCCTCCACTTCTGAACTGCATTAACAATAGCCAACATTTCCTTCTCATAAATTGACAAACCTTGATGCCTGGGTGCTAAAGGCTTGCTGAAGAAAGCCAGTGGTTTCCTACTTTGCGACAAAATAGCTCCAATGCCTAAATTGGAAGCATCAGTTTCCACCACAAACTGTTGAGAAAAATCTGGCAAGATTAATACAGGAGGGGACGTCATAGCATTCTTCAGCTGATTGAACGCTTCAGTTGCTCCATCATACCAAATAAAAGCATTCTTTTTGAGAAGGTCAGTCAAGGGTCTAGCAATTTCCCCATATCCCTTGATAAATCTGCGATAATAACCTGTCAACCCTAAGAAGCCCCTTAACTCCTTAATTGTAACAGGAATAGGTCATTGTTGTATGCATGCAATTTTCTGAGGATCTGCATTAACACCTTCTGCCAAGATAATATGTCCCAAATATTCGATCTGGTCCACAGCAAAAGAGCACTTACTCTTCATCACCTTATGCTGGTGCTTGAGCAATGTCTCAAACACTTGTGTCAGATGTTGTAGATGCTCCTCCCCAGATTTGCTGTATATTAAGATATTATCAAAGAAGACCAGCAAGAATTTCCTTAGAAAGGGCCTGAATAAGTCATTCATTAAGCTCTGGAATGTTGATGGTGCGTTGGTTAGACCAAATGGCATAACCATAAACTCATAGTACCCATCATGAGTTTGAAATGCAGTTTTGGCAACATCATCCGAATGTATCCTGATCTGGTGATATCCAGACCTCAGATCTAGTTTGGGTAAAAAATGACAGCTCCAAAGAGTTCATCAAAGAGCTCTTCAACCAGTGGTATAGGAAATTTATCCTTCATCGTAGCCTTGTTAAGCTCCCTGTAATCTACACACATGCGCCAGGTACCATTCTTTTTTTTGACTAACACCACAGGAGATGAAAATGGACTATTACTAGGTCCAATAATGCCGTTAGTTAGCATTTCAGTCACTAGTTTCTCAATCTCACCCTTTTGGAATGCAGGGTATCTGTATGGTCTAACATTAATGGGTTGGATTCCCTCCTTAAGGTAAATCCTGTGGTCATGCATCCGAACAGGAGGTAACTCTATAGATTCTTCAAACACCTCACTATATTTTGATAAAAGTGACCCCAGTTGGTGTTGGAAAGGGTTTACCTGCTCATTCGAGTTCATAGAGGCACAGAAGCTATCAACCTTTGGGGCCTCATCTGTTGTCAAATTTGCGTGTTCACCCTCAGCAGTCACCAAGCACAGTTGAGCAGATTCAATTTGTTCAGGCTTGGTCAGGAGTTTCTGCATTTGTTTCTTTGAAATCATCTGCACTAGTTGTTGTTTGGATCCTCTCAGCACCACCCTCTTCCCCTTTTGCAAAAAACTCCATTCACAGTTCTGCAAAATTCCACTTGACTTCCCCCAGAGTTGACAACCATTGCATTCCCAACACTACTTCACAACCACCTATAGGCAAGACTAGTACATTTCCTTCAAACTCTTGCCCTTGCATCTTCCATTGTTACCCAGGACATAAGTTAGTTGTATTGAGGGCATTTCCATCAGCTACTACTACTCTTATAGGAGCAACCTGTACTGTTTTCAACCCAAACTTCCTTACCACATTAGGATGTAAAAAATTGTGAGAACTACCACAGTCTATCAGGATGCTAAAAGACTTTTTGCTGATCTGACCATGTATTCGCATAGTTCTGTAGTTGGGAACCATTAGGCTACACATAGCATTTGAAGAAATTTGTGCTAAGTTACCTTTAGTTAACAACGCCTGCTCATCATCCTCCAGGAGTAGTTCCTGTTCGTCTAGAGCCTCTTCCACATACTCAATCCTGTATAGCTGCCTTCTTTTACACTGATGGCCAGGAGCATACCTTTCATCACACCAGTAGCATAGTCCCTTGGCCCTCTTTTCATCCATCTCCGCAGTACTTCATGAACTTCGAACTTCGTTTCTGACCTTCCATATTGCTTGCTCCTCTTTCCCCAGGTCTGAGTAGTAGAGGAGCATTGTAAGAGCTATTTTGCCTGGGAAAAGTGCTGTTGGAACCTGCATTTGGAGCATGAGAAGTGTTCCCTCGGAATGGACCGGAAGATTTACCTTGCTTCCAAGTATTCAGAATCCTAGCTTCCTCTATTTTTGCTAATCCAACAGCATGTTGTAGATCACGTGGCATGAACATTCTTACTGCCAGTTGGGGTTTCTTCCATCAATCCCCTAATGAAGCAGCTTACCGCATTCTGCTCAGGGAGATCTACTCTATTTAAGAATTCCTCGAACGATTCCTGGTATTCGTTTACAGACCTGATCTGCTTCAAGCTTTTTAAATCTCCCATGGGATCATCATAAAGACAGTCTCCAATCGTGATCCCAAGGCTCGTACATACTCTTCCCATGAAGGTGGATCTCTGGAGATCCTAGCCTTCATGAAAACTTGATGCCATTGGAGAGCCTTGCCCTCCAAATGCATGGCGGCAATTCTGACCTTGGCTTCCGATGGAGTTTCATTGATCTCAAAAAACTGATCACACTTATATAACCAGCTTTTGAAGTATATACCCCCAAATTTGGAAAATTCTATGCGCGAAAACCTGGTTAGGGCTTGATAGCTACCTCCACGACTTCCTTGATTATCATTCTCAGAAGTGTGGGGAGATCCTTGCTGTCCTGGACTCCTCTGGCTGCAAACCTCCAATACCAAGCTTTTGAGGGCTTCCAACTCTCGCTCGAATTGCTCTCTCTGCTCCCTTAGGAGATTTCTGACAGTTTCCTCAAACTTTCTATTTTCTTGACCTCTCGTGCCTTCTGCCATTGTTCCGTGGAATTTCCTACTGAGTTGGGGTAACCCAGCTCTGATACCACTGATACAAAAGGTAGAGAGAGACCAAAAGCTCTCTACCAGAAGAGATGAAGAAAGGGAGAACACCTCTTGATGATGAGGGAGTAGATATTATTGATAACCAGATGTAGACAAGAGATTTGGGAAAATTGAAATTGTTACAAAGCTGTTCGATGATATTCTCCTTGCTTTACTTATCTTTTATACTAGCAGGGAGGCGATGTTAGGAGAGTTAGTTATAACTAACTTCCACTGCCATGGATTTCCCTAATTTTCTATTTCGGGTGCCTATGCATGTGATCAGTACATACCTTCCATGCATGACCTTACTATTTCTGTTAAATGGTTACATGAAATCTAAACAAAAGAAACAAACCCATAAGAAAAAAATACATAATGAAAATACTAAATTGCCCATGGTCAACATTTGGGCTCATAACAGTGGAATGCATGCAAATGAGCCATGTGTCTTTGATTTTTTTGACACTACAACACATGCAAGGGGATAGGTGGCTAGGACAGGTGGAGCTTGGGGAAAAATCTAGGAAAATGAGGAAGAAACAAGAGAGAGGGGCTTCGGGTAAGAGTGAAAGAAAAAGGCAAGGAAAGAAAGAAAGGAAAAGGGGTTGAAGCTGAGAGCAAGAGAGAGCTACGGAGAGGAAAAGAAAGGCTGAAGAACAAAAAAAAGGAGGAAGGGGAATCTGGAACAAGCAAGAAAACAAGAGAGAAACTGAAAAAAACCAGAAAAAAAAAGAGGGAAGAAGAAAAGAGGGTTTCGACTGGGAGAGAAAGAGAGGAAAAATCTGGAAGAGAAAGGGAAAAACTAGGAAGAGAAGGCTGCGGGAAGGAGAAGAAAGAAAGAAATAAAGGCGGAGAGATCAAAAAGAGAGAAAAGGAAGAGAGATCAGAAGAGAGAAAAGAAAAAAAGAAAAAGCTGCAGAATTTTTTATGAGAAAAAAGGTTGATTTTCAGCCATATTTGAACCCAATTATCTCTTTGATTATAGAAGGATTGGAGTAGATTTCAGTTTCTGCGCATATTAGGTAATTAGGAGAAGGAGTTTTGTTCAGATTATTTTTGCAAATAACATCGAGAGGGATCCCGAATTCAGACCCAAAACCTATTACTTGGTTTCACTGGTGTGGGTTCAAAACCGCAAAGAAGCAATTGTAGTAGATTTTTCGTACATTTTCTTGTCCTGATTTCGATCCAGCAAACTACATCAGATACTTCCCTAGATTGATGTTTTAGTTCCTTTCATCTTCATTCATTGTTGAGTCGTGATCTTGAGTTTCTTGGTTGTTGTTATTGTACGCTCTTGCTGTTTCTATTCCTGAGTAGTGGGATGAAGATCTCCCCATGTTGGCTTGTGATTAAATGTGATGTTTGAATAAAGGGGACTTGGATGTTGTTGGGGGTTTCATTATTTTCTTATTTTTGCTTCTGGACTTGCATATTTAGTAGAATTTCTTGCCGAAACATGAAGATCCAGAAACCCGTGGGAAAATTTTTTTTTGAATGAACCTGGGTTTTGCAAACTTTCCCTATTCTAGTTCTTCCGTTCTCTTGTATGTATAATAAGGTATTGGGATGATTAGCTTATAGAACTTGAAGTTGAATTCTGGTTTGAGATTGGTGTTAAAATTTGCTGCGTAAGGATTACTGAAGTCTCAAAGCAACGAAAGTTGCATAAAGCTTTAGTTGCAGAAAGCTTCTTCATAAGCTTGCATGAAAATTCAGAAAAATTGCCTTTTAGACCTTCAAGTTTTAAGTAATGATGCTATGGCCCAAGAATATGGAAAACTCAATCAATTTTACCCTTTTGGAAATTCAATCAATCCTTTTATGTTTTAACCATGTTTTAGACAAAGTTATTTTTGGTTTTAGGAAATAATTAGAACTTAATTGGTCTGAGGGCTTTATTTTGCTTTGATTTCACCTCTTAATATTTGTAATAATAATTTGACTCCCGAAATTTTCTCAATGTTTGCCAATCTTCATGAGTTAACTCGAGTTTTGTCAATAGAATTTCAAGTGAACTTGTTGAGCTTAGATTTTGAATGTTCCATAATTTAGTGAATTAAGGTGATGACGTTTGAATCATTAATTTGCATTTTGTTTGATAAAGTTGAATTGTTTAACTACTTGTTTAGTTTAAATGGCATTTGTAAATTTTAGGAACCTTGAGTTGACTTCAAATGATTTGTTTTGTGTTTATCAAATAAATTGGTGCCTTGACCATTTCCTTTGTTTTGGAGGGTAAATAAGAGAATTTTCGTTTCATTAGATCACCAATTCAAGGGAGGTACACTCTACCCCTTTATTTTGATTTTACTTGATCCTATGTGAATTTATGCATGTAATTGCATGTTTTTTTTGAATGTTTTTTTTATTTTATGTTGTTTTTATTTATTTATTCACTTTATTTTTTATTTTTGTATATTATTTTATTTTTTGATTATTTGAGAGGCAATTAAATGCCAAATTGTAATAGTTAGGTTATTATTTTATTTCGTTTCATTCTTTACCCCTTTAGATTGTAGTTAGGGCCCCCGAATGTAATAGTTAGGCCTTTATTCGCTTTTATTTGTTTATGTGTTTGCATGCTTGTGTGCGTATGTGTTTACTCGTTTTCTTAGGATCTTTGTATTTAGATATTATGTTTATGTGCTATGTGTTATATGTGATTTATATGTTTATTTGCTTTTATTATGTTTTATATGATTTATTTGATTATAATAAATGCATGACGTCACCACACTAGTCCAACACTAGTTGTGACCCTATTTTCTCGATTTTTCGCTAGTCCAACGTTAGTGAGAACTTAGATGCATGGGGTAGTCCAACGCTAGACTCTTAGGGACCGTCTACGCACTAGATCATGTTTGTGTGACAAATCACTATATTCCATGCATATTTTCTAGGATCCTTATCACTTTTACATGATTTTTCCCTATATATCCCTTATCCCTATTTATAAACATAACATTTAGATTTGCATGTCATTTAGGAAAATTAGAAATAGGTTAGATCATTTGTGTGAAAACTCGAAAAATTTCTTATTTTTATCGAATATTAATGATTTATTTAAATGTTTATTCACCTGTTTTCTACAAATAATTTATTTCAACCATTTTAAAATCCATTTATACAAAACAATGTCTCACTCATACTTTTGAAACGTCCCGTTAGCAAATTTAATTTTCGGAGGTTCGTTTTTAAGTGAGAAATAATGAGTACATGTGTTTTGAGGTGGTATTCTATTCGAGAGTGTAATTATCTTGGGGAAATTAAGAATGATCAATAGTAGATTAAGAAAAGTTAATTGAGAAATTAAAAGTGGATGAGTTCTAATTAAGTGCGTACCGCTCGCGCGGCAATAGTTTTTCAAAAGACACGCTGAGGCAAATTTATTGGAGATTTAAGAAAGTACTACTAGACTCATGTGGGGACCCGCAAATTTACTTATTTTAAACTCTTATTATTGGCTTATTTAAATATTTATTTGGCCAATTGTCTCGAATATTATTTTCTAACCTTTTTAGACCTAATTACATGGGTCTATAGCTTAGTTATATTTTTAAAGTGACTCGTTTCAAAATTTAATTTTTGAAATCTCGTTAAGTGTGAATAGTGAATGCGCGTTTGGAAATAATAATTGATTCGAGAATACAATAAGTTTGGAAAATTGGAAACTTGTACATTTGCCCTAAAGTGGTTAATTTTAAGTTTAAATACTTAAGTGATAGTTCGTTATACTATCGTTATAAGAATTTCTTGGAGATTTCGCGTTATCACGCACAAATCGGAAGTTCGCGTTTTTGCGCGCGCGACTAATTGGAGGACTTTAGAAATTATTTCTAAACTATTAAGAGTGAATAATAGTAGTATGAATATAAGTGCATTAGAGGTTTAGTGCACAAGTGAAACGAACTCGAAAGGAATCGAGCACGAAACGCGCGCGTACGCACACCATTCTTAGTTGACTTTTTGGAGCAATTCTTGTCCACAAATTTATAAGCTTCACAAGGAAGCTTCTTCATCAGCAACGCCACTTCCTTTCCTAGCTCTAGAACAGCCGGCCACAAGGAGGAAAGAAACACTCCAAAGTTCTTCAAAATTTCACTTCAAATCTTCACCAAATCTTCTCCAATTCACTCCAAAATTTAACCGTACCTAGCTCATCACTTGGAGGTCACATTAAGCTAAGAAAGGAGCTCATTTTCCACGGATTTTCTGAGCTTCAAGAGGGCCGAAAATTCTTCTTGAACCACCAACCAAGGTATATAGCGATCAACCTTGAAAATCTTAACTTATGGAAGTAGTATTGCACGTATATGCTCGTATGATCATGTAGGTAGCTTGGATTATGGTGAAATTTGTTGTGTGGGCTCTATGAATTCCCACTTTGACTTGTTGGGCTGATTTGATGAGTTTTGATGTTATTAATGTTGGTTTAGTGCTTAAATTAGTAGAACTAAGTGAGGTTATGCAAGATAGTTCAAAGGAAGTGAAGGGAGGAAATTTTCCGGTTCTGCCCTTATGTTGCCCGTGACCTTTAAGGCAAAATTTTGTGGATCTAATGGCTTAGTTATAATTTTTATATGTTGAATAAGATGTGTAGAAAGTTTCGTCGAAAAATTCCATGAATTAGTTGGCCAAATGTTGAAATTTCGTAAACTAGCAAACCTGGAAAATTTTCACGTCAATACCCTGGCAGTGTTCTTGTATCGGCTATAACTTTTTACTCCGACTTCGAAATCGAGTGCCGTTTGTGGCACTGGAAACTAGACATTCTCAGCTTTCAAACGGTATAAAATTAATGTTCTGATTCTACTTGAATGATCCGTACTAATCATCTGAACCTGACTGTCCTGTTTTACGTTTCACAGAGAGCCCTGTTTTAAGCAGCGACTTGATGCTCAAAAATGAGCTAGTTGTAAACAGATTTTGATAACGATCTCTTCTAAGAATTTGTATCCTTATGAATCTAGATTTGAACGCCACTGACCACACTCAATCCCGAGTTGAATTGAGTGAGTTGTGGCTAAAGTTTGAAACTGACTCAGAGGTCGAAAACCCTCTTTTGGGCTAGTTGATGCCTTAGCTTTGATTGGGACTTGTTAATTCGAATTTCTTGGTGGTAATCACCTACCAAATTGCACCTTGGATGTTTCACAGACCTTTTCTTCATAAATGAATGATGTTTGAGAAAATTTGTTGGCCAAATGTTTGGAAAAAGGAAAAACACAAATGCAGGGCAGATTGCCTTAGAAATTTTGCAAACTTTATTGACTTTGTTCACTAGCTTCCCAAATGAATTTTTCCATGAAATTTGATAGAGGGATAGCCCTCATATGGTAGTATAATACTGCCAAATTTTGTGTCATTCCGAGTCCGTTTCGATGCCCAACTAGAGTCGCAAATTTCCAGCTTTAAATCTGGAAATTTGCCCAGTGAGCTTCGTTTTTGCACCAACTTTGAGCTACTATATCTTGGCGTTCAAAACTCCGATTCATCTTCCGTTTATTGGATTTTAAACCTTGTTTACAACTCTAATTGAGTTCCGAATTTCAAAGGCTAGATCAAATTCTGTGATTTTTTCCGAAATTTCAAAGTTGGCAAAAAACCAACTTCAAAACTGCATCGTGAGGTTAGAACAGCAACATTGAGCTAATTTTTTTGAATATCTTCCGTTAGGAATCATAGAAAAGTGTCTTCTAGGAACTTTTAGTACCTTGGAAGAAGTTTCCAACGGTACCAAGTTTTCCAATTTTGGACCTACAGAGAGTGAGTTATGATTTTTCCAAGAATACCCCTTAAATCTGAAATTTTTGAAACTTAAGGAAATGGAGTTTTTCAAATTCTCCTTTTCCCCTTGATAACACTTGAGCGTTTTACACCCGATTTCAAAGGTGAAAACCTGATTTCTCTTGTACTTTAAAATCCCACCTTTGAGCCTTGATTTACGTATAAATCGGGCCCATTTTCATGAGAATTTTCTTAGATTGTACAAGTGTACAATCTTCCTTGATAATTAGGGTTAAATGATGGATTACTATTTAACTGCTCAGGCACCCACGAGGACCTTCAAGAGGACCCTACGGTGAATGCTTGAATCTCTAAGTGACATTTCTCCTTGCATTACTTGGTGAGTGTCAAGTGCATATTTACTTGAACTCCTGTGAACTTGATACATATTTTATTTGGTATCCATGACCTAAGATTTTGAAAATGGAGTCGAGTGTGTACTTTATCGCACTCGTTCTCATTCGAAATGAATAACTCATGCCTGAAATGTTGGAATATATCAAATGCTTGAATTATCAAATGCCTGGAAATATTAAATGTTTGAATGATATGAATTTGTATGCTATGGCTGCATACGTCGCTGGAGTGAATCTCCTCGACAAACAAATGATACATGGGGGACGCCCAAACTCATAGGTTGACCTTGGGACTCGAGCCGGCATGGGGTTGGTCGGGAACTTCGGTGAACCATGAGAATTACAAGATAAGCTTGACTTATTGGAGAGGTCTCGCTTGGCATGCATACTCGTAGAGTATCGCCCTACAAATGTCGTTCGGGTCCGGTGCGGTGTACAGTGGATGGATGAGAAGTAAGTGGAGATCTACGGATTTGAAATACCGACCCGGTTGACGGAGAGTCATCGCGGGAAGGTATACGAATGACCTTGGCGAAACAAGTAGAACTTAGCTCTTGAGAGCTCCTATATCCTTGAATTGTTTCTGTTTACACATTTTGCTCGAATTGCTAATTTCTTGCATATTACTGCTTTATTCATTATTTGGGCTTGTTACTTGGACTATGTGCTTGCATGTGTGTTTTTTGGCCTCACGAGCGTTTTGCTCACCCTTTAGATTTGTTTTCCTTAACAGGGATGGATCGGGGCGAATTTGAGGAAAACCCCCTTTTGGATGTACTTTTGTTTTAGGATTTTCAATGTACATGGCTAGACCTTGGGTCGTTGTATAACTGGGGATTTGATGTAACTTTTGGGAATTTAATGTAAGATTGAGATGATTGATGCATTTTGTACTCATGGTGTACCATTGAACATTGGTTATGGATGCGACTTTCTTTATTGGGCTTGTATTGTTGGATATTTATAGTTAAGATTGAATTGTTTTGCCTTGAGTCCTGGCGAAATCTAGGCAGGCGTCCCGCAGATACCCTTTGGTTCGCCTTAGGGAGAAGTGGGGGCGTCACAGTTTGCTTGACCAAAATTAGGAGAATTAACCCTTTAAATATGGGATATGGACGAGTATGACCTCTTAGTTTTAGCACGTTCGTGTCTCCTCTATAAAAAGGAAAATCTAGTCACGAATGTTAACTCCCCGCACCCGTTATGATGCATTCCTTTAAGTCATGTATATTTTGTATATTATTATTTTCTTTTCTTTTCTTTTCTTTGAGTTTCATATTTTGCATAATCGTGACCTCTTCAAAGAGTCACTCATGGGCATCACAATTAATGTGATTTACACCAATCAAATTTTGAAGAGATATTTCGACCCTCCCAATATACATTGGGCCTAGGTTTGCATCCATGTAGTAACTTTCAAATGTGATAATTTTATAGGTTAAACTAAGAAAATTTTTCGACTAAATCACGCAACTAGTCTTGATTAGGTTGAAAGGGTGTCTTGGATTTTATCCTTACCTTCCCTTTCTTTAAACGTGACTCCCGAGCCTTTTTCTCTTGATTTTCGAAAATTTGGAGTCGTTTAAAAAGGGTTTTCTCTACTTTTTATTTAAATTCGTTTTAGGTGACTTGGTACACCTTAACTCAATACCAAATGACAACTCCTATTTTTTCTTAAAAAATCATTTTTAAACTTTTATTTTGGGTCAAAATGGTCGCACTTTTTAGTCCCATTTTAGGCCTATTTATTTATTTATTCTCTAAAAATTAAAAATTCATTTTTTACTCAAAATTAATCAAAAATTCATTTTTATAAACCCGTAATCTTATTTTTCTTTAAAAAATGGGGTGCGACAACATCTTATCTTGTCAATCTGATAAGAGATGTAAGAGAGATTTTTAAAACTATGAAAGGTGCTAAATGATATTAAGGCAAACTTTGGGAGAGATTTCTAAAATTATCCCTTACAACCATAGTTATTAAACTCGGCCCGACCCGGCGGTCGAACCGGGTAAAACCGGAAACCCGGCCAGTTTTTGTCTACGAACCGGTTTCGTAGCAAAATTTTATGCCTTTGCTGGAATTCGAACATTAGACCTCTAGCCATTGCAACTACGAGGATACCACTAGGCTACTTCATGATATGGTGATAAGGTTGCTTACTTATAATATATAAACATGTTATCCATTTTATCCTTTTTTTAATCTCTCTAAAACAAATTTATTTGGAATCTTTTAATAAAAATTTATGAATACTCTATTAAGTTATAAAATGGACTTAAAAAATAACATATTACATAATTCATTTTAAAGACAAATATTATTTTTAATAATTTTTTGCACTTAAAATTTGTAAATAAGTTAGATAATTATACTAAACATAGAAAAAATTTTATACTTGAAGTTTGGTATATTACTAAATAACTTTATATTTTATTGATTCTTATATGAATTAATTATTTTATAGCAAATTAAATTATATGAGCTTTTGCTATGACATTATTTATTACAATTTATATCATATATCTTATATTTAAAATTATGAAATATAATATTTAAATATATTTAGTGACCCACCGGTTCAACCACTCACCCACTGGTTGAACCAGTAACCCATTGACCCACCTCGTTCGCCGGGTTCTCTCTCGGGTTGGGTTTAATAACTATGCTTACAACTATTATTGGAGAAATGGAACTCCCCCTGCTGCCATACTATTTATTCAACTGCTACAAATAGTACTATTAGTATCACTAACAGTCTACCTTAACATGCTATACAAAAGCAATATAAACGTGGTATAAAACTTTTCAATTGCAATTGTGAATGACTAATTAAGAGTTCTATTTGAAGGGGGAGGGATGGGTGGTACATGAAAAGGGGTATGAGTGAGAGGTTTCGGGTTCGATACCTCCTACTAACACTAAAAAAAGAAAAAGAAATTAAGAGTTCTATTCCAATTATAACTAAATTATAACTAGTATTTTGACCCTTGGATTCGCATGGTGCTTTTTTGTTGCAAACATGAGTAATTGAAGAAAAGATAAAACAACATTCTTACAAATTTATGAATATTTATGATAGAAAATTAATATATATAAATGTTCAAGTACCATATTAACGTTTCAAAACTTCTATGCACACATTTTTTTAACATAGTATTACTAATTAAATATGCAAGGTTATGAAAAGATTCATTGATATTCTTTGAATTAATTATTAGATGTTTATGTGTGATTAAAAACTTAAAACTATATATTTGCACTAAACTAAATGCCAAGCATGCAAAAATATATTTTCTCCATGAAGGAATATTAACTTTCTAGCAACATTAATGAAGTAATAATTAAAATAAAACTAATTAAAGTTAATATGTATCGATAGAAGAAATGAAAGTGAATTTATAAATACAAATATTGTCTATTAGTAGAGAAAGGAAAACCATAATAAAATTTAATTCAAAATTAGTAAAAAAATTAAATTCTTAGAAGAGAGAGAAATTATGATAAAAATTAGTTAGAGAAGAATTGGACACAAGAATAGGTAAAACCCAACTATCCAAATAACCCATTAATTCTCTTCAATTAGGCATGCCATTTTTTATTTCATTTATTAAATGATACAGGAAAAAGAAGGGGTTATCTATTCCCCTCCCCCACTCCATTTAAAGTAGGAGGAGAAGAAGCCCCCCACCCAGGTCCCCGATCCATTACTCTCTCGGCTAAGCGGGACACCCGCCTTTGTTGCCATCCTTACTCACAAGCTAATATGGTCCATTTATTCTAGGCTTTAATCTGAAACGATTTCAATATGGTCCTCCAAATTGAGCAAAATATTAATAATGCGGCTTTTGGCTCCAATTCCATCCAAATTCTAAAATTTAACTGGTCATAAAGTACCCTAAGCGGATACTTTATAACATAGGACTAATTTCACTTTGCTCCTTGCTAACTCGAGTCCGGTTTTCATTTTGCATTTCAAATTATAATTTTTGGCAAATTGCACACTCAACTCTCATAGTTTTCCAATTTGATTCCAATAGCTAAAACAATAAACAATACTATGAAAGTAAGGATTTTGCACAATGCATGCCGGTCTAGCAATTGGACATCAATAAAATGACTAATTCTATTTTGCACCCGTCAACTTGTATTTGAATCTCACTTTGCATGACAAACTTCATATTGAACACTTTGAACCTTATGTCCTTGGATTCGTCCTATTTGAATTCCAAACTTTAACACACACAAGCAAAATTAAGGAAAGTAAGGTGCATGCACACAGCAATTGTGTGAAGGGAACAAAAATTAGAAAAGGAAAACTTTACCTCCTTTTACCAAAAATTGGCCTCTTGAATATTGCATTCAAAAAGAAACATGGTATAAAGCAAAAGAGGATAGGTAAAAAATTCAAAATTCTAAGATTCAACTAGAAAATTTTGATCGAGCATGACCGAATCCAAACTAAAATCCAAAGAAGATTTTTGAGATGTGCAAAAACTAATATTTTGATTTGTTTTGTTACTTTTTGATTTGTTAATTATTATTTAGGTAGTGTTCTTTACAATCTTGAACTTTCTCATTTTTTTTGGTGATAAGTTTCAAAACTTTGTAATAAAGAGTGTAGATGTCTCCATAAAAACAATATAAAATGATAATTGATTATGTCTTGGAGGTAATTTTGATATTTGAGTTGTTAATGATTTTAGGTTATCGGTGTTTATGTCATTTCAAGCAAAGGTGGATTTTCTGGAGCTTTTTTTTAGAGTGCTGAAATGACTTGCTTTCACCAACCCCCGGGGCCCGGGGGCCATGCGCGCGATGAGGATAGCAACAATAGCAGCCACTTTTTTCTTTTTCATGCTATTAAAACTTTAATTACGCAAATATATCATGGCCTCGTTTGGTAGATCTTTTCTCTTTTTAAGTTTATTTTGTTTAGCTAATTAGTTAAGGGAATGGGATTACCTGCTTTAAACATTAAGTACTAATACGCAGTTCATTTGCAGGACTCCATAGTTTTATGAATGAAATCAATGCGCAGGAAAATATAATTGAGGGGATAAAACAGTTACACATACTATACATAGGAGGAGGAGGAGAGAATAAATAACTCAACTCTCACAATAATAACAACTTTATGAACATTTTAGTCTAATGAAGAAATTTACACCACAATAAACACCTAATGAGTTCTCTGCAAAAGTGGCAGATAATTGATGATGCCAAATATATAATAACAGAAGCTTATTTTCTAGTTCATAAGGCTACAGGTCTGAACTACTCTTAATACAATTCATGCGCAAATCTTGAAGCCACCAAAAACTCAAAATTTGGCAGTAAAAATTTGACATACTTGTGCACCTTTAGATGTCATGGACAACTCTCAGTCAATATTTGGAAACAATAATGTTATGTAAGTACAAACATACACGAATGATCATTCAAGATGTAGCAATATATATCCATCACTTTCGAAACAGCCAAAGAAAATAATTTTCATCCTACATTAACATGATTAAACTGCAGTTAATTACGTCAAAATTCAAGAATGTAATTTACAAATTAAGCATCTCTATGCAGAGCAGCACTTGTGAATTTTCATCCTATTACAACCGAACCAAAACAAAGTACAATTGTGAATCCTTCTTGAATGACCATAGCTGCACTGGTGTTTCTGGTTTCAATCCATTCCTCTTCACAACCTCATTCCAGCCACTCACCAACACGTACACTTCAGAGTTCCCCATATACCACTTTTTGAACTTGATTCCTGATTGAGCAAGTGATGGGTCAATTAAGAGGGCGTTAATTTCTTGCTGTTTGTTATCAATGTTGAATCTCCTCCTCTCTTCTTCTGTCAAGAACCCGTGATTCAGAACCTGTTTTACCGGAATTGACAATCTTTGAAGCCCAGTGTTCACGTCTGAAGAAGACAGTTTCTTTTCAATCACCAAAACAGGGTCCCCTGTTGCCCCCAGTTCCTCTATGTACTTCTTCAACTCCAGTGGAAGTTGTTCCCGCTGGTTCTGTTCTGACGGAAGAGAACAAATATCGCCTGTTTTCTGCTTCGTCACTCGATCAGGAATATCGATCATTACAACTAGTTTCTTCTTAAAAGTAATCTTCGTCTTGCTTTGCCCAGTAGATTCCTGTGTGGCCGCTGATTTTTCGTTCAAGAATGGTTCTTGATCAAGAAGCTGATGATCATCAAGAATGGGCAAACTGATTTTGGTATCTCTTGCCAATTGAACCATTCTTTTACCTCTATTCTCCCAATTTTTCCCTGTTTTTTCAGTCAATGTGCGAAATCCCGAAAGATCATCAGCGGAACCTTCCTGGTTCTGCGTAGATTATTGTGATTCTGGGAACTGATTCCAGTAGTTCTTGCCAAAAGAACTTCCTTTTTACCCTTATTCACAATGGATTTCTTGAAAGGTACTGTTTTTTTAATCATGGGACAAAATATCTGCTCATCTTGAGCAGAATCGAACTTTGATCTTTGAGGATTCTTGCTCTTTCGAGGGCGTCTGCGGAAACTCAGAACCGCCATTCTTGATCTCCCCTTCCACCAACTTAGATGCTAGAACTACGATTTCTTCTATTAATGATTACTTAAAACTAACAATGAAAAGAAATAATTGAAGAAAACCTAAAACGGAACTGGAATGATGAAGCCCAATGATCAGAAATCTCTGTCTCTCGTCTTCTTCTCAAGAACAACTGCTGCTGATGTTGCAAAGAAAACTAGGTTTAAGGATTCCTACGAAGAAATTCTGCGGCAATGTGAGGATTCAGAATTTATACAGCTATTAGTGTTGGATAGTTTAAGTTGGATTCTATTAGGATTTAGGTGGGGCATATTACCGTTATGTTAGTTTGTGGGAGTAATAGTTTTGGAAGTTTCCTTTTTTGCTTTCTGGTTCTGGGATTCTGGGATTTTAGTTTTTGTCGGCGAAAAGTCAAAATGGTTTCTGGGTTTTCGGATTTATTAATAAAAATGGTTTTAGATTGACCCTTGAGGATTAATGTTTTCTTTCTCTGAATAATTAGAAGAGAATGAAAATTTGCAAGAACATATCTTTTTTCTGTATTTATGTTGAAATTGTTTAAGCTATAGTACTTGATGTTCAATGCCTAAAGGTAATTTGTTGCCTGTATTAATATTTTGAGAACTATATTTAGAAAATGTAACCATTTTTTATTCCATTTTCTCCAAGAGCAAATTTAAAACTGAAACCCGGAAACCTCTTAAGATTATGGGATAATTTAAAAAACCTCCTTTGAGGTTTGTGACAATATCATTTGACACCCCTAAATTTTGAAAAATCTCACATACTTCCCTTGTTTTTCAACTCTTTATGACTTTATCAACCCATTTCAAAAGATATGATTTAAAAACTCATTTTGGAAGTGATAAAAGATTTTTATTCCAAAAATATGCTTTTCTTGTAGACCTTTAGTTTTATTAACAAACTAAGTTAAATCCTTAAGAATTACAGTATATTAATTTGGAAGTCATTGGTCTAGACAAGAAATGCAAAAGAAAAATTTGTTATAATTAGAAAAAAAATATTTTGCACCTTGAGAATACCTCGGACAAGTTTCTGAATATATTGTTTAAAATTATGGATGGATTGTAATAGTACAAGCCAATAGTAATTAAATAATATGAGCAAATTGTTTATTATGAAATTATTATTTTATTCACATCATCAAATTATTATTTACTTATTGTGCTTTGAAGTATCCAACTAGCAATTAAGGATGACAGTGGGGCAGTTTTAGGACTTCTGTCATCAAATTACTCCCTCTATCCCCATCCCTGTCCTAACCTCGGCGTAGTCTCGCCCTGCTCCACTCTCCCCATGAGTGGCAGTTTCATTTTTTTTCCCAAAAGTCTCTTGTCTCAATTTACTATCACTAATTCTAATAATACAGTTACTACTACTGCTACTACCACTACGGGTTAGGATTCTCTCCATTTGTCTCTCCATTTAAATATATTTAAATTACTATATAGCTTTATAAAATCATCCAATTGTGTCATTGTTTTTCTTTTAGTCTCTAGATTAACATACTAAAAAATAATGCTGTTTTGAGAAATTTTTATATTCAATTTACGTGAAACATTTAAATAGTGAAAAATGAGTCAAAATTATAACAAAATTTATAGTGATTAACCAAATGGCAATATTTAGCCAATTTCATATGAAAATTTATGTATAATCTACACAATTGACAAAATATATTATGAACAATTCGGTTTTTGAATATAATTTTAAATTAATTTTGTTAGGGTGTAATGTAGATAAATAGCCCTAACTACTACTGCAATTACTGCCACCAATTGCCTATTGTGTAATCTCCCTTAATTTACTACTGGGAATAATTTCACCAAACTTCCCTAAAGTTTGCCTTAACATCACTTAGCATTTTCATGGTTTCAAAAATCTCTTTTACCTTCCCTTGATTGACATGTTTCCTAGCATTATCACCTCTTGTGGATTAAAAATTAATAGAAGAGGAGAGATAATAGTTTACTTTCATTTCTGCCCTTTTATTTTCAATTATATAAGCATTAGAGCAGCAATTAAGACCAAAATATGGATAATAGGCAAAAGATAAATTGGGAAAGATGTAAGTGCAATAAAGAGAAGTTGCAACAGATAAGTAATTTTACAAACTATGCAATGCAACAAAGAGACGTTGCAGTAGATAAATAGTTTTATAACCGTGTATTGTCTAATACTCCAAATCTAGGATTATAAAAGGACAAGAGAACAAAATAGAAAGTACAAGTTTAGTGGCCAAAGGGGTAACCTAAGGAGGAAATTAGTAAAACATGTTGCATTTTACATTAGAAGGCACTCTTATAATTTACCAACATTATTTAGTACAAAGAATCGATATTATGGTTATAATAGAAATACAACAATCAGGATTTGAGAAAGTGAAAGAAATCCATTTAGGCTATATTCACTTCTAATGTCCATTTAATGTGCTTCTGATGTATTGATAGGGTGTGAAATTGTCATTTAATTTATAATTATTTTTCCTTTTATTCTAGCCAAATGTTATATTAATTGATCGATTCTACTTATATTTGATATTTGGTGCCAATTGTAGGAAGGTGGAGCAAAAAGTAATAAAAGAGGTGATTTTTTAAGAGTTTCCCAATTCAAGATGGAGTCCACATGGATTATTGGCGGAAGATTAGGAAATTACCATTTTTTTTAGATATTTTTATTTAGGAAACAATTGACATTATTCTTGGAGTTTCCTTTTTCAATTAGAATTCTAGTCTCGGTTGACCAAGGAAGAAACCGAATTGTAGTACTTATAGTAGAGGAAGCCGGATCCCGCATGATGGATACTTAGAGGGGAGCCGCAGGGCTCTTTCTCTTAGTCTTTTGTTTTCTCTAGTATTTCTCTTATCAAATACTTATGCCGCTGGCTTTGGAAAAATGGTGTGAATTGCTTCAATTAGACATGCGCAACTAAGTTTCTTTTCTAGTCAAGGGTTAATTTGAAAATGCGGTTCCAAACATCTGTGAGATCGAATTATTTTACTTATTTCTTTTATTCAGTGGTATTTGTACGTTTTCTGATTTAACTTCTTATGATTGTTTTGTTATTTGAATGTCAAGGGTCCGATATTCGAATTAACCTAATAATCTACTGCCAGATTAACCGATTAAATTCGTAATTGTTTGATTGCTTAGTACCAATGGTGACTAGCGTAATTGGTCCCATGTTAGGGAAACATATGATCTAACTTAAACAAACCGCGTAGCATGTTTACTGGTTAGGGTTGGGTTTTCTAATTTTTAATGCAATTGAGGAATTAAATCTTATGGTCGTACTTAGGGTTATTTCTTGGTTAGAAAATAGTTAACGATCATACCTTGGTTATCGAAAAAGTAAGGCAAAGTTGGTTGTTTATCGTGTGTATGACAATTATAATCAATCTATTAATGAATAAATGAATTATTTTTGCATCGATGATTAGTTGAATGGATCGTGTCTGAAAAGTTGCACCTTTGGCTAGAGTTGTATCTATTGTTGATTAATTCCTGTTTATTTTCCTGAGTTGCTTATATTTAGTTAATTAGTTATTTTATATTTTTATAAAAACCCCCCATACTCCGAACTCTGGAAGAAATAAATTATCCCAAGTCCTTGTGGATTTGACCCTACTCACCGCTATGTACAAAATTTATATTTTTGTTGAGTATGTTTTTATTATTGCACAGGCTTGATACCTGTCATGTATTATGTAATAGTAGGATTAGAAGTTCTGTGCTTTTTATTGCTGGAAAAAAATCACCATTATAAATAATAGTTTTGTTAATCGTTGTTCTAATTTTTCTTTTTTACTTTCCAAATTCATTTCTTTTGGTGTGAATTTTAGTTAATCAATTAGAGGTTTCCGGTAGGATCATATTGTCAATTTACCACCCATGATGGAGACATCTTATCTTGTCAATCTGACAAAGGGATGTAAGGGAGATTATTGAAACTACGAAGGGTGCTAAATAATATTAAGGCAAACTTTAGGAGAGATTTGTGAAATTATCCCTTACTACTATTATTGGAGAAATGGAACTTCCCCTACTGCCATACTATTTATTCAACTACTACAAATAATAGTATCAGTATCATTAATAGTCTAGCTTTACATGCTATACAAATGCAATATAAATGCCGTATAAAACTTTTTAATTGCAATTGCAAATAACTAATTAAGAGTTCTATTTGAAGGGGGAGGGATGGGTTGGGTGATATAGGGAAAGGGAATATAAGTGAGAAGTTTTGGGTTTGAAACCTTCTAGTTACACTAAAAACAAAAGAAAAAGAAATTAAGAGTTCTATTCTAATTAGAACTAAATTATAACTAGTATTTTGACTTGTGTACTCGCATGGTGCTTTTTTAATGCAAGCATGAGTAATTTAAGAAAAGATAAAACAACATTCTTACAAATTTGTGAATATCTATGATAGAAAATTAATATATCTAAATGTTCAAGTACCATATTAATCTTTCAAAACTTCAATGCACACATTTTTTTAATATAGTATCACTAATTTAATATGCAAGGTATACAAAAAGATTGATAGATATTCCTTGTAATTAATTATTAGATATTTATATGATTAAAAACGTAAAACTATATATTTGCACTAAACTAAATGCTAAACATGCAAAATATATTTTCTTCATGAAGGAATATTAACTTTCTAGCAACATTAATGAAATAATAATTAAAATAAAAATAATTAAAGTTAGTATATATGGATTAAAGAAATTAAAGTGAATTTATAAATACAGATATAGTTTATTAGTAGAGACAGGAAAACCATAATAAAATTTAATTCAAAATTAATAAAAGATTAAATTGTTAAAAGAGACGCAAATTATGATAAAAATTAGTTAGAGAAGAATTGGATACAAAAATAGATAAAACTCAACTATTCAAATAATTTATTAATTCTTTTCAATTAGACATGTCATCTTTTATTTCATTTATTAAATGATAGATGGCACGAGATGAGGTTATTCTCTCCCATCCCTCACCCTACTTAAAGCAAGGGGCGAATAATGTCCCCTCTACCATTTCCAGAGGAAAAAAATGTGAAGAACGCCCCCACCCATGCCCCCGACCTATTACTCCCTTTGGCTGTACAGACACTCGCCTTCGGGGTTATTCCTAATCACAAGCTAATATGGTCCATTTATTCTGGGCCTTTAATCTAAAAAGGGTTTCAATATGGTCCTCCAAATTGAGCAAAATGTTAATAATTGGCTTTTGGCTCCAATTCTATCCAAATTCTGGCTCTTGAGCAAGACGATTTTAGAGATGTGCCAAAACTATGCTTTGATTTGTTTTGTTACTTTTTGATTTGTTAATTATTGTTTAGGTAGTGTTCATTACAATCTTGGTCTTTTTTTTGTGATAAGTTTCAAAACTTTGTAATAAAGAGCGTGGATGGCCCCATAAAAACAATATAAAATTATAATTGATAATGTCTTGGGGTTAATTTTGTTATTTAAGTTGTTAAAGATTTTAGGTTATAGGTGTTTATGTCATTTCAACCAAAGGTGGATTTTCTGAAGCATTTTTTTAGAGTGCTGAAATGACTTACTTTCATTTTTCCCACTTATGAAGGATGGCAACAATAGCAGCCACTTTTTCATTTTCATGCTATTAAAACTTGATTTATGCAAATATATCATGGTCTCATTTGGTAGATCTTTTTTCTTTTTAATTTTAATTTTTTTTAGCTAATTAGTTAAGGGAATGGGAATACCTGCTTTAAACATTAAGTACTAATACGCAGTTCTTTTGCAGAACTCCATAGTTTTATCAAGTTTTGAAACCCTGCCTGCACCGCTTGGTTGGGCCGGTTGAACCATCGATCGGGCTGCTAGGCGAGCTGGGTTATGCCTCCAATTTAAAGGGTTAAAAAACTGCCCCATTTTGTGAAAACCAGTTAGCCTAGATGGTTCGATTATTGGACCATTGGAACCAAATAGTTTTCATTAAACCGGCCGGTTCCTTGCTCAACTTTAATTAACAAAAAAAATTAAATTTGATCAACTAATTTCATTCAATGACATTCCAAAATTAAACCTTACCAATTACCCATGCATTATTGTCTCTAATTAGTCAAGCAATAACAATTATTATCTTATTCCACTCATTCTCTCTCTGTCTCTCTCTCTCTCATAATGATATCGAAACTCTTGTCTAACATTTATTCCATATAGTACACTAATTATGGTAACTTTTTAGCGCATTTCAATTGTTTGTCATATCCTTCTATTTATTTTTATTCTAATCTTATAAACTACTTATCATATAATTTAGGAAAATTAAAAATGTAAAAAATTAGAGATGTGGATAATAATGCTATTCTATAATTCTTTTACCTTTTACTTGTAAAAGTTATTCTTGAATTTCAAACAAGTAATACATAAAATATTAGAATAAGGGCTGAAGTGATTCTTCTTAACATTATTATTGAAGTTTCGACAAATATTTGCATATTTTTAGATGTTTAATATTTATTAATAATATTTATGATATATTTATGATGTCATGGGTTAATAATAATTTGCCCAGTGATTAAATTAGTGACTCTTGATCCAATCATTTTCCTGGTCAATGAAGGGTATGGGTTTCAAAACCTTGAGTTTTATGAGTCCTAATAACAACAATGCGCATGAATATATAATTGAAGGGATGAAATAGTTACACATACTATATGTGGTGGGAGGAGGAGAGAATAAATAACTCAACTCTCATAATAATAACAACTTTATGAATATTTTAATCTAACGAAGAAAGTTACACCGCAATAAACAGTTGATAAACACCTAATGAGATCTCTGGATACTTTTTGAGTTTCCATAAGAACTTAGCAATTGGAGATTTCGGTTTCTAAGTACAAGTGGCAGATAATTAATGATGCCAAATATATAATAACATAAGGTTATTATCTAATTCAAAAAGGCTACCTGTATTTCACATTATAAGAGCTTCGTACAACTTTTACTGGTTAAAAACAATTTGGAGTACAGGTCTGAACTATTTTTAAGACAATTCACGCGCAAATCTTGAAGCCTCCAACAAGTTAATTCTGAATTGTGTTGTGCAAAATTTGGCAGTAAAATTTGACAAAGTTGTGCATTTTTAGATGTCATGGACAGCAATCAGTCAAATATTTGGAAACAATTATGTTATGTAAGTGCAAACATACATGAATGATCATTCTAGATTTAGCTATATATATCCATCTCTTTCGTAACAACCAAAGAAATAATTTTCATACTACATTAACATGTCATGGAACATTTAGTACCTTCGAAATTACATCTTAGAAATCTAGTACCTTAGAAAACTATGTCATAGAAAATATATACACGAACAAAGCACACGTGAGATATTACTAATCTTATATAAGTACAAACATATATGAATGATCGATCTAGATTTAGCTTATATATATATCCATCACTTTCGAAACAGCCAAAGAAAATAATTTTCATCCTACATTAACATGATTAAACTTTCAAGAATGTAATTTACAAATTAAGCATCGCTATGCAGAGCAGCCCTATTACAACCGAACCAAAACAAAGTACAATTGTGAATCCTTCTTGAATGACCAGAGCTGCACTGGTGTTTCTGGTTTCAATCCATTCCTCTTCACAACCTCATTCCAGCCACTCACCAACACGTACACTTCAGAGTTCCCCATATACCACTTTTTGAACTTGATTCCTGATTGAGCAAGTGATGGCTCAATTAAGAGGGCGTTAATCTCTTGCTGTTTGTTATCAATGTTGAATCTCCTCCTCTCTTCTTCTGTCAAGAACCCGTGATTCAGAACCTGTTTTACCGGAATCGACAATCTTTGAAGCCCAGTGTTCACGTCTGAAGAAGACAGTTTCTTTTCAATCACCAAAACAGGGCCCCCTGTTGCCCCCAGTTCCTCTATGTACTTCTTCAACTCCAGTGGAAGTTGTTCCCGCTGGTTCTGCTTCTGACGGAAGAGAACAAATATCGCCTGTTTTCTGCTTCGTCACTCGATCAGGAATATCGATCATTACAACTAGTTTCTTCTTAAAAGTAATCTTCGTCTTGCTTTGCCCAGTAGATTCCTGTGTGGCCGCTGATTTTTCGTTCAAGAATGGTTCTTGATCAAGAAGCTGATGATCATCAAGAATGGGCAAACTGATTTTGGTATCTCTTGCCAATTGAACCATTCTTTTACCTCTATTCTCCCAATTTTCCCTGTTTTCTCGGTCAATGTGCAAAATCCCGAAAGATCATCAGCGGAACCTTTCCTGGTTCTGCGTAGATTATTGTGATTCTGGGAACTGATTCCAGTAGTTCTTGCCAAAAGAACTTCCTTTTTACCCTTATTCACAATGGATTTCTTGAAAGGTACTGTTTTTTCAATCACGGGACAAAATATCTGCTCATCTTGAGCAGAATCGAACTTTGATCTTTGAGGATTCTTGCTCTTTCGGGGCGTCTGCGGAAATTCAGAACCGCCATTCTTGATCTTCCCTTCCACCAACTTAGATGCTAGAACTACGATTTCTTCCTATAAATGATTACTTAAAACTAACAATGAAAAGAAATAATTGAAGAAAACCTAAAACGGAACTGGAATGATGAAGCCCAATGATCAGAAATCTCTGTCTCTCGTCTGCTTCTCAAGAACAACTGCTGCTGATGTTGCAAAGAAAACTAGGTTTAAGGATTCCTACGAAGAAATTCTGCGGCAATGTGAGGATTCAAAATTTATACAGCTATTAGTGTTGGATAGTTTAAGTTGGATTCTATTAGGATTCAGGTGGGGCATATCACCGTTATGTTAGTTTGTGGGAGTAATAGTTTTGGAAGTTTCCTTTTTTGCTTTCTGGTTCTGGGATTCTGGGATTTTAGTTTTTGTCGGTGAAAAGTCAAAATGGTTTCTGGGTTTTCGGATGTATTAATAAAAATGGTTTTAGATTGACCCTTGAGGATTAATGTTTTCTTTTTCTGAATAATTAGAAGAGAATGAAAATTTGCAAGAACATATCTTTTTCTGTATTTATGTTGAAATTGTTTAAGTAATAGTACTTGATGTTCAATACCTAAAGGTAATCTGTTGCCTGTATTAATATTTTGAGAACTATATTTAGAAAATGTAACCATTTTTCATTCCATTTTCTCCAAGAGCAAATTTAAAACTGAAACTCGGAAACCACTTAAGATTATGGGATAATTTAAAAAACCTCCCTTGAGGTTTGTGACAATACCATTTGACACCGCTAGATTTTGAAAAATCTCACATACTTCCCTTGTTTTTCAACTCTTTATGACTTTATCAACCTATTTCAAAGATATGATTTAAAAACTCTTTTTGGAAGTGATAAAAGATTTTATTCCAAAAATACCCTTTTCTTGTAGACCTTTAGTTTTCTTAACAAACTAAGTTAAATCCTTAAGAATTACAATATATTAATGCAGTCAAAAGATCTTTTATAATTTTGAAGTCTTTGGTCTGGACAAGAAATGCAAAAGAAAAATTTGTTATAATTAGAAAAAAAAATATTTTGCACCTTGAGAATACCTCGGACAAGTTTCTGAATATATTGTTTATTATTTATCTTTCTCTTATTTTCAAGCCATCAACCTAATGATTTAAAATTATGGATGGATTGTAAAGCTAGAAGTCAATAGTAATTAAAAAATAGGAGCGAATTGTTTTATTATGAAATGATTATTTCATCCACATCTTCGAATTAGTATTTACATATTGTGCTTTGAAGTATCCAACTCGCAAGTGGGAATGATAATGGGGCGGCTTTAGGACTTTTGTCATCAAATAACTTCCCTTATCCCCATCCTTAACCTACTCCCATCGTAGTTTATGCCCTGCTCCGCTCTTCTACTAGGTTGAGGGATGATTGTATGATGGCAATTTAGAATCCAAATAGTGTAGTTTAGAATTAGCCTCAATTGGAAGGTTAAGTCAGTTAATAACTAACTACTAGGTTGTTAAGATTTATTATAAAAGTGGGACCCACTTGGGATGTAATAACAGATTTCCAGTAATAACGAATTTCCACTCTCTCTCTCATCTTTCTTATTTCTCTCTTCCTCACCCCTTTTCTCTTCTGTCTTCTTTCTCCTCCGATTCAATTCTTCTAGAATGATCAATTACATACTTGAGTCCATTACATACTTGAGTCCAGGAATCTCGAGTAAGTTCCTGACAATTGGTAATCAGAGCTCTAGATCCTTAAGATTTCACTCCATAAAGCCAATGGCAGAAAGCACTCGATTCAGAACATTGGAGGAGCAAGTGAAAAAACAAGAGCTCAAACTTCAGGAATTGATGGAATCCTTGCATTCAGCTCAATCGGAGCAATGACATATCAGGAACGAGCTGAGAGTTGAGCTCAAAGAAAGCAACAAACGAATGGAGAATCTTCTAACAGGAATGGAACAAAACTTCAATAAAATTCTGGACCAAAAGCTCAATACTCTCTTGCTGAGGATGACTCTTGGGAAGGATAAGGTGTCGGAAGGGGAGGGAAGAGTGATCGTGGATCAAACACCAATTTTGCCAACTCCTCCAGCTCATCGGACGCTGCAAACGGGGATAGAGGATTAGAAAGCCCCCAGGAAAGACTGGATTAAGTTTCAAATTCCAAATCCTCTAAAAATCGATTTACAGTTGTTTTCTGGAGAAAGTCCTCGAGATTGGTTACGCAAATGTGATAAATATTTCTTGAACTATCAAGTTCCAGATGAGCAAAAAATTGAAGTAATTGAAATGTACTTAGAAGGTAGAGCTGACAAGTGGTTTCAGGGAGTAAAAATCAAGAAACCTAAACTATGCTGGGAAGAATTTGGGGGAGCTACTGTGCCGGAGATTCAGTGATAGAACTTGCAAAGATATGATAGAAGAGTTTAATAAAACTACAAGAAACAGGTAATGTGGAAGATAATCAGGAAAAATTTGAGGAACTGAAACCCTTGATGATGACTAAGAATCCAAATCTTGATGAGAACTATTTCATTTCCAATTTCATAAGTGGTTTAAAGGAGGAAATCAAACCTATGGTTAGGATGTTGAAACCTACTACATTGACTGAAGCATTCGAATTATCTCAGTGGCAGGAGCACTCATTAAGAATATAGAATAGGAGTTCTAGAGAACACACCAAAAATCTGGGGAAGCACTTTCTAGATAACATCTATAAGCTACACGGATTACCAAAGTCCATCATCACTGACAGAGATAGGGTTTTCACCAGTGGCTTCTGGAAGGAGATTTTCAAACTCGTGGAGATCGAGCTGCATTATTCTTCATCTTACCATCCTCAAACTGATGGTCAGAGTGAAAGGCTCAATGAATGCTTGAAGAACTACTTAAGATGCTTGACAGGAGAGCTTCCATCCCAATGGAGCAAATGGCTGCCCTTGGCTGAGTGGTGGTATAACTCCACCTATCATTCCAGCCTTAACATGACTCCATTCAAAGCCTTGTTTGGTTACAAGCCAGTGCATTTACCCTTGGGGCCGTATCTAGACTCAGTGATACTTGCAGCTTCCAATATGGTGCAGGAGAGGATCGGGATATCAAACTGTATCAAGGAGAATTTAGCCAAGGCTCAGCAAAGGATGAAACACTATTTTGATCAGCACAGAACTGAAAGGGGATTTCATGTGGGTGATTGGGTATTCTTGAAGCTTCAACCTTACAGGCAACAGACCGTGGTTGTTAGGAAATGTCTCAAGTTATCAGCTAATTACTATGGTCCATTCCAGGTAGAGGAGAAGATTGGACCAGTGGCATACAAACTAAAATTACCAATAGGCACCAAGTTACATCCAGTATTCCATGTGTCCTTGTTGAAAAAGAAATTAGGACCGCTGCAAAATAGTTCATCCAGATTGCTAGAGTTGGACACACAAGACCAGTGTCCACTGAAACCAAAAGCAATTTTGAAGAGAAGGGTTATTCTGCCAGTTGAAAAGCCTGTTATTCAATTCTTGATTAAGTGGAACCATTTGGATCATGAGGAAGCCTCTTGGGAAGACAAATCCTTTATTGAACATTAGTTTCCTGAATTCCAGACTTGAGGACAAGTTTGCTCCTATGGGGAGGGAATTGTCAGGTTGAGGGGATGATTGTATGATGGCAATTTAGAATCCAAATGGTGTAGTTTAGAATTAGCCTTAATTGGAAGGTTAAGTCGGTTAATAACTAACTATTAGGTTGTTAGGATTTACTATAAGAGTGGGACCCACTGGGGATGTAATAATAGATTTCCAGTAATAACAAATTTCCACTTTCTCCCTCATCTCTCTCATTTCTCTCTTCCCCACCCCTATTCTCTTCTGTCTTCTTTCTCCTCCGATTCAATTCTTCTAGAATGATCAATTACATAATTGAGTCCAGGAATCTTAAGTAAGTTCCTGACATCCTCCTGTGAGTGGTAACTTCATTTATTTTCCTCGAGTCTCATCTCAAGTTACTATTACTAATCCTAATAATCTTGTTACTACTATTGCTACTACTAATACGAGTTAGGATTCTTTCCATTAAATTTCTCTCGATTTAAATATATTTAAATTACTATAAAAAATCATTCTATTGTGTCATTATTTTTCTTTTAGTCTCTAGATTAATATACTAAAAAATAATGTTGTGTTAAGAATATTTTTATATTTAATTTGCGCGAAACATTTGAACATTGAAAAATGAGTCAAAATTATAACAAAATTTATAGTGATTAACCAAATGGAAAAATTTAGCCAATTTCATATGAAAATTTATGTATAATTTCCAGAAGTGACAAAATATATCATGAATATTTTGATCTTTGAAAATAATTTTAAATTAATTTTATTAGGGTGTAATGAAGAGGAACAACCCCTACTGCTACTATAATTACTTGCCACTATTGCCTGCTATGTACTATGCCTCAATTTACTACTAGGAATAATTTCACAAAACTCCCCTAAAGTTTACCTTAATATCACTTAGCACTTTTTACGGTTTAAAAAATCTTCTTTTACCTCCCCTTGATTGACATGTTTCATAACATTGTCACATCTTGTGCATTACAAATACATAGAAGAGGAGAGATAACAATTTACTTCCATTTGTACCCTTTTGTTGTCCTTTATATAAAAATTAGTGAGCAATTAAGACCAAAATATGCATAATAGGCAAAAGACAAATTTGGAAATATGTAAGTGCAATAAAGAGAAGTTGCAGCATATAAGTAATTTTAAAACTATGCAATGCCTAGTGCAATAAAAAGAAGTTGCATCAGATAAGTAGTTTCATAATTGTGTAATGACTAATATTCCAAATCTATGATTATAAAAGCAACAAGAGAAAAAAAATAAAAAGTACAAGTTTACTGGCAAAAGGAGTAACCTAAAGAGGAAATTAGTAAATATATTGCATTCTACATTAGAAGGCACTCTTATAATTTACCAACATCATTTAATACAAAGAATTGATATTATGGTTATAATAGAAATGTGGAAATCGGGATTTCAGAAAGTGAAGGAAATCCAAATAGGCTATATTTGCTTCTAATGTCCATTTAATGTGCTTCTAAATTTGTTAAGTAACACTAGGATTAGAACTTCTATGCTTTTTATTGCTACAAAAAAGTCACCATTATAAATAGTGGTTTTGATAATTGTTGTTCTACTTTTTTTTTACTTTCCAAATTAATTTCTTTTGGTGTGAATTTTAGATAATCAATTAGATGTTTCTAGTAGGATAATATTGTCAATGTACCACTTATGATGGAGACATCTTATCTTGTCAATCTAATAAGAGATGTAAGAGAGATTTTTAAAACTACGAAAGGTGCTAAATGATATTAAGGCAAACTTTGGGAGAGATTTCTAAAATTATCCCTTACAACTATTATTGGAGAAATGGAAATCCCCCTGCTGCCATACTATTTATTCAACTACTACAAATAGTACTATTAGTATCACTAACAGTCTACCTTAACATGCTATACAAAAGCAATATAAACGTGGTATAAACTTTTCAATTGCAATTGTGAATGACTAATTAAGAGTTCTATTTGAAGGGGGAGGGATGGGTGGTGCATGAAAAGGGGTATGAGTGAGAGGTTTTGGGTTCGATACCTCCTACTGACACTAAAAACAGAAAAAGAAATTAAGAGTTCTATTCCAATTATAACTAAATTATAACTAGTATTCTGACCCTTGTATTCGCATAGTGCTTTTTTGTTGCAAACATGAGTAATTGAAGAAAAGATAAAACAACATTCTTACAAATTTATGAATATTTATGATAGAAAATTAATATATCTAAATGTTCAAGTACCATATTAATGTTTCAAAACTTCTATGCACACATTTTTTTAACATAGTATTACTAATTAAATATGCAAGGTTATGAAAAGATTCATTGATATTCTTTGAATTAATTATTAGATGTTTATGTGTGATTAAAAACTTAAAACTATATATTTGCACTAAAACTAAATGCCAAGCATGCAAAAATATATTTTCTCCATGAAGGAATATTAACTTTCTAGCAACATTAATGAAGTAATAATTAAAATAAAACTAATTAAAGTTAATATGTATCGATAGAAGAAATGAAAGTGAATTTATAAATACAAATATTGTTTATTAGTACAGAAAGGAAAACCATAATAAAATTTAATTCAAAATTAGTAAAAAAAATTAAATTCTTAGAAGAGAGAGAAATTATGATAAAAATTAGTTAGAGAAGAATTGGATACAAGAATAGGTAAAACCCAACTATCCAAATAACCCATTAATTCTCTTCAATTAGGCATGCCATCTTTTATTTCATTTATTAAATGATACAGGAAACAAGAAGGGGTTATCCTTTCCCATCCCCCACTCCATTTAAAGTAGGAGGAGAAGAATCCCCCCACCCATGCCCCCGCTCCATTACTCTCTCGGCTAAGCGGACACCCGCCTTTGTTGCCATCCTTACTCACAAGCTAATATGGTCCATTTATTCTGGGCCTTTAATCTGAAACGATTTCAATATGGTCCTCCAAATTGAGCAAAATATTAATAATGTGGCTTTTGGCTCCAATTCCATCCAAATTCTAAAATTTAACTGGTCATAAAGTACCCTAAGCGGATACTTTATAACATAGGACTAATTTCACTTTGCACCTTGCTAACTCGAGTCCGGTTTTCATTTTGCATTTCAAATTATAATTTTTGGCAAATTGCACACTCAACTCTCATAGTTTTCCAATTTGATTCCAATAGCTAAAACAATAAACAATACTATGAAAGTAAGGATTTTGCACAATGCATGCCGGTCTAGCAATTGGACATCAATAAAATGACTAATTCTATTTTGCACCCGTCAACTTGTATTTGAATCTCACTTTGCATGACAAACTTCATATTGAACACTTTGTACCCTACACTTTGAACCTTATGTCCTTGGATTCGTCCTATTTGAATCCCAAACTTTAACACACACAAGCAAAATTAAGGAAAGTAAGGTGCATGCACACAATGCACATAGCAATTGTGTGAAGGGAACAAAAATTAGAAAAGGAAAACTTTCCCTCTTTTTACCAAAAATTGGCCTCTTGAATATTGCATTCAAGCCACTGGGCCTTTCGTCCAGTGGTCATCCCAAGCCTTCTTAGGCTTGGTGGTGCGGGAGGTCAAGGGTTCGAACCTTGCCTCCCACAAAAAAATTGTCACAATATATGATGGTTTTCATTGGTCATCTTCGATGGAATTTCTACTCATATCGAGTCCTCTCCCCCTCGCCCTAGAATAGGCTAGTTTAGGTTATAAGAATCCTATCGTTGCAACAAAAAAAAAAGAGAATATTGCATTAAAAAAGAAACATGGTATAAAGCAAAAGAGGATAGGTAAAAAATTAAAAATTCTAAGATTCAACTAGAAAATTTTGATCGAGCATGACCGAATCCAAACTAAAATCCAAAGAAGATTTTTGAGATGTGCAAAAACTAATGTTTTGATTTGTTTTGTTACTTTTTTATTTGTTAATTATTATTTAGGTAGTGTTCTTTACAATCTTGGACTTTCTCATTTTTTTGGGTGATAAGTTTCAAAACTTTGTAATAAAGAGTGTAGATGTCTCCATAAAAACAATATAAAATGATAATTGATTATGTCTTGGAGGTAATTTTGATATTTGAGTTGTTAAAGATTTTAGGTTATCGGTGTTTATGTCATTTCAAGCAAAGGTGGATTTTCTGGAGCTTTTTTTTAGAGTGCTGAAATGACTTGCTTTCACCAACCCCCCGGGGCCCGGGGGCCATGCGCGCGATGAGGATAGCAACAATAGCAGCCACTTTTTTCTTTTTCATGCTATTAAAACTTTATTTATGCAAATATATCATGGCCTCGTTTGGTAGATCTTTTCTCTTTTTAAGTTTATTTTGTTTGGCTAATTAGTTAAGGGAATGGGATTACCTGCTTTAAACATTAAGTACTAATACGCAGTTCATTTGCAGGACTCCATAGTTTTATGAATGAAATCAATGCGCAGGAAAATATAATTGAGGGAATAAAATAGTTACACATACTATACATAGGAGGAGGAGGAGAGAATAAATAACTCAACTCTCACAATAATAACAACTTTATGAACATTTTAGTCTAATGAAGAAATTTACACCACAATAAACACCTAATGAGTTCTCTGGATACTTTCTGCAAAAGTGGCGGATAATTGATGATGCCAAATATATAATAACAGAAGCTTATTTTCTAGTTCATAAGGCTACATGTATTTCACAATTTGGACTACAGGTCTGAACTACTCTTAATACAATTCATGCGCAAATCTTGAAGCCACCAAAAACTCAAAATTTGGCAGTAAAAATTTGACATACTATCAGTCAATATTTGGACAACTATCAGTCAATATTTGGAAACAATAATGCTATGTAAGTACATATCCATCACTTTCGAAACAGCCAAAGAAAATAATTTTCATCCTACATTAACATGATTAAACTGCAGTTAATTACGTCAAAATTCAAGAATGTAATTTACATATTAAGCATCGCTATGCAGAGCAGCCCTGTTGCAACCGAACCAAAACAAAGTACAATTGTGAATCCTTCTTGAATGACCAGAGCTGCACTGGTGTTTCTGGTTTCAATCCATTCCTCTTCACAACCTTATTCCAGCCACTCACCAACACGTACACTTCAGAGTTCCCCATATACCACTTTTTGAACTTGATTCCTGATTGAGCAAGTGATGGCTCAATTAAGAGGGCGTTAATTTCTTGCTGTTTGTTATCAATGTTGAATCTCCTCCTCTCTTCTTCTGTCAAGAACCCGTGATTCAGAACCTGTTTTACCGGAATCGACAATCTTTGAAGCCCAGTGTTCACGTCTGAAGAAGAGAATTTCTTTTCAATCACCAAAACAGGGCCCCCTTTTGCCCCCAGTTCCTTTATGTACGTCTTCAACTCCAGTGGAAGTTGTTCCCGCTGGTTCTGTTCTGACGGAAGAGAACAAATATCGCCTGTTTTCTGCTTCATCACTCGATCAGGAATATCGATCATTACAACTAGTTTCTTCTTAAATGTAATCTTTGTCTTGCTTTGCCCAGTAGATTCCTGTGTGGCCGCTGATTTTTCGTTCAAGAATGGTTCTTGATCAAGAAACTGGTGATCATCAAGAATGGGCAAACTGATTTTGGTATCTCTTGCCAATTGAACCATTCTTTTACCTCTATTCTCCCAATTTTTCCCTGTTTTTTCAGTCAATGTGCGAAATCCAGAAAGATCTTCAGCGGAAACTTTCCTGGTTCTGCGTAGATTATTGTGATTCTGGGAACTGATTCCTGTAGTTCTTGCCAAAAGAACTTCCTTTTTACCCTTATTCACAATGGATTTCTTGAAAGGTACTGTTTTTTCAATCACGGGACAAAAATCTGCTCATCTTGAGCAGAATCGAACTTTGATCTTTGAGGATACTTGCTCTTTCGAGGGCGTCTGCGGAATTCAGAACCGCCATTCTTGATCTTCCCTTCCACCAACTTTAGATGCTAGAACTACGATTTCTTCCTATTAATGATTACTTAAAACTAACAATGAAAAGAAATAATTGAAGAAAACCTAAAACGGAACTGGAATGATGAAGCCCATTGATCAGAAATCTCTGTCTCTCGTCTTCTTCTCAAGAACAACTGTTGCTGATGGTGAAAAGAAAACTAGGTTTAAGGATTCCTACGAAGAAATTCTGCGGCAATGTGAGGATTCAGAATTTATACAGCTATTAGTGTTGGATAGTTTAAGTTGGATTCTATTAGGATTCAGGTGGGGCATATTACCGTTATGTTAGTTTGTGGGAGTAATAGTTTTGGAAGTTTCCTTTTTTGCTTTCTGGTTCTGGGATTCTGGGATTTTAGTTTTTGTCGGTGAAAAGTCAAAATAGTTTATGGGTTTTCGGATTTATTAATAAAAATGGTTTTAGATTGACCCTTGAGGATTAATGTTTTCTTTTTCTGAATAATTAGAAGAGAATGAAAATTTGCAAGAACATATCTTTTTCTGTATTTATGTTGAAATTGTTTAAGCAATAGTACTTGATGTTCAATGCCTAAAGGTAATTTGTTGCCTGTATTAATATTTTGAGAACTATATTTAGAAAATGTAACCATTTTTCATTCCATTTTCTCAAAGAGCAAATTTAAAACTGAAACCCGGAAACCTCTTAAGATTATGGGATAATTTAAAAAACCTCCCTTGAGTTTGTGACAATATCATTTGACACCCTTAGATTTTGAAAAATCTCACATACTTCCCTTGTTTTTCAACTCTTTATGACTTTATCAACCTATTTCAAAGATATGATTTAAAAACTCATTTTGGAAGTGATAAAAGCTTTTTATTCCAAAAATACCCTTTTCTTGTAGATCTTTAGTTTTCTTAACAAACTAAGTTAAATCCTTAAGAATTACAGTATATTAATGCGGTCGAAAGATCTTTTATAATTTTGAAGTCTTTGATCCGGACAAGAAATGCAAAAGAAAAATTTGTTGTAATTAGAAAAAAAATATTTTGCACTTAAACTCATACTGAACACTTTGAACCCTATGTTCTCATATTTGTTCCATTTGAGTCTAATTTTAAACGGTGTTAACCAAAACTGATGAAAGTAAAGAGCATGCATGAATTGCCCTAAGTGTACCAATTGTACAAAGGACAAAAAATTAGAGAAGGAAACTTTCCCTCCTTTTACCACTGAACTGGTCTCCAATGTTACATTTTAAAGCAAAAAAAAAAAAAGCAAATAAAAAGTCGAAATATTTCGAGTATTACCGAATCAAAACTTAAATCCAAAGAATATTCTTAACATATGCCAAACACCACATTTGGAGTTATTTATTATTTTTGGGTTTATTAATCATTATTTTGATGGAGTTTATTACAACATCGTTAGAGTTGTTCTTTTCCCTTTTGTTCTGGGGATAATTTTCAAGACTTTGTAGTAAACAGTGTAGACATCTCCATAAGAATAATGCAAAAATGATAATTAACTTTGTATTGGGGGCAATTTTTGCATTTAGTTGTTAAAGATTTTTAGATTACAGGTGCTAACGTTATTTTCAACCATATTGAGTAAAGATAGATTGTTTGGAGCATTTTTTGGACTGTTAAAATGACTTGCTTTATTATTTATTTATTCCTGATGAAGGATAGCAACACTGGCAGCCACGTTTTCATTTTCATGCTATTAAAACCTAATTTATGTAATTTGACCTGGGCTGGCGTTCGGTTGCTATTATGACCTCATTTGATAAATTTATTTATTTATCTTTTGTATTTTGTTTATCTGATTAGTTGAAGGCATGACTTCATGTGCTTGGAATATAAGGTCTAACAACACGCAGTTAATTTGGAGAATTCCAAAATTTTATGAGTTCTACTAATAATAATGCGCAGAAATATATAATTGAAGGCATAAAACAATTACACAATATATATATATATATATATCTGTGTGTGTTGAGAGAGAGAGAGAGAGAAGAGAACAAAGAACTCAATTCAAAATAGCATACCTACTTTATTAATATTTCAAACTAATGAAATAGTCACACCACAATAAACACTTGATAAGTTCGTTGGAGACTCTCATTACTCTCTTTAAAAAGCACTTTATATAACACACTATTTATAACCAATCAGACTTGATGAACAAAGAAACAACGAATAAAAGAAATTACCCAATAAATCACCAATCCCTAAATAGCATACCTACTAAAAAATTATAGGTAGTGATTGCATGGGGAGTTTGAACTTTAATTGCATCCAAGTTTTAAATATAACTCAAAATTTCATACTGCAAGTGATGAGATTCTAACTTATGCTTTAAATTTTATCCCAATTCTCTTATTCATTGTGGCTCACAGTACTAGGGAGTTAGGAGCAATTCTACGAGAATTATTTCCAACTACTAAGGCTTTTAGCTCACTCAACTATCCAGACTAATCAAGAATTTTAACTTGGTAAATAACAACAACCATAAAACAATGCAAGAAAAGTTAACATCTTGAAAAAAGTCAACTAAACACAAATGTCCTAAAGTATAGAATCAACTAGATGTACCTAATTATGGATGAAATAGTCAATTATCACTAATGCATTTGTCTTGCTAATGATGCATTTCATTTAAGTCATCAGAACTCGCTCTTGCCAATGAACCGAATTTAGCCAATACTATAGTTTCTCTACTTTCATGGTGAAATCACAAGTGCAAATTTAATCAAGCATGGGAAGTGTCAAAATCATCCAACTAAGTGCATCACTACTTTCGTGTGTCTACTCCTTAGGTTCCACCTATTCCATTTCCATCATTACCAACTATTTTCATAGATTAAAACTATCATGCCTTGCAAAATGGTGACCAAGCATTCACAAATGTAAAAGCAAGAATAAGTGAACTAGCAAGTATATCGTATAGCAATAATCAACTATATTCAACCATAATTAACGCACAAATAGTTTCATCTATCCTTAGAACAAGGAGATTTAGCTAGACATAGTAGATTCAACAATAATGTTCATATCTTTAATGTAACTAAGCATTAATACAACACTAAAGAGAATAAAGATGAAGAAATGCTCATTCAACTAAAGAAGCAAGATCTCTATGCTTCAGCATCTTCATTACCATAAAAAATATTTTGTTACACCAAGAGGTCTTCAAGTTTTTTCAAAGAAATGAAAACTAAAGTTAAAACTAAAACTACGCTATGTTAGAGAGAAAGTTGTTCTTGTTCAAGAACTAAACTCTCTCCTCAACAACGTGTTTCTTCTTGTCAAATAGTCAAGAAAAGAAGCTCCTAAAACCCCAAAAGACTGATACAAATTATTGCTCTATGTCACATCAAGGATGCGAAAGGAAACAAAAAATCAAGCAAGTTGACAACTTGCAGCCACCAACAAACCCTCAGAGGTTTGTGTATAAACCATGGGGAGTTTGTGAGAAACCCTAGAGGGATTCTTCGAGGGTTTGTCTTCCTCTATTTTGCTCTTTGAATTCAAATTCTCTGCCCAAAATCCCTTGCAGCAACTGCTAGAAACCTTGAGAATTCCTCCGAGATTTCTCTCCTTTTTCTTTTATGACTTTCCAATCTTCATCTTTTCAAATTCTTGAGTTGCACCATCTCTTTGGATCATCGTTGTGACTTTTTAAGTTTCTAATTCATCATTTTTACTCTACTAATTTACTCTCAATTGAGTTTGATCATTTTGGCCTACAAAAACATAGAGATTATGCGAGTAAAATATTGTAATTTGTTAGATGGTTAATTGTGTACATAATTTGTGAATATTTTTCCTTTTTATTTTGCCAAGATATGGTGTTAATTACTAGATTTTACTCATGTTTGATTTTTGGTGTTACTTACAGGAAATTGCTATGAAAAGGGAGTAAAAAGGCCATTAAAAGCCAAATTTCCAGAGGACTATACTTTACAAGACACGGGCACGTCTTAACCTATTGTGAAGTCCGAACATCACGGAATTTGAAGTGGGCCTTGCTCAATTATTACCTAATAATCAAGAGATTTATTTCCTTTTTTGAAGTTGGATATTGACTAATTTTTAGAAATAATATCTTTTATTTTTTTTAGTGATGATGGTAGTATTTTTAGTGCTAAAGGATTCTTATCCTTTTGAGAAGAAGTAGGCAAGCATTAGTGGGCAAATTTCTTTCTTTTGTAGACAAAGATTAAGAATGCAAGTTAAGAGACAATTGACGACTTTAGCTTTAAGCTTTTCATTCATTGGAATAAAAATTAGCCAGCGCTTATTTTTTTTCTTTCTTTTCTCTGCAATAGCAAACCCCAATTATATCTTCGGCTGCGATTTCAACCATGAGACTTAGCTAAATCCTTGTTCTAGCTAAAGTATAATCAAAGTTTTGGTTCAATGAATACTGTGAGATTTAATTTGTTCTTATGGTTACATTTATTTATAAATTTTTTATATTCTCTGTTCATTATTTATATGATTATTTTCTACGGTTAAATACCTTATCACTATTTAATTGTGAAATAATCTATTGCCATCTCAAAATATCAAATCCATAATTGTTTGGTAGTTCTAGTATTTATGGCGAGTGATATAATTTGATTGAAATAGAAACTTTGGATTATAATCACGAGAATATATAATCTAGTTTAAATGAATCGACCTTATGTATTTGTTGGTTAGGGCTCGTAGTCTTTCTAATATTTAATGCTGTCAACAGGTTAAATCCTAAAAGCTTGTTTAGGGTTACTTAATTGGTAAGGAAAATAATCACAGAATTTATTATGGTTATCGACAAAGTAAGGAGAGACAGGTAGTCATAGCTTGTAGACTACCATAATCAATTTGTTTATAAATAATGATTTATTTCTTAGCATCGATGATCACTAAATGAACCAAAGTGGCGATTAAACCTTTGATTAGAGAATTGTTTGATATTGGTTTATTTTTATTCAATTTTGCATTATTATTTTTCATCGCTTAAGTTACTTAGCCCCTGTTTGATAATCTCATTCAACACTTAAATTTAATGGATTTACATCTTAATATGTTCAAACGTGTTTGATAACTAAAAATTGAACATTTGAATTAATTAAGTGGTATTGAACTTTCTAGGCAAAACTTGTTCCCAAAAATAAGTGATAAATTATTCATTTATCATTGAATGTGATATACACTCAAGCGTATTTGATTTACTTAACAATTTAATAATTCAATGGATTTAGACTTCAAATTTCAGATTTCAGTTTTCAGACTTCAGTTTTATCAAATGCAACCTTAGATTAATTTACTTAAAACCCCCATTTCATTTATTGTCATTTTTATAAGAAAAATAAATAACACAATTCCTGAGGATTCAACCCTACTTACCATTATACTTGAATTTAAATTTTTGGAGCAGAAATTTTTATATTTGCTGGTTTGGCCCCCAACATAATCACGACTACTTCAACTATAATCTCAAGATGCAAATTAAAAGCCAAAAGGAGCAACTTATATCTTTTAACTCCACAAATTGACTCAAGAACAATATGAAACACTTTCAAACTAATCATAAAATTAGCACTTATCAACTCCTCCACACTTCAATCATTGCTTGTTCTCAAGCAATATCAATAAACTACAAAACCAATGATTCAAGTGTCTATCCAAAACACATATTTTTTTTCAAATTCAAACCCCATGGTTAGATAATCAATCATTATGTAACCATTCAAATTACACCAAAATGCTCATAATGTCTAGTAAAGGAGAGATAATTCTACTCAAATTTTAATCATATTCAATTCAATCTCTAACCTAACTCCATAAGTAAGCAACTCATACAATCAAAAAATATTTAACACTCTCCTACAACCATATTTTCCTCATATCGAGATTAAAGTGGTCATCTTGGAATAAGTGTGAGAACCCGAAAATTTTCTTTATTTCTAGGCATTATTTTATTCCTTTGCACCATTTTCTATATTTTCTTTATTCTATAAATTTTCTAGACATTTTATGAGTAAATAGGGTTTTAAAAATGTTTTTCTAGTATAAGTCAGTTTATGAGATTTTCGGAGTGAATGGTGGACGTGGGACCCGCTAGTGCATTAAATGAGAGAAATTCGGCCAATTAGGTTAAGTTGTGCAGTAAGGCATTAAATTACTAGATGTTAAGAGACAATTAGAGGTTTGTTAGATATTTGATCATTGGAAAGCAAAAGGATAAGAAAGAAATCCAAAAAGGGACACGTGTCGCGTCGCGGTTGGACCAAGCTTGCCTAACTTTCTTTCAACTTTACCAAAAGCTAAATTTTGACCAAAATTCCATCCATTTCTTAGCTCTCTTGGCCGAAATTTTGAGGAAGAAAAAGAGAGAGAAAGTTCATCTTGCACTTCAATTTCCAAGCTCAATCTTGAGTTCCAACCATAGTTTTTGCAAATCACTCCATAAAAGTGCTAGTCAAAGTAGTTTCTAAGGTGGTTGTGGAGTAATTTTGGGAGGAAGAAGCCTCAGTCATCATTTTTCTTGAGGTTCCAAGGTAACTTGCTAAGGAAATCCCTCTTTGTTCTTAATAATTCCAAATTTGTGGCTTAAAGTTGTAGTTGTGGTAGTTTTATGAGAATATTTCATGGTTTGAAGTAGTTTAGTGGTAATTTTCAGTTTTATGGTGAAAATTCTGATCTCATATGATACTTGAGGGTTTTTATTGTTTTGATATGAATTATTGAGGTTTTGTGGGATAGAATACTCTGCCTAAAGAAATTTTCTACATTACATGCACAAATTCCAGCTTAGGGTTTCTATATGGTAGTAATCTGCCCTGTTTTTGCACTGTATGTTCGTCCTTGAGGAAGACCGAATCAGCCCTTGCTCAAAACATGAAAGTTGTAGGTATTTGAGTTAGCTAGCTACTGGTACAATTTCAGCTCAATCGGAGCATGGTAGGATGTGAAATGACCTAAATACCCTGACTGCCACAAGCTGCAATTCGTAAACAGTTTTGTGAATTCACCAGTTTGGGCTGCATTTTTCACCCTGATTCGTATCCAATTAGCTTTTGGCCAAAACACAAAACTTGTAGCCCTATATTTTAGCTTTCAAAGCCTCTGAAAACACCCCAAACGGAGTTGTGTAGTCTGAGTTATTGCTGGTTAAAGTCAGTGCTGTCAACAGACTGATCATAAACTTTTGGATCTGTGATTGGCAAATTCGACTTAGATAAACTATAAATTAGGTTAGGTGGCCTTCATGAAAGTTGTTCCCCCCTGTCTTAGCTTCGAAATGGTATAAGGTTCACCCTGATTCGATAACCATAGCTCCGGTTATAACTAAAATACTACGAGATGCCAAATCTGCCATTTAGCTTTTGTCTTCAAAATTGATATTTGCTTGTACTATTGCACTTGTGTTGTACTTGGATGATTTTGGAGCCCAATGGAAGGGATATTGTGGTAACCTTACTTGTGTGTATTGTGGGGCTGAATTAAGGAAAAGAATGAAGCCATAAATGGCTGGAAATTTGGTAAACACAAAGGGCGTGCCGCCCAAATTTATACGCGAAATTTAAGTAGAGTTACACTTATCTTGAGTAAAACTTTGAGGACGAATCTAACTCGATTTGTCTAGGTTATTCGAGTTTCCTTTTGTGGAGATATATAAGTTGAATTTCGGCCTAAACTTGTACCCTTGGAATTTACAATTGATAGAAATACGTTTCTTTCATTTCTTCGACCCAAACGGCATTTTTCACACGTAATGGCTTCAAAATTTCACCGTTTGAAAAGTGATCAAGGGTTTTACGAATAGTCTCTAAATAAGTCCCAACTACTTGATTCTCGTTAAACGAAATGTGTAAGTTTCGAGCCTTAGTTATTTTTCAATACTCTTAAACAATATTTCCTCGCAGATTTGAACTCCAAGAGCGGAGTAATACCCAAAACCAACGTGTAAAGGCACTGCATCTGTTGTGAGTGTACCATCCCTTTAAATTGGTGCTTATCTGATTCATCTGTACTTGCAACTTGCAACTTGATTATCTGTGACTTTTGTATGCTTCGTATGAAACGAGAGTGTACTTTATCACACTCGTTTCTCTCATCTGGTTATTCTGATTCCTGTATACTGTATAAATCTGTATTTGTTCTCTGTATCTGTTATCTGTACCTGTTTTCTATATTTGTTGATGTCGTTTGGAGAATTAAATCCAACGACCATTCTATGACCTTTGAGCTCAAAATCGGGGGCTAGTTACTCGAGTCGAGCCGGCAAGGGCCGGTCGATTAGATAACGAACCACGGTAGTCCACTCTAGGGAATCTTTGGGTATTGGAGATTCTGGATTTCCGATATACTCGAGTATTACCAACCACTGTTACTGCTGAGGTGTTCGGGCCCGGTGAGGGGTATGTTTGGTGGACGGAATCGGCGTTAAAGTGGTGCTCTATTGGACGGGTTACTTTATTTGAAAGTTGACGGAGTGTCAACTACTATTTGATCAAGCTCCGATGAAGCAATGAGAACTTTGGCTCCTGAGAGCCACCTGTATCCTTTCCATTTGAAGTATTTATTCATTTCCCTATCTGGTGTGTACAACTGCATGATTGATATGTGAAATGCCATGATTCGTGACTACTTGTACTTTTGATACCTCATTGAGCGTAAGCTCACCCCCTTCCCGTTATCTTTGTTTTCCTTATAGGGAACAACACTTTTGAACCGTGATTTTGAAGAAAGGGTCGAGTTAGTGTAAATGTTCTTTTGTTATACTCTTTTGTAATCAAAATCCTAATTTTACTTCGAACAAGTATTTCCCTTGACTTCTAAAGTTCCAACGTATGTATATAAGTAATTATTCATATTTTCTCCGTATATTTGTTGATGAATGTAGGCCTTTGTGTTCTTGATTTGGTAAGCTCCGATTGTTGGGTTTCTTTGGGTTCGATCGCGCGTAAGTTAGGGTTTGTGTCATTCGACTTCGTAGTCCTAGCGAGAGTTGAGCAGGCGATCCGCCAAACCCTTTGGTTCGCCTTAGGGGAAGGTGGGGCTGTCACAATAAGAAGGGTGGTCTAGGCTTTCTGTCATTTGAGGATATGCCTCGGCATTTGCGTGCAAGTTTTGGTGAAAGCTCCGGCTTAAGGAGTCTGTTTGGGCTGACTTTATGCATGAAAAATACATAAAATGTCTTCATCCGGTCTCAACCTCCTTCCCTTGCCCTACAGTGTTATGGAGGCACTTGGAGGAGATGCAGCACTTGGTGGAGCAAAATATTAGATGGTCGTTGGGAGAGGGATTGGTGAATTTTTGGAGAGAGAGATGGTTATTAGATGAGCCACTGTGTTCCATTTTGGATAGATCTGAGTCACCACATTTTTTGGTGGCTGAGTTCTTTTCAGGAGAGGCCTGGAATGAGCAATGTCTTTTACAATGGGTGCCAGTTCATGTGGTACGGGCTATCCAAGAGGTTTTTTTGCAACCTAATCAGACTGATAGAATTGTTGACTTGTTGGCTCAATAGCCACAATTGTCAATTTTGGCTCAATAACCACAATTGTTGACAATTGTACAAAGTCACAATTGTTGACAATTGTACAAAGTCACAATTGTTGACAATTGTGCACAAATTATACATCCCACATTGCTAGTTTGATAGAAATCCTCTCATATGTAAGCTATAAATAGATGGATCCTTTGATAGGATCAAACACACCAAGCAAAAGTTAATAACTTGCTTTCTTCTCTCTCTTTGTAATATTTCTTCTAGTGAAATATTAAATTGTCGGTAGTGTCAGAGGACGTAAGCAAATTAGCCGAATCTCGTTAAATTCTGGTGTTCTATTTTATTGTCTATTTAGTAGCTATATTTGTAGGTATATTTGTAGTGAGTTATTGTGCAATTAATTGCATATATAAGTGATTCTGTCTAGAAAATTGGTACTTAAACAGGCCAGTGTGTCTCACCAAATATTTCTTGGGAATTACCATTTTACAATTTTAGATACAATAATTTACTCGTTATACCTTAATTTGATAGAGCTTCCGCAACAATTGGTATCAGAACTCGAGGTTTCTTAGTATGCTCTGTGGTTGCAGCATAGTCTGATCTTCCACACCAGAAAAGATTTCTTGGGCTATTGTTATTTTACATTTAGGAGCTACTAAATATAATTTGTAGAGATGGCCGAAAGTAGATCTTCATCTACAATGCAAGTATCGACAAGTTCGTCATCGTCTATGATGGCAAGAAATGCTATGATGAATGCAAAATTAAATGTGGAGACATTTGATGGTACCGGTCATTTCGGTATGTGGCAAAGTGAGATTCTAGACGCGCTCTTTAATCAAGATCTAGACATTGCCATCGAAAAAGAGAAGCCAGAAGAGATTGAAGAGAAAGAATGGAGGACGCTAAATCATTTAGCGTGTGGTACAATTCGATCGTGTCTTTCAAGAAAATAGAAATATGTGTTCTCAAAAGAAACGCCTGCAAATAAATTGTGGGCTGGGTTGGAGGAGAAGTTCTTGAAGAAAAATTGTCAGAATAGGCTCCATATGAAGAAGCGTTTATTTCACTTCACTTATGTTCCTGGCACAACTCTAAGTGATCACATCACTAATTTCAATCAGTTAATCACTGATCTAATGAATTTAGATGTAACATTTGAAGCTGAAGATTTGACTCTCATGTTGTTGGGATCTCTTCCTGAGGAGTTTGACCATCTCGAAACAACTCTACTCCATGGGAAAGTTGAGGTTTCCCTCAATGAAGTTAGCTCTGCCCTGTACAGCTACGAGCTTAGAAGAAAGGACAAGCAAAGTAGCAGAGATGGAGCAGCAGAAACTCTGTTAACTAGAGGACGCTCACAAAACCAGAGAAAGGGGACGAGAGGAAGATCCAATTCGAGAGCGAGACTAAGCAAAGATGAGTGTGCTTTTTGCAGAGAGAAAAGGGCACTGGAAGAAGGACTGCCCAAAGTTGAAAAGTAGACCTGACAAAGAAAAAGCTGTTACGGATTCAAATGTAACTGAATGCTTTGATCAAGACTCAGACTTTTCATTAGCTGTCATGCCTACTGGTCATTCTAGTACATGACTATTGGACTCAGGTTGTAGTCATCATATGACGTCCAATAGGGAATGGTTCTTTGATTTCAAGAAACAAAAAAGTGGAGTCGTCTACACGGCAGATGAGACTACATTAGCAACAAATGGGGTTGGTTCAATTCGGCTGAGGAATCAGGATGGATCAATTAGGATTCTAAACTGATGTCCGATATGTGCCAGAATTGAAAAAGAACCTCATTTCTGTGGGAGTACTAGAATCAATGGATTACAAGGTGTCGGCATATAATGGAGTGATGAAAATCATTTCAGGTGCATTGGTGCTGGTGAAAGGAATCCGGAAAAATAATAACTTGTATTACTATCAGGTAATGCAGTTGTTGAGTAGCGGCAGTGGCTCCCTAGTGATGATCGAGAATTGAAAATAGCCAAATTATGGCATATGCGCTTAGGGCATGCTGGAGAAAAATTCTTGAATCTTCTGATAATCAAGGACTATTGAAAGGAGCCAGTGTTTGCAAGTTAGATTTTTGCGAGCATTGTGTCAAAGGGAAGCAGACAAGGGTAAATTTGGCACTGCAATTCACGATACCAAGGGTATTTTGGATTATGTGCACTCTGATGTGTGGGGACCTTCCAAAACAACTTCTCTGGGAGGTAAAAATTATTTTGTTACCTTTGTAAATGACTTCTCTCGAAGAGTATGGGTGTATACTATGAAAGCCAAAAGTGAAGTATTGGGAATTTTCATCAAGTGGAAAAAAATGGTGGAAACTCAAACAGAAAGAAAGATCACATGCCTTCGAACAGACAACGGAGGTGAATACCACTAGCGACCCATTTATAGAGGTCTGTGAAAATGAAGGCATTGTTCGGCACTTCACAGTCAGAGATACACCACAGCAGAACGGGGTGGCAGAGTGTATGAACCGGACATTGGTGGAGAAAGTTCGGTGTATGTTGTTAATGTGGGTTGGACAGACAATTTTGGGTTGAGATTTTAGCATATGCAAATCACCTCGTTAATCGCTTACCATCAACTGCTATTGGCGGCAAAACGCCATTAGAGAAATGGTCAGGAAAACCTGCTACAGGCTATGATTCCTTACATGTGTTTGGTTCTACTGCATACTATCATGTTAAAGAATCAAAGTTGGATCCAAGGGCGAAGAAGACGCTCTTTATGTGGATCACGACAGGCATTAAAGGTTATTGCTTTGGTGTCCCGAGACGAAGAAGATAGTTTTCAGCAGGGATGTCATTTTTGATGAATCTACCATGTTAATAAAGGTAGATGTACAGCAGAATGATGGTACTCCACAACAGGTAGAGAGCACTCCAAAACAGGTGGAGTTTGAAAGAAGCATTATCAGACAAGCGGTGGATATAGGAGCAGATGAAAAGATTCCTATGGTAGAAGAAAAATCAACTGAAGAAAATGTTCCAGTTGCAGAGTCTTCACAGTAATTTGAATCAATTGCATTGAGTAAACTAAAGAGGAATATTAAAGTACCTGCTCGGTATGTTAATATGGTGGCTAATGCATCTACAATTGCAATAGATGAAATTCTTACCACTTATCTTGAAGCTGTCCAAAGTTCAGAGAAAGAAAAATGGAGGACGACCATGGAAGAAGAAATGCAGTCCCTTTATAAGAATCAGACTTGGCAACTTGCCAATCTGTCAAAGGGAAAGAAGGCAATTGGGTGCAAGTGGGTATATGCAAAGAAAGAAGGATTTCCTGACAAATCTGGTATTCGCTACAAAACAAGATTGGTGGCTAAAGGCTACACTCAGAACGAGGGAATTGATTACAACGAAGTGTTTTCTCCAGTCGTGAAACATTCTTCCATCAGAATTTTATTGGCTTTGGTAGCACAATTGGATCTGGAACTTGTCCAATTAAATGTAAAAATAGCATTTTTACATGGTGATTTGGAAGAGAAAATGTACATGACTCAGTCAGAAGGATTCAAAGTTGCTGGTAAAGAAAAAATGGTGTGTAAACTTGGACAAATCGTTGTATGGATTGAAACAGTCTCCAAGGCAGTGGTACAAGCGATTTGACAAGTTTATGATGGGGTAGAGGTACACAAGAAGCAAATATGATAACTGTGTATATTTGTGCAAACTACTAGTGGATCCTACATATATTTCTTCTTTATGTTGATGATATATTGATAGCTTCCAAGGATCAAGGTGAGATTGAAAAATTAAAAATCTCATTTGAATCGGGAGTTTGAAATGAAAGATCTCGGCGAAACCAAGAAGATTCTCGGTATGGAGATAAGCAGAAATAGAAAATTGGGGAGACTTTATTTGACTCAGAAAGAGTATCTTAGTAAGGTATTAAAGAGGTTTGGCATGAATGAAAAGACCAAACCTGTTAGTACTCCACTTGCTCCTCATTTCAAACTCAGTGCATCATTATCTCCAAAGAATGATGCAGAACGAGAATATATGGTAAAGTACCATATGCAAATGCGGTGGGTAGCTTGATGTATGCTTATGGTATGTACAAGGCCCGACATTTCACAAGCAGTTGGAGTTGTGAGCAGGTACATGCATGATCCTGGTAAGGAACATTGGCAGGCTGTGAAATGGATTTTACGGTATATTTTGAATACCGTAGATGTTGGATTAGTATTTGAGCGGGATGAAAAGATTGGTCAAGGTGTAGTTGGATATTGTGATTCCGACTACGCAGGTGGTCAAGATCACGTCGATCAACGATTGGGTATGTGTTTACACTTGCTAAGGCACCAGTCAGTTGGAGATCTACCTTGCAGTCAACGGTTGCTTTGTCTACTACAGAGGCGGAGTATATGGCATTACGGAGGCTATTAAGAAGCAATTTGGCTTCATGGGTTGCTTGATGAATTGGAAATCGGACAAAATCTATCAAAGTTCATTGTGATAGTCAGAGTACTATTCATTTAGCAAATAAACCAGGTTTATCATGCAAGACAAAACATATCGACGTAAGGTATCATTTTGTGAGAAAGATTTTGGAAGATAGTACGATACTACTTCAAAAGATTCAGACCAAGGAGAATCCTGCTGATATGCTTACGAAGGTTGTGACAACTATCAAATTCCAACATTGTTTGAATTTGATAAATGTTGTGCACAACTTGAAGATTGGCGCTTGACAGCGCATTTGAAGACACCACCGAATGTTGGAGAAGAGTGAAGCATTTGAAGATGTAGAAATTTCGCCAAGGTGGAGATTTGTTGACTTGTTGGCTCAATAGCCACAATTGTCAATTTTGGCTCAATAATCACAATTGTTGACAATTGTACAAAGTCACAATTGTTGACAATTGTGCACAAATTGTGCATCCACATTGCTAGTTTTGATAGAAATCCTCTCATATGTAAGCTATAAAATAGATTGGATCGTTTGATAGGATCAAACACACCAAGCAAGAGTTAATAACTTGCTTTCTTCTCTCTCTTTGTAATATTTCTTCTAGTGAAATATTAAATTGTCGGTAGTGTCCGAGAACGTAGGCAAATTAGCCGAACCTCGTTAAATTCTGGTGTTCTATTTTATTGTCTATTTAGTAGCTATATTTGTAGGTATATTGTAGTGAGTTATTGTGCAATTAATTGCATATATAGGTGATTCTGTCTAAGGAAATTGGTACTTAAGTAGGCCAGTGTGTCTCACCAAATATTTCTTGGGAATTACCATTTTGCAATTTTAGGTACAATAATTTACTCGTTATACCTTAATTTGGTAGAGCTTCCGCAACAAGAATGATATGGTTTCCGTCACAAATTGTTCTTTTTCGGTGAAATTAGCATGGGAACTGTTGCGGCAAAGGAGGATATCCCTTGTGGATTCTCTATTTTGGAACCCAATTCTACCACTGAAGTTATCATTTTTTACATGGCGTTTGGTGCATAATTTTCTTCCACTGGATGTTACTTTACGTTCACGAGGCCTAAGCATTCCTTCCATTTGTAATTGTTGTCGTGCTACGGGCGAAACAACTTTGCATTTATTTTTAGAGGGGCCAGTTGCAAAGGAAGTATGGAGAAGGTTCTTGAGTAGATTCAGATTTTTGTTACGTAGGTGCACGAGCTTGAAAGCATTGTTTGTCCCTTGATTTTCTCAAATCTCAGAGCATCAAAGGATCATATTTATGTTTTCATATCAGTAGTGGTCTGTTGGTTTCTATGATTAGTAAGGAATCATAGCCGTTTTTGAAATGTAAGTTGGGGCATGGACAACATAGTATGGCAGGTTGATTGATTATTAGAATAGTTTGGAATTTCTGGCCGATTAAGCAGCTCCCACTTTAGAGGTGATTCGGATTGTTATTTGGTGCGATATGTTTTGTCAAATCTAAAGAAGTTATCATGTTGTGTGGTAGTCTGAGAAAAACCACCTCATGGTTCGTTGAAACTTAATTCAGATGCTCGAGTTAGCCATAGCAAGGCATTAGGGAGAGGTTTGATGCACGATCATCAAAGGAAGTTGGTTTTCGCGTATTATAAAGAATTTGGGGAGTGTGATATTTTGATGGCAGAAAGCTTGTCGTTATTTGGTCTTCAACTCTACCAACTAAAAATGGTGTCTCTAGCACTTATTGAAATAGATTCTCAAATTTTAGTTTGGCAGCTTGGCTCAAAGTCACTTGCTAAATGGCTTTTATGTAACATGCTGAGAAAGATAAGAAGACTAGTTCATGATTTCTCAACTTCTATACGGCATATTTTTGGGAGGTCAATTCCTCCGCGAATAGGTTAGCAGCTATTAGGACATCTAGTGAGTTAATTTTTGATCATATGCAGCAGTTGCCTTCTCTAATTTGTGCTTGTCTTATTCTAGATTCGCAAGGTTTGCCATTGGTTCGTATGATATTGTCTCCAGGATAGTTTTGTTTCGGCTGACGTCAGATTTTGGCCATTAGTTCTTGTACTCTTTCAATTTTATGGTAATAAAAAATATTATTTCCCCTTAAAAATATCTAAAATACAAAGTATAAGTATAAAACTCTGTTAATGTCTTGTCCAAGAGGAAAAATCCAATTTTGACCATGTCCATGACCTTTTTGATGTTGTGATCTACAAAATACATAAAGACGTATATTAACTTAAGAAATACAAGAAGCATACTAAACACTAGAAAAAACATTAAATGGTTAGGTTGTCTCCCAACAAGTTCTTTGTTTACAATCGTTAAACTGGACTTTTCACCATTTATTTTAATGAAGAGAAGAATCCCCCGAGTGAAATACCCCTTTGGGGCTATGTCACTTGTTAAATAAGTCTTTAAACGCTACCCATTCACCTTAAAAGATTCATTTTTACCATTTGTTATTTCTTCCGTTTCATAGGGAAAGTTCTCTTGTCAGCTCAAATGGATTAGAGTGCCTAGATTTTAGTTTGTCTAGAAAATAATCTAAGACACAAATTATACAATAACACCTTTTGTCCAATCTCAAATTATTTATGAAGGATGCCTGTCATGCTAAAACTTTACATTTTCCTTATATATCTTGGCATTCTCATACAAAGTCAAACGAAATTCCTCCAATTCATTCAATTCAAACAATCTCTTCTCACCTGCAGGACGAAAATCCATATTATTAGCTTTCATAGTCTAATCTACTTTATGCTCAAGCTCAACAAGTAGATGGCATACTTTTCAATAAATTAGCCGATAAGGCGACATTCTCAATAGTCTTAAATCCGTCCTATAATCCCATAATGTACCATCTAATTTATCGCCCAATCCTTCATCAACTTGTTCCCTATTTTCTCTAAGATGAGTTTGAGTTCCCGATTAGCGAACTTCGCTTGGCCATTCACTTGCTGGTGATAAGGTAGTGAAATCTTGTACCTGCAACCATATTTAAACAATAAAGTGTCAAATGACTTATTACAAAAAATGTTTATCTTTTTGGCTTTTAATGGTCTTTGGAATTTCAAACCTACAAAATATATTCCTTTTAAGGAATTTAATTACAACTTTAGCATCATTAATAGGCAATACAATGTCTTTTACCTATTTCGACATATTATCAACTGCTACAAGAATGTATATATTATCAACTATCAAGCAAACTAATTTTCTGTGCTATGAAACTAACAAATAATCTTAGAAATCTAGACTCAACTAGGACATTTGGACTATTGTAGTGTATTTTATAAATACTAGCTGGATTATGTTGTCTTAGAAGCTTAGCATATTTTGGTGATTTGTTGTAGAAGTCGTTGAAGTTTCCTTGAATCTTTTCTTCTGCTTTCTTTCTTTGCTCTAAAAGGCTGCATGTAATTTGGTCGTCTAACATCATACTTTTTCATCTTAATTTCTATCCTTTCATTAGATATGTTAAGATGATCTCTCATCAAAGGAATGAGTTTCTTTGCAATCTAGTCAGATGTAGCTTGAACATTACTCCTATCCATCATAAAAGTGTGTTCAAGTTGGTAGGATTTAAGCATAAAAATGATGGAATCAGCCACTAGTAATGCATGAATCCTTCATCTGCAACCATCAACATCATAAATGGCAGTCACTCTAGTTTTCTCATTCTTCAAACTAGATATTGGAAATCATTTTTCAATTATATAATCTTTCAAGACTGCTCTAAACGAATCCACATTAGTGAAGAATTTGTCTTTTTCAAACTTTATATCATCTCTATGGTTGTAAGTCCACAGTTTTGATCTCATCACTTCTATCATAGGGTGAGGTTCTTGATCAAATTTAGAATCAAAAACAATCTCACCATCTTTATTTTCTCCAAAATTCGAAAAAAATGACATTACTTGATTCACTACCATCCACTAACACCATATTATTATCTATATCAATCTCATTGTCACTGTCAAATGTATGTTTTCATGAATCATCAAAACCAGAATCTTCATATTTATCATTAGATATTTCAAAGTTAGTACCTATCCTTTTAGAAGTTTGATCAAGGTCTACATTCTCTTGAGTGCTTTGAACATTTTTATTAGCATTGATATTACCATATTTAGTTGAAATAATTTTCATGTCATATACATGTAAATTGATTACAATTCCAAATTGATGCATTTTGAACATCTTGACAATTGCATTATCATCATTAACATCACACATTCTATCTTCACCAGAAATTTCATGCCTTGTATGTATCATCATATTCACATTTTCTGGCATTTCTCTCAATACTTTTTCAATTACATCATATAACAAATTAATGTATAAGTATTTATTAGGATCAATATTAGGGATCCTGACTTTGTTTCCCTTGAAGTGCACAACTATGTCATAAGCACTAATGACCATCTCACGTTATTCACAATAATTGTTAATTACCAACAAGTATATGTCAAAAACTGTCATATGCATGCAATTTTACTCAACATCCCAATAATAAATGCACAACACAGATTTACAAATCAATATTAACCAGAACAAACAACTTATGTCTCTCACATATGCTAAAATTATTTTTATATTCATCTGATCAATGAGTCTATCAAATAACTCTTGTTATAAACACACATGATATACATAATTGTATTGTCTAACATTGATAGAAAAGGTCATCATCCATCCACATATAGAACCAAATTTATACCCAAGTACCATAACTCTGCAACTAACTATATTTTCTACAACATATCATCAGATCATACAACACCATCACTCATTAAAATAGATGATCATTTTTTTTTCATTATTTGCTGTTTATAAGCTAGCCAAGTCAATAGTTTTCACATGCCGGTTTAATTTCTTATCATCAACTTACAAATTTTCATGGTGTGGAACTTATGTTGACTTTCTAATATTAGATTGAGACAACAGAAATTGCTTACCTGTATTCTGTGCCTTGTTGCAATTTACAGCAGAAAAATATCAAATGTTGCTTTTTATACTCCTTTCTTTCTCTTGCAAAGTCAAAATAAATACCATCACAATTATGAAATTAGGTGCTGTGTTTTTCAATCTTCATTCTCTCTTGTATTCTTTCTTAATTTTCTTTCTTGGACGAGATGCCTTCTTCTTATTTTACAATCAAGTATTGATTTAATATGCTTGTCACTAATGTCACTCAATAAATGGCGTCAAATTGGTGTAGAATTGGTTTTACAACATATAAGCACCTGGTGCCATTTGTCTAATCGCTATTAGGAGCATTTAATGGTAGTTTTGATAGTTAATCAAGTCTAGCTAATTTAATTGTGCCATAAGTACTAATTGTAATATATTAGTCTTTTGATACTACAAAATTTTGTGGGTATAGTAGTAAATTCATTTTATGTGATGTAAGGAAATGGACTCAAAATTTTACTAGGAGAGGCTAGTGTAATTTTGAAACCTTTAGGGGAGGTAAGTGAAATAGTCAGAAATCTCAGGGGGGGTTTTCGAAATTATCCCTTGTTTAAAGTAGTTAAATTGGACTTTTCACTATTCATCTTAATGAAGAGAAGAATGCCCTGACTAAACTACCCCATTTGGGGCTATTTCACTTGTTTAAGTAAGTCTTTAAGTACTACCCATTCACCTTAAAAGGCTTATTTTTACCATTTGTTATTTCTTTCGCTCCATAGAAAAATAGACTTGTCAACTCAAATGGACCGAAACATCTAAATTTTAGTTTGTCTGAAAAATAATCTAAGGCGTGAATTGTACAATAACACTTTTTTCTTAAAAAAAAATACTAGCAAGTACTATTATATTTCAGTAGTGAGGAAGCGAGGTCATTTGATGTTCAGCAAAAAACCTCTATCCATAAAGTAAAAATTAATACTAGTTCAAATAAAGATTGAGAAAAGTAACTTGGCAAATAGAGTATAAAGAGCAGTCAAGTCCAACTCTTCCTTCTAATTCTAAAATCAAAATATAGTAGTCAACTTTAATTCATTCTCCTTATTCTAAAAATAAAACTTGGAAGTCAATTCTAATTCTTCTTTCTAATTCAAATCAAAACATCACACGAGACCATTGTTAAAATAACATACAAGAGGCTACAGAGTCTCGTATCCTCAAATGCAGCTATTTCATAGATGGTCGACAGATAATCGTCACCTAATTGACTTGTCAATTCAAAATTCAGTTCTCCCATAAATGGCAAATTGACTGCCGGATTGTCGATTGCAGCCTGATATCTTTTAAGCGTATCCTCCTCAATTATATGAACTTGAAAATGTCTAAGAAATGAAAATAAGGAGGACCGAAAATCTGTGTAATTTAGAGGAACCGTTACTGTTGTTGTTTATTTTTTTTCCATTCTTCCCTCCACTCGTTATGCTCTTGTTTAACTCTTCCTTTAGTTGCATATATTTCTGCCTCCACTTCTCATTTGGATAGTCAAAGATTACGCCACAAATGGACCTTAGATTTAATCTCTTTGGTCCATTCTCCCTGATAGTCTGAACGCGTATCCAACACATGCATTCAACCAGATTGAGGCCGAACCATCAATCGTAAGCAGATATTAATTGGAAAAATCTGTCTCTCTACATGATTGAATAGAACAGATGATAGAACATTCCTTCATTAGCATAGCTTTTCTGCAAGCAAAAATCAACACACTCAACAGCTAACAATGACTTAGTGGATAATAAAGAATCAAACATCCACTGGAGGCATATACTGTCATTAGCCAACACCGTCTCATTCCATCTTGTTCTACCCATAATTCCGTGATATTATTTTACGAGCAAAAGCCTAACCTCCTCCCGTTCCTTTATTAAAAAAATGTTTAGCAGTCACGTCATCGTGCTCAATCTTTTTTTAATCCAAGCATTGAAAACAAGTTAAAATTTCGTGTATTTTCTCGACAATTTCGGGCAATAGCACATTATAGGCATCATATATCCGCCATCATTTGGCTGCGATGTACGAGTCTAAGATACGATTGATTTTCACCGTGATAATTCTGTATTTTTCCCTTACCATCCCCATATTCTACGATTGTACCCAGCACACACAAAAAATACTTTTCTCCTTTCATTGCAACTTCAACTACCACATCAAAATCAGCCTTAACTGGAACATCGACGATGGAATAGGGAACACCTAAATTTTAGTTTGTCTTAAAAATAATCTAAGGAATGAATTGTACAATAACACTTTTTTTTAAAAAAATATTAGCAAGTACTATTATATTTAAGTATTGAGGAAGCGAGACCATTTGATGTTCAGCAAAGAACCTCTATCCATAAAGTAAAAATTAATACTAGTTTAACTAAAAATTGAGAAAATTAACTTGGAAAATAGAATATGAAGAGTATTCAACTCCAACTCTTTCTTCTAATTCTAAAATCAAAACATGGTTGTTAACTTTAATTCTTCCTCCTTATTCTAAAAACAAAATGTGGAAGTCAATTCTAATTCTTCGTTCTAATTCTAAAATCAAAACATCATACGAGACCACTGTTAAAATAAAATATAAGAGGCTATAGAGTCTCATATTCTCAGGTGCAACTATTTCATAGATGGTTAACAAATAATCGTCACCCAATTGACTTGCCAATTCAAGATTCAGTTTTCCCATAGATGACAAATTGGCTGTCGGATTGTTGATTGCATCCAGATATTTTTTGAGCGTATCCTCCACGACTATATGAAAATGAAAAATGTCTAAGAAATGTAAATAAGGAGGACCGAGCATCTGTGTAATTTAGAGGAACCATTAGTGGTGTTGTTTTATCTTTTTTCCATTATTCCCTCCACTCGTTATCCTCTTGTTTAACTGTTCCTTTAGTTGCATGTACTTCTGCCTCCACTTCTCTTTCGAATAGTCAAACATTATGCCACAAATGAAGTTAAATTTAATTTCCTTAGCCCATTCTTCTTGATAGGTTGAGCACGTATCCAACACATGCATCCGACCCGATTGAGACCTAACTATCAATCGTGAGTAGGTATGGGTTGGAAAAGTCTTTCTCTCTACATGATTGAATAGGAACAAATGATAATGCGTTCCTTCATTAGCATAGTTTTTCTGTAGACAAAAATTATCACATTCGACAGTTAACAATGACTTGGTGGATAATAAAGAATCAAAAATCCGCTGGAGGCATATGCTGTCATTAGCCCTCACCGTCTCATTCTATCTTATTTTACCCATGATTTTGTGATAGTATTTTACGAGCAAAAGCCTAACCTCCTCCCACTCCTTGATTAAAAAAATATTTAGTAGTAACGTCATCGTATTCAATCTTTTTTTTTATCCAATTATTTAAAAGAAGTTAAGACTCCGCGTATTTTCTCTGTAATCTCGGGCAATAGTGCATCATAGGCATCATATATCTGCCCTCGTTTGGAGTAATGTACGAGTATAGGATATGATTGATTCTCCCCGTGATGATTCCGTATTTTTCATTCCCACTCTCACATTCCACAACTGCACCCAGTACGCGCAAAAAAACCCTTTCTCCTTTTATTGCAATTTCGACCGTCACATCAAAATCAGCCATTATTGAAACATCGATGGTGGAACAGAGAACATCTAAATTTTAGTTTATCTGAAAAATAATCTAAAATATGAATTGTACAATAACACCTTTTTTTAAACAAAAATATTAACCAATACTATTATATTTTAGTAGTGAGGAAATGAGGTCGTTTGATGTTCAGCAAAGAACATCTATCCATAAAGTAAAAATTAATATTAGTTTAAATAAAGATTGGGAAAATTAACTTGGCAAATAGAATATGAATAGCAGTCAACTCAAACTCTTCCTTCTAATTCTAAAATCAAAACATGGTAGCCAATTTTAATTCTTCCTCCTTATTCTAAAAACAAAACGTGGAAGTCAACTCTAATTCTTTTTTCTAATTCTAAAATCAAACCATCACACGAGACCACTTTTAAAATAACATACAAGAGGCTACATAGTCTCATATTCTCAGGTGCAACTATTTCATAGATTGCCAACTAATAATTGTCACCCAATTGACTTGCCGATTCAAAATTCGGTTCTCCTATAGATAGCAAATTGACTGCCGGATTGTTGATTGTATCCTGATATCTTTTAAGGGTATCCTCCTCGACTATATGAACTTGAAAATGTCTAAGAAATACAAATAAGGAGGACCGAACATATGTGTAATTTAGAGGAACCGTTACTGGTGTTGTTTTTATCCTTTTTCCATTATTCCCTCGCTCGTTATCCTCTTGTTTAACTTTTCATTTAGTTGCATATATTTCTGCCTCCACTTCTCTTTAGGATAGGCAAAGATTACGCCACGAATGGATTTACACTTAATCTCCTTAGTCCATTCTCGCTGATAGGTTGAGCGCGTATCTAACGCACGCATCCAATCCGATTGAGGCCTAACCACCAATCGTGAGCAGATATGGGTTAGAAAAGCCTGTCTCTCTACATAATTCAATAGGAACAGATGATAGTGCGTTCCTTTATTAGCATAGTTTTTCTGTAAAAAAAAATTATCACACTCGATAGCTAACAATGACTTAGTCAATAATAAAGAATCAAACATTCTCTTGAGGCATATGCTATCATTAGCGCTCATCGTCTCATTCCATCTTGTTCTACCCATAATTCTGTGATAGTATTTGACGGGCAAAAGCCTAACCTCCTCCCGCTCCATGATTAAAAAATATTTAGCAATTACGTCAACGTGTTCAATCTTTTTTTTCATCCAAATATTGAAAACAAGTTAAGATTCCGGGTATTTTCATTGTAATCTCAGGCAATAGCACATCATAGGCATCATATATCCGCCCTCGTTTGGAGTAATGTACGAGTATAGGATACGATTGATTCTTTCCGTGATGATTCAGTATTTTTCATTTCCACCCTCACATTCCACGGTCGTGCCCAGTACACGCAAAAAATCCCTTTTCCTTTTATAGCAATTTCGACTGCCACATCAAAATCAACTGTAACTGAAATATCGATGGTGGAACAGGGAATACCTAAAATTTAGTTTGTCTGAAAAATAATCTAAGGCGTGAATTGTACAATAACACTTTTTTTTTAAATAAAAATACTAACAAGTACTATTATATTTTAGTAGTGAGGAAGTGAGGCCATTTGATGTTCAGCAAAGAACCTATATCTATAAAGTAAAAATTAATAGTAGTTCAAATAAAAATTGAGAAAATTAATTTGGTAAATAGAATATGAATAGCAGTCAAATTCAACTCTTCTTTCTAATTCTAAAATCAAAACATGGTAGCCAACTTTAACTCTTCCTCCTTGTTCTAAAAACAAAACGTGGAAGTCAATTCTAATTCTTTTATCTAATTCTAAAATCAAACCATCACACGAGACCACTATTAAAATAACATACAAGAGGCTACATAGTCTCATATCTTCAGGTGTAACTATTTCATAGATGGTCAACAGTTAATCGTCACCCAATTGACTTGCCAATTCAAAATTCGGCTCTCCCATAGATGGCAAATTGGCTGCCGAAATGTTGATTGCATCCTGATATCTTTTAAGCGTATCCCCCCCCGACTATATGAACTTAAAAATGTCTAAAATATGTAAATAAAGAGCTCCAATCATCTGTGTAATTTAGAGGAACCATTATTGGTGTTGTTTTATCCTTTTTCCATTCTTCCCTCTCTCGCTATCCTCTTGTTTAACTTTTCCCTTTGTTGCATATATTTCTGCCTCCACTTCTCTTTCAGATAGTCAAAGATTACGCCACGAATGAAGTTACACTTAATCTCCTTGGTCCATTTTCCCTGATAGGTTGAGCACGTATTCAACACACACATCCGATCCGATTGAGACCTAACCATCAATCGTGAGCAGATATGGGTTAGTAAAGCCTGTCTCTCTACATAATTGAATAGGAACAGATGATAGTGCGTTCCTTCATTAGCATAGTTTTTCTGTAAGCAAAAATTATCACACTCGACAGCTAATAATGACTTAGTGGATAATAAAGAATCAAACATCCGCTGGAGGCATATGCTGTCATTAGCTCTCATCGTCTCATTCCATCTTGTTCTACCCATGATTATGTGATAGTATTTTGCAGGCAAAAGCCTAACCTCCTCCGGCTCCTTGATTAAAAAAATGTTTAGCAATCACGTCATCGTGTTCAATCTTTTTTTTATCCAAATGTTGAAAACAAGTTAAGACTCCGCGTATTTTATTTGTAATCTCGGGCAATAGTGCATCATAGGAATCATATATGCACCCTCGTTCGGAGCAATGTACGAGTATAGGATACGATTGATTCTCTCCAAGATGATTCTGTATTTTTCATTCCCACCCTCACATTCCACGGCTGCACCCAGTACGCGCAAAAGATCTCTTTCACATTTTATTGTAATTTCGACTTCCACATCAAAATCAGCTATAACTGAAACATCGATGGTGGAACAGGGAACACCTAAATTTTAGTTTGTCTGAAAAATTATCTAAGGTGTGAATTGTACAATAACACCTTTTTTTTTAAACAAAAATACTAACAAGTACTATTATATTTTAGTAGTGAGGAAATGAGGCCACTTGACGTTGAGCAAAGAATATCTATCCATAAAGTAAAAATTAATATTAGTTCAAATAAAAATTGAGAAAATTAACTTGGCAAATAGAATAGGAATAGCTGTCAACTCCAACTCTTCCTTCTAATTCTAAAATCAAAACAAGGTAGTCAACTTTAATTTTTTTCCTTATTCTAAAAACAAAACATGGAAGTCAACTCTAATTCTTTCTTTTAATTCTAAAATCAAACCATCACACGAGACCACTTTTAAAATAACATACAAAAGGTTACATAGTTTCATATGCTCAGGTGCAACTATTTCATAGATTGTCAACAGATAATCGTCATCCAATTGACTTGCCGATTCAAAATTTGGTTGTCCCATAGATGGCAAATTGGCTGCCGAATTGTTGATTGCATCCTGATATCTTTTAAGCATATCCTCCTCGACTATATAAACTTGAAAATGTCTAAAAAATGTAAATAAGGAGGACTGATCATCTATGTAATTTAGAGGAACGGCTACTGGTGTTGTTTTATCCTTTTTCCATTCTTCCTTCGCTCGTTATCCTCTTGTTTAATTTTACCTTTAGTTGCATATATTTCTGCCTCCACTTCACTTTCGGATAGTCAAAAATTATGTCACGAATGGATTTAGAATTAATCTCCTTGGTCCATTCTCCCTGATAGGTTGAGCACGTATCCAATGCACATATCCAATTCGATTGAGACCTAACCATCAATCATGAATAGTTATGGGTTAGAAAAGTCTGTCTCTCTACATAAATGAATAGGAAAAGATGATAGTGCATTCCTTCGTTAGCATAGTTTTTCTGCAAGCAAAAATTATCACACTCGACAGCTAACAATGACTTAGTAGATAATAAAGAATCAAACATCCGCTAGAGGCATATGCTGTCATTAGCTCTCACCGTCTCATTCCATCTTGTTCTACCCATGATCTGTGATAGTATTTTGCGGGCAAAAACCTAACCTCCTCCTGCTCCTTGATTAAAAAAATATTTAGCAATCATGTCATCGTGTTCAATCTTTTTTTTATCCAAATATTGAAAACAAATTAAGACTCTGCATATTTTCTTGATAATCTCGAACAATAGTGCATCATAGTCATCAAATATCCGCCCTTGTTTGAAGCAATGTACGAGTACAGGATACGATTGATTCTCTCGGTGATGATTCTGTATTTTTTCTTCCCATCCTCACATTCCATGGCTGTACCCAGTACGTGCAAAAAATACCTTTATTCTTTTATTGCAATTTCTACTACCACATCAAAATCAGCAGTAACTGAAACATCGATGGCAGAACAGGGAACACCAAAATTTTAGTTTGTCTGAAAAATAATCTAAGGCGTGAATTGTACATTAATACCTTTTTTTAAACAAAAATACTTGCAAATACTATTATATTTCAGTAGTGAGGATGTGAAGCCATTTTATGTTCAGCAAAGAACCTCTATCCATAAAGTAAAAATTAGTATTAGTTCAAATAAAAATTGAGAAAATTAACCTGGCAAATAGAATATGAAGAGCAGTCAACTCCAACTCTTCCTTCTAATTCTAAAATAAAAAATGATAGTCAATTTTAATTCTTCATCCTTATTCTAAAAACAAAACGTGAAAGTCAACTCTAATTTCTTCCTTCTAATTCTAAAATCAAAACATCACACGAGACTATTGTTAAAATAACATACAAGAGGCTACATAGTCTCATATCCTCATGTGCAACTATTTATAGATGGTCAACGGATAATCGTCACCCAATTGACTTGCCAATTCAAAATTCGATTCTCCCATAGATGGCAAATTGGCTGCCGGATTGTTGATTGCACCTTGATATCTTTTAAGCGTATCCTTCTCGACTATATGAACTTGAAAATGCCTAAGAAATGTAAATAAGGAGGACCGAGCATCTGTGTAATTTAGAGGAACCGTTACCGGTGTTGTTTTATCATTTTTTCCATTCTTCCATCCGCTCGTTATCCTCTTGTTTAGCTTTTCCTTTAGTTGCATATATTTCTGCATCCACTTCTTTTTCGATTAGTCAAAGATTACGTCACAAATGGATTTAGACTTAATTTCCTCGATCCATTCTCCCTGATAGATTGAGCGCGCATCAATACACGCATTCAATCCGATTGAGGCCTAATCTTCAATCATGAGCAGATATGGATTAGAAAAACCTGTCTTTCCGTATGATTGAATAGCAATAGATGATAGTACGTTCCTTCATTAGCATAGTTTTTCTGCAAGCAAAAATTATCACACTCGACGGCTAACAATGATTTAGTGGATAATAAAGAATCAAACATTCACTGGAGACATATGCTGTCATTATCCCTCACCGTCTCATTCCATCTTATTCTACCCATGATTCTATGATAGTATTTTACGAGCGAAAGCCTAACCTCCTCCCGCTCTTTGATTAACAAAATGTTTAGCTGTCACATCATCGTATTCAATCTTTTTTTATCCAAGCATTGAATACAAGTGAAGACTCTGCGTATTTTCTCGACAATCTCGAGCAATAGCACATCATAGACATCATATATCTGCCCTCATTTGGCGGAAATGTACGAGTCTAGAATACGATTGATTCTCTCCGGGATAATTTTGTATTTTTCCTTCTCATCTTCACATTTCACGGCTGTACCTAGCACGCGCAAAAAAATACCTTTCTTCTTTCATTGGAACTTCGACCGCCATATCAAAATCAACCTTAACTGGAACATCGATGATGGAATAGGGAACACCTAAATTTTTAGTTTGTCTGAAAAATAATCTAAGGCGTGAATTACACAATAACACCTCTTTTTTTAAAAAAAATACTAGCAAGTGCTATTATATTTCAGTAGTGCGGAAGCGTTGCCACTTGATGTTCAGTAAAGAATCTCTATCCATAAAGTAAAAATTAATACTAGTTCAAATAAAGATTGTGAAAATTGATTTGGCAAATAGAATATGAATAGCAGTCAACTCCAACTCTTTTATAGATAGTTGACCGATAATCGTCACCCAATTGACTTGCCAATTCAAAATTCAGTTCTCCCATAAATGGAAAATTGGCTGCCGAATTGTTGATTGCATCCATATATCTTTTAAGCGTATTCTCCTCAACTATATGAACTTGAAAATGTCTAAAAAATACAAATAAGGAGGACCGAGCATCTATGTAATTTAGAGGAACCGTTAATAATGTTGTTTTTTCTTTTTCCATTCTTTTCTCTACTCGTTATCCTCTTGTTTAACTTTTCCTTTAGTTGCATATATTTCTGCCTCCACTTCTTTTTCGGATGGTCAAGATTACGCCACAAATGGACTTAGACTTAATCTCCTTGGTCCATTCTCCCTGATAGCCTGAGCTCGTATCCAACACACGTATTCGATTCGATTGAGACCTAACCATCGATCGTGAGCAGATATGGGTTGGAAAAACCTGTCTCTCTACATGATCGAATAGGAACAGATGATAGTGTATTCTTTCATTAGCATAGTTTTTCTGCACCCAAAAATCATCACGCTCGACAGCTAACAATAACTTAGTGGATAATAAAAAATCAAACATCCGCTGGAGGCATATACTGTCATTAGCCCTCATCGTCTCATTCTATTTTGTTCTACCCATGATTCTGTGATAGTATTTTACGAGCAAAAGCTAACCTCCTCCCACTTCTTGATTAAAAAAAATATTTAGCAGTCACGTCATCATGTTCAATCTTTTTTTTATCCAAGCATTGAAAATAAGTTAAAATTTCTCGTATTTTCTCAACAATCTCAGGCAATAGCACATCATAGGCATCACATATCCGTCCTCATTTGGCTGTACCCAGTACGGGCAAAAAACACCTTCCTCCTTTCATTACAACTTCGATTGCCATGTCAAAATCAGCTTTAACTGGAACATCGATGATGGAATAGGGAACACTTAAATTTTAGTTTGTCTGAAAAATAATCTAAGGCATTAAATTGTACAATAACACGTTTTTTTTAAAAAAAACTACTAGCGAGTACTATTATATTTCAGTAGTGAGAAGCGAGGCATTTGATGTTCAGCAAAGAACCTCTATCCATAAAGTAAAAATTAATACTAGTTCAACTAATGATTAAGAAAATTAACTTGTCAAATAAAATATGAAGAGCGGTCAACTCCAACTCTTCCTTCTAATTCTAAAATCAAAGCATGGTAGTCAACTTTTATTCTTCGTCCATATTCTAAAAATAAAATGTGGATGTCAACTCTAATTCTTCTTTCTAATTCTAAAATCAAAACATCACACGAAACCACTGTTAAAATAACATACAAAAAGTTACAGAGTCTCATATCCTTAGGTGCAACTATTTCATAGATGGTCAACAGATAATCGTCGCCCAATTGACTTGTCAATTCAAAATTCAGTTCTCGCATAGATGGCAAATTGGCTGCCGAATTATTGATTGCATCATGATATTTTTTAAGCGTATCCTCCTAAACTATATGAACTTGAAAATGTCTAAGAAATGCAAATAAGGAGGACGGTGAATCTGTTGTAATTTAGAGGAACCGTTAACTGGTGTTGGTTTATCTTTTTTCATTCTTTCCTCCACTCGTTATCCTCTTGTTTAACTCTTCCCTTTGTAGACACCAAATGTTTTTTAATTTTAATATTTTTTTGAATTTTATCTATTTAATGAGTTATTATTTTCTGGTGATTTAATGTGCATTTTTTCTCATTTTTGTAGGTTGGTTTTAAGAAAAAAAAAGAAGGAAGAGAAGAAAAAAAATTAAGAAATCAAAATCATTCTAATCATTATTGTTTCACCAAAATCCACTATTAACCCATTTTTTACATTCCATTCTCATTGACATTTCTTCTCATTTTGGTAAATATCCATCATATTTTTTTTCATTGCACCTTTCTTGTCATTTTGGAAGACCATCATTTTGACCAAACACACACACAAAACTCCAACTCACAAGTCCCTCTCGGCTCTCTCTTGAAACACAAGGGGAAAACACACAAGAAGAAAAAAAAGACCCGAGGTTGGCTCCTCACTCTCTCCCTCTCTCGGACTTGGGCAGAAAGAAAGAAAACAGAGAAGAAGAAAAAAATCTGTCCCTCACTCCCTCTCGGTTCTACTCCCCCCACTTCGCTCAATTCACACAACAGACAAACACACCATCAGACAACGAAAGAAGACATACAAAGAAAAACTCTCACTCTCACCCTCGGCTCTCCTCTCTCCTAGTATTTCCCCAACACACTTGTAGACAACAAAAGGGAGGCAGCGACTAGTTGGGCTATTGGAGCTTGGCAATTCTCATCAAAAACTTTGGCCAAAGGACCAAACTCTTCATTGAGGTATTTCTTGTCCTTTTTCCAGCTTTTCTTTTTTTTAATTAACTAGATTGAATGTATGTGTGATGCTTGTGTGTTGTTTTATTTTGCTGGTTTTGTTGTTGTTGTATCGGTGAAATTTTGGGAAGGTCATAAACTAGATTAAGAAAAGAAGAATGGTTTTTGTATATACATGTTAATTGTTTGAAAAAATGCCAAAATGGAAAAAACGAATTTTAGGGGGCTGTTTTGCTTTATTTTAGCCCTTTTATGTTGTCTTCTTGTCAAATTAAAATCATAGTTGTATTGTAGAAGTTGTAAGAAGTGTTATAGTATAATTTTATAATTTTTGGTGAAGGATATGGTGTTTTGAAAAATAAAAACTGGGCTGTTTTTTGTCATTTTCGTCACTTTTGGTTCATTTTTTTATAAAAACTAAGTCTAAAAATGGAATCTATGCGAAAAATCGATTGAATGAGTGTATTTGAGAAAATTTGGTGACCGAAAAATTTGCCGATGGCCGGCGATGGCGTCGCCCAAAGGCAGGCCATAGCCGCCAGCAGGAAGGAGCTTCAGCTTCTCGGGTGGAAGAAGAAGAAGAAGAGAAGGAAAAAGAAAGAAAAGAAAAGAAAAGAAAAGAAAGAAAAATATGTTTGGGCTAATTTTATATTTTTTGGTGGGCTTGTTTCTTATTTTCGGTTGGGCCAAGGGTTATTTTGTGTTGTTTTTCCATTGGGCTCGTGACTAGGCCTTGGGGTAATTTCACTTGAGGTTATTTCGTTTTCATTAAAGCAGGCCATGTTTTTCTTCCGGGCCAGATGGTTTCGGGCCCAAGATAAACTAAAAGAAAGGCGGCCCGATGGCCTTTTCTCGCCCAAATCAGAGACCAATATTTGCACTTTAATCCCTGATCATTGGAACAGTTTTACTGTGGCCCTAAAATTTTTAATTTCTTTCAATTAGATCCTTAAATTAATTGCATTTTGGCACCCTGAACTTTATCTTTTATTTAATTTTGACCACTAAACTTTGAAAAATTATATTTTTAACCCCAAAAGTTTTTAATTTTTGTAATTTAGTCCCTAGTGAATTTTGACTCTCTTTATTATGATTGTTCTTTTTCTTAATAGCTAATTATGTTACTTTTGAGTATATTTAACTTGTAATTTCAGATGTTCTTAAATTTCTGTACGTTTGACATGTTAATGTGAATTTAGTATTTTCATCATTATAATTATTTTCAATTAAATTGGGTGCCATGATTCTTTGTTCATTTTGAATATAAATAGAGCAATTTGACTTCCATTAGTCACCACTTCAAAAGGGATCATTTAAATGTCAATTACGTGCTCTTATTTGTCTATATATTTTATATGTTTTGTTATTTATTTGATTCAAATATTTATTCCAATTTTCTTATGTTTGTTTAGTTAATTTTTAATATTTGAGAGGTGTTTAAATACCTCAAGATGTAATAGATAGGTAATTTTTTTTTACAAAAATTGTAATTAGATAGACTAATGTAATAGATAGGATAGATGATTTATTTTCATACTTTCTCATTAAATTGTAGTTAGGCTCCCCGATGTAATAGATAGGCTGTGTGTTTATTGTGGCTTATGTGTTATATACTTTATCCACTTTTTTTAAGATTTTGCAATCTAAATATTACGTTTACGTGTTACATGCTATGTGCTCTTATGTGTTTATTTGTTTTAATTTATACCTTATTTGTTTTATTATGTATTATTAATGCATGACATCACTAACACCAGTCCAACGCTAGTTGTGGCTTGCTCCCTCCGTTTACTTGCTAATCTAACGCTAGTAAGGACTTTTAGAAATGAGTTAGTCCAATGCTAGACCCTTAGATTGTTCATGGCGTTAGATTCATCTTTGTGTAATATTCATTACATTTTCATGCATATTTTCATTTTAGAATCTTTTTCCATTTGCATGATATTCCCTATTATATTACCCCCTTATCCTCTATATGTGTTAATCATATCATTTAGAATTGCATCTCATTTTAAGAAATTGTAGAATAAGTTAGTTCATTTGCTGTTCATATTAGGAGAATTATTCTTGAACATGGATATGGGTGATTATAACTTTTTAGTTTAAATATCTTATCGATCCTTGTATAAGAAAATTATGTCACGAGTTTTTGTCTCCCGTACCCATTATGTTGCATTCCTATTCTTTTGTCACTTATATTAGATATATAATTTAAGTTTCTTTTCTTTTCTGTGAATTCATTCATGCATGCTCGTGACCCCTTCAAGAAATTATTTTGGTCTTCGCAATCAATGCGATTGGTATCAATTAAACTCTTGAATGGATATTTTGTCCCTTTCGATATTTTATAAATTTAAATTTGCATCCATGTACGAAACATCCAAACGTGATAAAATTAAGGGTTAGATTAGGAAAATTTTGGACTAAATCTCGCAACTAATTTAGACTAGGTTGAAAGGGTGCTTTAGGTTTGAGTTAATCGAACCTTTGCCTTCCCTTTCTTCAACCGTGACTCCCGAACCCATTTTCTCTTGTTTTTAAAAAATCTAGAGTTGTCGAAAAGGGTTTTATTTTATTTTATTTTTGTCAAAAACATTTTTGGGATGACTTGGTACACCCAAAACTTAATATCAAGTGGCGACTCCTATTTTCCTTAAAATCCTTTGACTAAATTTTTGGACCCAAACTATCGCATGTTTAAAGTCCCATTTTAGGTCCTTCTTTCACATATTCTTGTCACTTATTTTTAGATAAAAATCACATCTTTTATAAATATTATTTTCATCACGAAAAATAGGCGCGACACCTTTTTAGTTGCATATATTTTTGCCTCCACTTCTCTTCGGATAGTCAAAAATTACGCCACAAATGGACTTAAATTTAATCCCCTGGTCCATTCTCCCTGATAGGCTGACATGCGTATCCAACGCACGCAACCGATTCCGATTGAGGCCTAACCATCAATCCGTGAGCAGATATGGGGTTGGAAAAGCCTGTCTATCTACTTGATTGAATAGGAACAGATGATAGTGCGTTCTTCATTAGCATAGTTTTTCTGCAAGCAAAAATCATCACACTCGATAGCTAATAATGACTTAGTGCGATAATAAAGAATCAAACATCCGCTGGACGGCACTATGCCGTCATTAGCCCTCACCGTCTCATTTCATCTTATTCTACCAATGTTTTGCTGATAGTATTTTACGAGACAAAAGCCTAACCTCCTCTCTCTCTCTCTCCTTGATTAAAAAAAATATGTTTAGCAGTCACGTCATCGTGTTCAATTTTTTTTTATCCAAGCATTGAAAACAAGTGAAGACTCCGCGTATTTTCTCGGCAATTTCGAGCAATAGCACATCATAGGCATCATATATCCGTCCTCATTTGGTTGCAATGTACGAGTCTGGGATACGATTGATTTTCTCCTTGCATGATTCTTGCATTTTTCCTTCCCATCCTCATATTCCACGGCTGTACCCAGCACCCGAAAAAAAATACCTTCCTCCTTTCATTGCAACTTTGACTGCAACATCAAAATTAGTCTTAACTGAAACATCGATGATAGAACATGGGAACACCTAAATTTTAGTTTGTCTGAAAAATAATCTAAGATGTGAATTGTACAATAACACCTTCTTTTTTTTAAAACAAAAATACTAGCAAGTACTATTATATTTCAGTAGTGAGGAAGCGAGACCATTTGATGTTCAGCAAAGAACCTCTATCCATAAAGTAAAAATTAATACTAGTTCAAATAAAGATTAAAAAAATTAACTTGGCAAATAGAATATGAATAGCAGTCAACTCCAACTCTTCCTTCTAATTCTAAAATCAAAACATGGTAGTCAATTTAATTCTTCCTCCTTATTCTAAGAACAAAATGTGGAAGTCAACTCTAATTCTTCCTTCTAATTCTAAAATCAAAACATCACACGAGACCACTGTTAAAAATAACAAGCAAAAGGCTACAGTGTCTCATATCCTCAGGTGCAATTATTTCATAGATGGTCAACAGATAATCGTCACCCAATTGACTTGCCAATTCAAAATTCAGTTCTCCCATAGATGACAAATTGGCTGTCGGATTGTTGATTGCATCCTGATATCTTTTAAGCGTACCCTTCTCGACTATATGAACTTGAAAATGTTTGAGAATGCAAATAAGGAGGACTGAACATCTGTATAATTTAGAGAAACCGTTACTAGTGTTGTTTTAGAGGAATATCTATGTAATTAGCATAGTTTTTCTGCAAGCAAATATTATCACACTCGACAGCTAACAATGACTTAGTAGATAATAAAGAATCATACATCCGCTGGAGGCATATGCTGTCATTAGTTCTCATCATTTTATTCCATCTTATTCTATCCATGGTTCTGTGATGCTATTTTACGAGCAAAAGCCTAACCTCCTCCCTCTTCTTGATTAAAAAAATCTGTTTAGCAGTTACGTCATCGTGTTCGATCTTTTTTTATCCAAGCATTGAAAACAAGTTAAGACTCCGCATATTTTCTTGGCCAATCTCGGGCAATAGCACATTATAGGCATCATATATCCGCCCTCATTTGGCTGCAATGTACGAGTCTAGGGTACGATTGATTCTCTCCATGATGATTCTGCATTTTCCTTCTCATCCTCACATTCCACGGCTGTACCCAGCATGTGAAAAAAACACCTTTCTCCTTTCACTGCAACTTTGACTGCCACATCAAAATCAGCCTTAACTGGAACATCGATGAAGGAACAGGGAATCTTTCGGTCGACGGAATCGCTCCTAAAGAAGCAATGGTGGAGTGACTCTTCAACATTAGCCTTTTGAATCCTATAATAGATGCTGGCTGTAAATCTGAACATTAGCAAAGTAGGAGAGTAAAAGAGGACTGAAAACAGTGGAGATGAGGGAATTGGACAAAAGGTACAGGAGAAGAATGATAGGTTTAAGGAGAGTGTTAGAGTTTAGAGGTCTTAGGTTTAGGGGAGGAAATGATTACGCTTTGGTAGGGTGACATGAGCTGTCATGGAGAAAGGAAAAATGTGAAAGGAAAAAGATGGCATAGAATGGGAGGAGAAGTTTAGGGTTTTAGGGTTCTTTATGTTCACCATAATTATATTGAATAATCATCATAGTATCTACAATGATACCTTTTGTCCAACCTCAAATTGTTTAGGAAGGATGCTTGTCATGCTAAAATTTCACCTTTTCCGTATATATTTTTGGCATTCTTACACGAAGTCGAACAAAGTTCTTTCAATTCACTTGATTCAAGCAATCTCTTCTCACCTGTAAGATAAAAATCTATACTAATAGCCTTTATAGCCTAATCTGCTTTATGCTCAATCTCAATAGGTTAGATCGCATGCTTTTTCATAAATTAGTCAATACGGCAACATTCCCAACAAATGCTTAAATGCCATCCTATAGTCCTATAATGCATCATCTAGTTTTTCGCCCAATTCTTCCTCAACTTGGTCATCATTTTTTCTAAGATAAGTTTGAACTCCTAATTAGCAAACTTCACTTGGCCATTTGCTTGCAGGTGATAAGGAAGTGAAATCTTGTACCTGCAACCATATTTAAACAACAAAGTGTCAAATGATTTATTATAAAAATGCTTACCTTTGTCACTTTTAATTATTTTTGGGATTCCAAACCTACAAAATGTATTCCTTTGAAGGAATTTAATTATATCTTTAACATCATTAGTAGGCAATACAACAACTTCCACCTATTTTGATATATTATCAACTGATATAAGAATGTACTTATTATCACAGAAACTAGAAAAGATCCCATAAAATCTATACTCCACATATCAAATAATCCAACTTTCATGAAAATAGTTAAAGGCATTTCATTTCTCTTAGAAATATTGCCAGTTCTTTGACACTCATGACATTTGATAAAATTTCTAATATCTTGGTATATAGTTGGCCAATAAAACCTGATTGTCATACTTTTGTCACTATTTTTGATGTACTAAAATGTCATCTCATTTCAAGGCTATGACAATGCAATAAAATACCATGTATCTCTTCTTCTAGCACATACCTTCTTATCATGCCATCGGGGCAATGTTTGTAGAAAAATGGCTCCTCTAAAAAATAATGCTTGGCATCATGAAGGAATTTCTTCCTTTGGTGGTTGTTCAAATCCCTTGGAATGACTTCACTAACTACATAGTAAATCAAATCGACATACCAAAGTGACTTTTGTACTACTTGCAAAAATTTATCCAAAAACTCTTCCTTGATAGGAATTTGATCTTCATGTGGGACATATTCAAAACACGAAGGATGGTCTTCCACTAAATTCTCCGATCCTTTTTTGTTCTTGATCTCCAAGTCAAATTCCTGCAATAATAAAATTCAATGAATTACTTGAGGTATTGCATCTTTCTTACTCAATAAGCATTTAAAAGTTGCATGATCCATATAAATGATAATTTTAGATTCCACTAAATAAGACCCAAAATTATCTAATGCAAATATAATCATCAAGAGTTCTTTTTTCGTGATACATAATTGAGTTGCAATTCATTAACTAATCTACTAATATTGCTAGTAGATAACATGCAATCTCTCTTTTCATTTTTGTCCAAAATATGCTCCTACTGTGAAATCATTAACATCACACATCAACTCAAATGGCAAGCTCCAGTTTGGTAATGGTATAATTGGCATAGAAGTGAGCTCCTTCTTTAATCTATTAAATGTACACAAATATTTATCATTAAAATTAAAAGGAACATCGTTAGTAAGTAAATCACATGAAGGCTTAGCTAATTTGGAGAAATTCTCAATGAATCATTGATAGAAACTAGCATGTCTAAGAAAGTTTCAAATTCTTTTAACATTGCTAGATGAATGCATCCTCTCAATCACCTCGATCTTTGTTTTATCCATCTCAATATCTATGGATAAAATTTTGTGTTCTAAGACAATTCTTTCTCGAACCATGAAATGACACTTTTCCTAATTGAGAATGAGATTTGTCTTTTTACATTTCTGCAAAATCAAATCCAAGTTATTAAGACAGTGATCGAAAGTAGATCCAAAAATGGAAAAGTCATCTGTAAAAATTTTCATAATTTTCTCAATATAATCCAAGAAAATTGCCATGATGCAACATTGAAATATAGCGGGGGTATTGTAGATCCAAAAGGCATTTGCCTAAAAGCAACTGTGCCATAGGAAAATGTGAATGAGGTCTTTTCTCAATTCTCGAGAGCAATAACTATCTCGTTATATCTTAAAAAATCATCAAGAAAATAATAAAATTCATAACTAACTAGTCTCTCCAAAATTTGATCAAAAAAAGGTAATGAAAAATGGTCATTTCTGGTGTCAGCATTAAACTTCCTATAATCTACACATACTTTCCATCCAATCATAGGTTTTGAGGGAATCAATTCATCATTTTTATCTCAAATTATACTGATTTCACCCTTTTTAGGTACCATACGTATAGGATTTATCCAAATACTATTAGAAATAAGAAAAATTATACCTGTGTCCAATCAGTTAAGAATTTCTAATCTTACCACCTCCTTCATATTTGGATTTAGTCGTCTTTGAGTCTTAATTATTGATTTGCAATTTTTTACAAAAAAATTCGATGCATGCAAATGGCGGAGCTAATACCCTTAATGTTAAAGATAATCCATCTTATAGCTCTCAAATGTTTTCTCAAGACTCTAAGAAGCTTCTCAAGTTGCTCCACAACAAGGTTTACAATCACAATTACGAGCAATGTCTCACGCTCTCTAAGAAATGCATAGTTGAGATGCTTTTGAAACGACTTGAACTCCAGCTTAGGAGTTTGTTGATCTGATGGTGGTGGAAGTCCCTTGCTCATCCCTAAACTTTCATATGAATTGCCTCTCTTGTAAGGTAATTGGGCATCCAAGTCCTTAGCCATCTCTTTCACATCTTTTTCTTATATACCTATACCATTTAAACAAAGTTCAAGAGAATCATAGTCAAGGTTGACTCAACTCATCTCTTTGGTTAGATTTTCAACCATGCAAATAGCATAAACATGATCAGTACAAGAGGGGTACTTTTTCATGTGATTCAAGTCAAATTCCACTTCCTCTTCTCTAATTTGGAACTTAGGTTTTGCTTAACGTCAATCATTGTACCTGTACTTCCAAAAAGGATCTATCAAGATAATAAACATGTTAGCATCCCCTTCTATATCTAATATAACAAAATCAATAGGGGTGATAAACTTTTGTACTTTAATGAGTATATTTTCAAGAATGCCCATCAGATATCTAACAAATCGATCAGCTAGTTGCAAAGATATAATAGTACAATTCAACTCACTCAATTCTAATTGCCTTACAATTGTTAAAGGAAATAAAGAAACACTCACACCCAAATCACATAAAGCCTTTGAAAATTCAACCTTACCAATGGTGCAAGAAATGGAGAAATTTTTCGGATTCTTCAACTTAAGTGGCAATTTATTTTGAATAATAGCACTGCACTTTTCCATTAATGCAATTGTTTCATAGTCCTCCAACTTTCATTTTTGGTCATTATCTTCTTAATAAATTTTACAAAGGAGGGAATCTACAAAATAGCATCAACAAAGGGAATATAAATATGTAATTGTTTAAAAATCTTTACAAAATTTTAAAGCTCTTTGTCAATCCTTGATTGCCTTAAACTCTCAGAAAATGGTACCTATGATGGAATAGGAATAGTCTCAGAAGATGAAGAGTCACTCACAATCTCTTTTCCTTTATCCCTATCCCCTGCACTTCTTCTTATTACTTCGTCACTTGTCTCTTCTTCTTCCCTCTCACTTCCTTTATCTCGCTCAATGATCGAAGGATCACTCAATTGCTTACCGTTACAGAGGGTGATAGCTTTAACATGCTCTCTTGGACTGACCTCAGTTTTACTAGGAAACTCTCCTTGGTTCCTATTGTTTACGACATCGGCTATTTGCCGAAGTTGGACTTCGACATTCCTATGCAGGTTTGTAAGTTGGCCTATCCTCCCCTTAATTCTTCCAAATTTTTATGTAATGGCATTAGCTAGCTTATCAATCTTATCATTAGACACATTAGCTAGTCTCTCAATTGCCAATTCTCAAACCGATTTGGTCTTCATAGGTGGTTATTTGGGTTGAAAGTCCGGTGAGTTTGTCGGGCTTTGTTGGTTATTTTGATTTTCCATCTAAAATTTGAATGATTTCTCTACCCCGAAATGAATGTGTTTGAGTAGGGGTTGTTTTGAGGTGACTGATTGTAGTTGTTGAACAACTGACCTATTCACAATCAGCACATTCATTATTCTCATGACCGCCTGCACATATGATACAAGAAAAAAATACTTACATTATATGAGAGCTAGACCCAACTCCAACTTGCTTGTTAAGCAAATTAACAACATTATACATTTTCTCACTTAGCATATTAAGGGTGTCAAATTCCAACATACCTACATGTCTTCTAAGATTGTCTTGCTCATTCGCCTATTGATAGTTATTAACTACCATCTCTTCAATTAAATTTTGAGCTTCCTTGGGTGATTTACCCATTAAAGCTCCATTCGCTGCAGCATTAACATTAGTTTTAGTCATATAAGTTAAGCCATTATAGAATGTTTGTACAATAAGCCAATTAGGGAGTCTATGGTATCGACACCTTCTTAACAATTCTCTGAATCTTTTCCATACTTTCATATAATGACTCACCTACATGTTGACTAAAATTGGTGATATCCATTCTAAGTTTAGCCGTCTTTCTAGGTGAAAAATATTTGTTCAAAAAAACACAAGATAATCATCCTAAGTAATAAAAGTTTTAAGCGCATGAGATTGCAAACATACTTTAACTATATCCGAAAAAGGAGATAGCCTAAGTCTAATTGTATCCTCACTAACTCCATTAAGTTTAATAGTATCACAAATTTCCAAGAAAGTATCCAAGTGAGCATTTGAATCTTCAATAGTATTATCTCCAAATTGAGATTGTTGTACCAGTTGTACAAGTGCAAGTTTAATTTCAAAGTTATTGACATTTACCGTTAGTCTTAAAAATGCTAGTTTGAGCACCCTGAGTTCTTGATAGAGCAAAATCTCTAGGTGCTTGCCTATTTGCTTCCTTAGCCATTGTTTCAATTGGTTGCTGATTGATAGTTATTTCTCCTTTGCCTTGTGCCTCTACAGTTTCTTGTAGTGCTTGCTTTTGTTGCTTCCTAAGAGTCCTGTCAATTTCCTGATCCAATGGAAATATTATGCGTAAAGCCCTATGGATGCACTACAACAAACCACAAGAAATTGACCATAAACAAGATAACACAGTAAGATAATTTTAAACTACTCTATTTACAAACTCAAAAGATAATCAAAATATAACACAATGCCTAGACTAATAAAGGCTGCTTAGTCTGAATATTGTCGTGATTCCCTATAATGGCACCAAAAAATTGATAAGATTCTAACCTACACTCTAAATTTTAACCTAATTTCCTCATTCACTACAAGTATACAATTCATGGCTCATAGTATTAGGGAGTTAAGATCGATCCCATGGGGATCACTTTCAACCACAAAGGATTTTAGCTAATTCAATTGTCTAGACTAATCAAGAATTTTAACTAAATAAAATAACAACAATGCAAGGAAAATTAACAATTTGAAGAAATTCAACTAAACACAAATGTGCTAGGGTGTAGAATCCACTAAATGTACCTAATTATGGATGAAATAGTCAATTATCACTAATGCACTTGTTTTGTTAAAGATGCATTTCATTCAAGTCATTGGAACTTGCTCTCGCTGATGAATCAAATTTAGTCAACATTATAGTTTCCCTACTTTTGTAATGAAATCACAAGTGAAAACTTAATCAAGCACAAAAAATGTCAAAATCATCCACCTAAGTTCATCATTGCTTTCGTGGGTCTACTCCTTAGGTTCCAACTATTGCATTTCCATCACTGGCAACTGCTTTCATAAATTAACGACTATCATGCCTTGCAAATGGTGATCAAGTATTCACAAGTATAAAAGTAAGAATAAGCAAGTACAAGGGATAGCAATAATCAACTATATTCAACCATAATCAAAGCACAATAGCTTCATCTATCCCTAGAACAAGGAAATTTAGTTAAGCATGGTAGATTCAACAATAAAGCTAGTATCTTTAATGTAACTACACATTAATGCAACAATAAGGAGAATAAAGAGGAAGAAATGCTTATTCAAATGAAGAAACATGATCACCAAGTTTCAACATTTTCATTGCAATAAAAAATTCTTTGTTATACCAAGAGTTCTTTGAGAGAAAAGTTGTTCTTCTTGTTCAAGAACTAAACTCTCTCCTCAATAATGTGTTATTTCTTGCCAAAGAGTCAAGTAAAGAAGTTCCTAGAACCCCAAATGGCCTATACGGATATTTCTTTATGTCACATCAAGGCTAGAAAAGAAACAAAAAGTCAAGCAAGTTGGCAAATTACACCCGCCAACAAATCCTTGGGAAGGGTTTATGTATGAATCGTGAGGGGTTTGTGAGAAACCCTCGGGGGATTCTCCTAGGGTTTGCCTTCCCCTATTTTGCTCTTTGAATTCGAACTCTTTGCCCATAATCCCTTGTAGTAACTACCAGGAACTTTGAGTAACACTCGGGGTTTCTCTCCTTTTTTCTTTTATGACTTTCCATTCTTCATCCTTTCAAGTTCTTGAGTTGCACCACCGTTTTGCATCATCGTTGTGACTTCTTAGGTTTCTAATTCATTAATTTATTAGTCTACCATTTCATTCCCATTTGAGCTTGATCATTTTACCCTACAAAAACAAAGAGATTATATGAGTAAAATGTTGAAATCATAACTACAACTTCATTTTAGGATGCCAATTAAAAGCCAAATGGAGCAACTTATAACCTTTAACTCCATAAATTGACTCAAAAATGATATGAAACACCTTTGAAATAGTCACAAAATTAACCCTTATCAGCAAGTGCACAGATAGTACACAAGTATAGATCATATATGAGTATTGGAAATTTTTGAGCGTCGATCCCACAAGCAAGATTGTCAATTATCAATGTGATTCAGACTCCTCTATAATTTAGACTATCACAATTAAAGTAAGTAAATCTGTGCTAGAAAGATGCAATAAAAAGTAATAAAAATAATAACAAAAATATACCTAAGATTATGGGATTTCTATATGCTCTTTTCAATGAAAATTATTGGATAAATGAAGTTCATTATCTTGGCTAAGTCATGGCTAATTTCCTAATGTATGTGATAGTCGCTTTTACTGACGTACTGACCATACCTATAACTATCCTTCACCTACATTTCATGATGAAGAAATTAGTTATCAACTCATTAGATTCTATTAAATTACCTGATTAAGGCCACAAAAGTGTTTCTCTACTTTTGTGAGAATAATCCCTAGGTATAACACTTCCTTAAACTAGTATTAAATCGCAACTTTTAATGATGATATAACACCTTTAAATATTCACAATTACTGATCAGTTAATCATGATGCTAAATAACTTGCTCAGGATATAACTCAAATGGCCATGAAAACCTCACATAACAATCATGTAAGATTCATCCAACTCTAGGTGTAAAAATTAGCAAAATATAAAAGACATGAAAACAAGATCCAAACCTGTTTTACAACTAAACATAAGAATCAATACAAGAAATGAAGTGATAGGCGAGATGTCACCTTTGTCACATGAGCTCCAAGCTTCTCCATCTTCAACTTCTACCTTATCTATGCTTAGCTTACAAAAAGATTAGATAAAACTATGCTTAGCTATACTAACTAATGAACTAGGGAGTTCTAATGAAAGACTACATATTGGTGTAGTTTCTCTAGACTCCAAAAGTATGAAAATAAGCTCATAATAGGCCTATTTATAGAAGAATTTTTTCCAAATAATCATGTTTCAAGTTATAAATTGTATTTTGAGATTCCCAATAGTTGATTCTCCAAAATGCAAGATGCTTCTTGCATTTTCTAGCCAAAATCTATTCAAAAAATTGATAAAAAAAAGTAGTAGGAAACAGTTGCAAGTTGAAGTGCAATTGGTTCTAGCTATAATATAGCCAAAACAAAAATATACAGGTGACAAAAGTGAGTAGAGGCCCCTTTTTTGCTTGCATTTTATCCTTTCCTATAGGTTTGAACTTTTCTGATTAATCCTGAAATTGCTCTATTTTTGCACTAATTTAAGTTGCACATTTCTTGATAATGGAAGTCAAACTAGCACTTGTACAAAACATAAAAGTTGTTGAGCTAGTTTTCCAATGCAAGAGTCATGTTAATAGGAGCTCTGTAGACTGAGAAATGATATAAATACCCCTAACTGGTCGAAATGCAACTTCAGATCTTGGTAGCCAAAATGCACCTCAGTATTTCAGCTTTTTGATCCTCGCAATGTGTGAATTGGATTTCTATGTCTTTATAATAATTGTAGCCCTTGGTCTGACTCCAAAGTACTCCAAGAATAATCTCAATTGAATACTTATAGTTCAGCTTATAGCTGAAATACTAGAACCTGTTAGGGTTGTCAATGCTTTTCTTCATTTGAACTTGATTGCATTTCATACTTTAATCATATTGTATTTCATGTCACTTGCAATCACTTGAAATCATTAAGAATAATCCAAATATTTTCTCATTTCACTCCATTTGATGATTTAGTCATTAAAATGTACAAAAACATGAAGTTTAAACCACTTTAATTTATAGAAATGAAATTTTGCTAACTTAACCACAAAGTACAAAATTCGTTAGAAACCTAGTTAATTAGCTCCTAAAATAACTTAAACACATTAAAAATTCAAGCAATAAAACACGCTAAAATTATGCAAAATATTATTAAATTTCATTATACTTGAAGCGATAGGAAATACAAACCAACACTGATTCAAACATTTGAAATAAACATGTGTGCACCCTTGGAATTTAATTCCTCAAAGCCAAGTAGATAACCATTATATATTCATTCATTTTACCTCAAATACTCATAATATCAAGCAAAGAGAGAGAATTATACCATAATTTCAACAAGTTCAACTCAATTCCTTATCCTATCCCATTTTCACAAGCAAATAAATCATATAGTCAATATTTAACTTCCTCAACCTATGATCATCTTTTGCACGAATAAAAGAGGGATTTATTCTTATATAACAAATACTTACTCAAATTGCAAACGTGGCTTTTTGACATGAGAATCAACATTTTTAGATGAACACTCTCAGATATTTAACACTTCACATAATTGAATTGCTTTGCATGTTCTTAAGTCAAGTATTGTTTTACACAAAAGTTGATATTTCTAGATGAATACTCCTGATTATTAAGTACATGAACCATTAGAATAGAAGTACAACTCTTATTCTCTTTTCTTTTTTTTTTCAAAAGTAAAAATAATAAATAGACATTCCCTCTAAAGAATAATTATGGGAAGAGTATTTCATTTATTGATCATATTTATCACTCAACTTTGTAAAATCAAATAAAAAGAAGAAACTTCATCAATCATGCAAAATTCTAGCTATAATTTCCTTTATTTTACAAGATATGCTTTCCTTAAATGCAAAAGTCCCAATCTTATAATAGTTATTTTTAAGCTAATTGAGAAATGAATTTTTCAAATCACATATATTTATTTCAAAGTAAGAGAATTTGAATTCCTAATGGTTGAGAACTTTTTCCCAATTGGACCAAATTGAAAAATTTTGGACAACATTTTGAAAAAATTTTGGCAGAGTCTTCTCTCGTAATTGGATGAAACTTCTTACTAGCAAACCCAAATTTAAACAAATTAAAAGCACAATATATTTGCAAGATCAATTCCAACATTTCCAAACAACAATCAACCACAAACAATGCACAAAGTCTTCAAATCCCACCCCCAAGACTTAATACACACATTGTCGTCAATATGTAAGAAGGAAAGGAAGAATAAGAAAGTGTTCTAGTTGAGTAGGGACTGCAATATGTCTACTCCCAAGGACAATGATCCTCATATATATTAGCAACAAATTGGCCACTTATAAAGAAACTCAGCACTACTTGGCAATTCTTTCCTGATGCAATTAACACATGAAATACAAGTAGCAAACCTGCTCAGATAAATTAGAAACCACGTACTACAAAGACATGCAAACAACACCTAATTGATACCAATGCAAACCACCGCCACACTCTAACCTTTTCCTGCTGGCTTTTCCTTTCCTTTGAACTATTCTTTCCACACTCCAATTTTTCAGACTCATACCCATTGTAGTAAAATAACAAGTCTTAACCACCTGATGCATAGCGTCAAGGCTGAAAACCTACTTTGATTATAAGACATGTATCCTTAATTAGGCATTTTATAAATATCACCATATCATATCAAAACCAATTTAGGAACTAAATCAAACCAAAGATCATATACTATGCACCTCAAACTTAGTTAATTTTGGCTTCTAGTAGAGCCTTTGACTGTGATACTCACAAATTCGAGTCAAGTAACTTGATTAATTTACAACCGTAGGTCAAAGAGCCTGTAAGATGGCAAATTTAGTTATGCTTGATTAGACACTATAGAATCCCCACCAATTGGGAAAAATACGGGAAACATCTACATAGAAATCCGGCATGCTCAATTTGTGGCAGAGAAAGTGAAACTGTAATTCACGCCATTAGAGACCACCCATGGATAAATTCTATCAAGGAAACAAGAAATCAGGTTTACCAACAGGCATTACCCACTTTTAAGGTTGGGTCGAACTAAATTGATTGCCCTTCAGCCAGCAATCCAGGTGTAGCAAAATAGGAGGACTTGAATCGGGATGAGAATGGTTATAAGAGCACATTATAAATATGTTTTGCAATTACATTTTTATCTTCTTAAATATCTTTCTATCTCTCATATATCACTTCACATCACAAAATGTTCTTTAAGATTATCCTGAAATGTTTTGCAAATAATCTTTTATCCAAGAACACATGGGCCCAAATGCAACAATCTTGTCAGGAAAGAGGGAGTTTTATATATCAATGATGGAAGAAGGAACATTTGTGAACCCAAAAAAAAAAAAATCTCAAAGAATGTATAGCTTTTGCTTTAGTCTTGTGCATATTCAAATGAGAATGTGTGCACATTTCCATCATTGATCTCGGTGTACAAGCATAATGAAGAAGCAATTCCTTGATTATCAGAACAGAATAGACCAGAAGGTTACTAGCTGGCTGATCAGATGACCTGCAGAACACTAAGAAGCATATTGGGTGTCAAGGCTTTGTCCCCTAGAGTCACTTTGATGCTCAAGTCAGATCCGAGTAAAACCACAATTCTAAAGAAAGAAAGTGGAGAGTGTTCAAAACCTTAGTTGGGTTAGGCATGGTGGTATTTATAGTTTTAGGGGTGAACAGTGATTTAAGCACTGCTCATTTATGTGTGTTTACTGCTAGTGGTGGAGCTGAGATTTTTGTTCAGAGGGTGCAACAATATTAGTTTATACTTCCAATGTGTGTTGGTTTGTGGATTTTTGGTACAACTAAATATTTGTTATTTGTACTTCATTTGATGTGACAAAATTACATAAAAATGACTACAACTTTTGATTTGCCAGAAAAATGCACGTGTGATGCACGTATATAATCAACTAAAATTTTCTTGGGAACCAAAATAACACATTCCATTGTTAGCTGTCATCACAAAAACAACTATTATTAGTATTAAAAATAGCTTATATAGCTGATTTCAATCTTTAACCAACTACAATTTTTTTTATTCATGTTGTTTTGGTCAGAATTTGTGATTAAAGTTATAATGTAACAAAAGCAAAAACTTCAAATTTTCTTCTAACAAATATAATTGCAAATTATATTACGATTTGTTGTAGAAAATCACTCTTCAAATTTTTAAGGATATTCGTTTAGCTATTTAAATAAGGAATTGTGATATCTTTTCATGAAGCATTTTGCACCCATTTTTCATTGCCTACTTGAAAAAGACATTCATTCCATATCTATTACTCCCATACTGTATTTTCTGGTAAGTGAAAACTTTTGCTTGACCTATAATCTAGATCAATGAAAATGATGAGCTTGAAGAAATCTCTTTGTATTTAGATCCTAAATAAGTAGACTGACATTAAATCTCACTTTGGAGGAATAGGCTTGCCATTTAGGTATGTCAAGAATAACAGTATATCTCCAACCAAAGCTCTGAGAAGAATCTGAAACCAAAAGCTATTGGCAAATGGATACCATGTAGAATTAATTGAGAATAAGTTATTTTGAGTGTTATCCATTTATCGGTTATTTTGAGCATTTTTGTAAGGTTATTATATTTTATCGTTGTAAACCATACAATTTGAGCTACTACATGAATTTTTTAAAAATATTACCCCAAATCATCTCTTATCCAAACACACTTATTGATTTTCCTCTACCAATTTTACTCTTTCCTTATCATATGACTTGAGCACGCTTTTTAACCCTCTTTTTTTTTTTTTTCTTTCAAAAATCAAGTGGTGCAGAAACTTTTGTATTCTTGGAAGCTTCCGTTACTTCTGTCAATATATAATGATTCCATTTTACATCAAACTATTATGCATACTTTCGTCTTGAGATGTGGACTTAATTATTCTTTTGCATTTCATCTATAGCATATCATCCATTAAGTTGTATTCAAAAGTGTTGCAAGAGCTCCAACTTTATTTTTCTTGTTTCTCTAGGTTCTGGCAATTTGTTTATTACTATTAAACTGTAGGCCAAATATCTTTACTAATCAACCTAAAGAAATATAATAGATCTGATATATGTAAGTACTTGATTAAATTCTATACGTACAATAGACTACCACATAGTAGGAAAAGATATATCAAGACAAAATCATTCTTAAATTTACAGAACAGTTGATTTAATAAAAATAGGTATTTTTGCTTTTAGTTTTACCAACAAATGATATTTTCTCATGCACAAATAAGAAATGAATTTATTCAATGTAAGTGTAATAAATGACACAAATTTAGCCCTTAGATAGGCATGTTAATGAGCTGAGTTTAACCTGAAACCAATTTAAACCTATCATATTTTTATGGGTCTTTATAAAATTCAAATCTATCCAAATCTAGATCCTATAAAAGAATAATAGGTCTGGGTAAAGTCTAAATTTATACAATATTAGCTTATATTTGGTCATGAGTTGGGTATGATATGAATTTGAATCTAAGTATAAACAATTTGGTAGGCCTGATTGATCTGGGTCTAAAATCCAACCCACTTCCACTTTATTGATATGGAGTTTTGGTATATCATTCTTCTGCTATCATATCCTGATTTTTTGTCGTTTTCTTTTCATGAATAGTTTGCTTTTTAGTTTTTGGACTTTGTTTTTACTTATTTGCTAAGTGAAAATCTCCAAACCGTAGGCTAATATACACCAATTCATTTTGGCCCTTCAAACTAACAGAGTTTCAATTTGGCCCTCCAAATTGAACGAAATCTTGCAATGTGGCCCTTCAATCCTATTTTACCCCAAAATAAATAGACTAATCATAAAGTAGCCTATGCGGATACGGCTGAATTTTTAAGGCTACGTTCAACTTAATAAAGTTAGGGTTCAAATTTTGCCGCTAGCAGTCTTGAAATTGTATACTTCCACTTACTCTTTTTTTTTAAACCCAGGGAAAAAAAAAGAAACGAAGAAATGGTTACATTTACAATTTTATTTTCTCAAACTTTTCATTTTGTTTTCCTCTTTTCCTTTGTACCTCCTATGAACGATAATGCAGCAGCCACTATTTCTCCTTTTTTGTAAGTTTTTTATAAACTGTTAGTATACATTTTTTTTATACTAGCAGGCTTAGATTATTGTCACATAATATAAATTCAAATTGAAATTCAAATCATATACATATGATATACATCCATAACAACTAGTACAAAAAAATTACTATACTATTAGTGCCTAAAAGTTAATCCCATTTTTTTAAGCATCAATTGTATTAATAATAGAAAAGTGGTAACACATGACACAAGTGTAGGAATCCCTCAAACAATACAACGAGAAATCAGTATCAACATATAGATACAAAGGCTCATATGCAGGTCTAGCCATAAACTCACTACCTTTGCACAAAAATATTTTTTAGAATACAAGCCGAAGCACAAGGGGATGGCATAGTCCACCTCCAAACTGTTACAATTCTCCATACATCTATATTGCCTACTTTTTCTCATTTTCGTATTATAGAATATGTCAATTGATCTCTTTTTGATAGATTTTTTGTGTTTCATTTAGCTGACTACTTGAGGGAATGAGACTGGGTGATTGATAAATGCAGTTATTGTCTGGTGCAAATTGTATAAGGGCAGCTTAGTTACTAAAGTGGTATGTCTCTGATGGCTAACTTACGTTAAATATCTACTCATGATATAATTCATGCAAATAATAACAAAATCAATTCTTTCTCTCTTCTCTACCATATTAAGTTTATATTAACTAACAAATTGCTAGCAAAGACATGGGAATCTGATTATTGTCGAAACTCCAAAAATCCCATTACAGTTGGAATTTAAAAATAGTAATAGCAATATATCCAACCTTTAAAACATCAACTAGATGAATAGTATTAATTCTGCGTTTACATGATTAACTAAGAGTAAACACAGTTACTGTCCAAGAATTCAATTAACAAATTAATTAAACAGTAGTAATCATGTGACTAATTAGACCTTAATCAGAATAAAATACAACTGCGATCCCCTCTTGAATGACCAGAGCTGAACGTCAATCCCGGATTCCAATCCATTCTTCTCCACGAACTCATTCCAACCACTCACCAAAACGTACGAGGAAGAACTTGACATGTACCATTTTCTCAACTTGATGTTATATTGAACAAACGATGATCCAATCAAAATCGCATCGATTTCTTCTTGTTTGTTCCCTTTGTTGAATCTTTTCCTCTCTTTTTCTGTCAAGAACTCATTCACCACTTGTTTACATGGTATTGAGAATCTCTGAAGTCCAGGATCCACATCTGATGTGTATAGTTTCTTCTTGATCACCAAAACAGGGTCCCCGGTGTCCCCAAGACCCCTCACAAAATTCTTCAACTTCTCAGGCTGTTCTTGTGATGATGGAGGATTAATATTAATACAATTTCGCAGCAGAAGATTTTCATGAACATTGCCTTCCCCATTATTCTGCAACACAGTCTGCTCATCAGAATTCACTACTTTCCTCTTCACTGTTCTTTTCCCGTTTGGTATCACTTCAGAATGTCGCTTTCCTGTAGAGTTCTTGAAAGGTAATTTTTCCTTCATGCGTTTCTCTTGATTGATTTTCTGTCGATGATCATCAAGATTAGGCAACCTGGTAGTATTTCTTGACCACCCCTCAATTTTTCTTGTATTAGATTGACGAGATTTCTTCAAAGTTGTTACTTTTTCTTCAATCAGGGGCCAATACAGAAACTTATCTTGAATCGAATTTGTATAGGATCTAAGTGGATGACTGCACTTTCGAGGGCGCCGACGAAAACTAAACGTTGCCATTCTCGATTTTTTTTTCAAGTTCATCATACTTTTTTTTGCTTCTATTATAGTTTATTCTAACATTACACAAAAGAAATTGAAGAAACGAAGAGCTGTAGAATACTAAAATTGTGCGGCATTGAAAGCGTTTATATAGTTATGCAGTGTCTTTGTCCTTTGATGGTTAGGAAATCTACCAGGAAAATTAATCAACGTTATATGATTAGTGGTAACAATTTTGGAAAGTTCCTCTTTCTTTTTGGTACTTCTGTTTCTTTATATATCGAGAAAGGTTTTGGAAAGTTGAGGATGATGCTTTCCTAAAAGGAACTTGGGAAAATTTTGACTAAGGGGATGGCAACTTTGCTAATTCTCAAAAAAGCATACAACTTTCTGTCAAGAGTGATACTTGTGGCCAAAAGTCTCTCTGTACTTTTCCCAACTTTCTTAAGGATGGGATTTGCGAAGTTAGAAAATGGTAAAGGCTAAACTATCCAAAAAATCAGAGTTAATTTCACTTTGTCTCCTCAAACTATATGCGAAATTCCACTTCAGTATCTAAACTTTAAAATCGGACACTTAAGTCCCTAAACTATAAGATCTGTCTTAATTAAGATTGATGAACCCTCAGTGTTTTTAGAGTATGAGAAATACGCACCTCTAGTGTGGTTTTATTAGTGTTGAAAATCAAAATAATGAGGATATAAATGTAATTTCTCCCTAAACATTTAACAAACAAATAAAAAAGTGATTTATCATTGTTTATTTCATTTGGAACCCAAGCCGTCACTCTAGCCCTTTCCCCCAGTCAAAACACAAATTTAATGAATCCTCCCTCCTACTCTTGTTTTCTTAAATTATTGTTTAATGCAATTAAACAATCAAAACCCATATTAGCTAGTCAGTCAGAGGCAGTCACCGTTTACATTTGTATTTCCATGTTCCTCTTAATTCGAAGTTGCCCTCATCTTCCTCATCTATCAATTTTTCATTCTTCCTTTTTTAATACCATTAATCACTATAATATTCAAATCAGCAACAAAAGCAATTCTCCACCAAACCAAAAAAATCCCATTAATTAATCAAATCCTGACGCAGCCCCTTCAGTGAATCTATCTCTTTGTTACATAAAAAATTACAACCACTCTGTCCATCGGCCCCCTTACCCTTCCCCCCAAGCTAGCTTTCTCTCTATTTCTATTTGTCTCCTAAAACTTAAGCATCTTTTCGAGAACTAGTGCAATAGAAAAAAGACCAAAATTTTTCTCATCTATTTTTTTCTTGTTATACCAAATTCTTTCTTATCCAATAAATCATGAAGCGGTTGCAGAAACTTATGCACATCATATGGTGACTCAAATGAAGTGCAGAAGCATGTGACCGACTTAAGTAATGCTATCGGCATTTGTGCTACGTTGTGTTTTGAAACTCGGACCGTTAATTGAACAAGTGAGGTGTTTGGGTTGAGGTTCAACCGGTCGGACCGGTTCAACCCTGGTTCAATGAATTTTAAAAAAAAATAATTTATATAAATATATATATATGCACAAAATAAGACATGCATTGGACTAATTTAAGACTTTATATGATGAAAAATTAATATTTTCAAAGAACTTGGACTTTCACAAATAAATTTTTTTATTATAAGTTGAAATAAATAAATTTCATCTCAATCTTAACTGAATTTACCAAAAATTAATCTTAAATCCAACTCAAAAATACCACATATTTTGAAATTATACAAAATTCACATCTATGAGAATTAGACATTGTGAGTTTAAATTTTAATTCAAGTTTTTGATATTTAGATATTGCAACTTAAAAAAAAAGTTTAGAGTTTGGAGAAAGTCAAGAAAATAGAAAATAAAAATATAAACTTGATAAGAGGCAAAATAATGAGAAGAAAGTAAGTGAATGTGACATTTAATAATTAATCTTTAGGGTTAAAGAAAATATATTCTTTTTAATTTTTTTTTCAATTTAATAGACAAAAACAAAAAAAATCGCCGGTTCAATGGTTCAATTCGGTTCACACAGTTCGAACGGTTCAATCCAGTTTTTAAATATAATCAACCCAAAGCAATGAACTGGACCGGATCTAAGGCTGGTTCGCGATCTGGCTGGTCGAACCGGTCTGGTTTTAAAACACTGTCAAAAACCAGAAGCTAACCTGCCTCCCTTACTTTTCCTCGTTCTGTTCCCCTGTATATTTCTTGTCGAAAATATGAAAGAATAGGCCCAAGCGAACCTTCATAGCCCTTAATAGCTGCTGATTGTTGCAGTAAGAAAAAGAGTGAAATCTGGTTTTATTTGATAGAGTCAGATTGAAATCCGAGAAAGTGGACCTAGATTTGCATTTTTTTCTTCGGTCTTCCCTAGGGGTGGTAATGGGGCGGGGGATCCTTCCCTCATCCCCCTCCCCATTGTCAAATAACTCCCCCGTCCCCCCCCCACCCCCTGCCCCGCCCCCGCCCCGTTTTCTCCCGCGGGGAAAGAAATCAACTCATCATAAATGTTCATTTACAATAATACAATTGTAAACAACGTTAAATAAATTAAAAAGCTGTCAAGATGGAAGTAAAAGCATAACAAGTCAAGTTACATCCATTCTTGTATTCAACAAACTCAGTCGAGTTGATTTCTCATATTTAACAAACTAAAAACACTCAACAAATAATCCAATTTTTTTCGTCATTAACATAACTCAACAACTTCAGAACATTTACTCTTCATCAATCTCGAGATGTGATAACTCACTTGATAAAGCAACCCTGACATTTGATGCTAAAATAAAAGAAGAAACTTGTCACCAGGCTATAGTGTATAACAAACAATTGGAGAAAATCAATTTAGATGAATCAAATTTCTTTAATACCTATTCAGTAACACAATCAACATCATCTTCTTCATCAAACAATGTATTACATGATATCCCTTCCGAAGTAGAGCAAGTAGCTGAACCAAAATTAAAAAAAATTAGCCACTGATTTACTAAATAAAGAAATACAAAAAAAATTGTATAAATTTAAAAACAGAAGTTAAATCTTTTGTATACCATTTATTTCATTCTAGAGCCAAGTGCGAGTAAGGACTAATTATTCTTCCACAAGTACTAAATGCAGATTCAGATGCCACACTTGAGACGGGTACAGCTAGAATATCCTTAGCCATTTTTTGTAAAGTGGGGCATGTGTTTTCCACCAACCAAGTATGTCAAAAGTCGGAACTCTTGGTAACACATTTTCCTCAAGATAAAAATCCAATTTCTGACTTAGAAGTAACATCACTAGAGTTAGAAGCCACAAACTTATCAAAATCAGCAAGAGGATCCATTTCAACTTCATTCTTTTCATGACTCCCACTAACATGCTCACTATGTGAAGCCATGCACTGACTATCAACTCTATTTTCGCCCAAACTAGATCGATATTGATAATCATGCAACAAAGAATAACAATTTTGACGAATTGCTTCAATTTTCATGAATGATTCATCACCATAAATGATAGGAAAATAATACTCAATCAACTTCATTTTGTATCTAGGATCCAAAACTGCAGCAGTGCCAAGTATCACATTACAATCTTCCCAATATTTTTGATATTTGCCATCATCTTTTCTGTCATTACTCTAATTAAACAATTTGGACTTCATCCTTTGAGCCAATGATACCTTAATGTCACAAACTTTTGCAAAAAATTCATTTGATGTAGGATATCAAGTACCGGAGAACATTTCAGTGACTTGGTAGAATAACTTCAACTTCTCACAAATGGCATTACAAACTACCCAATTATCATCATTTGGCCAAACTAGTGTAGTGTTTTCTCACGTACTTTAACCCGTGGAAATACGTCTTTATAAATTGCAGCTGTTTGTAACATTAAAAAAGTCGAATTCCAACGGGTTGTACAATCCAAACACAACTTTTAGTAGAAGAAATGCGCCAATTGGCAAGCCACTTCTTCAAAATTTTCAATTCTAGCAGCATAAGCAGTCCAATACACCACACTATCACGAATTCTTTCAATACCACCCGATATCATTTCTAAACCATCTTTGACAATCAAATTTAAGATATGGGCAGCACAACGCATTTGAAGCACTAGACCATCTATCAACAAATCACTCACATTCAACTTTTCCAACAAACAATTAATCATACCATCATTGGTGGAACAGTTATCTAAGGTAATCTTAGATATCTTATGATCAATATTCCAATCCATCAATAAATTAAGAAGCATATCACTTAACACTTCTTTGGTATGTGGAGCAGAAACATAGATAAACCTAAATACAAGAAAAAAATAAGTTGCTCTTGTATAACAAACAATTAACATAATTCAAGTTTTTTACTTTTGAAAACATACCTCAAAATTTGACTTTGTAAGATCCAAGAATCATCAATATAATGTGCAGTGATAGCCATGAAGCCTCTCTTTGTGTTGCTAGAAGTCCACATATCGGTTGTAATTTCTATCTTACTTCCAAGCTTCTCCAAGGTATGACAATTCTTCAATCTTTGCAATTCATAGATCTTCAAAATATCTCATTTAATTGTATTTCTTGAAACAAGTTAAAACATGGCTGCAAACTCTTAACAAATTTTCGAAAGCCTATATGATCCACAATAGATAATGGATACTCATGCAATTCAATTGCAGATGCAAACTTATGGCGTGACTGTTGTTGATCGAACACATAATTGTGCAATTCTTGTTTGCCATCATTTTTTTTACTACCACTTTGAAGTAACATTTGCCTGATATCTTGTTTAGGCTTTTTAGCACACCTTTTGTAATGATCATGCAAGGTACTCGTCCTATGAGTGCTACCTGTCTTGTATTTTTTTTTACAATACTTGCACACACCATAAAAAAATGCCATCTTCACCTTTCTCTCCATCAAAACGTGCCCAAACTTTTGATTTTAATTTTCTTTTTCGTCCTTCAATTTCATATTCATCTTCTTCTACTGCATCTGTCAAGTCAATTGATTCAACATTCATTGATTGTGGAGTTGATGAATTATCCCCTTGTTCAGATGCAATTAGATTTTCGGACTGATTCATTGTGATAAGAATTCGACAAAGACAAGAAAGTAAATAGTACAATAAATGGACTGCTTACAATGATGAATTTCAAAATAAATCATATAATACAGCAAATTTGGATAAAAATTTGTTTGTTTTTAGTACGTAAAATTGCAGACAAGCTTTACCAGACTCCAAGAAGCAATCAGTTGTATAAAAGCTTGTCTTAGTTACTAAGGCACAATAAACTTAAAGTCACACTATTGAAGAGGGATCCATACCAGGCCCAAATGGCAACAAAACTCTGAAGCAGCCAACTCAAAAAGTTCCCGCCAAAAGATGAATCCCACAATGGTTCAATTCAAATGGACTCCTCCAAGAAATACTTTAACTCACACTGGTAACTTCCTAATCCTAATAAGCAACCAGAAGTCAAAAGCTATAGACAACAGGTAGAAACCAATATCATCCACTTGCTAACAATGTTGAAAGGCTGAATAATTGCCAAGTTAAACAAGCTGAAAAGGCCCTTTAACCCGGTAGAGAGTCGAAATAGACAGAGCTATATGGCAGCCTCATCATCAATTCTGACGAGAAAAGACAAGTCAAAACTGCCAAGGGAACTACTCCCATTTAAGAACTAAAATTGCAAGTAAATCACAAATAGCAATGGAATTAGAGTTGACAAAATCATCCATGACCAAATTAGTCTTCTTTAAGCCTTATCACTTCTCCTACTTGATCTGAATCATGCTAAAGTGGATAAATTTATAGCAAGCCCGCAAGAAACCATCATACCAGAAGCAAAAGAACCCCAACCTAATATGAAGTGGAAAATTAAAACGTACCTGAATGCTGATTAGCGGCAGATGAGCAGCAGGGCGCCAATTTGGGGACTGTAAGAACAGAATGGCAGGCCAAAATTCGAGCTGCTGCTGCAGGCTGGGCTAGGCCGCTCGGGTGAGGAGAAAAGAAAAAAAAAACAGAAAAACAAAAACTAAAGAGAAAGTTGAAGTGTGGACTGTGGAGGAAGGGAACTGATCCAAATAGCTTGCTTAATTATTCTTTTAGTTGTTAGATTGTTGTGGCGGTGCGGCTATTGCCTGTTGACACTGAGAGCTTTGGCCTTTGTAAGTAAGGGTGCAATTTTAGGAAACTTAGAGTTGCATTATATATATATTTTTATTGTATGTGGGGGACGGGGCGGGTGTATGTTGGGCCCACCCCCGCCCCATTTTAAGGCGGGGGAAAATATTTTGCCCCCGCCCCATTTCTATTCCTGCGGAGCGGGTGCCCCCATTGCCATCCCTAGTCCTCCCCTGAAGATTCAGCAACTTCGTTTCTACATGTACAAGCACATGGATGCACTTTTAGGACTTGGATCGGTCAAATAAATGGCTCAAATTAAATGGGGTGGTTAGATGGAAGGAAACATTTCTCTCATTTATTCTCTTTAATTTCCTTTTTTTTATATTTTTGTGAATTCGCTCAATGACCTCAGTTAATGGTGCGTGTTTCTCACACTCTAAGAACACTAACGACGTTCTAGATTATGTTAATGAATTTACTTAACTGGGACGGATCTTGCAGTTTAGGGATTTAAGTGTCCGATTTTAAAGTTTAGGTACTAAAGTGGGATTTTGCGTATAGTTTGAGGGGACAAAGTAGAATTAACCTGAAAAATCAGGTGCCATGTCATGAGACTGTAGCAATGTCACGAGGAAATTATATGTAACTATTATTTGTAAGAATCCTTAATATAATTCATATGATTTGTAGTAATGCACCTACTCTCTTTTTTCCCCTTTTTGACAGGTAGCTAAATCATATATCATGAAGTTATGAAAAGTGCAGGAAAGCAAGGAGAGCAATCCATCTTTAATTGGTGTTATGCGTTCGATATCCTGATAGTCATAGTTAGTGACATATGGGACAGATATAATATGAGATATTATGCGTATGTATATATAATTTTTCTTTCAAAAGTATGCTTAAAAATTCAGTGCAAAAATATGAGTTCACACATATAAATTCATATGTGAATGCTACGAATATATTTGAAAATTATGAGACTGAAAAAACAGGTAAATTACTATTAATTTCGAAGATTATGCTACATTCTTACCAATTTCGAATTTTAACTTTGTTGGTGTCAAATTTTTTAAAATATTATCACCATATTATTTTATATGTATACATCTATAAATCATAATATTTGTCATTGCTATTTTGACTCTAAATGTATGTGATTATACTTTTACAAATTTTAAAGTTTTTTTAGAAATTAAAACATAATTCGTGATGTTTAATAAGTCAAAATTTATTATGTGTTTTGTACTATTAATTAAAAAGTACAATGTGTTAAAGAGTAGTTTTGAAATGTGTGAACTACGAAAGATTTTTTAACTATATATATAAAATGCATGTTGTACGAGTATAATATAAGTAATTACTAACTCAGCTGATAGGATTCTCAATATTTTGTGAATACGTTTTTGTTTACATTGATCACAAAAGAGTTTACTGTCATAACAAAATTCATCCCCTTTTCATAATTTGAAAACCTCCTTTTGCCCTTTTATCAAAATTCTTGAGGACGGGATTTGGATATTTAAAACATGATGGAACGGCAAAAGTACCTGGAATAAGAGATACCGTTAACTATTGATGAAGAGATTGTACTAATGTTATGAGAAATTGCATGCGAGTACTTTCTCAAAACAACCTTTAATACAATTTTATGCGCGTTATACCTAATGGCATAAATTACATCAAACTTACAATAGATTCCAACATATCTAAACTAAATGAGATATAATATATTAGAAAATTGACAAAATTGTACCCTCAAACTCCAAAATATCTTCCAATTAAACTACCGCATGGATCTTATCCTGGGTGATAATTTAATCTTTGGGCAAGGTGCAATGTGGGCATCAATGTAACATTCAACAATATGAGATAATCAAAATTGACTACTTAGCTTTCTACTTCACATGCCATGCAAAGACCTAAAATCATAGTTATTACACCCTTGCATTTATACACTTTATCAAATTAATAATACTTTTACAAAAAAAAAAAAATTTAGCCAGCCTTTATTAAATTAAAGTCATATTAATATTACTTTTATAAAAAAACATTTAGCTAGCCTTCCTTGTTTAGCAAGCAAGTTTTTTGCCAAGTTTATCTGCTATAATTTTTTAATAATTTTAGCTACAGTAATCTCAAAAAACTTTTCAAAATTTTTAAACTATACACTTTAAAATATCCAAAAATTTATACACTTCAAAATTTTTTCTACAACATCTACAGTAAGGTACAGTAAAGTTTTAGATAAATACCTAAAAAACTCACTTGTCAAACGGGCCCTTTATTAAATTAAAGTCATTACTAGTCTATCCAACCAATTTATTGATTTCTTTTACAGTTAATATTGAAAATTTACCTCCAACATTTATCCAATTTGCACATTACTCCCAATCTTTTTTATCACATCAATTATACCTTTTTTTTTGGGAAAAAAATCCCAATGGCCCTCGAACTTTTAACTACATAAGGTTTTAGCCCTTCAATAATTAGGAGTAAACTTTTGGCCCCCGATCTATCAGTAGTGTAAATTGTTGGCCCTTCTGTGAATTCCAGCCGTTTATGTGTGACGAAAATGAGGACATTTTTGTCCATTCAGGAATATTAATCGAATATCCAAAGTATCAATGGACACCTCAACCAAAATGGACATTAACTCACAAATATACACAGGAAAAAACCCCAAAAATCCCATTTTCCCCATTCTCTTTTTAATGTTTTCACACAATTCAGTGGATCTGAAACCAAACCTTATATACCTCCTCCTCTGTGTGCTTTTCTCCATGTGAAATTGAGTGACAGAGAAAGATAGTAATAAGACAAATATTCAGCAATGGAGAGAGGAGGTGGCGATGGATCTATGCAATTCATGCTTTCTTCTCTGTGCTTGCTTTTCTGCTTTCTCATCTTCTGTATCATGCTTCTATCAAGGATGGGTTTCTTAAGAAAAGGAAAAAAAATGAAGGATGGGTTTCTTGAGAAAGTGAAGGATTCCAATCAAGATAATGGAAAGAAGCTCAAAGAATCATTGGATTTGGGAAACCCACTATGGATGTCAACGGACCCATCAGCTATTGTTCTTCTTTTGCTTTGAAGCCACAATGCTTACTACTTTTACTTCTAGGGGGTCACCCCTAAAGAGTTTCATATGGTATAAAATTAATGATTGTAAATATGTTGATTTTATTTGCATTTGTAAGATTCAAAAAACCCATTTGTTGGTTTTATAAGTTCTGTACATATCTGTGTTAAAGAGTGACTTTTAGGCTGTAAAAATTTGGAATTTTTGGAATTTCTTAATTTTCTAATTTTTGTCCTTTAAATGGGCGTTCTAGGATTTGTTGCATTTGGGTAGTATTGTTAAAGTTGAGGAGAAGTTTGATTTTACAGATTTCATTAGAGAAAATGGTTTTATTTTTTAGCAGGAGTTTGAGTTTACTGCCGTTTACTCGATTAATATTTCTACATGGACAAGAATGCCCTCGTTTCCGTAACTCATAACGGATGGAATTCACAGAAATTTACACTATTGATAGATCGGGGGCCAAAAGTTTCCTCATAATTGTTGAAGGGCTAAAACTTTATATAGTTAAAAGTTGGAGGGCCATTGGGACTTTTTTCCCTTTTTTTTTTTGCACCTGTTCAATGTAATCTTAGCACAAAAACATGCATTCCGTGAAAGTAAAAATAACAGGGCAAAAATTTTACAATTCAGTATACAAGAAAGCACTCAAAATAAATTATGTGTTTTTTCAACATACACTATTGAGGGGCTACAATGTAATACAAGTAAACTCCGAGACCCATTGGAATAATAAGTCATCTTGCTTTTCTTAACCCTGCAAAAGATTCAGACCATCTTGGTCAACGCGGCTAGTCAATGCAAGGTCCAAATCTTGCTCCCCAAGTTTAAATTAAATAAGTAAAAAGAAAAACAGTAAAAGCAGAACCCCACAGTCTCACCATTGGGTTGGCTTGACAGCGAGAATTGATCATTCCACTACAGCTACAGCATATAAACAAGGGATAATTTCACAAACCTCCCTTGAGGTTTCTCACAATTACAAAGAGCTCCTCTCAGATTTTAAAAATTACACATACCTCCCCTACTTTTACTGTTTAATAACAATACAGGTCCAAGAATTTAGATTTTCTTTCAAAAATCCCAAATTGTCCTTTTATACAAAACTAAGAAAGAAAAATATAGTATATTCAATCATTTTCTTCTACACTTTGCATAAATTAATAAGCTAAATCCCTATGAACCATCCAAATATAAGTTCTAAAATCAAATAAATATCCAAAAGATCCCAAATTACATACACAGTATCAATACTTGCCACGAAATACGCATACACACACACAAAATCCTATTGACAACTAATATTATACCCCCAAATTAAATATCAATACTCAAATATAAACTAATTTGATCTAGAATCACCATTATAAATCTCCTATAGCCTTAAAAATATTAATATCTAAAAAATAGAGCATAAATTCTACCTCCACAATAAAATCATAATAAAAAATTTCTAATCCAATGAAAAAAAGCATTATGTAATTCTTGACATTTTATAAAAGTTTTTCTTAACAACAAACAAAATATGATAAATTCTACCTCCACAATAAAATCATAATAAAAAATTTCTAATCCAATGGAAGAAAGCATTATGTAATTTTTGATATTTTATAAAAAATTTTCTTAACAACAAACAAATATGACAAATTCCACATCTTTAGTTATTTTTCCTATTTCAATCATCAATTTCATTATTTATTTCTCTATCATTGTGAGTCTCTTCATTTTCTTCTAATTTGACACATAATCTGCTCCCTTTGTAGATTTTGTAATTTCAATTTGCTAATATCCACAAAATTGAAAATAATAAAAAGATGTTATATTAACTAAAAAATAGACAAGAGACAGCAAAATAGATTTTTTTTAGATTTTTTAAATTTATTGTTTTAAATTTAAAATTGCCTACTAAGTGAAGGGCATTATAGGTATTTTACTATATCAAGAGAGGTAAGTGTGATTTCTTAAACCTAAGGGGAGCCGAGTGAAATTGTCAGAAACCTCAAGGGAGGTTTCTGAAATTATCCCTATAAACAAGTACAAATTAAAATTAAAATATTAATTATCTTTTTTGAGCAAATTAAGATATAATTTATAGCTATGTAATAGTTTCCACCCTTCCAACTTCCAAAACGAAAAAAGAAAATCAACTTGAGAACTGCATTTAATTGATTAGCTTGCAATTAATTACACAGTTTTAACCGTGTAATTAGAGCCTAAACAGAGCAAAGTACAATTGGGATTCTTTCCGGAATGACCATAGCTGCACTAATGTTTCCTTGTTTCAATCCATTCCTCTCCACAACATCATTCCAACCCACTAGTCAAAATATACATTCCAGAATCATGGATGTACCATTTCTTGAACCTGATTTTGGATTCAGAAGTGGATGGCTCAACCAGAATGGCATCAATTTTTTCTTGTTTGTTCCCATTGTTGAATCTTTCCTCTCTTCTTCTGTCAAGAACTCGTGATTGGCAACTTGCTTGACTGGTATGGACAATCTGTGAAGCTTGGCTGAAACATCTGATGGAAACAATCTCTTCTCAATCACCAAAACAGGGTCCCCTGTCGCCCCCAGTTTCCTGCTCATGTGATTCTTGAAGTCAATTGGAAAAACTTGAGCTTTGGCTTTCACTAATTTTTTCTTGAAAATGATCTCGATTTTTCGGCTTTCTTGGCTAGTTTTTAGCTTCAGCACGTAGCTTTCCACAAGATTTCTTGGAGGGCAGTTCTTGATCAAGATTAGGTAGTGCTAATCCGATCATTTTCTTGCCCTTATTTACACAAGATTTCTGGGTTGGTGCTTCGGTTTTTTTCAACCAAAAAAGGGCCAAAAACGAAACTGATCTGCAACTGAATTGGTACTAGCTCTACAGGGCTTGCTGCTCTTTCGAGGGCGACGGCGAAAACTTTCATTTCTTCTCATCTCTTCTCTCTTCTGAGAACTCAAAAATTGCCATTCTTGCAAAAATTGAAGAAAAATCCGTTGAGTTTTAATACTACCTGATGACTTGAGAACTAAAGAGCTTGGGACTAATTTAGACTGATGTCTGAGCCCTGAGAATATATATATATGCTACCGTTACGCTGATTAGTTAATACTAAGAAATTTGGAAAGTTTTCATTTTCATTTTTTTTAGGCGTTTTCTTGAAGACAAAGTTATGGAAAGTTGAGAGGTACAGTTGGACAGAAGCTGCGGTGTGAAGTCTACAGTCCTGCTTTCTATGTAGAAATGATTTTGGAAAGTAATAGCAGCTTTTTAGCATTATGCGTACTTTTTATGAAGCGAAAAAGTACCAGGCAATTAACCAACAACCCAAAACCACTACCCAAAGACTTTTAAATTTTGGTGCGAAAGGTCAACAATTCAAACTTTTCCTTCTCTCAACGTGTCATTGTACATGGTTTCTTCTAAATTCATAAGGGTGTGTAGTGCCTCTATTAGTTTCTCTAGACCCTGTTCGGCCTTGGCCATCTGATTAAAAAAAAAGAAGAAGAAAGGTACTAGGCAATTAATAGTTTTGGAATTTTTGTTTGGGCACCATTTGTATAATTTTGGATTTTTGGAATCAAAATTGTTTTGCAAAATACAAGTCTTTTCAATATTTATTTTTAAACAAAAAACTTGGAGAAATGTTATTCACACTTTAATTTTTGTTAATTACACTTCCACTATCATTTTAATCATATAATTTTCATTTATTAGATTTATGATAAAACAAATGGTGGGAATGCAAAAAAAAAAATATAGAATGCAAATAACATTTCATCGATGCAACAAATAAAAAATAAAAAAGTCCCCTGTGATAAATCTAATATACAGAAAAATTCCAGATAGTTTCAAAGCGTACAAAACGACACCTCATATTTTGAACTAAATTGTAAAGATGACGGAATCTGTTAAACTTAACGGGAACAGATGAAATGATAAAAATGCTCTGATATAACTAAGCAAAAGACAGCTCAACAAAATCATTTGTTTCATTCTTTGGAGAGAGATAATTGGGTGCGAAGGGTAGAGTATGTATATTTGTTAAAAATTAGGCATAAAATTTTTTTTTTTTAGGTTCCAATAAGTCATTTCCGTTAATTTTAACGGATTTTGTCACCTTTATAATTTAATTCAAAGTATAAGATGTCGTTTTGTACATTTTGAAAACTACAGGGGGTTTTCTGTATATTAGATTTACCACAAGGGACTTTTTGTTTTTTACCCAATACTTTAATTATTTGGGTATTTATTCCATTCCTAAGTTAAAAGAAACATAACTGGAAGAGTATGTAAGAAACTTGGTGCTTGAATCTTAGTCTAAATATCTTACCTTTTTTTTTAAAATACTCTCTGGACACATTTTTCAACTATTTTTTAACTGATATACCATATTTCAAAAAATTATTATAGTATAATCATTTTTATAAAAAAAATTTCCAAAAACTCCTAAAAAATTCAATCAAAACGAGTTCTTGGCTACGCTGCATGACCAAAGTTATTGCCATTCGTCGAAAATCAAGTTCTTCACATATGTTGCAAATACACCACATTATTAAATACTACTTTTTTAAGAAAAAATAAATGCAAGTATATGTCTATAAAATAATCACTAAGATCTTCTAAGCAGTTGACTTGATATATATATATATATATATATATATATATATATATATATATATATATATATATATATATCAAGGGGATTAAATTTTCTTCTTATTTGTTAGTGAAATGGTGTATCTTAACTTGTCAGATTGATAAAGCGTGTATATATGATAAACAAATCATATCAAGATGACACTAGCCATTTCATCGACCAATTCCATATCTTGACTATACTTGCTTTTTATGTTATTTTAATTTGACTCTTCCTATTTTTTGCCCCAAAGGGTACAGGATAATCAACCAAAAAGAAAGAATGAGCCTATTACAAAATTCTAGCATTATCAATATCCGTTAATTGCATATTTTTAGCGTTACAGATACATATTTAGCATCATAAATTTAAAATCTTTTTTTTATACAAAATAGTACCAGATACACCTCTTATTTTGTGCTATCATGCCATCCAACCCAATTCATTGCCCAGTTACATATATTTTAGGGTTAATAGCAAAATGCACCCTCAAACTATCTTTGGATTGTAGGTTGCATCTTAAACTATGAATTGTAGCACTATAATACCTTCATCTATTTATTTTTAGCACCTTACCTCAATCGATTATAAATCAGTCAAGAAAAAACTTTGATGACTATTTTGCCCCATTCTGAGTAACCAAAATCCCTATGATGACCATTTCCTATGCTCACATTCTTTTGCCTCTCCCTATGAGATACACTCCACTCTCCAATCTCTGGAACAACCCCAATCCATTTCCATTTCCTTTTCTTCACTGATTATTTGTCCTCAAACAAATCCCTTATCCATTTTTTAAACTCCCTCACCCCCTCTGATTCTTTGTTCTCAAGCAAGTCTCGAATTCTCCTTTCCACTCTTGCAAAACATATGAATCAATTGCAGTTCCTCTAAAACCCCAATAACCTTCGTCTTTCTATCCTAATCTCAAAGATGACGCCTATCTATTATCTCAATTCCTCCATCCCAAATGAATTAGGGTACGAGTTGTTTTTAGGTCTATGGTTTTGGTTTCATTAATGATGGGTTTATCTTGGTGGCTTGTTTTGGTTTTTCTAATTTGGTTAGTTTGCCATGTGTTTGCTGTGTGTGGTTATGAGTTTGGTGATGGTTAGTTTTGATCTATGGTGCTGATAGGGAATCAGAAGTGGAATTTGATGGAAACTAATTTTGGATTAGTAAATAAGAGATTAAACATTTTAATTACCAAGACAAAAGCATAGGTGAAGAGATTTTTCCTTGCTTTTGCTGTGAAAAAATGGAAAAATAATAGATAAGAAGAGAAAATAAAATCCTTGCATTTGAACTTCCAAAATTGCTTGTGATGCCATTAATTATTTGTAAATATGATTGTGACCGCAATTGTAGGAGTAGTAAAAGATCAAATTAGGCCACAATATATTTTGCAAGGTTGTTGAAGTCTTTTCACTAACCTGTATCCCACCAAATTAATGATAATTGAGTAATGTGCTAAAAATTCAAAGATAAAGGTAGTATATTGCTACAATTCATAGTTAGGGGTGCAATGTACAAACAGGTAATAGTTTAAGGGTGCACTTTGTGAGGACCCCAAAAATTCCTTTAGAATTTCCTCCCATTTTTGAACAACTTAATTTATATTTCCTTCTATGTTTCTTTACTTGATTATTTCCCTATTTACTAACCCTAAATTTCATGGTGATTTCATTAGTTGAGCCAAGAGTTTTACTTTAACTTTTTAAGTTAGAGTAAGTTAGGGTTTTGGTGTATTTTGGATAGTGTGATTAATTGGTAAGGTATGGGTACTAAATTTGGTGGATAAGAGTGAGTATTAGATAAGAGGAAGTGTGTGATTAGAAGTGATAATAATAAGTAGTGAATCATAAGTTAAAATACAAGTACAAGAGAGTTAAGAAAAATAGACTTAAACCGACGTCTGCCGTTTGTTACCGGTTGAGTACCCCACTTGACCAATACTTTCTTACCCTAATCTCCTTATTTTTATTTCACCTAATCCTCCCTAAATTAACCCTTAAGTCAGCCACCATTATTGACTAAGGAAAAGGAAAAGAAAGACAAATTGGTAGGGTGACAAGTGTTGATGATCTAGCTACCTTTGACCAAGGACTAATCTTAGTCTTTATCTTGCAAAATTGAACCAAAAAATCTATCATCTTTCTTTCTTCTTCTTGGTGGCCGACTTCAAGAGAGGGAAAGGAGATAAAAAGCCATCAATTTATCATCTTGATTCATACTTGATTTGGAGGGAAATCAACCTAAAACCCTAAATCAATCCGTAGAAAGTTGCATCAAGGGAGCAAGAAGGCTTGTAGTGGATTGAGTTGGGAAGGACAGCTCTTGTTTTTGTATTTTCCTTGGAGGTTTGAAGGTATGAAGTTGAGGAACTTCCTTCTCTTTCTATTCTTGCAATTTATTAGGAAGATGACTTGAAATTGGAAGGTTTATAGAAGATAACCTAGATTTGTGAAGATTGGTGAAATTTCCAACTTAGGGTTGGGGATGATAAATTTCAGTTGTATTGATATTTTCCAGATTTTATATAAGTTTATTTCATCTTTGATTTGGCATTTATATGATTAGTAGAAACTATTTTAGTGTTAAGGTGGAATTTCTAGCTTTTAATCGCAATTAGTGATGGTTATATGCAAATTCTAGCTTAAGAAGTGTAATTTCAGTTCTGCCCTGTTTTTGGAATCAACTTGAACTGCATATTCGTCAATGATAAAGGCCAAATTAGTTCTTGCTCAAAACATGAAAGTTGTAGGGAGTTGAGTTAAATTTCTATCCAGAAAAGATCAGCTCAATCGGAGCACTGTAACTTGTGTAATGACTAAAATACCCCTGACTGCCCAAATGCCCTGTTTAACCGACAGCTTTCTGTTTTCTCTGAGATTTCAATTTTTGACCATTAAAATGCATGATTTGTCTTTGAAGGTCTTCATAAGAAATATAGGTCTATGTCTTAGCTTCGAAACACCATACAATTTACCTCAATCCGATAAGTGTAACTTTAGTTGTGATCAAAACGCCAAAGAATGGCAAAGCTGCCATCTTCATTGTTTCTCGTTGCCTTTCTTTTGTTTTCCGTTTCCTTGGTCCGACTTAACATGTACTTCTCAAGTGTTCTAACCCTGATTTTTAACATTCTAAACAAGTCTTCAAAACATGGTTTTTAGTTGCACATATTGGCTTTGAACTTAACCGTTTTTTATCATTTTCTTTTACAAATTATGCGTGCACCTTGCCTATATGACTTACTATACTTTTCATGTCTTTTTCCTTTGATATAGAAATATAAGTTATGCAGCTTGCACTCGTGTATGATTGGCTCTTTGTGGACAATATTTAACTGCAGATTTCGAGAGTGGCCAAGGTGCCGGCCCTGAACTAAATTTTGATAAAACATGACTTGTTTAGGGTGAGTGTTCCAACTGCGTGTTACCTGCTCATTGTTGTTAGAAATTAACTAAACACCCAATTTGATATTTCATAGGCGAGCGTGTACTTTATCGCACTCGACCCAAGCAAAAGTGAATTTTCAATGATTGAATGCTACTTGTGCATGGATATAAGCCTTTTGGCTAAACTGGACCCTTGCCCTTCGTTGCCAGTCGACTCGAGATAGAAATGGACTCGGTCGGGCAACTGGTGACCCTGAGACAATGTTTGGTATGCTCGAGTATGACCACGAAGGTTGGTGGAGAACTGGCCAGTGAATTGGCTAGTGGCAGGAAATAAAATCAATGAATGAATGTCAAGAACACTGAAAGAGTTTTCACTTGCAAAAAAAAAAAGAGAAAAATGTTTTCTAATATTAGAGGGATAAGGAAAATGGTTGGCGAATGAATGAACGAATGGCTCCACGTGAGCGTGTATCCTTTTAATGAGTGTGTTTTCATTGCTTTTATATTGTGAATGTTTTCTCGAGTGATTGTTAGTAAATGACTAATGTCCTTGTTTCAATTGCTTGATTATGTGTATGGGAACCTCACTGAACTTTAGCTCATCCCTCTATTTCGTTACATTTGTTTTCCTTACAGGGTTCTTGAGCAAGGACGGGTGATTAGAGAAAGACTAAACTTTGGACTAGAACTTTCGTTGTGTAATAGTGATAGTATTAGTAGTTGGTTGGATTCTGAACTTTTGTACTTAACCTTGAGGATTGTATATCCGTGTTAATGTGTGAGGATCGTATATCCGTGTTAATGTTTGTATATATGTTAAGTTTGATTGGCACATCTTTACTTGCTCTTGAGAGTTGGTTGAGTGAGTGAATAAGTTCTAACGCGAGCTGGGCAGGCGGTCCACCAAACCCTTGGGTACACCCTAGGGGGAGGTGGGGTCGTCACATACTTTGCAATTAAGCCTATATTTTAAGTACAAAGAAGCCCATTTTAAATCCCACCTTAATTGTTTAACCATCTTGTATACTCAAGTTTTATTACTTATAGCAAATCATATAAAGGCGACTTTTAAATATTAAACGAAAACCAAAATTTATCCGTGGAGACAAATTATTGGAGCAATGAATTAGAAGCCACCACCTTACATGGGAAATTGTTGTCTACTTCCGGTCCACTTCTACCAAAAACTTTAATCATTTATCTGAATTATTATTACTTTATCCCCTTAACTATAGTACTATTTTCACTTTACCCCCAATGTTATTTTTTCATTACTTTATCTACACCCCTAAGCCAATTTATTCCCAAGCATTATGCATTTTATTACACAGTTAAACTTAGCGCGTTGAAATTTTTGTGAAGGAAATACCCTTCTCTCATATATAATTAAAAATAATAAAAGATTGAAACGGCTATTCTCCTCTTTTTTTCCACTCTAAAAGTACAAAGAAAATAAAAGCAAAACAGTTTTTCCGTTCTTTTTTTTTTCACTCTTATTAACATCAAGAAAATAAAAGTAGAAGGAGAGGGAGATAGAAAACTCAATTTTAAAAAGTAAAAAAATAAGAAAGAATCCAATATTATGATTACTTTAAGTTTGTCACTGGAGGAGTAAGGAATGATTTTAAAACAATGAGGACATTAGATACTTTCTTATGTTTCAAATTTTTTTTTAGGAATTTAGTTCTCTCTCCCTTACCCCTCTCTCTCTCTCTCTAAATATTAAAAAGATTCAAAAAATAAAAGGGAGAAGAACAGTTTTGACTTTTCTCTTGATATTAAAAAGGATGAAAAAGAGGAGAAAAACCATTCCAAAATTTTATTTGTGGATTAAATACAAGAAAGTCCCCGGTGGTTGAGCTAACTTACGATAAAGCCCTTTTTGGTTTCAAATCGTACATTTCGGCTCATCATGTTTGAACTAATTTGAAATAGCAACGGGAATTCTCAAAACTAACAAAGCCAAGTGAAATGACATAATTATCCTAATATATATAAGCAATAAAATACTTTCTAGCAATCATCCTATTAAGCAAACTAATGGAAAAACCCCCTATGATTAAGCCAACCTATGAAAAAGCCCATATGGTTACATGTTGTTTTTATTTATTTATTTATTTTGTGCATAGGAATAAGGTAAGTTGTATTTGAAAGTTTTTATTTATTTAATTTGTGTATAGAAATAAGGTGAGTTTTATTTAGGAATTTTTATTTATTTATTTTATGTATAGAAATAAGGTGAGTTGTATTTGGGAGTTTTGGATTGTTTTTGAAAGTTCTAAGGGGTTTAATAAGTATATTAGCTAAAAATTTGATTTAAAAAATTATTTTTTATGTCAAGCAACCTCAAACCCGTTAATTTAAATTATTTTTGTTGATTTTTTATATTAGTTCAAACCACGATGTACTAGATTACATGATTTGAAACCACAAGGGACTTTTTGTGTAGGTTTGCTTAACCACATGAAACTTTTCTGTATTATAACTCTAACGGTATAATAGATATATCAGCTGAAATTTTGTTTGTTTCCAATACAAATACTTGCAAAAAAATGCATGTATTTCAAACCCATTAATTCAAACAATTTTTGTAGCTATTTTAAATTAGTTTAAACCACAAGGTACTAAAGTATATGTTCACTTAATCTCAAGGGGCTTTTCTATATTTTTCCCTTTATTTTTTAACTATGCAAGTAACGAATGAACTTTCATCTAAATTTGTTTAACTTGCTGAGTTACTTAATGATAGGGTAAAGTGTCTAAAAATAATGTTATGGGGTAAATTGATAATAATGTTATAGTTTAACAGAGTAAATTGATAATCATAAAGCTAAACATATCTTTCACTTGAGTCAATAAACTTTATTACATTTGACATTAATCTTGAGAGTAAAATAACTAAAAAATAATAGTAAAGGGAATAATGATAGTAAAACGAGACGTTATTATGGGAGTAAAGTGACAATAACGAATTAATAGATTCCTTTTCGGGAGCAATTCATCCTTCCCGAACGTAGCATACAACTCTCCGTTGTATTGCGCTCTCCAAGTGTGCTTGTTCCCCACTTCTTCCTTACTCTGGCAAGTCTTTGTAAAATAAATCTTTTGTATCCTTCTAAAATGTGAAAAGCTTGAAGCATATTAAACTGGTTTAGGACTCTAGTCCATCACGGACCAAGGTAAATTGTTTCATAACATATTGTTAGTCAATATTTTTTTGAGGACAGTGGGGAGGTTCACAATTCAAATAAATCGGAAAATGATTGTTATTAAATGAAATAAATCAAATAAGCGTTATTGAGTCACTGTTTCATATACTTATTACAAATTGCTTCAAATTTTTTATACCCGTTTCATAAATAGGATTTTTAGAACAAAAATAAGCCTATTTATTTTCTTTTTATCAAAAAATAGGCTTTTTAGAAGTTGGAGAACAGGACAAGGATAAGTTGAATTGATAATGTACGACATTTTGTAAAATAAAATTGTACTGTGTTTCTATCAAATTATTCAATTGGTTAATTTTTATCATTTAGTTTCAAAGTCAAAAGCAACAGATAATTATGTAAAATGACTCTTCATGTTAAACAAGGTTAGTTCAAATTTTAGAACTCATTGCTAAAACTCGAGGAATTATAAGAAAATTATGGTCCACTCAAAATATTGTGATGGGTCTTCAACTGACATGAATCGAGGATTAGCAGTAAGCGTGAATTAGAATTTAGAGTGGTTGAAAGCAAGAGAAAACACCTGGATTATTCACCTGAACTGACTGGCGGATTTTTTTTTCATTTTTCCTTTTTGGAGAAGGGAAAAATGCAATTGTAGTTTGCAACGTTTGCCTTCTAAGCAAAACTCGTTTATAATCTTTCGAGGGTAATAAATATGATTCTTAAAATCTTTAATTTTAGGTAAAATACGATAATCGACAGAAATCTAACAATGGCTTACAATAAAATTGAATTGATGTTAGTCAACGTTTTGACTTTACATCATAATCCCAAAGTTTGGAGTATGGTTTAGTTGACTCTAAATATTTCAAAGAGTCTGAGTTTAGCAAAATACTTTCCGTTTATGATTAAAATTAGATATGTGGTGTTCAATTATGTCCAAATATTCATTCTCTGGGTGAAGTTTAGAAGCTTTACAATTATTTTGGATTACAAAGAATTCTAGGTTTTTTCTCTTAAGACAGAAATTGAGGCTACTTTTTGCTGCAAGTTAATGTCCAAATCTTAAAAATAGAACTTGTTTCAGCATATGATTATTTTAGGCATATAATTGCGTGAAACCCTAGGAAGCATCTGTGCATTTCTTTTTTAATTTTTATTGAGTTGCAACCCTAATGAAATGTTTTTTTGGCCCCACAATGAAAAGGTATTAATACTCCTAATGTGCATTTGTGCACCGAACCCAATGTCGTTCACCAGCTGGCCAAATATAACGCCTCAGAGTTAATCTCTATCAGCACAAGCAAATTAAAATCACGTCATAGACTGAAAAAACTACTGTGACACAATAATGTGAAAAACAAGGTCCCGATTAATCTCCTTTTTCTTCTGAAATGATTCTCATTCTTGTGATATTCTTCTTTGACAATCAATACTAAGATTGGTACTAACAATTGTCAAATAATTGATAAAATTGATAAAAAAAGCCCTTTTTCTCTTTTGCTTCTGCAAAATTCCAAAATAAATTCGCCAAGTCCAAAAAAACTTTATTTTTATCTTACGTATCAAATAAAATATAAAAAATAAACAGTTTTTTTTATTTTTCTCTATTTCCATTTCCCCAAAATCCCTTATTTAGCTAAAAATCTCTGTTGGGGCTTCTTTTCTGTTATTCTTTTCCCTTCCCTGAGTAGGCTATCTATAGGTCATGTCTTCTCTTCATATTTCTTTAGAGTCTATCTCGTGTCTGGGGTTAAATTGGAAAGCCAATGTCTACTCTAAAACTGCAAGTGATTTCTGATGCTTCCTATCATCTTCAATGCTACACAGGGCTGGTTAATAGGAACCTACAAAGAAAACAAGAAGGGAAAATAAAATAGTGGGACAAATAGAAGAAATTTTAATATAGATTCAACAAATATATATTGTTGAATTTGTCTCTGTATTCCATATTAAAAATTTTATAAAGAGATCTCTTCTCTTAGTGGTTATAATTATAATGGATTTAAATGAGTTTAAATGTGCTACGTTAAGAGAAATTTTGGTTAAGTATCAAATCAAAAAGGCAAGTTAGTGGGCCTTTGAACCATTAAGTCTATTATGCTATTTAGACTCTTTTATACTTTCAGTTTTAGCATTTTTTGTATTTTCAATTTTAGGTACTTTTGGACATTAGAATTATTTTTAAGGGTTTTGTAGTTTTTCTTTTGTACTCTCTTAGTCATAGTAATATTATATTATCCATTCGCCCATGGATGTAAGTCAATTTAACTGAACCGCATAAATTTTGATATCTCTCTATTTGATTTATTTGCTATGTTATTGTCTTTGTTGGATTGCCAAGAGTCCTATTATTTTTGTTAGTTAATTTCATGGGATTAGACCTAACAAACTAGTATCAAAATTTCTTCGAAGCTCTAGATTCTATGGCAACAATGACAATAATAAAGACGGTAGTCGAAAAATTATATAGGAATGTCAACTTCAGATTGTGGCAGCTTAAGATGGAGGCGACCTTAGTTCAACACAGAGTTGATTTAGTGATACAGGGAGTTGAAAAAAATTAAAGAATATGACATATGCGAATTTTGCTGAAATGGATAAGAAGACTAGATCAAGTATTATTTTAAATCTCTATGATGAGATTTTATGGAAGATAGCCATTAAGACTTCAACTAAGGCCATTCGGGACAAGATTAAAGCTTTGTATATGAAGAAGATAGTTGAGAATCAGGTTTATTTAAGGCAAAGCCTATATATGTTTCAGATGACTAAAGGTACATCATTATTATGGATTTGGAGAATATATATTCGAAAATTGATAATGAAGATTAGATCCTGTTATTGTTGTGTTCCCTTCCCCAATCCTTTAACTATTTTCACAATAATATGATTTATGGAAAAGAAACAGTTTCATATTGAAAAATTAAATCTGCATTAAAAACTGAGTAGATAGATAGGGATGTCATTAGAAAAATTAATGGGGGATAGGCAAAAGGCTTGGTTGTTAGTGGCAAAATTGATAAAAGAGAATCTGATAGTAGTGGGTCTAAATCTAGATCTAAATCTAGACAAAGAAATTTGGAGTGCAATTATTGTGACAAAATGTGACATATTAAGGCTAATTGCGTTATATTTAAAAATAAAATAAAGAAAAAGGGAAAACATAGTAAGGAAAATATTGAAATCGCTGAAACTTGTGTTGCAACTGATGAGAGTGACAGAAATATTTTCTTTGTGACTAATGACAAAACAAAGTCTAAAAATGAACGAATTTTAGATTTAAGGTGTTCTTATCACATGTGTCTTAATAAGGATTTGTTTTCTACTTATGAGCCCGGTAATGGTGGATTTGTTTGAATGGGCAATAATGTCATTTATGATATTGTTTATAAGAGTATAGTCTGAATTAAAATGCATGATGTATTGTGAGACCGCTTACTAATGTTAGACATATTCTTGATTTAGAAAAGAATTTCATCTCTTGAGGCATCTAGGAGGCCCTTGAGTTCAAATACACAGCTGAAAATGGCATTTTGAAGGTTTCTAGAGATGTTTTTGTTGTTATAAAAGCTTGCAGGTCTAGTCATTTGTATATTTTGCAAGGATCTACTATCATCTTTATTTGATTTTTACATCATCAAATTGTGGCATATGCATTTCTCGCAATATATTGCCTACTATCATTCTGTCTAGATCTGCCTAGTGATATATTGCGAGAATAACAACGTCTGACTTTTCTATTTCAGACACTAAAGAGGTATACATTGCATGTATGCTATGTGGCCACCAAAACTATCCCATCATGGTATAAACCGAGTTGGTTTGAACTCAAACCTTGGGGGTAGGATAAGTTTTTGACTTCCTAAAAATAAGGGTGATCTGAGTTGGTTAGTGATAATAACTATCCTAATCTTAAGAAAATCTAATGCCTATTCAACTAATCAAAAAGAGGTAATCTTTGTCTCTTTATCTGGTTAGTCTTAATCTCTTATCACTCTCTCGTACGAAAACCTATATATAGGGATACCTAACACCTAATTAGGAGGATATTCTTCTCCTCAAGTCAAAAAATGACTTGAGAATCAAAGTGACCTTAGAGACTTGATCCAGAGGATCATCATGAATTGGTACTTTCCTTGTATGTTTCTTAGAGAGTTCTATCTTTATATGATTGAGCTCCCTTCTTACCTATCTAGTTCAACTCAGTGGAAGGAAATACTTCTTCAACAATTTCCGCTCTCTATGGGAAGTGGAGTAAAATAACTTTCTTATGGCAAAGACAGCCTCTAAGTAATCTATAGGCAATACTAATTAAAGTGACCCCGAAGAACCTCACGACATCCCTGGGCAAATTTAGGGTAACAATGGCTATTAGATTCTAGAGGAGAAGAAAGAGGAAATTATGAGTTTTGTACCAAATAATTTCCCTCTATTTGATGACATTGTCCGCCTGATGAAAGGAAAAATAAGGCAGAAGAGGTGTAAAATTCAAAAGCTATGATAAAGATGATAGAAAGGCAAGCTTTGTTATTCGAAAATAGCTCCGATGATGATCATCTCCCTAAGAGGAAACAGGTTTATTCTCCCTTTAGGAAGCATATTTTTGTCTCAAAAACTAGTTAGCATCACTCTCATTGCTCTCATGCTCGGTTAATCAAAAGTTATTTGAAATATCATATGCCTAAGGATCCAATTCAAGATGAACTCGATCTAATCCTGCAGCTAAATCAATATGAAGATCTTTACATAGTTTCTTCCTTTGTTAAGGAAATTGAAGAATATCCTTCATAAAAAGATTCAAAATTCCTACTACAAATATGTATGATGTGTCCACAAATCTAGAGGATCATGTGTTTGTATTTTTTACTCATATATGACTGCAAAGCACTACAGACGAGATTCGTTGCAAGAACTTTCCTATGTTCTTGAAGGAAAGGGCTCATCTTTGGTTCCAGGTATTACCACTAAGATTAGTCAAGTCTTTCCTTGAACTGGCTAGGCAGTTTGTAGCACAATTCGTCTCTTCCAAAGTTTACTCCAAGAATACAGCACATCTAATGGTGATAAAACAAAGGCATGATAAGTCTTATAGGAATTATATGACTAATTTTAATAATGAGTCTCCAAACCTGAGATAAAGATGATACGGTGATAATGGTAGCATTTATAAATGGCTTGAGAAGTAATGAGTTATGTTATAAGTTTGCCAAGAAACCACCCATGACATTGGAAGAACTATTGAATAGAGCTCCTGTACTTGCAACTACCGGGAAGGCTACTTGTCTTAAACAAGAATTTGAGGAAGACTTTAAAGATAGATGAAGAAAGAATGGAACCGTTGACCCTAAAGTTAGGCAGACCAAGAGGAACATTTTCGACCAACTTTCTAAAGGGAAGAGTCCGTCTCAGGAAAAGAATTTCACGCCCTTGGCAGTACCAAGATCTCAAATCTTGGCAGTAATGGAAGCAGAAAGTATTCAAAGGAGGTCTCTTAGAATGTCTAGTTGTAAAAATAAAAGGATAAAATCCTCTATCATAATTTTCATAGGGATATCGATCACGACACTAAGAAATGCAAGGATTTTAAAAAAAAAAGAAAGAGGAGTTGATCAAACGAGAAACTTGAAACAGTACATTCAAAATAACCAAGCTTCCTAGGGAGAAATAAAAGATTATAGTCCGAACAATCAAAATGACAAAGGAGAAAATAACAAAAGAGATCATCTCGAGATCGTTCACTTTATCTTGATTCACAAAATCTAGTTCGAGTCATCAATGCAATAGCTAGAGGACCCACTAGTGAGAATAGTCATTCAGCCCAGAAAAATAACTGAACTCTACCAGAAGAGGATAATTCTATCAAATGAATTGAATATATATGAGAAATCATATATGGACCTGAGGATTTTGTCCCATTGGCATCAAACAATCAACAACCAATTATCTAGATATGATCATTGATAATTTCAGATAAGTGTTTATAGATCCAGGAAGCACAGTGGATGTATCAAATTACAAAACTTTCAAGAACCTTAAGTTGAAAAATAGGCAACTTACTCCAGTAAAGACGCCATTGGTATGATTTGTTAGCCCTCTCAAAACCTGAAGGATTTGGTCGTCACACAATATGTTCCTTAGCTAATCTACTCTTAACTCTTTAAAAGCCATTACCTCAATTTTAAATTTGAGCACGAAGTTTCTGACCTCTGGTGGGATAGCAAAGGTTCATGGAGATCTTGAGGTTGTTAGGACATGTTATATAGCCATCCTCAAAGGGAAAGAAAAATTGATGGCTCAGACAACCAGTTTGGATCCCTTTATACCCAAGGAAAAAGGAAATCAACTCAGAACTGAGGACATTGTAAAAGAATTTTCATTAAAAGAGAAAAGACAAGATTAGATGACTAAAATTGGATTTTCTCTACTCTAGCATGAGAAAGAGTAGTTGAAGGAGCTGTCGAGGGAATACCAGTAGAGCTGGTTGTCAATAAACCAAATATCGACCCAAGTGCTAAACTAGTAAAGTTGAAGAAGCGAAATTTTACCTTGGAAAAAAATGAGATCATTAATTAGGAGGTAGAAAAACTTTTAGAATCTCAGATCATAATTGAGGTATGCTATCCGAACTGGCTAGCTAATCCAGTATTGGTGAAGAAAGAAGACAAACTCTAGAGGATATGTGTAGACTTCATCGATCTGGATAAGACATTTTTAAAGGATTGTTACCTACTTTCTCAGGTGGACAAGTTTGCAGATTATATTATTGGATATGATATTATTTTTCTGAATACTTTTAAGAGATGTCACCAGATAAAAATGAAGGAAAGCGATAAGGAAAAGACCTCTTTTATTAAAGAAAGAGATACATGTTGTTATAGCCGTTTAGATTAAAAAATACTGGATCTACCTACAAAGGTTGGTAAACAAGTTGTTTCAGAAGCAGATCATCAAGAACATGGAGGTGTATGTATGCGACATATTGGTAAAGAGTTGAACTACTTAACAGCTCATTCCTGACTTAAGGGAGGTTTTTGAGATCTTGCATGATAGCAAGATGCATTTAAATCCCAAAAACTATATATTTGGGATGAGTCTAGAAAATTCCTAGGATACATAGTATCCAAAGATGGAATATGAGTTAATCAAATAAGTTCAATGCTATCATCAAAATGACTCTTTCAAAAAATGTCAAAGAAGTGCAAAAACTCATAGGAAGGATGATAGTATTGAATAGTGTCTATCTAGGTATTAATTTGAATACCAAAGGCTTCCCTTCTTCAAAATACTCAAAATAGGTATCAATTTTGAGTGGATTGAGAACAGCCAAAAGGCCTTTGAAGTACTGAAAAGGTATTTGGTTGAGTTGCCCACTTTTATCTCACTAGAACAGGAAGAAATCTTGCTCGTCTACTTATATTTGTGCAAAGAAGCTACCAATGCTGTCTTAGTTCAAGAAAGTCAAGGTATTCAAAAACCAGTATACTATGTTAATAGAGCATTTCATGGAGTCGAAATGTGGTATACACACCTATAGATAAGCTTGTCTTGGATCTTATTCATGCAACTATAAAACTCGGACCTTATTTTCAATCTCACAGTATGGTAGTCATGATAGATCAGCCACTTAAGCAAATACTCACAAAATCAAAGGTATTGGGAAGGATGACAAAATGGGTTGTTGAATTAGCTAAGCATGATATCTCTTATAAGTTAAGAAAGCGATAAAAACACAAGTTTTAGTCGATTTCATAACTGAAGTAGTCGGATCTCAAATTGAAGTAAATGGCTTGGACAAAACTAGATCAGCATGAATTTTATTCATGGATGAGTCCTCTAGTAAGAAAGGATGTGGAGCAAGGCTACTATTGATTAGCCCAATAGGAAAAGATCTGACATATGCTTTAAGGTTTGACTTTAAAGTATCCAATAATGAAGTAGAGTATAAGGCACTAATACCTGGAATGAAGTTAGATTGGCAAATAGGAGTGACTTCCTTAAAGATTCATGGTGCTTCTCAACTCATAGTCAATCAAGTAAAAAGGAATTATGAGGCTAAGGAAGATCTAATTAAGAAGTACCCAGCAAGAGTTTGAAAAATGGTGATGATGTTTGAGAAAGTAGAGATGGAACAGATTCTGCATTCCTAGAACAAGAGGGTAGATACTCTATCTAAATTAACTTTTTCATCCTCTATACATCTCAATAAGGAAATCTTAGTAAAAGTAGTCAAATAGCGTAGTTATGAATAGCAAGAAGTTCAAGCAATTTATAACTCAGATTCGTGGTTGTCACTCATAATTGAATATCTCAACTCGGGAGTGCTATCAAAAATAATTAGAAAGCATATAAAATAAAACTCCGAACAACTAGGTATGTCTACTTTCAAGAAACTCTTTATAGAAAGTTTTATTTATTTTCACAGTTAAGGTGCATCACCCCAAAAGAAGGAGATTATGTATTCTAGAAAAATTATGAAGGGATATGCGAAAAATCACATTGGATCAAGAATGTTAGCAAAGAAATGTATGCTAATGGGTTATTATAGGTCCACTATCTACAAAGATACTTCTGAACTGGTGTTGAAATTAAGAGTTTACCAAATACATACATTAATTCATGATTATCCTACTTAGGATATAATCCTCATCCAAAGCTCTTGGCCTTTTCCTCCATGGATAATAGATCTACTTAGATCCTTTCCTAGAGCTCCTGAGGGTTATGAATACTTGGTAGTAACCATAAACTATTTTACTAATTGGATAGAGGCCGAACCCTTGAATTCCATAATAGGGAGAACAATTCATATTTTTTTGAAAGAATATCATGTGCCGCTTTAGGATACCATATGTGCTGATATCAGATAATGGAAAGTAGTTTGTAAAATGTTCCTTTAAGATGTGGTATGAAGAGTTGAAAGTAAAATAGCATTTCACTTTAGTAGAACATCCGTAAGTTAATGAGCAGGTGAAAAATATGAATAAGATGGTTTTGCACAGGTTGAAGACCAGGATGAAGTAAGTACTATCGGCATGACTGCATGAACTGCCTAACATCCTATGGGCCTATCAAACAACTCCAAGGACAACAACTTAGGGAACTCCATTTACACTAACTTTCGGGGTAAAACCAGTTGTACCAACAAAAGTGGGTGTCCCCTTATCTAGGACTCAAAATTTCATTTCAGAAGTCAATAATGAAGAAATAAAATATAACTTAGACATGATAGAGCAAAAGAGGGAGGAAGCCACAATAAGAATGGCAAAATAAAAAGGACAAGTTACTTGGTACTATAGCATTAAAGTTCTGCAAAAGAGATTTAAGGTAAGAGATCTTGAAAAAATTTAATTAGCCGCACACATGCAACTAATAAATTAGATCCTAATTGGGAAGGTCCGCGTACACAGTTATAGAGGCTGGACAAGTTGGATATTATAAACTATCTCATCTCAGTAGAGAAGAAATCCCGCACCCCTGGCACGCAACTAATTTGAAACTCTTTATCCAATAATAAGGAATCAGAACTTTGATTTTGTACTTTCTATTTGTTTGAAATAAAAAAAAAATTTTTGGCCTAGATTTTTATTGTATTTGAACACTTGTCATTTTAATTGGATAACTTTTAATTATCCAATAAACAGGTGACGCTATGCTTTTAACTTAGTATACTTTAAAAAAATTTCTAGGTACATTAGGGGGCAAGATATATCAAGACATATTACAAAAATATGAGAAATTCATTGAAAAAAGGTAGCAATATGAGGAATTCATTGAAAGAAGATAGCAATGTGAGAAATTCATTGAAAGATTTCCATTAAAATGTGAAATATTTTATACAACAAACTATTAAGTACAAAGGAAGAAGACCCTAGACTATAGGTTGTTTGTTATTAGCATTGTTAGTAATCTCTTTCTTGCAGATAGTGCTGTCCTAGTCAGCTTATTTCTCTAAGTTTTGCTCGGGTTGCTCGATTAGCTCTAACTTAAGGTTGGCAAGAACCTCCTCTAACTTGTAGCCTTTGATGTAACCATCAACCAACTTGTTGATCTTTTCATTAGTCTTGATATTATAATCCAAAAATTTTGACACGTCGATTCCAAGGAGGTTTGTTGCCTCAACTTTTGGTAAAGTGCTAGAATAGCCATACTAGAAGGTTGGTCTACTAAGAGTGACTAGGTCTTCCTCAAATTTGGGGGAGCCAATGAACTCTCTGACGGCTTTTCTTTCCCCCTTTTGGAAAGACTTAACCAACTTGACATTGTATTTCCCTTCTAGTTTGGCATGACTCTTTTGAATCTCTTGCAAGCCGATTTGAAGTGAGGCAAATTAAGTAGCTAATCTTGTGCTTTCTAGAGCTGAGCCTGAAGAGAATCGAGGTCTTTTTGTGCAGTGTTGAGCTATTTTTCTTGGTTGCCTTTTCTAGATCAAGCATTGGCTCTTCAAAGTGGCAGGCCACCTCTATACCTGATTCATTTTCCTTAGAAGAGAAACACGGTAATTAAATTAGTAAAAAAAAGAAAAACCTCTTCTTAAAGGGAAACTTGCTTTGAAAAAAAGATGAGGTTCAAAGGCTTTGGCTTCCTACCAGAGCTTAGAAAGAATAAAAGATGTCTAACAACTTGAAGTTAGATGCCAACTCCATGAATCTCTTATCCCTCGGCAACATTGAACTACCGGTCAACTCGTGGGCAACATGTGGATAGTGAGCTCAATCATTGATGAAAAGACCCTATTATGGATAAAAGTAATAGGGGTCGTGGTTAGTGTGATATTGGCTAGGTTTCAGTGGTGTTGCATACCTGAAGTTCCATGTTAATAGTGGTGATACATGGTCTGTCTGTTGCTCAACTGAATTAAGCCTACAATGGACTGTCCCCCTTGCATCAGAACTTTTCATGATGACCCCTCTTAGGAGCGGCCTTTTGCCCTTAATTTGCCCCTTTACTTTGCTTGGTGTCCGTAGGGGTTTGGGTAGGAGGAGAGCTAACCTTTTGAGCAAGAGAACTACCCTACTACTAGCCTGTGAAGAGCTGCACAGAAGTCTCAAAGGATAGGAGTTAAGAGAATCATCTCACTATAAAGAAGAAAAATAAGGGTTAGAGCTCTAAGTAGAGAGAGAGAGAGAGAGAGAGAAGAAGGAAAAGAAAGGAAAAATTACAATTCTTGTATTCCTCTTATTGTAAATCCCAATCCTAGTCACTAGACAGAGGATTGACCAGTCCGACTGCTATAATTTGACTAGAGGAGAACTTCTTGGTATGTAATTTGGCTTTAGAACTCAAGAATAAGTCAAAAGGCATCCATGTCCAAATCGACATGATAGGGATCAGTTTCAACTTCCCCTACCTTCCAAAAATTAGGAGGAAAGAATTCAATTTTTACGAAAAAGAATTCATTCTTTCACCTTTTAATGAAAGAAGGAACTCATTAGAAATATCATGGGTGCCTTTACTATCTTTACTGGAGGAATGCCTAGCAAAGTAGAACCACCCAAGCTGAGAAGTCTTAAGCGTATAGTACGCTCAGAACAAGGAAAGAAAATAAGAAATTACACAAAGACGATAGTAGATTAGGATGCCTATAGTGATTTTAATGGAGTTAACGTGAAATAGTCCTAATAGTCATGTAGGCCAAGATGTCAAAAAGGACCATAGGAGTAGGAAGTCTTAGACTCGAGAGAAGCTATTCCCCATAAATGGCGACATAGTTAGGAGAAAGTCAGTTGACCCTTTCGTCAAGACTAGCTGCTTGGGCTCCAAAGGACTCTGAGATGGAATAAGTGGTAGCTAACTTGTCCATGTCCCCTTGAGAAAGAGTAAAGGAGAAATTAGGAATGTCGCTAAAGTCAGTAAAGTCAGGGTCAGGTAGGTAAACCTGAGCATATGGGTGGTGACATTGGTCACTAACACTGACCTAACCTTCTCCTTACTTGGTACCAAACTCTTCTAAAGAAGCATGTTATACAATCGGGAGCTACTCGGAAGGGTTAGCTTGCTCTACAGGATCTACTCTAAGGACAATAGAGGGGTTCTGGAAGAAGTGTGAGAACTCATGACTTCTATGGGTTCCAATAGTTTGGGAGATACTTAGAACCAAAATTTTGACCAAAAGAAGGAAAGGGCGACGATGAAGAAGAGGAAGAAGAAGAAACGATTTTTACTCTAATAATCGTAGGAATCTACCTATGCTTCGGTAAAAATATAGAGATATTGGAGTAATCAGAGATAAAGAAATCGGAAGAGAGACTTACTGATTAAGATGTAGAGATAAGATTGCCCAAGAAATTAAAGAAGCGAGTATTCACTGGAGAAGAAAAGACAAAATTTTCTAGATGGATAGTTTTTCGAAATTGAAAACCTAGAACTAGGAGAAAAATACTGGAAGCCAAAAAGAGTAAAATAGACATGAGAAGTCTTCTATTTATAGAACGAAGATGGGGGAAGAATGTAAAATTTTCTAGACTTTTGAAAATTCAATAAAGATAATTGAATCTAAAATTTGAAAAGGCGCATGAATTTCTAGGGATGACATGATTGGTGGACATAATTTCTTAGCGAAATGGTGCTTGGAATGCCAATTGAGGCATCGAGGAGTAATGGTGATCTAACTTGGCTAATGGCAGATTGCTATGTATTTAGTTCATTAAAGGTCAGATTTATTCAAATAAGAATAAAATTTGACCTGAGAGCTATGCATTGCATGTATGCCATGTGGCCACCCAAACTATCCCAACTCAGTATAAATCAAACTGATCTTGAACTTGAACCTTGGGGATAGGATAAGATTCTGATTACTTGAAGATAAGGTTGATCTTAGTTGGTTAATGATAGTGACTATCTTTATCTTAAAAATGATGAAAAAATCATCATTTGAACTAATTTCTATCGTACCAAACAAAAAGAGGAAATCTTTATCTCGTTATCTCTTCATCTCTTTATCACTCTCTTGTACGAAAACCTATATATATAGATACCTAACATCCACTTAGGAGGATATTCTTCTCCTCAAGTCAAAAACTAACTTGAGTGTTGGAATGACCTTGGGGGTTAACCTCGAGCCTCCTTACAAATTGGTCCTTTTCTTATAGGTTTTTTAGAGAGTTCTGCCTTCATGTGATCGAGCTCTCACTTTACCTATCTAGTTTAGCTCGTTGGAAGGAAATACCACTTCAACAAAAGCAAAAGATAGATAAACATGTTCCTAACAAATAGACTTGAAAATTTGTGAGTAAGGATTTATTAAAGTCAAAGGCTAGGAAAGTTGATTATACATATTACATGGGCAATTTGTGCTTAACTCCTAGTTAGCTAGCTACTTCAAGAATGGAAGAAGAAAATGTGACAAAATATCTAAATAATTGTAAGGGTCTTTTTTTGGTTAAGTTGTCACCTATTAAATATAGGGTAGGGCAAATCGCCAATTTAATCCCTAAACATTTTCACTTAAACTAATTTCGTCCTTTATGATTTTTTTTCACCAATTTGATCCTCAAACAATTTTATCAGATTCAATGTAGGACTTATTGGGCGGCGCCACCACATTTTATGTATTTCATATGGCGGGCCAAGAGTATAATTGGAATGACAAGTTTGACTGTCTAATTATAGGGATTATAACCGAGACTTTTAGATGATTAAAGACAAAAACCTCTGAAAATTGAGAGAGAAGAGCACTAAAGAGAAACCCGACCAATGTAATATTTTGGATCCTTATGGGGCAGAAGAGTGTGACAGCCCCACCTAATCCTAGGGCTTACCCAAGGATTTGGCGGACCGTCTGTCCAACTTTCGCCAGGACTCAGTCACATAATATGAAAATTTACAAATAGACCCTCCAAAGAAAACGATATTAATTACAACCAAAGAGTCGAACTTGCCAAAAACAAACCAAACAAGTCGGCTAGACACCTATACAGTGCTCACACGAGCAACTAACAAATTTAGAAGAAAACGAGGCTTTTTTTAATTCAATCTCTCAAGTTCTCATCCCTGTAAGGAAAACAAATAGCATGGAATGAGCTAAAAGCCCAGTGAGGTTCCAAGTAATTAAGTAGGTAAAATACGAGACAAGATAGCATATCCAGACATCGAGAAACAAGTCAACTTCAATGAGATCATAATCCAGTATATAATTAAGCAAGTAGCCAGATAAAACATGCAAAAGGGTACAGTAAGGAACACATTCATGTCAAAGGATATAGGTTGCTCTCAGGAGCAAGTTCCGCAGTAGCTTGATCAAGGTCCGTTGACTCTCCGTCAACCACGAAAGTATAACTTCCGTAGATCCCCACTTTACACCAGTTTCCGTCCACCGATCACTACCTACCGGGCCCGCACGTCCAAGAAGTACCCAAGGTTCGTCGATCTCCTCGACCAAACCCTTGCTGGCTCGATTCGACCAACTAGCCCTAGGTTGGACTTATAGTCCCAGATATACAGTAATTCAGGATATGGCTTATAGCCCCCAAGTATTCAGTAATCAAGATTGGAGTTGTTGGCAATTATCCAACGCTCACACAGTAAAGTTTGGAGACGTTAGTTGTCACTTAACGCTCCGTATTCAGAAATAAATAGTGGTGGTAATATTCGAGTATACCGATTAGTCGAGAAGATAACACTCCACTCGACAACACTAGATACTCATGGTTCGTTATCTAATCGACCAAGCCCTTGCCGGCTCGACTCGATTAACTAGCCAGTGGGGTTTGGGTTCCCAAGAAGTCGATGAGATAACATCTCCAATCGATTGAATCAAGATAAAAGTACGGAGACGGGAATGAGAGGTACCTCCCACTCGGATCGAGTGTGATACATATGGCCGCTCCGCACTTACAAGTCAAGCACAAGTATATCAAGTCGATTGCAACAATAAACAAGTACATATCACATTAGGGCAAGTGCGATAAAGTACACCCTTGCCCGACCATACCAATCACATTTCATTCGATCACATTGGTCAAGTATTGAAAACAAGTGTCAAGTTCAATCAGGTATTTGGAAGCACTCACCTGTCAAGCAATGTAGAGTTCAAATGTCAAGTCCCTTGGTTAAATTCACCACCGTTTCCCAATCCTAGGGCAACAAGTGAAATCGTTAACAAACTAGATTTAATTCCAAGCCAAAAGTGAGCTCATTAGGTGACCAAGTGAGTGATTAGATCTACTCAATTCACCATGAAAGTTAGGCCCAAAACGCAGTAAAAGTTCATGAGAAAACAAGTTTGACAAGTGCAAGAAAGTTGGACAAAAGAAAAGTTTCATTCAAGGTCAAAATGTTCTTCACGGGTAAAACAGTCGCGCCCGCGCAGTCTCGGAAAAACGGCTATATCTCACTGTGAGAAGGTCGGAATCAGGTGCCGTCAGCGGCGTTGGAAACTAGACTCGAAGGGCTTTCCAACAATACCAAATAAACACTCTAGTTCGTCTCCTATAAGTACCAGTAGCTCAGACAAGTTGGCTGATTTTCCAACTCTGGATCAGCCCTAAACCCTAGCAAAGGTACATTAGTTCTTGATGCTATCTTCATTTGTTTTGATTCAAATTCACCCAATTCAATCTTCTAGGGTTCATAAACAGGGGGTCAAGTCATTTAGTATCATTGGAGTTCAAAATACAACACATAAACATGAAACATGATTTAAAAGACCATAACAGTTTAGCCAACAAGAGAAACCAAAACAGTCTACTAGTGGTCCAAACAACCACTTTACTTGCTTAAATTTCAATCCAACTCACACATGAGGTTAACCAATGTCTAGCCAAGTTTCTTAGGCATGATTAAGGTGCAAATAAACCACAAAAATCAAGGGGAAACCCCTCCTTCCAACACCGGTCAGCCAAGAAGAAAGAAAACAGTCCACAAGTTCCTTCATGTCACCAACCTTCATCCTTTCATGGTTTTCACTTAAACAACATGTCAAGTGTTAAATCTAACTCAAAAAGGGGTCTAAACATGTTAATACCTCATAAACAGCCATGAACAAAGTTTAAACATTTCATCAAACACATGGTATGCATACTAACTAACCCAACTACTACTTGTTTAAATCAAGATATTAACCTCAAATCTCTTCCAAAACAACTTGTAGTTTGCCTTAAAAACTTAAGGTACATGATATAGCACCATAAAACCAAGATTTAAAGATTATTTACCTCTCTTGTAAGAAGCTTGAACCACCAAAACAATCCACCAAAATGAAAGTTTCAAACTTGAAACAAACACTAGGGTTGGAGGAAAGTTTCTCAACTAACTCAAGATCCTTCTCTTTTGGTTTTTGCTCTTGATCAACTAGGGTTAGAAAGTAAGAAAATGAAGTTTTCTCTCCTTCTTTTGGGAGCTTATGAGGGCTGGCCAAGGTGAGAAAAAAAAGGCTCCAAGATGGTTTAAATTCTTTCTAATCCCTTGGTCAAACAAGATCCATGGCTAGGGTTTTGCCACATGGCTCAATTCTTGTCCATTTCTTCCTTAATCTTTGACTAATGATATTTCAACCCTTCCAAATGTACCAATACCTATTTAACACCTCTAAACTATAATATAAAGTCCCTACCACTAATAAAAGAACACTTGGTAAAATGTAAGTGGGGAATTATTTAAAATCAACTCAAGAAAATGTTTTACTTCAAGTAAAAGGAAATGAAATGCAATACAAGGGAATTGTTGTAACACATGTAGAATATAATGCAAGGGCATATAATAAGTGGTTTAAATCCTAGGGCAAGACAAGTAATTTGGGAAAATTGTATTTTAAAGTGAGGGTTCTCACACTCTCTCCCCCTTAAAGAATTTCGTCCTCGAAATTCTCACCTTGATCGCTGAATAGCTCAGGATATTTTGCATGAATGTCCTCTTGAACTCTCTCAAGTCCTGTGGTCACATACTATAGTAAAAGACTAGCAATACAAAGCCAAAATATATGAAGAAATTGAGATTCCAAAACTTTATTTAGAACATGCATCAATTTACAAGTTTTATTCCCGTATAACTTATCAAAATATAATATTTGCTTGTTCCAGTCAAGGAGTAATCTCATGTACTTAACCGATTAACTAGCCGTACCCGACTCGACTCGATTAACTAGCCAGTGGGGTTTGGGTTCCTAAGAAGTCGATGAGATAACATCTCCAATCGATTTAATCGGGATAAAAGTACTGAGACGGGATGAGAGGTACCTTCCACTCGGATAGAGTGTGGTACATACGGCCGCTCAACACTTGCAAGTCAAATACAAGTACAAACACACGTACAGGTCAATCAAGTTCAAGTGAGTACAAGATCATTCAAGAAAGGGAGGCCAAGTGCGATAAGGACACACTCGCCTAGCCAGAATCAAGTCACAAGAAATGTCTAGCAATTCACATTCTCAAGTATTCCAAGTATTTCAAGTAAATATACAGGTCATATACAGATTAGATTACTTGTTCATGCGTGAGGGAGATATCAAGTACTTAGTCAAGTCGGGTCAATTGAGGGTACATAAGAGCACACTCGCCTAAACAGGTTCAAGTCACACTTACGTTCAGCATATCATGTTTCAAGCATTTCAAGTATTTCCAGTCCAAACAGTTGAAAATTGGATGGTTACGAAAACTTGATCACATAAGAAGAACTGCAGAAAATTAGAAATCTATTTAGCAAATCCGATCACATATCAGTTATAACAAAACATCAAGTACATATTTTAACAAAATCTCAAAGTTTAGTCGAGCAAGGTCAAGTGCAATAAAGTACACACTTGTCTATGAGACAAGAGATCAAGTACCTAGCATTGTCTAACAATAATGAGAATGTAACACGTAAGTCGGTGGAATAACCACTTGAGTGACCAACAAGTCAAGTATAAGCAAAGCACTTCATTTCATATTACTATCACGAAGTAAACTACAAAAAAATCGAATATGATAAAGTACATTCTCGTCCCAAGGGTTATCAATTCAAGAGCAATTACTTTAACCAAATAAGCATGCTATTAAAGCAAGGAGACATTCCATGTAAACATTTTCATGTACTTGGAACACTCACCTGGGTTTTTAGCTCATTCCACGCTATTTTTTTTCTTTACAGGGATGAGAACTTGAGAGATTGAATTAAGGAAGGCCTCGTTTTCTTCTAAATTTGTTAGTTGCTCGTGTGAGCACTGTATAGGTGTCTAGACGACTTGTTTGGTTTGTTTTTGGCAAGTTCGACTCCTTGGTTGTAATTAATATCGTTTTCTTTGGAGGGTCTATTTGTAAATTTTCATGTTACGTGACTGAGTCCTGGCGAGAGTTGGACAGACGGTCCGCCAAACCCTTGGGTACGCCCTAGGGTTAGGTGGGGCTGTCACACAGAGCAGAGTCGTGGCCGAAAATGGTTCCCCAGATGTCTACTGTATCTAATGTATTTGGTTCCAGGGCCTTTGAGAGATTCAGGTACGATCTGACGCTTTTAGAAGCAGCATCCAGAAGCGACAACTTGGGCAACGCTTTTGCTGGGCTGGTCAAGGAGTCCACCGCCGCACTGCTCAACTCCGATGCCTGGAAGGGTTATCCCTACTCCGCTCGGGAAATCAAGACTTTGGTGATCTAGGCTTTGGTCTCCAAACACGCCGCTGCCCTTCAAGCTCAATGCTTTCGCGATGCCAATCAAGCTTGTAACCACTTTCATTTCTAGTTCTCAGGTTTTGATCCTGATTTTTTGTGATCCATGGTGGCAGCACCACTACCACCGTCACCAGAATTTCTGCCACCTGAACCACTATTCCCACTACCTCCCCCGCCGGAGCCACCATCAGATACAGCAAAGAGGCAAAAATGATCAGAACCCAGTTGTCTAAAACCAATTTTAGAGTGACCCAATTCTTTATACACAGGAGTCGAGGTTAAAGAAATTGAGTGATAGCAGCTTCTGAAGTTGAAGCCCCTACTGCTTATAGAAGTGGAGAAAGGTGGAATTTTGGGGGCACTCCTGAAATGTGAAGTGGGTTTGCGAGAAAACTGTACAAAACGATACAGCAAGGGAGATTTGCGAACTAGTTTGGCTGGGCTTGAAGCCATTGTTGCTTGAGTTTGGATTGGAGTTTTGCAGAGGCTAAAGGTTTTAGAAACAGGATAGCCGGAGGAAATCTCTCCAAATTGCCTCTCTAAATTTGGGAAATCTCAATTTTTAGAGATTTTTGTCTTTAATCATCTAAAAGTCTCGCTTATAATCCCTATAATTAGACAGTCGAACTTGTCATTCCAATTATACCCTTATCCCGCTATGTGAAATACATAAAATGTGGTGGCGCCGCCCAATAAGTCCTACATTGAATCTGATAAAATTGTTTGAGAACCAAATTGGTGAAAAAAAATCATAAAGGACGAAATTGGTTTAAGTGAAAATGTTTAGGAATTAAATTGGCGATTTGCCCTGTTAAACTACTAATAACCCTTTATGGTTTCATTTATTGCCACATAACCCCCATAAAATTTCAAAATATTCACTTTACCCCCTATGATTTTAGTAAACTATAATTTTAATGGAAAATAACTTATATAATGTCATTATTTGAAATACCAATAGTGCCCTTACTTAAATGTTAAATCAAACGATGACTTAAACTACCTTGTATAAAACCATAAGAGAATTATGTGGATAAATGCAAAAATTATAGGGGAATAAAATAGATATTTATACAAAACATAAAGTAAATGGATATTATGATTTCATTACATGCACTTTTAAAGTGCATGCGGTCTAATCGTTATAACTGATTATGCATTCCATCCAATTTTCGCTTTACATAAAATCACAGGGGGTTATGTCGCTATTTTAAAATTTTAGAAGGGTCATCTAGAATTACGCAAAACTATAGGAAGGTTATATGTAATTTGCCCTTAGATATAAGAGTAAGTTTTTTATATACTATTATTGTACTTTTTTTTTTACAATAGCACATTTAATTCCTGTCACATAACATGAATTTAAATTTGAAATTCAAATCATGAACATATAGCACACATCCATAACAACTAGTGTGAAAAAATCACTACAATGTTAGTACCAAAAAAGTTAATCCTAAATAAAAACCCCATTCTTCATTTCCTTAGTACTTTTTTTGACAGATAAATACAGAAACCTCCTTCAGTTTCTAAAAATTCACTTGGCTCCCTTAGGGTTGCGAATATTGTGCTTACCTCCTTAGCTTCCTTATCTTGAATTTCAACGCAACAAAGTCAGCCATTTATCCAAAAAAATTCGCATAAAATGCTAAAATGATTTTCTTTCCAAATTACCCTTGCATAATCCTACATAGGGGTGCAAATGATCCGCATCAAATCAAACATTTTGTTAATCGACCCAAGCTTGACATTATTTTGTGTGAGGTCAAGCTCGAACTTGAACTTGCTGAGCCAAGAAAAATGAGGCTCGAGCTTGACTCAGCAAAGAAATTCCTATGCTTGAGCTTGGCTCAATAAAGTTCAATTTGTGTGAGTTCGACAAACCAACTCGAGTTTGGTTTGAAATTGAACTCATTTTTTCTAGTTTTCAAACTGGTACTACTAGGCTAAAATTTAAACCTATGTTTAATCCCATTCAAAACCCTATTACCAACACACAATATTTGCAACCTAATTTAAGAAATCCTCAATCCAGCAATGAATTTAAAACAACAAATGAAGTTGTCATTCCAAAAGACAATTATACAACCATAATGAAACTAACCAAACTGTCTTAAATGTCCAACCATAAACCAACATTCAATTCAACCAAAGTCCACCGGTACAAGTTCATAAAATTGAGCTAAAGGAAGTTTTACTTTCCTTTTCTGGAAAATGGAGAAATGTATTTTTGGTTCCTAATATTTGGGCTATGAGCAAAATTAATTTCTAAAGTTTCATGCAAAACAAATGTGGCACTAAAATTTTCTTGTTTAGACAAACTTGGCAAATAGTCGAAATCAAATTTACATTAGTAAAAAAATTTAATTTTATATTTTGGTCCCTAACGTGTAGAATTTGGATGGTATGGTTAATTAGTTTTACAATACTACTTTTTTCTGTAATTTTTACCCCTCAAATCTTAGCTGTAGGAATTAGCCCAAGTGTTTAGGATGGATCCAGTTACATGTGTTGTGGCAAATTAAATGGAAAGAGTTATTTTGAGGCTTTTGATTCTGCTTGAATTGTAGCACTAATGGAAATGGTTTTTTTTTTTAAGTGGGAGATCTTGAACCCAATATCTTGTATTTACAATTCCTCCCATCTTATCACCTAACCTAACTCTCCTAATAAAACGGTTTGAGTACCTCTAGTTTGTATCCCTTGACATGATGCATCACTAGCTAATCAAATATCGAATCTCGAATAATCCACCAAATATAAGAACATGCAAATTAAATCGTGTCAAGTCCAGTAACAATGGACTTCCTAACTTTATTAAATAAATTGTGCTGGATGATTTTTAGCAAATTTTGTAATGAAAATTCTCTTTTTTCTATAAAAGAAAATGTCATAATGACACCACAAGACGAAAATACTAAAGATTAATTTCCAATTTTCTCCTAATAGTTCACATTCCTGTGATAGTTCTTTCACAATCAAAAGAGACTTCTATGTTATTCTTCTATTCATGTATCTTCAGCGTCAGTCTTCTGTATTGGCTAAATTGGAAAGCCACCCCTATTCTGAAGCAGCAGGTGGCTGTGTGATGCTTCCTATCATCTTTAATGCCACACAGGGCAGGTCTACAGGGACCTATAAAGAAATCGAAAAGGGCAAATAAAATTACAGGACATAACTATAAGAAAAATTTCTTACAAATCTATTATATATATATATATATATATATATATATATATCCATTTAGCAAGAACATATTCAAAGTAAATCTCAATGTCCATTCTGGTAGCCATTCTCATGTCTATAATCAAGAAATAATTGGTGCGGAAAATTTCTATCACAAAGATGTCCCATAATTTTCTTTTGTTCTTAAACGTCTCGTATTCCATAAGGGTCTGGTAGATTTACCAATAAATGCCAGGCATATCGTATAAGTTCCAATCTACCATAGTTCGGTGGTTTTTTTTTTTTTTTTTTGAAAAATAGCTTGGCCGTGATTGCTTTGGCCGCAGGACCAATTTCATCTTTGTATCATCATATGAAGTTCCAATATAAGTCTGGCAATTACTACTTTTGTTCCCTAGTTTTGTCACTTTTTGGCAATCCAACTTTCAATAAAAGTGGGCTGATACTGATAATTGTTTAAATTTTCTCAGCTTTATTCTCCCAAAGTAAAACCTGAATTGGCAACGTCTTCCACAAAAAGATAATGAATAAAAGTAGAAAAAAAAAGCAAAAATTATGTTTTAACTTTTTGAACTTTACAAATATTTTGGCATGTGAAAAAATGGGAAGTGACATTTCCAATAGAATGGAGGAAGTATTATTTTTCTTTTACATGGGTGGTTTCTTAGACAACGATGAAATTGTGAAAACTATTGGGATAATAGGGACCAGGGACAAGTGCTGTTGGAATTTTGGTGCAATTGTCCAGTTTTGTACTTTCGACATAATATGGTATACTTTTATATAACTTTGTTGTACTCAAAAATTTTATTCATATACACCAGTTCAACACATAAATACAATCATGTCAATAAATGTACACTAAATTATGAAAAAGTACAATAACCATACCTAACTGTAACGTAACTCAATCGTATCTGTTCCAATTCTAGGATAATAGTGTGCCTTGTCTTCTTCATCTTGCCAAGTAGGCAAGAGTGACAGTAATTTAGACCAATAAAAGAAATACAGCAGAATATGACAATATTTAGTTGACTTACAAAGTGGCCTGCATTAAGAATCCAATAAAAATGTAAATTCCTGTATGATTTGGTGAAAGCCTTTACACTACTGTCACCTCCACAATAGAGAGACGTTCTATCCTTGCTCAAGAAATTTTTGATCCCATTCCACCTGTTAAAATAGGCAAAAGATTACTGATTAGCGTAATAGGGTGTTTTTTATTTTGTATATTTTTCTTCTTTGGGAGGTGAGTTTAGGTGCTTATTTACTTGTGGGATTATTTTTTCTTACTTGAGCTTTTCAAGCCATGCGTTTGTTCCCTTGGCTGCACAGATGAGATCAAGCTACAAGCAACAGTAAAATAACACTTTAATTGAACTATTTAGCCAAAAACAAAAATACAAGGAGAGAGTGAAATTCATAGCAGGGATAATAAAACATCCCATATCAAGTTTATCTTCTGGAATTCACAATTTATTGTGACCACAAAAAAAAAAAAAGTATTTCAACTTGATTAGGGCCACGTCAGTGTATCAAATTTATACTAATTGTGATTACTTCAAAATCCCATCCAATTTGACTACCATTATTTTGTTCCATTATTCACGCTGTTGTATTGCAGCCAATAAATCACTCTGCTACAATGTCCATATTACATTATCTGCCAATTCAATGAACAATTGCTTTGCGGTGGAATCATAGCACAAACAGAAAGAGAAAGTCCTATGAAGTTTTTCTTGGATATCTACAAATACCCATTCTTCCACGAATCTTAAAATACTATTTTTTCAAATTTTTTTGGAGAATATTGTAAGCACAAAGATTTAGATTTCTTTTGCTTAGAGTTGCATAATCTTACTTGTCCGTTCTAGATGGTCACATTTACTTGTCCGTTCATCGACCTGCAAAAAGTAGTTGAAACAATGCTTTAGAATTGACTGCATATAATTGGATAAGCTGGTCTCATCTCAATTGAGATGTGTAACAAAATGCTGATCCAGAAAGCCAATAAACATTCTTGGTATGGTTCAAACCAAAATTTCTGAAGTCCTTAAACTTTTATAATTAACTCCTAACCAAAAAAAAAAAAAGGCTGATTTAGTTACCTCACTAATCCTTGGCCTCATGAAATCACCTTTCAGGGCTTCAAAAACAGGTCCGGACTGCCCTCCACATCTGTTGATACCATTATTAGTCGTTGAATGACAATTAAGTGATGAACTCAGATGAAGTCTGGAAATTTTGTAAGGAGAAAAACTTACGTATTTGGTGGTATAATCTTCAACTTCATTTTAATATCACCAGTCATAAAGGTATAAAGATCTCCATCACCTCCAGGAGAGGACCTTTTTGCTGCAATACGTTGTTTTAGTTCTGAAGCAGAGGAGCTGACAACGATGAAGGGTCGTCCTCTGCAAACGAAAGGAAATTGTCAGTCCTGTATTTATCCATCGTCAAGCACAAACTCACCAATTTGTTGTGATTAAACATAAGTTCAATTAGACTATGCGAAAATTCATACCACATTGTTACTGTACTTGATAATTAGCTGTTTGGATTAGCTGTTCATACCACATTGTTGTGATTAAACATAACTTCAATTAGACTTAAGTTCATTGTTGTGATTAGCTGTTCATACCACATAAACAACGTATAGTTTATTGTTCCAATTCGTACCATGTGTCTGTGGCCTCTGTAAGCTTAGCTGCTGCAATTTGCTTCTTAATTTGATAAGCCACCCTGCATTGAACAATATAAGCTTCTTAGACAACTTAAAATTTTTGAGCTCGATTAGGTTAGACAGGTGGGGATGCTAAATTCACACAAGTTTCAATATTAAAAAACATATTTCATCGATGCATTTAAGGCATGGGTTTAGCATGGTACCATCTTTAGGTGTAAAACTTGATACCTGATTGTTTTCTGGAAACCATTGCTGTCAAGCAACGAGATGTCTTTCAAAAGAGGAGCCCATGAAGACTGTATTTTGATCACCGGAACTCAATTCAGCTGTTCCAAATAAGTAATCATGAGATGAATCAAGAACAGAAACTACATACGGTAAAATCTTCTGGTGAAATCCATCTGTCCCCCAATGCAACTCCTACGTAGAGAAGGAAAGAGCTAGCTCAAGACTTCAGGATTGAAGAGAAACTAAGATTTTAGTTTTAAGAATGAAAAACCAATTGTTACCTCCGAGATTCAGCTTCAGCTTCCCAGCCTCAATAACTTTTAAGGCAGATAAAGGCAGAGTAACGGCAAATTTGCCTCCATAAGACTCGGCCACAATATATAGAGGACGGTTTTGGAGGGTCTCATTCCTATTGAAAAGTTCAATCAAGAATTTAGTTCCATCCTTTGCAGCCTCCACATCAGTCTTCACAAACAGTGTGGTGTTTTTAACGTCTTCCACAAAACTGTAACCAGTTCCAACTGGATAATCCTATTTACATTGAAAACAGGCGAAAATAAATTTAGATAAGCAGATACAAGAAAAAAGCCTGCAGGAAATTCCCATTTCAGTTTGTAAAACAGTATGGATGCTGATGTGATTATTCACCAACATTACGCAACCCAGTACCTACCACAAACAGAAGATCAGCTTTCTGCAACCATGTCGAATTTCTTTGCTTTAGGAGCACGTCTAGAGGCACAAATTCTTCAAAATTGCCAAATCCAACTCCTGAAGCACCCTTCGTAAACAAAATACGGTTGATTGTATGAACAAGCAATAAAGATTGAAACTTGAGAGAGTCCCACGAGAATTCTGATACTCAAAGATCCACCCTGAAGCCAAAGAATAATTGGCCAAGGCTTTTCTGGATCTTGAATCCTGTTTGGACTTATGCAGTACCACCAGAACATGTGAACCTCTGAAACAAACACAAGAACTCAATATCAACATTGACAAGTGATCCTTTCAATTGGCATTTAAAACATCAGAACATACTTGGTCTGACTTGAACATATTCCCACGCTTCTGATCCATCTTGACTTCCAACTGCTATGGCTATTCCCACCTGAAACAGTAGAACCATAAGAAGAGAAACAACAACGTGTGACCTTTCCACTTCGGACACAAAAGATAGATAAAACTGATCCTGACAAACAGACTTTCCAAATTTGTGAGCAGGGATTGATGAAAGTCGATGACTAGGAAAGTTCGATTATATATATTACATGGGTAATTTATCCTAGACGCCTAGTTACCCGTCGGATTTGGCTCCTCTCCATTACCTCTCCTCTCCATTTCCCTTAATATGCTTTGGATATTCTGACACTTGTCCTCACAGTATTTAGAGGGATAAGATTTATTTACTTAACCAGATTTTAAACCTTAGTTAACTCACTTCAATACATCCAAATTAGAAGAAGCAAAATTCCAGTAGGCCTTCCTTTCTGTCTCATCTAATCATCTTCTTTATTTTACCGTTCTACTGTAAAAGAACCTAAACATTATCAGTTCTTCCAAATTCTGAAACTCAATAGCAAAATTCAGTTTAACTACCTCGCTTTTGAAAATGTAAAAAATTTTTGTATTCCCAGTTAGTGTACGTTGTGCTTCAAGAATAAAGTTAATATGTATTAAGCAACTATATAATTAGAATATCTCGTCCTTTTGGAACTTATTCCAGTGACTCAAGTTCTAAAATCATAAATCGATTACATAAGCAAGAAAACCGACAATGAAATAAGTTAAAAAAGATGAGAATGATATGATTAATCTGAATATTTGCTTTGAGAACCATTTCGAAATTCCCAAAACAAAAAATCTGTTTCAAGTGAGAAAAACACAACCAATTCACTGCAATTTGAGAAAAAAGATGCAAGATCATGATTTGGGCAGGATATACTTGTAACAATATTAACTTAAATTCCATGATTTGAGTTTTCTTTCTTTTTCTTTTCCCATGAAATTCCATGATTTGAGTTTTCTTTCTTTTCCTTTTCCCATATAAAATTTAGCTGGAAAAGGTTGGGGGTTTTTTTTTTTCCAATACTCCAAATTATGGTAAATACTAAATATAAACCCCATTCCACATTTCCTTAGCACTTTTTTTTGAGGGATAAGTACAGAAACCTCCTTTGAGTTTCTAAAAACTTCACCTTGGCTCCCCTGGGGCTAGGAATATTATGCTTACCTCACTGGCTTCCTTATTTTGAATTTCAATGCAACAAAGTGGGCCATATTATCCAAAAAATTCACATAAAATGCTAAATGTCATTTTCTTTTGATAGGTTGTAATTTTATCATTTATTTTATTATTAATTTCCCCTATTACCTGGTCCGATGTAGATTAATTGTTAGATTCTACTCACTTTTGATATTTTACATTTATTACAGGGAGTAAAACGAAAATACCGTAACAAGTGCCAATTTGGCAGTCATCAAGAAAAAGTTCAAGTAGCAAGTGTCCAGGGGTATTTTTGGAAGATCAAGACGCGGCCCTTTTTGGTAATTTGCAGAAGACAGGATTGAGGGGACGGCTGAAATCTTTCTTTTCCTGGAGCCGCCGTAGGGAGGAATGCTTAGTTAGTATTAGATATGAAATAGGATGCAGAGAATGAGCACTATCTTTGGAGCTTTGGCTCTGGACTTTTCCACTTTCGTTTTTCCTTAGTAGTGATTCCCACGCATGTCAGGAGCAAAGAATTGGGAGAACTTTGACTTTTCTTCCGTTTAGCTTTTAGTAGTTTCTTTTCCTTCTTCATATGTCAGACAAAGTGAAACAATCAATCACCTTTTGTAGCCTTGCTATCTTTTCAATATTCAGACGAATTGAATTTCCCCAATTTCTGAGGACAATGGCCGCGACTATTGCTTCACTTTTGCGTGGGTTTTTCGCATCAAATATGAACTAATTTCCTCACTCTAGTCAAGGAACAACGGAGGGTTTGGTTCACCTAAAAATTGTGAGATCGATTTAATTTTATCATTTTCTTTTGTTTATTGGTATTCGCATAATCCCTGATTACAGTGCTTGTGATTGTTCAATTAATTGATTGTCTTGGATCCGGATAATTAGTTAATTTGGGGGTCTATTGTCAATTGGGGCGTTGAATCCATAATTGTTTAATTACCTTGAATTAGTGACAACTGGCATGATTAGATTTGTGTCATGGGAATATGCGGGTTAATATAAAATAATCCTGGTTGTGTGTTATTTGGTTAGAATAGAGTTCCTCTAATACGTAAGATAATTAGGGAATTAAATTTTATAGACGTACCTAAGATTATTTCTCAATTAGAGTAGTGATTAACGGGCGTACCTTAATCACCGACGCAATAAGGAGTAGTTGACTGTCATTGGTTGTTTGGCAGTTATAACCTATTTATTAATAAATAATTGGAATTGCTTGAGTATCGATGATCAATTAGGTGAACCATTGCTGATGTTATTTCTTGGCTAGACATTTAATTATTATTACTCTGATTTCAGTGAATTGTCATTTAATTTTTAGTTGGCTATTTTATTTTTAGTTGAGTTGCTTTAATTATCATACCTTATACCAAAATATCCTCCGTGTTACTTTGAATTCCAAAAGAGACAAATATCCCCAATCCCTAAGGATCCAAGCCTATTTGCCCTGTCTACAAATTCATAATTATTTGTGAAAAAGTCATCTCATTCGAGTATATCGGATCAAGCAAACTCTTCGGAAATAGGGTGAATCAAGTAACCCATTGCACACCTAGAATCCCTACTCTAGTACTTGAAATCGGGTTTTGGCTATTTTAATTGGCAATTATTTATTTTTATTACTGTACAAGTTTCGACAACCTGTCAATTTTGGCACCGTTACCGGGGACTGGTGTCAGTTATTTGTTTCTTTTTAAGTTCATTTTGGTTCTAATTTTCTGGTGCTTTTCGAGTGTATGCCTCATTTTTCTCGTACAAGTAAATTAATTTTCGACCCCGAGGTAGAGAAGACTGCGCGCAGAACAAGGAAAGAGACCAGACAACTTAGAGAAGAGCACTCCAGTACTGCATCTCAGAGACCTGAGTCAGAAATTGAACCAACAGATTCGTGTGGTGACACTTCGAGTGACTCGGATCAAGAAGAAGGTACTACGACGAATGCACGAACACTAAGGGAGTTGGCTTCTCCTAATTTAAATCAGCAGCCTTTATGCATTACTTTCCCAAGTTGAATGATAACACTCCCGTTGAACTCAAATCTGGTCTAATTTACCTCTTGCCATCTTTCCATGGTCTATTAGGTGAGGAGCCCTACAAGCACTTGTAAAAGTTCGACGTCGTTTGCAACAGTATGAAACCCCCGGGTATAACAGAAGAGCAGATAAAATGAGGGCATTCCCCTTCTTCTTGAAGGATTCTGTAAAAGACTGGCTATACTACCTACCACCAAGTAGTATCACCACGTGGGACCAGCTGAAGAAAAAGTTTTTGGACAAATATTTTCCCACGTCTCGAGCTGCAAGCCTAAGGAAGGAGATTTGCGGTCTCAAGTAACACCCAGGCAAATCCCTCTATGAGTACTGGGAAAGATTCAAAAATCTGTGTATAAAATGCCCTAAGCATCAAATAAGTGAACAATTGCTCATCTAGTATTTTACGATGGGCTACTTTTAGAGACAGGAGCATAATTGATGCTGCCAGTGGAAGGACACTGGTGAACAAGACCCCTCGAGCAGCGTGGGAACTGATTGAAGGGATGGCTGAAAATTCACAGCAGTTCGGTTCAAGAGAGGACGTCCAGACGCGTAGGGCGAATGAGGTAGAAACCTCCTCCATCCAGCAACAAATCTCTGAATTGACGTCCTTCGTGCCGACAACTGGCTGTAGGAAATGCGTCACAAGCCAAGGTGTGTGAGATTTGCACTAGTATGGGTCATTCTACAGATATGTGTCCAATGATTCAAGAAGAAAGCGCGGAGCAAGTGAATATGGCTGGTCACACGCCCGCGCCAAAAAAGCCCTATGACCCGTACTCGAATAAGTATAATTCCGGTTGGAGAGATCACCCTAACTTTAACTATAGAGGCAATAGACAGTCTAATTTTGCACCAAATAGACAGCAGGGCCATCACCAGCAGTACCAGCCTCGCTCGCCACCACCCCTTTCAAGCTCAAGTCCGTCCATGGAAGAGATGATGAAGCAATTAATTGCTAATCAGCAAAAGACAGACTTTGACTTACAAAGTATGAGAAATCAACTGGGATAGATGCAAGCGATGCAGAGTCAGATGAGTCAGATGGCGATAGCAATTAACCGTCTAGAATCCCAAGTCCAAGGTAAACTGCCGTCTCAACCTAAAGTGAACCCGAAAAACGTAAGTGCGATGATCCTAAGAAGCGGGAAGGAAATTCAAGGGTCCGAACTCACGGTTCCAAAGGACAAAGATGAGAAGAGAATCGAAAATGAGCTTGAGAAGGAGGACAACAATGGCACAAATCCAAAGATATTTTCGGATCCAGTCATTACAATTAAGACTAACTCGCCGCCTTTCCCTAACAGGTTGGAAAAATCGAAAAAGCAGGATAAGGAGAAGGAAATCTTGGAGGTGTTTCGCAAGGTAGAAATCAACATTCTCCTATTAGACGCAATCAAACAAGTGCTGAAATATGCAAAATTCTTAAGGGACCTGTGCGTCAATCGAAGGAGGTTGAGGGGAGATGAAATGGTCATTGTGGGGGAGAACGTGCCCGTGGTCTTGCAGAGGAAGCTCCCACTAAAGTGCGGGGACCCAGGTATGTTTACTATCCCCTGTAGGATAGGCAATACTCTGATTAGAAAAATCATGTTGGATTTAGGAGCATTAATCAATGTAATGCCCCAAATCTATATATGCTTCTCTGAACTTAGGTCCATTAAAAGAAATTGAGATAATAATTCAATTAATTGACCGAACCAATGCATACCCTAATGGATTGGTTAGAGGATGTGTTGATCAAGATTAATGATTTGGTATTCCCAACTGACTTTTATGTGCTTGACATGGATGATGATCACTCCCCCGACCTCTCACCTTTGCTGTTAAGTAGATCCTTTTTAGCACAGCACATACAAAAATTGATGTTAATAAGGGTACCTTGTGTATGGAGTTTGATGGAGAAATTATTCATTTCAATATCTTTGATACTATGAAATATCCATCAACCTCTAACTTTAACTCTGTTTTCTCTGCGAGTGCTATTGACCCTGTGGTGCAGGAAGTGTTTGAAACTGTTGGCAGGAATGAGTTGGAGGTTGTTTTAACCAAGCACCTGGAGTTGGAGACCACTCCTAAGATGGAGTGGAGTGAAAATTTAAAATGTACAATAGGAGCGTTACACTCATTGCCAACTATGACGAAAAGGTATGAGCTCGCACCTGTCTTTATACCCAAATCTCACCAAAGGGTACTGCCATCTGTGGTGCAGGCACTTGTGTTGGGAATTGAAGTCCCTGCCGAACCATTTGAAGTATGCGTATCTGGATGACAACGAAACACTCCTGGTGATTATTTCATCTGCACTATCAGAAACCCAAGAGAAGAAACTAATCCGAGTTCTCAGGGAGCATAAAGAGGCGATAGGGTGGACTATTGCCGACATAAAGGGAATCAACCCCTCCATCTGTATGCATCGGATAAGGTTGGAGGAGGATGCCAAACCGATACGGCAAGCACAAAGGAGGTTCAATCCCCTCATGATGGAAGTGATGAAGAAAGAGACATTGAAGTTGCTCGATGTGGGGATCATCTTTGCCATATCAGACAGCCCATGGGTGAGTCCGATCCAGGTAGTTCCAAAGAAAGGCAGGAGTGACGGTAGAGGCCAACCAAACGGGTGAGCTCGTTGCCGGTGCGCAAACCCAATGGATGGAGGCAGTGTATTGACTATCGTAGACTGAACGCAGTCACAAAAAGGACAATTTTTCTCTTCCTTTCATTGACCAAATGATTGAGCGTTTAGCTTGTCGGCTTACTATTATTTTTTGGATGAATTTTTAGGGTATTTTTAGATAGTAATTACACCAGAGAGTTCAAAAGAAAAACGACCTTCACGTGCTCGTTCGGGACCTTCGCATATAGACGGATGCCCTTCGGACTGTGCAATGCACCTGCAACATTCCAAAGATGTATGTTAAGCATCTTTCAGAATATGTAGAAAAAATTATTGAAATTTTCATGGACAATTTCAGTGTGTATGGTGATAGTTTTGATACATGTCTAGATAATCTGAAATTGATCTTGTTGAGATGTATAGAGACTAATCTCGTGCTTAATTGAGAAAAATGCCATTTTATGGTTGAACATGGGATAGGCTTAAGTCATGTTGTGTCTTCTAAGGGTATTGAGGTCGACAGGACTAAAATAGATATTATATCTGCTTTACCTTATCCCGCGAGTGTGCAGAAGGTGCGCTCTTTTCTTGGACATGCAGGTTTTTTATCGAAAGTTCATCAAGGATTTTTTGAAAATTGGAACCCCGTTGTTCCAACTTTTACAAAACGATGTGGCTTTCGAGTTTGATGACAAGTGTGAGAGAGCTTTCGACAAGTTGAAGGAGCTATTGACTTCATCGCCGATCATCCAACCCTCTGACTAAAGTTTACGCTTTGAGATCATGTGCGATGCCAGTGATCATGCTGTAGGGGTTGTGTTGGGACAAAGAGTAGGAAAGGCAACTCACGTCATCTACTAAGCATCCCGAGCCTTGAATGAGGCGCAATTGAATTACTCCACTACTGAGAAGGAGTTTCTTGCTGTTATTTTTGCCTTAGAAAAGTTTAGGTCATATTTGTTAGGTGCTAAAGTTATTGTATTTTCTAATCATGCAGCGTTAAGGTACCTAATGACCAAGAAAAATGCAAAGCCGAGACTCATCAGGTGGATATTGCTCCTACAGGAATTTGACCTGGAGATAATGGATAAGAAAGGTTCAGAAAATCTAGTAGCCGACCATTTGAATCGTATACCAGTTTGGAGAGGAGAACGAGCCATTGAATGATGCATTCCCTGAAGAACATTTATTTTCTTTGAATTCTCAATTACCTTGGCATGCGGATCTAGTAAATTATCTCGTAACTGGTAATTTTCCTACAGGTTGGCCAAAATCGAAGAGAGACAAATTGAAGAGTGATGCCAAATACTTTATTTGGGATGACTCGTACTTTTGGAAGAGGTGCGCTGACCAAGTGATGAGACGATGCATGAGTGAAGTTGAATTTCAATCAATTTTAATTTTTTGTCACACTTTTGCCTATGGAGGTCATTTTGGACCTAAGAGAACTGCTCAGAAGATCTTAAAGAGTGGGTTTTATTGGCTTTCTTTGTTTAAAGATGCGTATTTGTTTTGTAAGTCTTGTGATCGATGTCAACGGGTAGGTAATATAACCCGTAGAGATCATATGCCCCAAGTCCCGTTGATTTTTGTAGAAATTTTTTATATTTGTGGTATAGATTTTATGGGACCTTTTCCTACATCGTTTGGTTTGTGTATTATTTGTTGATGTTTGATTATGTGTCTAAATGGGTGGAGGCTAAAGCCACCCGGACTAATGATTCGAAAGTGGTTGCAGATTTTATCAGGTCTAAATATTTTTGTGCGTTTTGGGATGCCCAGAGCCATCGTTAATGACAAGGGGACGCACTTCTGCAACAAAATCATAGCCGCGCTATTTCGCAAGTACGGTGTACTCCACAGAGTCTCGACGTCGTACACCCTCAGACCAATGGTCAAGCGGAGGTATCGAATCGGGAAATTAAGTCTATTTTGGAGAAAAATGGTGGGCTCCGATAGGAAAGATTGGAGTCAACGGTTGGAAGATGCACTTTAGGCCTATCGGACGGCGTACAAGACCCCCATAGGGATGTCACCGTACAGACTGGTATTCGGGAAGCCGTGTCATCTCCCGGTGGAGTTCGAGTACAAGGTTTTTTGGGCGATTAAACAGTGTAACATGAATCTAGAAGAAGCGGGTGCCCAACGGAAGTTAGATTTGCAAGAATTGGAGGAGATTCGAAACGAAACGTACGAGAATGCACTAATCTACAAGGAGAAGAGTCGGGCATTTCATGACCAACAAATCTATAGGAAAACCTTTGCAGTAGGTCAGAAGGTTCTGCTGTATCAATCCAAGCTTAAGCTCTTCTCAAGTAAGCTACGTTCCTGTTGGATTGAACCTTTTATTGTTACTCACGTCTTTCCCTATGGTGCAGTTGAAATCCAGAGTGCTAAGACAGACAATAAGTTTGTGGTGAACGGACACCGTCTCAAACATTATTACGAAGGCTTTTCAAGTAGAGAAATGGAAATGATAAGTCTAGACGCACTGCCGTGTTCCCAATTAATGACACCCTAACCATGTCTAGCCGTAGATATTAAATAAAGGCGTTTTTTGGAAGGCAACCCAAATATTGATTTTATTGTTTTCGTTGTTCAATTTTTGGTTTTGTCGTTTCTCATTTGGGTAGTAGTCGGTCTTAATATTTTCCTTCACTGTGATCAGGACGGGAATCTTGGCGTGCCCACGCGGTGTCAGTGCCTCCAAAGGTCAGTGGACGTTTACTAATCTTGGCATGCCCACGCAGTGTCAGTGACTCCAAAGATTAGTGGATGTTTTCTACTCTTGGCGTGCCCACGCCATATTTGATAACCCAAAACACATGAAATATTTTAATTAAAAAAAATTTTCTTTTTTTTTTATTTTCGGAAAAAATACGAATAAAATTATTTTAGCAATTAAATTTTTGAAATTTAAATTTGAAAAAAAAAGAAAAAAAAAACCACAAAACTATTTTTTTCTTTTTTTTCCTTTCTTTTCTCTTTTCTTTCTCTTTTCTTCTTTTCTTCTTTTTCTTTCTTTCTTTTTCTTTTCTTTCTTTCTTTCTTTCTTCTTTCCATTTTCTTCCTTCTTCCCCGCTGCCTTGCTTCCCCTTTTCCTCTTTTCTTCTTCGGTCGACGTCTTCCTCCATAGCCGCCGCCCGTCCTATCCCCCTCTCTCCTCACCACCACTGTCGCTCTCTCTCTCACGCTCGTCTCTCTCTCCACCGCGTCACTCCAGCTCGCTGCCTGCTCTCGCGCGCCACCGGCCTCCACTCCCACTCTCGCCGCCTCCGTAGCCTCTCTCCTCTCTTTGCTCATGGTGACGCCCGCCGCTGCCCATCGACGCAGGTTGGCTGCGCGTCACTCCCTTTTGTCTCCCTCTCTCGTACAACAGCCGCGTGACGTAGCTCCTCTAGCCACGACGCGCGGCGCACCACACCGAGCGTCTACCTCCACAGCGCAGCTACTGCTCGTGCGCTTCTCCCCTTCGCCGCCCGTCCAGGCGCTTCAGCGCGCGACCCTCCTCGCTCACCCACAGTTGCTGAAGTCGTACGACCACCACCATCTCACCTTGCGTGCCACCCGCCACTCCTCCTCTTACCTCTACCTCCCTCTCTCGTTCAGCCCGGAGTCAGCAGCTAGTCTCCCTCACGTTTCCCTCTTCCATGCGCCAACACCACCTGTCAAAAATTGACAGGTGGAGGTATTATTCTCCCACCCTCGTTAGCATTTTCTGGATTTTAAATTGCTGGAGTTGTTGCCAATTTCTTGGGTCATTTGCTAATTGTAGCAGGTTGAATTGGGTAATTGACTATCCAATTGGAGACAGTTGTTACGATTTTGGGTCGAAATTGTGTCTAATTTGCTGCAATTTGTGTCTAATTGTGGGTCCTTTTCTGCATTTGTTTGTTGAATGGGGATATGACCGTGCTGTTTGCACTTGCTTTTTGAAGTACGTTGCCTTTAATTGTCTTGTTTGGGAGTATTTTGTCTTTGTGATTTCAATTGCTACATTCATTGGAGCACCTGCTGTGATTTTGGGGTGCATTGTTTTTGCATTTGGCTCCGCTTGGGACCACCAGTGCTTATTGTTTGACATTGTTGTCTTGTTGGGGCATTAGTATAGCTTTTGTGTTGCCTGCTAGTTGCCATGGTGAAGCCACGATCCGCTTCTAGATCTAGGACACCTAGAATCTCGCAGCCTCCCCCACCCCAGCCCTCCATTCCCGCCTCTGACCCCTCGCATTAACCTTCTTCCTCTGGGAGGAGGGCTCGTCTTGGGCGGCAAAGAGGCGTCCATATTTCTGACCCTGCACATTTTGGGGCTAATTTGACCTTCACCAGGGCCGCCGACAATCAGCGATATGCTGATTGTTGTGAACGCGGATTATACCTTACCAATATCGGGACGCCGCCACCTTGGGCCTTTTGAATATTAGAGTTGCCTTTGATCGCTTGATCCAGGCCATTGGGTGGCGTCCCTACACTTATATTGTTGACTGTTCGGCTTTTGTCGAGTTAGTTAGGGAATTTTATGCTACGTTTGAGTTCAACCTCTCCACTGGTTGCATCGTTTCTACCCCCAATGTCATCCATTTTCATTTAATGGGTCAGGAGTTTCACCATTCCATTACTGACTTCAATCTAGCGCTTGGTCTTATCAATCATGCCTATGCCGAGTCTCGTGAGTATGCCGAGAGTGCGTGTGACTACATAGAGCCTTTTTTCTCCCGCTATCGGTATATTTGGGAGGATATGTCCGTTGACCGTACTGATTATGACGCTCGTCAGTCTAAGAGTTGTTATCTGAAGGACCCAACGTCTAGCTATATCCAGCGTTTCTTGGCCTATAGTTTCTCGTGTAAGCGAGATAGCTCGGGCATTTTGTCTGAGTCGGAGTTTTTCTTTATTTGGTGCATGCATAATAACATTAAGGTCAATCTGGGGTGCTGGTTCACTTCTCAATTCAAATCTGTCTTGCCTAAAAAGAAGCGCCCCCTGATTCTTGGGTCCTATATTACTCATTTGGTTGTTAATTTGCTTGTGTTTGATCTCTCTAACTATGATTTACATGTAACTTGTCAAATGGAGCCCTTAGACATTCCTTGTCTAGAGAAAATGGGCTTGGTACGGGAGGGTGACGACGGGTAGGAGGTTGTTCCCCCGGGACCGATTCGTGTCCCCCCTCGTTCCTCTTTTGCACGTTCTTCCACTGTCAGCGATGACCCTGGCCCCGTCTACCTTTGTTCCACCCCCAGGGGCTGATAACTGGAACGAGTTTCGAGCAAATGTTGACATTTTGGATGCTAGAATAAAGAATATTGACGCCAATATGGCAAACATTGCCTAGAATCTGGCGGCATTTATGCAGCACACGGGTTTTTCGCCTCCTTTTGGGCCCACCAGCCACTGTTTTGACGGCTTCAGGGAAGTTCCGTTGCCCTTCTTCTTATTGTTCGTGTTTATTTGTCACATTGAGGGTAATGTGTCATTTAGGTGTAGGGGGGTCAGTTATGGTGCTAGTGTTTCTAGTTTTTAGTAGTTTTTAGTTTTAGGTGTTTTACCTTTATTTCTAGTTTGTTATTTATCTATCTTTCGCTCATTCTCTTCCTTTCTTTTTAGTGCTTAGCTTTCACGTGAATACCAAAGTTTGATGTGGGATTGTTGACTCTAATTCTACTATTGCCAAGTTTTAATAATAAAAGCGTATCTAGTTAATGTGGTTGAATCTAAGAACATCTCTTTGGTGAATATCGGTGATTGTTTGACTCTTTTGATTCTTTGGTTAACTTTTCTAGGCATAGGGAATGGCTGTTGGCATTTTAATGTGAATTGGTCCAATATTGATTTTAGTTCTCCATGTTTAGCAATAATGAGGCTAGCTGCTCCTATTTTTGTTTTTAGCAGTGTTATTTTGCGTTATTGTGCTATGTGGCTTTGAATATGGTTGACTGTACTCCGCTATTAGTTACTACGGCATAACCCGGAGTCTTCACCTAAAATGTCGATTCTCACGTCAAAAAGTAGTAAATTCTATGAGTACGCGATCGTATAACGATAGGAGCTGAGTAACCGGATTCCTTCATCTGAAAAATGTTAGAGTTCGCGTCGAAAAACTCCAATGGCTAGAGACTAAGTCTTTTGTGCTATTTTTAAAAAGAAAAACAAAACAAAAAAAAGAAGAAAAAAATAAATACTGAAAAAAAAGAGTATAGGTTGTGTTAGTGTGTGATAGAAGTCAGCTTGCCGATTTATGGATTTAATGTTGAGATTTTGGTTAATATTTGGACCATTTGCTGATAAATGTTGTACGCCATTCCTTTTTCGTAGATTAGTTAACCTAGAATTGAAGGAGTTTGTGGTTTAGAAGCTAACCGAGATGATGTTTCTCGGATTTTGATCACTGATGCTTGATATGTATTTTTTTCTTGGTATCTTGGCAATATGGTAGATAGAGCAATGACCATTATCAAATATTGGTGCTTGTTTGTTGTTCTCATACTTGAGAACAAGTATGGTTTAGGTGTGGGGGAATTGATAGGTTGTAATTTTATCACTTATTTTATTATTAATTTTCCCTATTACCTGGTTCGATGTGGATTAATTGTTAGATTCTACTCACTTTTGATATTTTGCATTTATTACAGAGAGTAGAACAAAAATACTGTAACAAGTGCCAATTTGGCAGTCATCAGGAAAGAGTTCAAGTAGCAAGTGTCCAGGGGCATTTTTGGAAGATCAAGACGCGACCCTTTTTGGTAATTTGTGGAAGACAAGATTAAGGGGATGGCTAAAATCTTTCTTTTCCTGGAGCCGCCATAGGAAGGAATGCTTAGTTAGTATTAGATATGACATAGGATGCAGAGAATGAGCACTATCTTGGAGCTTTGGCTCTGGACTTTTCCACTTTCATTTTTCCTTAGTAGTGATTCCCACGCATGTCAGGAGCAAAGAATTGGGAAAATTTTGACTTTTCTTCCTTTTAACTTTTAGTAGTTTCTTTTCCTTCTTCATATGTCAGACGAAGTGAAACAATCAATCACCTTTTGTAGCCTTGCTATCTTTTCAATATTCGGACGAATTGAATTTCCCCAATTTCTGAGGACAATGGCCACAACTATTGCTTTACTTTTGCGTGGATTTTTCGCATCAAATATGAACTAATTTCCTCACTCTAGTCAAGGAACAACGGAGGGTTTGGTTCACCTAAAAATTGTGAGATCGATTTAATTTTATCCTTTCCTTTTGTTCATTGGTATTCGCATAATCTCTGATTACAGTGCTTGTGATTGTTCAATTAATTGATTGTTTTGGATCCGGATAATTAGTTAATTTGGGGGTCTATTGTCAATTGGGGCGTTGAATCCGTAATTGTTTAATTGCCTTGAATTAGTGACAACTGGCATGATTAGATTTGTGTGAGGGGAATACGCGGGTTAATATGAAATAACCCTGATAGTGTGTTATTTGGTTAGAATAGGGCTTCTCTAATACGTAAGGCAATTGGGGAATTAAATCTTATGGGCGTTCCTAGGATTATTTCTCAATTAGAGCAGTGATTAACGGGTGTACCTTAATCACCGACGCAGTAAGGAGGGATTAACTGTCTCGGTTGTTTGGCAATTATAACTTATTTATTAATAAATAATTGGAATTGCTTGAGCATCGATGATCAATTATGTGAACCATTGCTGATGTTATTTCTTGGTTAGACCTTTAATTATTATTACTCTGATTTCAATGAATTGTCATTTAATTTTTAGTTGGTTATTTTATTTTTAGTTGAGTTGTTTTAATTATCGTACCTTATACCAAAACATTCTCCGTGTTATTTTGAATTCCAAAAGAGACAAATATGCCCAATCCTTGAGGATACGACCCTATTTACCCTGTCTACAAATCCATAATTATTTGTGAAAAAGTCATCCCATTCGGGTATATCGGATCAAGCAAACTCTTCGGGAACAGGGTGAATCAAGTAACCCATTGCACACCTAGAGTCCCCTGCTCCAGTACTTGGAATCGGGTTTTGGCTATTTTAATTGGCAATTAGATTTATTTTTATTATTGCACTGGTTTCGACAACCTGTCATCTTTTCCAAAAAATTACCCTTGCATAATCATACATTCAATTAAACTCCGATAAAGGACTTTGAAAATGAGATAAGTTGATTTTATTTTTTTATTTTAAAAAAATAATCATGAAAATCTAATGGGGTAAATCATAACAGAGCCATTCAGAGAATTTAAAACCTAAACTCTGATACTTAGGAACACTCAAGAAAAATACTAGTGTTGTTTAGGATAATTAAGGAGTTCATTTTTAGAAATTGTTAAATGTGATCAAGTAGCTTATTACACCATTGTTAATGAAGGATTTTTCTCTCCGGATTTGATTTTGCAATTTCAAGCCCTTTTTTAAATTTAATTTTGTTATTTCAATTTCTTCTGACCCTAAGTACTTTCAAGGATTAACTTTAGATGTTTATTTTGTCAATTATTTTTTGGGAAAATTGCCAATTTGGTCCCTAAACTTTTTCACTTAAACCAATTTAGTCCTTTACGTTTTTTCACCAATTTAGTCCTCAAACAGTTTTATTGGGTTCAATGTAGGACTTAGTGGACAGCGCCACCACATTTTATGTATTTCCCACAGCGGACCAAGGGTATAATTGGAATGACAGGTTTAATTGTCTAATTATAGGGATTATAATAGCAACTTTGGCACGATGAAGGAAAAAAAAACCTCTGAAAATTGAGAGAGAAGTTGGATTTCATAAGGATCAAAATTTAAGAAAATGTGATTGAGATTGATGAATAGATCTATGTCTTCAACGATGGAAGGTGTTGATGGCGACAAGAATGGCGAAAAGGAAGCAGATGCAGCAACGTTGTCCAGTAAGCTTTAATCAAATCTTGCTTAGTTGAACATTTTCTGCTATACTTGTTTGATGTTTGTGCTAGGTATGTTAGTTTAACCTTTTCATCAAATTGTGGGGCTGATGTGTTTGTACTTTGTCCTTGTCTGTCGGGCTGAATTAGTTGAACATTTTCTTCTCTCTTTGATGGCAGTGTTAAGCATGTGGGCGATTAATTAGTGGAATAAGTTCATTGTGGGGTTGACGCATTTGTAAAGTGTCTTCTGTGTTGGTTATAGACGGGGCTAGGGATGATGAAATATGCTATATTTAAATATAATTTTTTTAATTGTGGTGTGGTCCCTGTAGTTCTAAAATATAGTGTGTTGTTGTTTTCATGTTCTAAAAAGCGAGAGAAAGTAGTAAGAAAGGTTGTGATTGTTATTAATTAGGCCTTTTTGTAATTCAAAAAAATGCAGGACAAGAGGTTGATTTTTTTACTTTGAAAATCTATCATGGGAATGTATATGTTAAAGAACCAGTAGAGCAATATGTGGGGGGCAGCATGGAAAGTTTTGAAGGTGTCATTGCCATGAGAATGAATAGAGCAATTATAGGTGACTTTTGCTATTATCTTGGATATCCTGTAAATGAAACAATGATGTATAGAATTCCAACTGAATATGGTGCACTTGTGTTGAAATAAATAGATTCTGATGATGCAGCATTGACATGGCTTGTATAGGCAAGCAAAATGGAGAAGTAGAAGTTTATATTGTTTTTGAGTTTCACATTAGATTGATAAATGGTAAACGTGAGAGTGCAGTTGCATCAAGCAGTTGTAATGCTGTAGAAATAGAAGAAGAAGATGACTTCTTTATAGACATAACATTTGAGGATGTTGATCTTGCTGACACAGAGGAAAATCCTGTTCATGTGGAGAAAATAAAGGAGCTTGGGAACAAGAAACAGGAAACTTGTAAGGCTGCTGAAGTAGAAGAAGGTGATATAGATGAGGCTTATGATACTGCAAACTCAGACTCATCGGAGGGTGAAAAGTTCGATGATAGTGACTATGCTTTCTCTAAAGATGATGATGATGTCATTTTTCGGACTTTTGTTGTGGCTCCATATTAGGAGTTAGGTGCTGCAATAGGTAAATTGTCAATAGAAAATTCTTCTCAAAGTAGAAACACCAAGGCAAAGAAAGAAACAAGATAGGCAACAGCAGCCAAGAAAGAAAAAACTAGAGTCAAGGCAACTTTTACAATACACCTATACATTGATGAAGGAGATCAGATTCCAGTTCATGAGGAATCTAATTCGATGGTGTCAAATGAGCTAAATAGTGTGACTAATTCCTCCGATGAAGACATCACAAGGAAGAAGCCCAAACTGGTTAGATTCTGACCAGAAATTGACATGAAGGATCCAAAATTTCATGTTGGTGAAAGATTTGATGATAAGCAACTATTCAAGATGGCAATTGACAATTATGCAATTAGTGGGGAAAGGATATAAAGTAGGTGAAGCATGATACACATAGAATGAGGGTGAAATGAAAAGCTGATCATTGTAAGTGGATGTTGTTTGCTTCTAAAATTGACGAAGGTGATGATTTCATTGCAATCAAGACAATGGGTCCATCATACACATGTGGTAGGATCTTTTACAACAAGAGAGCTACCTCACGTTTCTTAGCAAGAAAAAATATGGATTTTCTAAGGATGAACAAGAGAATAACAGTTGCAGAGTTCAAGGATAAGGTACATGTAGAGCTGAATGTAAACATCACTAAACCTCAAGTTTATAAGACATTCATAAAGGCAAAAATTTTGATCTATGGGAGCTACAAAGATCCGTACAATAGATTGTGGGATTATTGTGGTGAACTGATGAAGGCAAATCCTGGTTCTACAGTGTACATGGAGACTACATTAAATAAAGATTCCAAAAAACAAAGATTTCATAGGCTTTACATTTGCTTTGAGGCACTGAAGAGAGGATTTAAATCTGGTTGTAGAAGAAAATTGGAGTTGATGGTTGCCATTTGAGAGGTCCACATCCGGGTGTGTTATTAACTGCAGTTGGAATAGATCCAAATGACTGCATTTATCCAGTTGCATACGCAGAAATTGAAGCAGAAAATAAGATGTCGTGGAAATGGTTTATTGAATTCTTGAAATATGACCTATCCATCAACAATCAAAGAAATTGGAGCTTCATTAGTGATAGACAGAAGGTGAATAAAATCAGATTACATTGTTTGTATATGTTTATTACAAATATATGAATGCTTACTAATTGTTTCGAACTTGAATTTGTCTTTTTTGCAGGGTTTAGGATCTGCAATTTAGGAAAGTCATTCCTGATGTTGAGCACAGACATTGCGTAAGGCACTTGCACAACAACTTCAAAAAATATCATCCGGGTGAAGCATTGAAGGAAAGATTTTGGATATGTGCAAGGTCATCGTACATGAGGATGTTCCAAAATCAGATGGAGTGTTTAAGGAATTATGATGTAGTTGCTTGGAAGTGGTTAAATGACAACACCTCCCCCTATCACTGGTCAAGATCACACTTTTGAGTGGCTGCCAAGTGTGACTTTCTCCTTAATAATTTGTGTGAAAGCTTTAATTCGGTCATAATGGATGCAAGAGAAAAGCCAATCCTTGGAATGCTTGAGACTATCAGAATCTATCTAGTGGAAAGGATTCATATGAAAAGGGAGTGGATGAAGAAGAGGAGTGATAAGATTTGCCCAAAAATTCAAAAGAAACTAGAGAAGGCAAAAACAGGAGCAGCTGCAAACATTGCGAGATGGTCTGAACAAGATAAATTTGAGGTTACACACATGTATGGAGGTAAACATGTGGTGGACTTAAAGCAAAAGACCTGTAGCTACAGGAGATAGGAGTTGGCTAGATTGCCATGCTGGCATGTGATTTATTGTATTTCTTTAACAAGTTAAGAGCCAGAAAGTCTTATTATCACTACTACTCATGAGACAATTACTTGAAGGCTTATGAACTAGCAATTGCACCTTTGAGTGGGCCAAATGTTTGGGTGCGATCGAATAAGGATCCTGTCTTACCACCCTTGAAGTTGAAGTTACCTGGTCGACCAAAGAAAGTAAGAAGAAGGGAACTAGAAGAGCCTAGGCCTAATTCGAAGGGTATTACCAAACTTTCCAAATCTGGTCTTGTTAGAATGACATGTAAAAAATGCAATCAAAAGGGGCATACATTGAGAAAGTGTCCACTGCTAGTACCTTATAATGAGCTTGGTGCATCTAGCAATAAGAGGCCACCACCATCCAACTCCAACAAGTGTAGCAAATGCAAGGCACTTGGCCATAACAAGAGAACTTGTCCACAAAATCTCGGGACAAGGAGAATGCTACATGTGAATTACCCCCAAAACCTGGTAATTTGACCTATCCCTCCACTAATTTTATGGTGTAATACTTAACTAATGGTGCTTTGATGTGTACAGATCAAGTGTTCGAACAAGGAGCCGACTGAAGTACCTCCAAATCTAGCTCAATGCCAGATGTTCCAACTGGTCAGCAATAGGATTTTTCCATGTATTTGTAGTTCATAATAATTTTATTCTTGTACTTGTTAACTGTTTTAACTTTATTTCATGGTCACGTGATAAAGCACAAGCTGCTATTGATGATACAGAGGTTATTAATTTACAGCCATCAGCTCAAGAAGAACTATCTAAAATGCAAAATAAATTCACCAAGTGTTCCTTCTGTCATGGCTTAGGACATAACCGGCAAACATGTGGAACCTAAGAAGCTCGAGCATGGAGAAAAAGGAAGGCTGCATTGACTATTTTTGGTCCATTCCCTCCATCAAAGGGAAAAATGACTAGGAAAAAGGAGACAGTAAGTTGAAGTGATTTATAAAGTTAACAGCATGTCTTGCATTTTGCTGGACAATGATTTTGGCATGACTTAAAAGGAGATTGTTTATGGCTTTTGACATGTGATTTTGTTTGTGCGGGCACATAGGCTGTTGAATGAAGAAGATGATATTGTCACCCAATCAACTTAATGGAGCTTAGGAATAAAAAGCTTCTATTTTGTGGCACATGCTCTATTTTGTACATTAAGAGCTTCTGTTTTGTCATAAAGTACTAATTGGATTAACAATAGGAATTTGATGTTTTTTGGTCAATATACATGTGTCAACTTCTACTGCTCTGATGTGGCTGCATTTTGTCTAAAGCGAATTCAATGCTTTTGCAAAATTCGGCTTGCTATATTGGCAATGTCGCAGCTATGTTGATGACTATGAACTTCTATTGGCACTCTTCCTGTACCATTTACTCTGACTTTCTTCTTGCTGTTTAGCATTTTATATGATACATTTGGTAATTGTTTGAGTAGGGATTGTCAAAATTTAAGATGAAACTCTATCAAATTTTTTATACAATTTGAGGTGAATATCTGGTAAAATTTTAACAAAGATATCTTTTAAGGCAATGTGCTTAACAACTTTGACAAAATCTCTTAATCATTTTATAAAGACGTCGTTTGAGACAATGTGCTCAGCAACTTTGGCAAAAATCTCTCAATCATTTTACAAAAACATCATTCGAGACAATGTTCCATTTTAGTACATAAACATGTTCCATACACCAATGTCTGCATTCCAACATTACAGCATTCAAATTACATGAAGCAATTACTCAACTCCTAACTTCATACAATAGGATCTAATGTAACATTTTGAAGCTGACATTCCTTTCATTGCCACTGGGTAATAGTACAGCAATAACCATAATACATATGCCACTTTCTTGCTGCTTTCAACTTCCTAATTTCACTTTTGAGCACCTTGTTCTCTTCTTCAAGCTTACACATTTCAATTTTCATGAAATTATTTTCTTTCTCAGCTTTCCTCAAATTCTTCAAAATTTTCACCATAATATTTTTTGTCATCTGTTGAATAGGTGGATCATACCACAGAAAATAATTGCAGGCTTTTGGTGTCTACAACGCCCATTATTCCAGTCATTAGTTGCAGTAAATTATATAATACATCAAAATACACAAGCATATGTCATGATTAATTGTAAAAATTACCCCGCAATTTATGCATCCATGAAATCTTCTGCCTAGGTTCGCCAATGTCCACGAAGTTACAATTCTACATTCTTCACGGCAATGACAAATTACTGCCTCATCCCCATTGTCGAATTCTACCCCTTCTCCCTTCACCCCTGTCAATTGCCCACTTGCTCGGCTATCTAGATTTGAGTGTTGGCTGCTACATAAACTTGAGGCAGAGTTGTCGAAGTTTCTACTTGATTGCATTTCACTTGCAAATATCCAAGTTCCGCGACTTGCCCTAATTTCTATGAGCTCTTCTCTCTCAATTTTCAGAGGTTTCTTTTCCTTCATCGTGTCAAAGTTGCTATTATAATCCCTATAATTAGACAATTAAACCTGTCATTCCAATCATATCCTTGGTCTGCCATGGGAAATACATAAAATGTGGTGGTGCTGCCCAATAAGTCCTACATTGAACCCGATAAAATTGTTTGAGAACTAAATTGGTGAAAAAAAGGGTAAAGGACTAAATTGGTTTAAGTGAAAAAGTTTAGGGATCAAATTGGCGATTTTCCTTTGTTTTTAATACCTTATTTTAATTCTTTGTAGACTATCATACTTTTTTATGAATTTCTTTGATTTTATTTGATGCATTTTCATGATTTTTTAAGTGAATTTATTATATTAATTTTCTATAGAACATGGAAGGATAATTTTTTTAATCGAAATATTTTATAACATTTGATATGCATGGAGTGCCATTGTTACATTGACTTAAAAAAAAAAGGGCGTTAGATTTAATAGTGCATCTATAAGGTGGCAAAGTGAAATTGTTAGAAAGCTTAAGGAAAGTTTATAAAAATATCCTTTTTCATATCATAATAGGTCGCCAAATAAATGAAAGCTCTAAGACAAGGGTCCCAATTTAAACTTTTTAACAAATCAAGAACTTCTATTTAGGGGTGAGCAAATTCGGTACAGACCGAATTCAAATTCAATTTGGTAATTTGGTAAAAATTCGGTACGTACCGAATTCACCGAATTCTATTATGCTATGAAATAGGTAATGAGATTATGAATTTGGTAATAACCGATTTCGCATTCAAATTCGGTAAAATGAAATAGGATACCGCATTACCGCATTCGAATACCAAATTAGTTTATAAAATTATATAATATATAGATAAATGCTATTTAGTATTAGTATATACTACTAATATATTATTATATTAGATAGGTAAATGCTATTAATAATATTTAGTATATGGTATTATCATGTACTTATAATAATAATATATAATAATGTACAATATATTATTTTAGTATTTGTTAATTTTTATATGATTATAATAATACAAATATATAGTAATACATAACAATATAATATAACTATAATACTTATTATTTTATATATGAGTAACATGACTAGAATTAGATAATAATTAATAAATATATGTATAACACTAAATATTAAACAATAAACATAATTAGTAATTAGAATTTAGATATTGGTAATTTGATACATCATTCATGTTTTCACTAATCTTAAGGTTTTAAGTATAGACAAGACAACTAAGCAGTGTAAGTCAATGCATATGAATTGCAAATCAATGTATAGTGTATTGACTTTCACAATAACATATGTAAGTAAATAAGTTTTATTTTGATTTGAAATAAATTATAAGTTTGTAACTAATATAACTTATCACTAATCATTGTAATTTTTTCAGTTTGTAAGTAACATTACTTATTATTAATCATTGTAAATTATAAATGCATAAATTATCACTAATTCATTGTACAGTCTAAGGTTATTCTAATTTAAATTAATCACTTTTTATGTTTCCTTAAATCATAGACTAAGGATTCTAGGTATAAGTGATCAAATAAATGCCAATTAAACCACAAAATGATTAGAACATAAGTAATGTGTTAAATTATGAATAAATTTGGGGATCAAATTAGTAATAATTTTTAAATCATTGAGGAGCAAAATGAATGTATTATAATTTAGGAGCCCCAATTTGTAAATTAAAAATTACACAATCACTTCCTTCAGAACCATAACAGGGTTATCTCATCGGTTTTTTTTTTTTTATATAAATGAATTCGGTTAGACCGAATTCATTACCATTTTTCGAATTCGAAATCGGTTGCGAAATGAATTCGGTTATAGCCAATTCGAAATTGAAAGCGGTTTAGATTTCTATAAGTCAAATAACCGAATTCATCGAATTCAACTAATCGAATTACCGAATTTGTACCATTTGCTCACCCTACTTGCATTTTCGATTGGTATAGTATTGTTTTCCTTAAAATCAGATAGTTTTTTTCTTCTTTTTTTTTTTTGTCCTAGACTTAGAAACTTTGTCTTAACCGTTTCCTTCCTTGATTTTGTCTTCTCCTTGTAAATCATTTGTAGACAAAAAATTATTTTGTGAAATTTAATTTTAAGGTTCTTTTCCAAATACCGATTGCTGTTTACAACTTTTAAAACCAAAGAGGCTTTAAATCTCTAAACAACGGTTATTTTGAAGAATCTCTCCAGAGAGAAATTTTGGAAATGCTAAAGCAGACAAGAGCAGCCTCTATTACACTATGGAATCTGACAAGAAACTTTTATTCGCAAAAAATCTTTTGGTTTTCTTTGGTAGCATCCATAAAAATATACTGTCAGTTGCAGCAATTATAAAGCATTATTCCTCAATCAATACAAAATCTTGTTGAACATCTTTTGGCAGTTCACCATAATGTGTGCCCTTCTTTTGCTTTTGCTTGGGCCTGTTTTCTGTTTGACCGTACATGGATTGGAGTCGGCCATAACGTTGTGCTCTTGTTTTGCTTGGGCTTTTTGTTCTGTTTGACCATACCTGCATTTGGAGTCGGGTATGCCTCTTATGCTAAGCCACCCTGAGGTATTCAAAAAGGCAAGGAGTGAAAATAGACAAGGATGCTACACAATCAAGTCAATTGAATGAGGATTCAGATCTCTTAAAATTGCCATATTTGCGTTGCATAATTAGAGGAACACTTAGGGTCCGTTGGTTAGAGTGTAAAACATTTTCCCGAGGAAAAGATTTTGGATGAAAATAATTTTATTCAAAGAAGTTCTTTGATTCTAATGTCTTTGGTGCACTTTCCCCAAAATCAAAACAAGAATACTCCCCTCAGATTCCTCTGTTTATGTCTGCCAACTAGGGGTGGCCAAAAATACTTGTTAACCTGAAAATCCGTCATATCCGATCCTATCCAATCCGAAAATTAGGATACTCAATCTATATTATTTGATCAGATCAAAAGAGCATAGGATACCAGCTTATATGCATATTATATATTAATTTTTATTTTTATATACATATAATAAAATAATATTTTTAGAGTTAAGTAGTAATATTTCATTGAACAAATTGCATTATAAATATGGGAGATTATATTTTGTTTACAAGATTCATTTGTAGAGATCATAATCTTATGTTTTTTTAAAATTGAGTTTAATTAATTTGAAACATAAAGGTGCTACTTATTTCAATTTTTTTTATTTGAATGCTTTTAATTTTTTTTCTTTTTCTTGTATTCTCTTAGCATGTTTGTTTTTAAGACTTTTTGTTTAGAAAAAAAATCTTTATTAAAATTTTAGAAGAATATGTAAAATACAATACTAATTAATAAAATTATTTTTTTAAAAAAATTAAATGATAAGCAGGGCCGGACGGGTATCCATTGACCCGATCCTATCTCAATGGGTACACGTTAATATGCGAACGAATAAGAGTCAAAAAATGATTGATTCATAAGGTACGGATTGGGTTAGCGAAATGGTGCCTGGGGCGGGTACCCAACCCATTCCCATCCCTACTGCCACCATGACACCATCCGACTCAACATCGATTGACCATCCAAACGCAAATCCTTCGATTCCGAAAATCAGATCAAACTCCATGAAAGGGAAGTCATAAAAGCTCAAACCCAATTACATATCATACTAGCTATATACTGATATGTCAATTAAAATCGTTTCAAATTTGATTACTATAACCATCATATGCAAAATTAGTGCTTCGAATTTGATGCTTATAAATTCTTTAACAGATCTTCATCCAATAGCATCTCTTTCGTTTTTCCCGGTTTTTCTTCCAAAAAACTTGTCAAGACAAACCCACCCTTAGATGTGGAATTTCTCTATCCCACGCATATAGTTGTCTACTGACTACACCATTATCAGTTAGGACCTGTTTAATAATCCAATTCTACATTTAAATTTAATGGGATTCAGATTTTAATATGTTTAGACGCGTTTAATAACAAAAAATTGAACATCTGAATTAATTAAGTAGTACTATATTTACTAACTAAAACTTGCTTCAAAAAATAAATGATAAACTAATTCACTTATCACTAAATATGGTGTATATTCAAATATATTAGATTTAATATTTAATAATTCAATAACTTAATAAATTTAGATTTTAGATTTTTAGATTTCAAATTTCAGTTTTCAGATTTCAGTTTTATCAAACGCACCCTTAATTATTGGAAATTATTAAGATTGTCTATTCTAAAGTGAATCTCAAGAATTGGATTAAATAATACCAAATTAGACTCCGAAATTTAATATTCGAATAGTTGAATGAACTTTTTATTTGGTAATTGATTAATACCTGGCCGACCAAAATAGTACTATAGTCTTTTACCAGTGGCATCCTACTACCATATCGACTATCTGAATTAAGCCCAAAGTTAATCACACATTTCAAATTCTCTTTCATCACAATCTGGCGAACCTCAATCCTTCCTTCCCTCCGATAGTCCTCCTGGCCTATCGTTGGCTATTAGTTGGCTTCATCATGCTAGATGGGACAAATGATACCTTTTTTTTTTTGATAAAAAGGAATAATTTCATTGTAATATCTACATTCATGATAGCAAGTACATCAAATATGATATAAACATACAAATTTGAAAATCAATTGACACAACAAATATAAAAAGCAATAAACTTGATCATAACATTGCAATCCAAGAGTATTTTCCATTAGAAGAATATCATTGCAATCCAATATATCTTTAAGCGTGTCTTTAAATAGTCAAATTTGATAAAAATTACTTCAGGACCAAAGAAAATAATTTAGAATTGATTTTTTGATTTGGTTTTTGAGATCTACCAAATCTCTATTCTCACCAATTAAAAAAAACACTCTCATAAGAATATTTCAAGAGAAAATAAAAATCTTACCAGAAAAATCTTAGGATAGAAGACTTTCACCCTAGGAAACCCTAGGAGAGAATAATCTTTCACTAGAAAACTTAAAAGAGAATTTATTCAAATAAAGAAAATAAAAATTAGAGAAAAGTTACCTCCCATGAGAAAAGACCAAATTATCTAATCTCTTTCCCAAAGAAGAGTCAAATGAGGTTTTGTTTGGAAGAAATTCGCAGAGAAGAAAGAGAAACTGAGTTCTAGAGAGAGAGAGAGAGTGAAGAATAATGGAAGGTGTTTCTATAGGGACAAATGATATTATGATATTTTAACAAGGCTGGTGAAAATTTAACTTCTTATTTATTTTTGTATTATATTTTAGAGGCACACATTTTATTGCATTGTGGATGGATTATTGTTCGAGTATTTGAGATGTCTTTTTTCCCCCTCCCTAAAACTAAAAGGCATTTAAGATTTGTTAACCGGTTAAACTAGTGACTGATAATATCAATATCGATTATCCACCAACCGAAGTAAATTTTGGTTTGGTATTGGATATGGTTTTTTTAATTTATTTGAAAATAATCAAATGTTAACGGAACTCTAATAATCGAATAACCAATGACCAAGCAAGGATCACTCCGCAATGGCTGTGCAATTGAGGTCTAGGCAATTCTAATCAATTTTTTTTTTTATTTTTGAGTCCAATTTCATGCTACTATTAACTAATTGTAGAATTTTTTTTTTCAATAAATCCATTAGTTTAACTTTTTAATAGTAGGTATTTAAAAGTAGGTATAAAGAGTAAATTGAACTAACCCTCCATAAATTGCACAGTGGGTGATAAACACTTTATTGACTTATTTATTTTTTTGCATTTGATTTCAAATGCATAGACAATAGGTTTTACCCCAATAAGTCTCTCTGTATTGTCCCAAGACCCAAACAAGTTGAGATTCGTGAGATCCCTTCGTTCAACTCTGAATCCTCTTTTCACCTAGTTTAGAGTTTACCCCTTGAACGAAAAGAAAGGTAAGGCAGTTTTTGTTATTGTGATAAAACTCACGAAATTATACGAGAATGATTTACTAAAATAGAATCCAAATTGGTTGAAGGCATGAAAAAATTACCCTGCATTTTCAATCAATTGGCGAAGGAAGTTTTACTTTTCTTTTCTGAAAATGGAGAAATGCACTTTTGGTTCCTAATGTTTGGTCTATGAGCAAAATTAATTTCTAAACGTTTCATGCAAAACAAATGTGGTACTAAAATATTCTCGTTTTAGACAGAATGAAAACTTGACAATAGTGGAAATCAAATTTACATTAGCAAAAAATTTTAATTTTTTCTATTTGGTCCTTAACATGTAGACTTTGGATTAGTAAATAGTTAACTAATTTTCCAATATTCATAGTTTCCAAAAATGCTATTTTTTCATGTTTAAAATTCAATTTGGATGTTTTAAGATACAAAAATTATTCGACAGAATCTAAAGCATTTTAGGTGAATTTTCGGAGTTATATATATATATATATATATCTTGCATATTCTGGATTTCTTTTTTTTTCTCAGACATGTAGCACAAAATTGTAGGCTACTTTTTCTGCAATTTTTTCCCCTCAAATCTTAACCGTAGGAACTAGCTTGAATGTTTAGGATGCATCCAGTTATATGTTGTGGCAAATTGAACGTAAAGTGTTATCTTTGAAGCTGTTGATTCTGGTTAATTGCAAACCTAATGAAACGGTTTGAGCACCTGTAGTTTGTATCTCTTTGACGTGATGCATCACTAGCTAGTCAAATATCAAAGTCTCGAATTATTCACCAACTATAAGGACATGCAAATTAAATCGTGTCAAGTCCAGTAACTTGATGGATATCTATAAAATGGACCTGCTAACTTTCTTAAACAAATTCTGCTGGATGATTTTTAGCAAATTCAGTAATGAAATTCTATTTTTTCTGTATAAAAAAAATGTCATAAAGACTCCACAAGACGAAAATACTAAAGAATAATTTCCAATTTCCTCTGAAATAATTCTCATTCCTGTGATGGTTTTTTTCACAATCAAAAGAGAATTTTATGTTATTCTTCTGTTCATATTTCTTCAGTATCTGTCTTCTGTATTGGCTAAGTTGGAAAGCGACACCAACCCTGAAGCAGCAGGTGACTGTGTGATGCTTCCTATCATCTTAATGCTACACAGGGCTGGTCAACAGGGACCTATAAAGAAATCGAAACAGGGGAAATAAATTTTCTTACAAATCTATCAAATATAGTATTTACTTAGCAAGAACATATTCGCCGCAAATCTTAATGTCCATTCTGCTTGCCCTTCTCATGTCTATAACCAATAAACAGCTTCAACAAACTCTCACAAAGATGTTCATTAACTAATTTTCTTTTGTTCTTAAACATCTCATATTCGGATATTCCCACAGGGTTTGGTAGATTTACCACCAATCAATGCCAGACATATTGGTATAAGTTCCAATCTACCATAACTTAAATGGTAGTTATTGCGTGGCAGCAGAAGCAGTTTCTTTGTCGTCAAGTACATAGAGTGTGATGTTACTCGTCAATTCATTCAATTCTTCTTTCAGACACCACACATACACACACAGTTTCATCTTTGTCTCAATAATCTAAAGTTTCATTATAAGTCTGGCATTACTACTTTCAATCCCATAGTTTTGCCACTTTTTTGGCAGTCCACCTTTCAATGGAACTGATACTGATAATTATTTAAGCTTTCTCAGCTTCATGCTCCCAGAGTAAAATCTGAATTGTTTGAAATGTCTTCCCCAAAATGACAATGAACAAGAGTATTTGAAATGAGATCGAAAATTATGTTTAGCTTTTGGACATGACAAGTATTTTGGGACATGCAAAAATGAGAAGTGAACGTTTCAATGGACCGGAGGGAGTATTACTTTTTTTTTTTTTTTCTACCTTTGATGGTTTCTTGGACAAAGACAATATTATGCAAACTTTTGGATTTCTCAAATGTGGAGATTGGCTATGACATACTAAAGCTATTGAGACAAGTGTGTGTTGTGTTCTCAATCTTGTCAAGTAGGGCAAAAGTAACAGTTAATTTTAAACTAACAAACAAATGCAGCAGAAATATGACAATAGTTTGTTGACTTACAAAGTGGCCAGCATTTAGAATCCAGTAGAAATGAAGATTTCTGTATGATTTGGTGAAACCCTTAATACTCTTGTCACCTCCACAATAGAGAGGCGTTCTATCCTTGTTCAAGAAATTTTTTATCCCATGCCACCTGTGAAAATAGGCAAAAAAATTACTGATCAGGAGAAGAAATTTTGGTGCTTATTTACTTGTGGGATTTTTTTTTTCTTACTTGAGCTTTTCAATCCATGCGTTGGTTCCCTTGGTTGCACAGATTAGATCGAACTACAAGCAACAATAAAACAGCATTTAAATTGAACTACTTAGCCAAAAACAAAAATATAAAAAAAACAGTGAAATTTGTCAGCAATGGATATTAAAAGCTGCCCTGATCAAGTTTATCCACTGGAATTCACAATTTATTGTGAGCAATATCAAATTACAAGTACGAATACTCCAAAATATCATCCTTTACCTGATTTGCATTATTATGTTCCATTATTGCCCAATATTTATCTTATTGCCAATTTTGAAACAATGCTATGCAGTGGAATCATAGTACAAGCAGAAAGTCCTATCAAGTTTTTCCTTGAAATATCTATCTACTGCTTCTGTATAAATCCCATTCTTCCAGAAATGTTAATACACTATTTTTTCCATTCCTTTTTGGACGAATATTGTTGAGAAACAACATAAAGCATTGCAGCATCTTACTTGTCCATTGTTAGATAGACACATTTATTCCTGCTTGCTAAAAGCTCATAACCTGCCAAAAGTAGTTGATCAAATTGCTTTAGAATTTACTGCATATAATTGGGTAACTGCCCTTTAATCGCAATTGAGATGTGTCAAAGAATGCTGATCCAGAAATTCAAAAAACATTCTTGGTGTAGCTCAAACTAAAAACCAAAAGTTCCTAAACTTTGTGATTAATTCCTAACCAAAAAAATATGCAGCTGATTTAGTTACCTCACTAATCCTGGGTCTCATGAAATCACCTTTCAGGGCTTCAAAAACACTATTGGACTGCCCTCCCCATCTGTGATACCATACTAATCCTTTAATGACAAAATAAGTAATGAACTCTGAAAAAGTCTGAAAATTTTCCAAAGAGAAAAACTTACGTAACATTTGGTGGTATAATCTTCAACTTCTTTTTAATATCTCCATTCATCAAGCTGTAAAGATCTCCATCACCTCCAGGACAGGACCTTTTTACTGCAATACGTTGTTTTAGTTCTGAAGCAGCTGACAGCGATGAAGGGTCGTCCTCTGCAAATGATAGGAAATTGTAGAAGTCCTGTATTTATCCACAAAAGGAATCGTCAAGCACAAACTTAACAATTTGTTGTGATTAAACATAAATTCTTCAAATTCATACCACATTTTTACTGTACTTGGTAATTAGATCTTCCAATTCATTCCATGTGTCTGTGGCCTCCGCAAACTTACCTGCAGCAATTTGCTTCTTAATTTGATTAGCAACCCCTGCATTGAACAATAGGCTTATTAGACAACTTAAAATTGTCGAGCTTGATTAGGTTAGACAGAAATGCTAAATTCACGCAAGTTTCAATACTAAAAAAACACATCATCGATGCATTTGAGGCGTGGATTTAGGATAGTCCCATCTTTCAAGTATAAAAACTTGATACCTGTTTGATATCTGGAAACCATTGCTGTCAAGCAATGAGACGTCTTTCAAAAGAGGAGCCCATGAAGACTGTAGTTTGATCACCAGAACTCAATTCAGCTGTTCCAACTAAGTAATCATGAGATGAATCAAGAACAGAAACTACATACGGTAAAATCTTCTGGTGAAATCCAACTGTCCCCCAATGCAACTCCTATGTAGAAAAGGTAACAGCAAGCGCAAGACTTCAGGATTGAAGAGAGAATAAAATTTTAATTTTGAGAATGAAAAAGCAATTGTTACCTCCAAGATTTAGCTTCAGCTTTCCAGCCTCAATAGCTTTTAAAGCAGATAATGCCAGAGTAACAGCAAATTTGCCTCCATAAGACTCTGCTACAATATACAGAGGACTCTTTTGGAGAGTCTGATTCCTGTTGAAAAACTCAGTCAAGAATTTAGTTCCATCCTTTGCAGCCTCCACATCACTCTTCACAAACAATGTGGTGTTTTTAACGTCTTCCACAAAACTGTAACCAGTCCCAACTGGATAATCCTATTTACATTGGAAACGGGCAAAAATGAATTTAGATAAGCAGATACAAGAAAAACCCTACAGGGAAATCCCATTTTATTTTGTAAAACAGTATTGATGCTGATGTGATTATTCACCAACGTTATGCAAACTTGTACCTACCACAAACAGAAGATCAGCTTTCTGCAACCATGTCGAATTTCTTGGCTTTAGGAACACATCTAAAGGCCCGAATTCTTCGAAATTACCAAGTCCAACTCCTGAAGCTCCCTTCAGTAAACAAATTACCGTTGATTGTATGAACATGCAATAAAGATTGAAACTAGAGAGAATCCCACGAGAATTCTGATACTTACAGGTCCACCCTGCAGCCAAAGAATTATTGGCCAAGGCTTTTTCGGATCATGAATCCTGTTTTGGACTTCTGTAGTACCACCAGAAACATGTGAGCCTCTGCAATAAACGCAACAATTAAAGTTCATCATTGACAAGTAAATCCATATATCTCATGCCCTTAAAATATCTAAATTGGGATAAAGATTGTAGCAAAGATTTAGTGTACTTGGCCTGACTGGAACATAGCCCCACGCTTCTGATCCATCTTCAGTTATAACTGCTGTGGCAATGCCAACATGAAACAGTAGAACCAGAAGCAGAGAAACAACAACATGAAACTTTTCCATGTTTGGATACTATAACGGAGATAAAGCCAATCCTCACAAACAGAATCTTGATGAGTTATGAACAGAAATGGATGGAAGTTGAAACCAGTTATACAAAAAAGAATGACCAAGTATGTAAAGTCCTAGACTTCTAATAGCTCTTAACATCCGAACAACAAAAATGCTTGGAAAAATCCCTAAATCTTGGCTTACAAGTGAGTCGTGAATTGTTCAAACTAAATGCTTTACAATAAAAAGTCAGAAAGCCAAGAAATTTGCTTTACAGATTAATCTTCAATTCGTCGTGCAAATGTGTGAGTTCACAGGCCTTTCACACGCTGAACAGAGATAGATTGGTAAATTAGTAGGTCAGGATTGCCGTATCTAGCAATTGAATAATTGGAGCCCCTAATAAATACTTTCCCTTCTGAAAATTATATTGGAGAAATATCTAAATTTGTAAAAGACTACATTGTGTATATCTAGTCAGAGAACTTTCGACCTTTGGTAATTTAGGAACTACTATATTGACAGTAATTAGGTCATTCACAGAAGTAAAATTAAATCAAAAATATTTTTGACGGTTTGATTAACGAATGCCCATTGGACACTCATTAAGAGGGATTTAGGTGTTAAAATTTTATACGAGTGTAGCTAATTTGGAAAATTATCTAATGGGAGTAGAGTAAGTGTGACGGTATATATTAATATGATAAGTTAAATATAATTTAAATATATTAACGAGTGCTCATTATGGATCCATTAAAAAAATCTAAAATCTAAATAGGGGAATAGAGGTGATAAGTAATCGTATCACCATTTATCACCCACATTCATTGGTGTATCATTTCCCACATGAACTAATGATGTGGTATTTAGTTTCCTTTCCTGTCCTGGTTGACAATTGCTATATTTAATAAAAATATTTGTGTTTTTAATGAAATTTAAAGTAGTCATTTATCATCTACCATCTTAGCTTTAAATATTTCCTGAAGTACCTCTTTGACGTATGCAAAGGAGAATCTAGAAGAGATTAGATGCAGTTGATAATTATGGATTCAGCAAGATAAAATGTCTATTAAGGAAAGGTGAAAATCACATCCATGGAAAATGTTGTGCCAACAACCAAAGCTTGATAGGAGTAGGAGTAGAAGATTAAACTGACAAAACAGTACATTTTTTCCGCCAGCCAGGTGGTAGTGGATCTAAATTCAGACCGCATATCATAGGGGATTTCGATTGAATCAAGTTATTGTGTTTAAGACTCATGGTATTCAAATGTATACAGATTTAATATAAGCCAACTACATGAGAAGTATTCTTACAATGCAGCATTGACAGGCATGAATTGCTCCCACTAATTTCTATTTATCTGATAAAATATGCTCGAAGCCTAGTACTTGCAAAATTTTAATTGAGGTCATGAATGGAGTCCACTAGAGTTCATGGAAGAAGGTGGAGCAGTAAAGAGGATTTAGGAAAAGAGCGTTAAGAAAAAAATATAATCAAATTGAAAACTTCCTTTGCAAAGAAATAGACTTCGTACTATTAGCATGGCTCACGGTTGAATCACTATAAACGAATCAAAGTGAAGCTCTCATGCTTTTTATGGATTTGTTTGCCGACACGGTGCCTATATCTACAGATAGGTAAATGGCCCTTGGATCCTTGAAGCTCAAGCAGTTTGTCATAAGAGGACGTTCAGAGCTCTAGTCAATCAGGATGAAATAAAAGCATATTGTTTAAAATGATAAGAGGTACAGGTCCTGGTCCTCATGGCTTTGCAGTAGATTTTTTCCATATTGAATTGGAAGACAACTGGGGAGGAGTTTGTTAGCGCTGTACAGTCGTGGTTCTCATCCTAAAATCTCTATTTTCATTTGAATGCTCCCCTGTCACTGTGAAAGATGTTAGCATGTTGCTCGTTGCAACAGTCTCTATAAATGTTTTTCAAAAGTGATCACTGGCTGAATTAAAGTGGTGATGCCATCTCTTACCGGGCAGTGCTTTTCTTAAAATGAGATCTATTTATGATAATGTATTGCTCGTGCATGAACTTATCAAGCAATGTCACCTCAATAATGGAAAACCTAGAGTAGCCATAAAGGTTGATGTAGTGAAGGCTTATGATTCAGTCAATTGGGAGTCTGTTTTTGAGGTTATGCATCTCAAGAAATTTAGAGCTGTGTGTTTTGAGTGGAGTTAGAAGTATGTGACTACAGCCAGTTTCTCCTTGAATCTATGCAGATCTCTGATTGGATTTTTAGAACTGAAAAGAGGCTTAGACAGGGTGATCCAATCTCACCATATTTGTTCCTATTTGCAATGGAGGTGTTCTCTAGTGTTTTGGCTAAATTCAGGAAGACAGATCAGATTATCATCCAAAGTTGAGAAGCTGAACCTTACTCAACATTTCCTGATGACCTCTTCTTTTGGGCTTCTGCATCTGATATATCTCTACAGGAGTGTCTAGATTGCAACCCAATCTTCAAAAGAGTGAGTTGTTTATGCTGAAAGACAGCTCTGCCTGAATCAGTTGCTTTGTATGCCTTTATGAACTTTGTGAGGGAGGTATCTAGGGCTAACACTTATGTCTACTAGAAAACAAAAGATGACCCCCCACAAGTTCAAAAAATTTTCAATGTCAAAAGAAAACAGGTCCACTGCATATACGGACTTATCAAACTAATACTACATCAAAACTGAAACACAAACTATAGCAGACTTAAAGAAAAATCTTTCGTTGTAGATCCCAACTAATACTATTCTCACAGTTTCTCCATGATCTTTCAACTTTACAAACATTAACAAGGGAGCAATTAATATCATGAATGATTCTTTGCTGCACTACAGAACAGGCCATCTTTCCTGCTGAAAAATCCTATAATTTCTGGCACGCCAACTATGGTATACGTTAGCTGCTAAAGCCAACCTATGAACTTTATTAGAAAAACTTGTAGACATCCTCCCAAGGCAAGACATCTGTTGAGTATGTCTTTGTATCCCACATCGGAACTTTTATAAAAAAGTATCTCCTCTTAGTGGTTATAAATATAGTAGACTTAAGTGAGTTTAATTGTATTAAGGGCACCAGCCCAAGTGCCATGTGTACCAGTCCAAGAGAGTTTTGGGAGGCCTGTGCCCCAGTCTGAGAGGAGTTTTGGTTTGGCATCAAACCAAAAGAGCAAGTCATGGGTCTTTGGGCCATTAAGCATTTAGTGCTATTTAGACTTTTTTGTGTTTTCAGTTTTAGGTGCCTTTTGGACCCTGGAGTTATTTTCTAGGGTTTCGTACTCCCTCTTTTGTACTCTCTTTTTGTTATAGTAAATCTGCTACCCCTTCGCCCCATGGACGTAGGTCAATTAGACCGAACCACGTAAATTTTGTATTTCTCCGTTTGATTTCTTTGTTCTGTTATTATCATTATTGAATTGTCAAGAACCCTATTATTCTCATTGGTTAATTTCCTAGAACCAAACCTAACAAATTGGTATCAGAGCTTCAGGTTTTGGGCATGGTCAGATTTTGGGTTCCTGATGATAATAACAAGTTTTGGGTGCAACAGAGAGTGAAAAAAAAATTCGTTGGAGTTCAGTTGGGTTTTGAAGAAGAGTTATTTGGCCCGTTGGAACTCATTAAGGGTTTGAGAAGAAGGTGGAGTAAGATTACTATGTTCATGATTTTTTAACCTGTTCGGATCTGTTGAACCTTTTGTAAGATTGGCCCGTTGGGACCTGTTGAGCCTTTTGCATCTTGGTTCGTTTATGGCTCGTTGTGGTTTGTTGGGATTTTTGTGATTCGTTGAGATCCGTTGGGACTTTTATAGAAAAGATAGAGTTTGTTTGCTATTTGTCTACTATTTATCGATGCTGGATACACGCCAAGATGGAGATTTGTTAAGTATGTCTTTATATCTCACATCAGGACTTTTATAAAGAAGTATCTCCTCTTAGTGGTTATAAATATAGTAAACTTAAGTGAGTTTAATTGTGCTAAGGGCACCAACCCAAGTGCCATGTGTACCAGTCCAAAAGAGTTTGGGAGGCCCGCGCCCCAGTCTAAGAGGAGTTTTGGTTTGGCATCAAACCAAAAGAGCAAGTCATGCGCCTTTGGGCCATTAAGCATTTAGTGCTATTTAGACTCTTTTGTGTTTTCAGTTTTAGGTGCCTTTTGGACCCTGGAGTTATTTCCTAGGGTTTTGTCCTCCCTCTTTTGTACTCTCTTTCTTTTATAGTAAATTTGCTATCCCTTCGCCCGTGTACGTAGGTCAATTAGACTGAACCATGTAAATTTCGTATTTCTCTGTTTGATTTCTTTATTCTGTTATTGTCATTATTGAATTGTCAAGAATCCTATTATTCTCATTGTTAATTTCCTGGAACCAAACCTAACAGCATCTCCAAATAATTGACAGTATTAATAAGAATCTTAATGAAATCGAATATTCAGTAGAAACTAGAAAGTGAATGATGGTTTGACTACATTATTTCTTCATATGATCCTTGGCATCTCAATGGTGGTTTGCTAGACTACTTTCTAGAATCTATCATTTCTAATTTTAGGAGTCAGCATAGAGCTAATGTGGCATCTATTATTAAAATGAACAGTGAACATACCTACTAGTAGGAGGATGAATAAGGGGGCGCTTCTTGTGCTCATGGACTTATTTTCATCCTAATACGTTTGTGGCAGTACAATAGAAATTAGCAAAAAACGGTTGATTTTCAGCCAAGGAGACAATTTAACCAGTTCACCATCCCCGCATAGAGGTTAGCTGGCTCAAGGTGGTGTAGTTGAACCTCGTGTCCAAATTTGCTTTCTTCATGTGAGAGACTTTATAAAAGAAGCAGGCTGAGGAAGTGGAGTGTAGTAAAGGATAATACTTGTGATTTTTGTTGAAATATTGTTGGAACTTGTGAGCATTTGTTCTTTTCTTGCTCTTTCCCTCAAATAGTCATGATTTGGAAACAATTCAGTCTCTTAATTCAGTGATCCGAGGGCCTTGTTCTTGGTCTAGTCAGATATGTTTGTGTTCTTCTAGTAGTACATTCTCAAAGTAGCTCAATCCTTTAAACAGCCTTATTTAGTTCACGATTAATTACAACCATAGTCATAATTTTCTTTAGAGTACACCCAAATCTCAAGAAAATTACATAACAAAACACAAATAACAAGGGTACAATTTCCAAGGTTCAAAGCTACTACTAAGACAAGGGAAACCATCCAACAAAGCTACTACTAAGATGAGATCCAACAGAGCTACTGTACTACCTAAGGAGGAGGGAACCAGCCTGCAAGGGCTCAAACCTAGCCTAATGTTGTCACTCAATCTTTAAAGATCCAATTGAACAAGAGATACGCTGGACTAGTGTGTCATCAAAGAAATAGCAGACCTCCTCAACATCTGGAATTGCAAATGGACCTGCTTACATCTATATGCATTTGAGAAAGTATAGGTAGTTGCACCAAGTGTGAAGGCATCTAATATAGAGGTCAGTGGAGGTCTCAATTCCCTAACCTAGGAATTTGTAATGGTTGTGAATCTGATTTCAGCTAAGGATTACAAAGTATAGGAAAAAAAAGAATAGAGAGGAGGGAATAAGAGAAAGAGGGAGAACGAGGATGAATTTGAAAAAGAGGTGGGGAAGTTGTATTCTTTAGAGATCAGATTTTGCATGTCCTTCCTTACATCAGTGTTGGCCTATTAATAGAAGTTCCCCCCAACTAACTAACTGTAACTAACTTCTATAACAAATCCAACAATATTTGGCTAACAGAAATTGGCTAACTATTTTGTCCTATTTCCTGTGGAATCAATACAATTGCCCCCTCTCGAAACAATCCTAGTCTCTAGGATTGAAGTCAGGGAATTGACTCCTGATGACTGACAAGTCTTCCTACGTTGCATCTTCATTTTGTAAGTCCTTCCACTGCACCAAAATCTGCTCCACCTTGTGTCCACCCCTATCAATCCATCTTCAATCCAGTATAGAGGAAGGGGTGATAGAAAAGAAGCCTTCATCACTTGGCTGAGGTAATATTGTGCTAGCTGGAGCACCTTTTGTGGAAGGTTTCAAAAGCAAAACATGAAATACAGGATGAATAGCAGCTCTTGGTGGTAACTTAAGTTTATAGGCTACTGCTCCAATCCTTTTGTCAATCTGATATGGTCTATAGTACTTAGCTGCTAGCTTCAAATTTTTTTCGAACAACCACAGTGGTTTGTCTATAAGGCTGTAACTTGAGGTAAACCCAATCCCCCTCAGCAAATGTCCTGTCAGTCCTGTGTTTGTCTGCAAACTATTTCATACAGTTTTGAGCATGCAACAAATTTTCCTTCAGTAGGGAGTTCCAATTCACCGTCTTAGTTAACTAGTCTTCCACAACAGCTACTTGGGTGTTGTCTGGTTGTAGGCATAGCTTTTTTGGTTTATAACCAGAGTGCTTGGAAGGGTGTCATCTGTAAACTAGAATGGAAATTAGTGTTGTACCACCACTCAGCTGTAGGCAAACACCTTTTCCAATGACCAGACTGTTGCAAACACATAGCCCTCAAGTGTAGATTTCCACACATCAATTTATTCTCTCAGTCTGTCCATCAGACTGGGGGTGATATGAGAATGAGAAACTAAGGGTAGTTCCCACCTGATGAAAAAGCTCCTGCCAAAACAAACTTGTGAAAATCTTGTCCCTATCAGATACAATGTCCACTGGCAAACCATGCAGTTTATAGATTTGCTCGAAGAACACCAGTGCAACACTCTTTGCTATGAAATGAGACCCCATGGATATGAAATGCGTATATTTAGTAAGCCTGTCCACCACGACCATTATGACATCATGCCCCAAGGATTTTGGCAAACCTTCGATAAAATCCATTGAGATATGCTACCAAGCTTGCTCTGGTATTGCGAGAGGCTGTAGCAAGCCAGGGTAACTAGCTTGCTCACTTTTGCTCCTCTTGCAGATGTCACAAGCTTGTACATAAGCTTCCACTTCCTTTTTCATTCCTGGCCAAAAGAAATAACTCTTCAATCTTTGATAGGTCCCCTGATTGCCAGAGTGGCCTCCAATTGCAGAATCATGCATGTAGCTAACAAGTTGCCTTCTAAGTTTAGTGGTAGCTCCAATGTATACCCTTCCCTTGCACCTGATAATCCCTTGATGGTAGGAGTAATCAGGTGTACTAGAGTTGTCTATTTGCGAGTGTTGTTAATAATTCTTTGATCTTGTCATCTCCATTGTAACTCTTTGATACCTTGGAAAGCCATAGAGGTTTGACTGCAGATATAGAGTGGACTCCATTGTAACTCTCCTGATTGCTTCCCCCTGTAGAACCTCCTTGCCTCCTAGAAAGAGCATCTGCAACTGTATTATCCTTGCCTCTTTTGTATTGGATTTCATAGTCCAATCCCATCAATTTTGCAAGCCATTTCTGTTGTAGGAAAGTAGTGATCTTTTGCTCTAGCAAGCACTTCAGACTCTCATGGTCTGTTCTGATGATGAAATGAGATCCCAATAAGTAATGCCTCTATTTTCCCACAACAGTGATCAAGGACAACAACTCCTTCTCATAAATGGACAATGACTGATTTTTTTGTCCCAAAGCTTGGCTCATGACTGCTATTGGTCTCCCCTGCTGCATCAGTACTGCTCCCATAGCTGTTTGGCTTGCATCTGTCCTAATATAAAGTGCATGGAGAAGTTAGGTAAAGCCAGTACATGATAGGGTGTTAATTGTTAATAATTTTATTGTTAATTTCCCTCTTTGTTCTTGCCAAATATTGTTTTAATTGTTAACATATACTTATATTTGGTATTTGAACCTATCTACAGGAAGTGGAACTGAAAAGTGCCAAAAAGGAGGACCTTCTTGAGAAAATTGCTCCACACGTGGGAGGCTTCTAAAAGCTCCACAAACCTGGCCCACATGGTGCTAAGCAACGGACTTCCTTTCTTTTTGCTGATGAAGAGTTGCCTTATTACTAGTTAGTCTACTAGCAATAGGAAACGTAATAGAAGGGAACTTGGGTAGGCTGGAACTTTTTATTTTTTCACTCTTTCCTTATCCGGGGGGACCACGTAGGGATAGAGGAGTTAGTCATCTGTTTAGAGATAGGACAGTTTTTTCATTCGGGTTTTTCAATGCACTCCTTTTTAAGTTAATAGCATTTGATTGAGCATAATCAAAGTCAGAGCGCAAAAGCGTAATAGTGGTACAAAACTAAAATAATCAAAATTGAAATAGTTTAAACCATTGGCATGTAATAATCTAAATTTTGTGCATCTTTCCAGAGATATTTGCTGGCAGTATCCAATATTTTTATAGTATATATGACCAGCCGCAATACTTCAGTGGCATCAAACAAAGGTTGTGAGTTGTCTTAATTTTATTTGCTTTCGAAAAAAGTTAAGTGTGTTTTATTTTAAAGCCTGATAATAGAGCTATGGTTTGATGAACCCTGCCAAAGACAACAAACTCTTACCTTCAGAAATCCAAAAGACAAAAAAGTATACGTCTTTCTTGCTCAAAATGCAGGAGATCAAACATCATGACTATATTTCATAAAGCCCGAATTCCAGGTAATGTACCACCCCAAAACCCCCCCCCCCCAAAGAAAAAAGACCCAAAAAAAGAAATAAAAAATTTTATGGTAATCGCCATTCACAAATTTCCATCAGTGGATAAATAAACTTTTTTTTGCCTTTATATTCTCAACTCTGTTAATACAAACCTTGGCAGTACGATATTACCAAAGAAAGTGTGTCAAAAATCAAATTTCAAGAAAAGGAAAAAAAATAAAAAAATAAAAGAAGAAGAAGAAGAACTTACCACCACAATAAGTTACTGGGAGTGCCAGTGGCAGTGGACTTGCGCGAAAAATCTTTTTTTTTTCCCTAAATTTGTTGGAGGTAATAGAGCAAATGAGCAAAATAGTGCCTCAACTTTTTTACTAAACCACTTTAGTGCTTCAACTCTTAACTTTAGCTAACTAAGTCCTCGAAGTATTTTGTGGTAGCCAATTTTGTCCTTGTGTGATTGAGCCACCCAAATGTTACATTTTCTACATAGACTAGCTAGCCAACCGTCAAATATGCATGCTCTATAGTGGTGGAATGAATTGTTCATGGTGTAAATTGTGCTTTTAAGAGTAGATAGATTTAGAAAGAGTTGGAAGATTAGTACGAGTTGAGACTTAGATCGGAAAATTTTCACTTGAGTCGTTTGTTAGTGGTTTACTTTCTAGTTGACTAGTTAGATTGTATTTTATTTAGAGTATGTTGAATAGTTTAGTAGTGTATAACTATTCTTTTTTTTTTTTTTTGTATTGGCCATTAGAACCTCCATACGTGTGGGATAATTTTTCCCTGATTTCAACTTAATAAAAATATGATATTTTTGGGGGTAGAGGGAGAGGCCAAGCTGTCTACTTCAATGTTATGAAAACTAGACAGGATCGGCAAGTTCGACCGATTGAACCGCGATCAGCCATGCCTCCGATCCGGTTCAATTAAAAAACTAAAGAATTAATTGAACTAGTCAAGAACCGATTGAACTATAAAAATTGGGAGGTTCAATCGGTTTTTATTAAGTTTTTATTTTCTAACATAAATATTTTAGTTTTATTCAAAATTTTTAATACTAAAACGAATAAAAAAATTATTAAATCTTTGAATTGGTATCGAATCATAAATCAGAAGATTTTTTGATTCACTCTCCGATCCGGATTTAAAAACATTAATCTACTTTGGGAGCTTACAAGGAAGCCATCTTTGAAAGGCATGTTCAGGGAACACTAAGGCTCCAATTAAAAAGCAAGCTGTCCGTCCTCCATAATCGCACTAAGCACATATTTGTTCATGTTTCAAAAAAAAAAAAAAAGGATCGAAGGCCAAAGAAAATAGGAATATTTGGAAGAAAACCTTTTCCCAGAATCATGCTACCATCATCTATAGAAAATCTTTTTTGATTTAATGTATGTAAGGATAAAATGATGGTGTATCACTTTTTTGATGTGATATATATGAAATAAAAGATAATTAAAAAATATATTGATGGAAGCACATAAATTTTTTTAAATAATTCGCTATCCAAACAAAGTTAATGGGGGACTATTTTAATCATTTGAGTAGGGACTATTAAAGCAAAACTGAGGGTCGGAAGGTGGAGGTTGGGAAATTGAATCAACTTTCCCCCGCTTCCTCCCTCAACGAAAGTACCACCCTATTGACCGTAGTGTAGAAAAAACTCGTATTATATCTATACACATATATAAGAAGCAGTTGGAGTTTACTCTTTGGCGCACTTTTCGCCTTGCATTTTCATCTGCTTCGTTGGTGAGAAAAAATTTAAAATGTAGAGATATGTATGTTATTATGCAGAGGGAAGCATCATTTGTTCCTTTGTTCTAGAAAATTCATCATCTCTCATATAGATAGATGGTAGTTTCATGTCATAATCCATTAATATCCTAGGGAGATGTATCTTATTATGCAGAGGGAACCGTCATTTTTTCCTTTGCTCCAGAAAATTCATACAGATAGGTGGTAGTTTCCTGTCATAAGCCATTAATATTCTTGTTTTACCGGACTACAGCAATACAGCAATCAAACAGTATAATGACCTTATTGCTCTTCCACATGCTTGCTTTTTGTGCAACCAAAGGATCATAGTCATGGGTACAATTGTACATTTGATACCTTTAAAATTCCATTTGTGCCACCACATTATTTGTGCATTCCAAGTGGAGCTTTAGTTTTGTGACGTCTGGTTTTTGTTTGTGCGAAAGAAGATAACCCATTGAAATCCTTTTTTGACCGGCCTACAGCAATACAGCAATCACAGTATATAATGACTGTATTATCCTTCGAGATGCTTGTTTTCTTTTGCAACCAATGCATCATAGTCACGGGTATAATTGTACATCTGATAGCTTTAATCCCAATTCTGTCGCCACTTTGTGTTTGTGCGTTGCCGCTCGAGCTATAGTTCTTCGAGGTTTTGCTGAAACAATATAAACGTTGTTTGTGGTTTCTTTGTTCTCCATCTTGCCTTTTTTTTTTTTTATCATCTTCCATTTTCTTCTTTGCAGCTCTTAAACAATATGCATTTTCTTTCTTTTGTTGGCTTCTAGCTTCGTTTGCTACTTTTTATCCCTGCGATTTCGTTTAGTACTTCTTTTCCCTGCAAAGTTTATCGTTCCTGCTTCTTATCTCTGCAACTTCATTAACCGCTTCTTATCCGTGCGAGTCTCCTCACCAATTTCAGGTTCAGTTCTGTGCTTTCTTATTAATATCGCTGCTCTTTTATCGTTTGTTAGGAGTGTCATTATATAGTTTTTTTGTGCATGTTTCTTTTCGTTGTTCTGCTGTTTATTGAATGCCTTATTGCTTTTGAATCGCTAAATATTGCACTTTTGTTTTATTGGCTATCTGATTGTTGTTGTCTAATAAAATGAGCTTGTCCAAGTTTGTTGTTGATTCTTCTGATTCAATAACTAAAAGAAAGAACCAACGTAATAAAAAACTAAGAGAACAATACGCTGCACTCTTTCCTCAAGAAAAGGAGATTCGCTTGGCCAAACAAAGAGAAGCATACCAGAGAAGAAAATTAAATAAATTTTTAGCACTTCCTGCCCATGAACAATTAAAACAAGCTGAAAAATCGATTATTGGGGAGACTTTTGCCATTCACTGTAACCAATCAAGAGTTGAAGAGGAAGAGGATCGTCTGGCAAAAAGGAAGGAAATGCGTCGACAGAAACAGAGAGAGGCTTATCATAGAAAAAAATTACGCCTATCTTTTGGTACTCATACATCAAAAGATACTCAAGAAATTGTCGATACTGCTCCTGCTACTCCGTTAACTACTACTGTGAGCACCAATTGCCTGTCCAGTGAAGATCCAGAAAATCTTCAAAAAATGGAAAGTGCCACTTCTGCTGCAAACAACATATTATCTGGTGAAGTATCGCCTCCAGAAAGTCTCCAAAAAATGGAAAGTGACACTTGTATTGCAAACAACATATTATCTGCTAAGGTACCACCTAATTCTGGATTAGTTATTCAAGAGCCAGTTGACAGCAATGCAAAAGGTATATTTATATGCAAATGAACGTCTAACTCATGCTTCAAATTCTATAATATTATCTCTTACTTTTTCTCAACTCTACATTACTGACTCCTGATTAATATTTTCAGGGACGGTTGTATTACAGTCAAACAACAATGCCAGATCTAAAAAACACATGACTGTTTTCTCAAGTTATGACAGAGGTATTAATTATTTTTACGTTACATAGTTTAAGCTCTTAATATTAATTACATTTCTACTATCCACCATAAACTTGTGATTTATAATTAGGATCCTCCTCAAATACAAAGTCCAATGATAAGTACACATGCTCTGGAAACTCTAGTATTCATTGCTTAGGTTTGTTATTCTCTTCTATTATTCATGTTTTTCATATGTGACGTGCCATTCAATCTATTTACACTAAATATCAGTCTTTATCTATTTTCTATACACATATATCAGATGAACGTCGACTATGCGCTGGTTGTTACAATTTCCTATCTCAAAGCCTGCAGGAATTATCAGGTTCCACGTATTTGATTATCTCACTAAGTCTCCTTACAAAACACTATAATTTCAGACATGATTTAATCATTTTTTCTACACTTATTCTTAATAGAGCAATCAGCATCACTGTCTGATACACCTATTGCAACTGCACCACATAATGCTAAGACATCCAATGCAACTACACGAGATAATGCTAACAGACTAAGAGTCAAGGTACTATGCTCTTCTTTTACTTAAACATGAACTTTCACTGCAAATATTTTGAATCTTCACTTTCCTTAATCACGTATACAATTATTTAGCATTTCATTTTTTGGATTAATTATTGAGCTATTTTTCCTTAATACAGCTAAACATTCTTCACTGCATTCTTCGATCAAACGATCCAAGAAAAAAGCAACTCCAGCGAAAGGTTCTGAACACCCTTTTTTTTTTTTGCTTATTGCACCAAAGACTCTTAAATTTTTTCCTTCGATATTTTGCAATTACCTGTATGATTAATTAATATCTTGCTCTATTGCGAACTAGATAAACACTCAATATAACAATTTGTCATTTTTATTTATAGGTACTACAGTTCTACAAGGCATTGATACACTTAATTGCATACCTGACAAGTCAGATAAGTTACCTCCGAAAGAAGATTGTCAATATTGTCATGCAAAAAGTTCCATTCTGAAACGGCTAATTTCTGCTGCTCTGATAGTTCTGTTGTTCTCCATGACAATAAGTTACCGAGTGTTCTTGTTGAACTGTTCACTGCTCAGACAGAAGAAGCGATTTGTTTTCGTACATATGTTAGAACATATAACAATATGTTTGCTTTCACTTCAATTTGGTGTTCAATATGACAAGGCGCTCTGCAAAAGGAACAATGGAATCTACACTTTCAAGATTCAAGGACAGACTTACCATTTTATTAATCAGCTGATTCCTTATCATGATTCAGGAATGTATCTCCAACTCTACTTCCACGACACAGACCATGAGCTAGAGAATAGAATGGCTACATCAGACAGATTAACTGAAAGCCTTGTGATGAAAATCATGGAAGTTATGAAGACAAATCCTTATGCTTGCTTTTTTCGTAGTTTACAAAGCATACCTCAGCTGGATTCTTATCAAATAGTCTTGAAATGTCACACCGATAATGATCAACGTGTGTTTAACCAGCCAACAGCTTCCCAAGTTGCAGCTCTTTGGGTTGAAGGAGAAAATTCAACTAACATCTATTCTAGGCATATACAAATCTATACTAAAGAGGGTCATACTCATCGAATTCAATATTATTGTGGATGCTATGATGCTATGCAGTATCCGCTCTTGTTCCCACTGGGAGAAAACTGGTTGGCATCCAGGAATTAAAAGATCAGAAAAAGTCAATCCAAAAAAAACAAAGAGAGCAACAAAAAACAACAAACTTCAGCAACATTGTCTAATTTCCGTTCTGCTCAAGAAATGATTGACAGAAAAGAGGAAGGTCAGACTATCTATATGCATTTCTTATATATATAGAAATAATAATAATTCCATATTTACATCACTTTTCTTAATGGTTATTTTATCTGCAGCTATTCAAGGATGCGAGAACTCAAAGGAATATGTATCAATGAGAGAATACTACGCTTACAAAATGCAAATTAGATACCAATGTACGCCTAACGTTCTCAACACTGGAAGACTATTTCAACAATTTGTAGTTGAGATGTATGTAAAGATTGAGACTCAGCGGTTGGATTCTACAGAAGCAGACAACAATTAATACGGAAAGAACAATTACAAGGACTCATGGATAGTATTGTCCAAGGACAGCCTCGCGGAGCACAGGTTGGGCAAAAGGTCATTCTTCCAGTTTCCTTTATTGGAGGTCCAAGAGATATGAAAAGATGATACGTGGATGTAATGGCTCTTGTACAAAAATCTGGCCGACCAGATATATTTATTACAATGACTTGTAATCCTGCTTGGTCAGAGATAAAAGAAACTATGTTACGTACGGATGAAGCTCACAATCGACCAGATCTTCTATCAAGAGTGTTTCATGCAAAGGTCAACATTTTAAAGGAAGATTTATTCAAAAAGCATCTATTTGGAGAGGTAGCAGCATATACTTATGTTGTGGAATTCCAGAAACGCGGACTACCACATATTCATATGCTTATTATTCTGCAACCAAGATCAAAATTATATTCCACCGAATCCTATGATCGAATTGTATCTGCTGAAATACCAGATGAACAAGCAAATAAGCACCTGTTTAATATGGTTCGAAGGCACATGATGCACGGTCCATGTGGATCAAAAAATCCAAAGAACGTCTGTATGCAAGGCTCATTTATGAGAAGGTGCAGAAATAATTATCCAAAGAAATGGGCTAGCAGAACAACTCATGGAAACAACACTTATCCAACTTATAGAAGAAGAAATGATGGCAAGAAAATTATTGTCCGTGGACAAGAACTCGACAACAGGTGGGTAGTTCCATACAACCCTAATTTTACTTGCAAAATTTAATTGTCATATTAATGTTGAGATATGTTCTACTGTTAAAGCTGTTATATATATCTATAAATATATCTACAAAGGACATGATAAGAATACATTTTCAAGTTAACAATGATAATGAACCAATAGCTAATAACCAACCAACTCAGATTGATGAAATTACAGAATACCAATTAGCTAGATGGGTATGTCCAGTTGAAGCTACATGGTGTATTTATAGATTCTCATTATCTGAAATGTATCCTATAGTTATTCATCTTCAACTGCACCTTGAGAACTTTCAATGCATGACTTTTAATGAAAATGAAGATTTACGAGATCTTTTACAGAATTCTTTCAAGAAAAGAACAATGCTGACAGAATTTTTTCGCATGAACACTACTCATCCATTAGCTAAACAGCTACAATGTACATACAAAGAGTTTCCAGAGCATTTTGTATGGCATCCTGGAAAAAAATATTGGGAAGTTAGACAACAAAAAGACAGTATTGGTAGAATAGTTAGTGCCAGCCCAACAGAGGGTGAACGTTACTTTCTTAGACTGTTGCTTACTCATGTCAAAGCACCAATATCTTTTGATGACTTGAAGACAGTCAATGGAGTTTATGTTGGTACATATCGACAGGCAGCTGTCTTGAGAGGTTATTTTGAATCAAATGATTCACAAGAACAATGTATGGAAGAAGCTGCTGCATATCATATGCCACACAGTCTAAGGAGATTGTTTTGCAACTTTATTGGTTTATTTCCCACCAGCAAATCCTCCAGCTTTACGGAACAAATTTGAACAGGCAATGTCTGAAGACTACAATAGGACATCTACTCTACCTGCTGAACAAATTGGACTTGAGGTGCTACACCAAATCAGCAACTTTTTAGATTCAATGGGAAAAGACATCAACGGGTTTTGCTTAGTTTTCTACAGCATTGAGATTTCGAGATAGATACACAAATACAAGGGACAGCTTAAGTGAGATCAATATTCAGGTATCAGAAGCAGATTTAGTAGCCATTACACAGCTCAATGCAAAACAAAAAGCTGCTTTTGATCACATAATGGATGCTATCTTTGTTAAACAAAAGGGATGCTTTTTTATTGATGGCCCTGGAGGCACGGGAAAAACATTTCTATACAAAGCTTTGCTAGCTGAAATAAGATCAAAAGGTTATATAGCCCTTGCAACTGCATCATGTGGAGTTGCAGCATCTATGTTACCCGGAGGACGAACAGCTCACTCACGCTTCAAAATTCCTATAAATATGAATCCAGCTAATATGTGTAAAGTTAGCAAACAAAGTGCTTCAGCAAATTTACTTCGGCAGGCAAAATTAATTCTTTGGGATGAAGCACCAATGACTCATTGACATGGAATCGAAGGAGTTGATAAACTTCTAAGAGATCTCTTGAACTCAACAGAACTATTTGGAGGAAAAGTTATTGTATTTGGGGGTGATTTCAGACAGGTCTTACCCGTAGTCACAAAAGGAATCAAAATAGATTTCATTGAAGCAAGTATCATTAGTTCATATATTTGGCCACAGCTCACAAAGCTACATCTCAGCCAAAATATTAGAGCTATAGCTGATCCAGAGTTTACTGCTTATCTCCTTCGAATTGGAAATGGAACAGAGCCACTGATTGATGATACCAACATTCGCCTACCAGACCACCTCCTTATTCCCTATACTAATGAAGACGAGTCCATCAATATACTAATAAACTCTGTTTTTCCAGATCTTACAGCTTTTACTAATATAAACTTTTCTTTGGTAAACCGAGCAATACTTACAACTAAAAATGAATTTGTCGATGAACTAAATAACATTCTTATACAAAACTTTCCTGGACAGGCACATGAATATATAAGTCGAGATAAATCCATCATAGAATCAGAACAAGCAGTCTTAGAAGATTTCCTTAATAGTTTAACTCCAAATGGTTTCCCACCTCATAAAATTCTCCTTAAACCAAATATACCAATAATTCTACTAAGAAATATTGATCCTCCAGAAGGTCTGTGCAATGGCACCAGGCTTATATGTAAATCTTTAACACAAAAATATTATACATGCTATTATTAGTTGTGGTGAATTTATTGGTAAAGATGTGTTTCTTCATAGAATCTGTTTTCGAATAGATAATGATGTTGATTGCCCTGTTTCTTTTGAAAGAATTCAGTTTTCTGTTCGTTTATGTTTCGCAATGACTGTTAATAAAGCTCAGGGTCAGATTTTAGATTATGTTGGATTATACTTATGTGAACCGGTATTTTCTCATGGACAATTTTATGTAGCAATGTCTAGAGCTAAAAATAGTGCATCTATTAAGATACTAATTAGACCCCCCAATTCCAATACTGAATCATACAATGTCACACAAAATATAGTATATAGAGATGTTTTAGACATAGCAAATAACTAAATGTATTATCATTCGTAATTACTTCTCTTGGTTTAATGAGAACTGAACATAACTCCATGTGATGAATTTCCCGTTTTATACTAATTTATAACTTTAACTCCTTACATCATTCATTTGCAGAATCTGTTAACAGACAAGCATCATTCAGGAAATTTCTTTTTTCACTCATGGAAAGGAAAATCAGCAAGCTCAATGAAATTGTACCCAATATGCAGCACTGGACAGCTATAGTTCAAGTGTTTGACAAACAAAAAGTCCAGATATCAAAAGTGGGAAACAAATACAAAAAATTGGTTGTGGTTGACGACGAGGTATGATTAGCTACTGTTTCATAACCACATGCAGACAACTGATTATAATTGGTTTTTTTTCTTGCCATGAAAGTTTTATAAACCACATGCAGACAACTGATTATAACTGGTTTTTTTCTTGCCATGGGAAAACATACTTCCTCTCAGGGAAACAAAGTCGATGCTATCATGTGCAAATCTGACATAGAATTCTTCAAAGATCATTTCCAGCTTTACAAAAGGTACATGGTATCGAATGCACAAGTGGAGGTATGATTAGCTACTGTTTCATAACCACATGCAGACAACTGATTATAATTGGTTTTTTTCTTGCCATGAAAGTTTTATAACCACATGCAGACAACTGATTATAACTGGTTTTTTTCTTGCCATGGAAAACATATTTCCTCTCAGGGAAACAAAGTCGATGCTATCATGTGCAAATCTGACATAGAATTCTTCAAAGATCATTTCCAGCTTTACAAAAGGTACATGGTATCGAATGCACAAGTGGAGCGAACACAATTAGAATATGTTGGGGAAACCGGGTAATTTCCCACTCAAAATTCAATTAGTGATTAAACCGATTCAATAATTCTCAGAAAAGATCGTCAAATCAATTTCCTTAGATAGAATTACCATTCCAAGTAAATTCCCAGGAAAGGCTGGAGGGGTCACAAGCGGTCCCACTTAAAACCCAGTCTCCTAGACAGAATTTACGTGCACGGTGTATTATCACAACTAGACCTGTGTATACATAAATAATATGTAAACACGAATAATAAAATACACCCAAATGAATCGTATAAAACACTACAAATAAACCCGACAAATATATTGAATACTATACTACAATAGAAAAGAAACTACTAAATAAATGCGGAATAAATAAAAGAGATACGGAAAGAACGCACCCGAAAAATTGATAACGGAGTTCGGCCAATTTTGCCTACTCTCCGAGTATCACTCAAGCAGCCTGCTCTTATAATTTTAGGAGAAGAAAGAATTACAAGAGAATCACAAAAATCCTTATTGGTGTAATTCTCTTGTTTTTGGTACATCAAATTGGGAAGACTTGAGAGCTATTTATAGCTCTCAAACCATGCTTCTACCTCTAATCCCACCGATGTGGGATTAGAATTGTTTGTCCAAAATTGTCAACAATTGTGGGATTGTGGGATGAAATATTTGACAAATATTTGTCAACAATTGTGGCTTAAATTACTGCCACAAAAGTCAACAAATCTCCACCTTGGCATAATTTCAAGTCCCACCAAAAAATACATATCTTCTCCTTCAAAAATTAACAAACGGTTCTTGCGGTACTTTCAAATTTGCGCCTTCAGGCGCCAACTCAAATGTGCAGGATGTTGACCAAGTCTAAACAATGTTCAAACTTGGACCTTGTAACCACCTTGGTCAGCATATCTGCAGGATTCTCCGCAGTTCGAATCTTCTGGAGAAGAATCTCCTCTTCTTTGAGAATTTCCCGCACAAAGTGATAGCGAACATCAATGTGCTTCGTTCTTGCGTGCAAGATCTGGTTCTTTGCTAAGTGAATAGCACTCTGACTGTCACAAAACACGTTGATGTGTTTTTGACCAACTCCCAAATCTTCAAGCAATCCTTGAAGCCAAATTGCTTCTTTCACAGCTTCAGTAATCACCATATACTCTGCCTCCATTGTAGACAAAGTCACTGTTGACTGCAAAGTAGACTTCCAACTAACTGGTGCCTTGGCAAACGTGAACAAGTAGCCAGTTGTAGAACGTCGCTTATCCAAATCACCTGCATAGTCAGAATCACAATATCCAACTACACATTGACCAAGTGATTCATCCTGCTCAAAAACTACTCCAACATCTACGGTATTTTGGATATACCGTAGAATCCATTTCACTGCTTGCCAATGACCCTTGCCCGGATCATGCATAAACCTGCTCACCACACTAACTGCCTGTGAAATGTCTGGTCTCATACACACCATTGCATATATCAAGCTACCAACTGCATTAGCATACGGGACTTTCGCCATGTATGCTCGTTCTTCATCCGTCTTTGGAGATAATAAGCTACTAAGTTTCAAATGAGGAGCAAGCGGAGTACTTACAGGTTTTGAATCTCCATTCATACCAAAACGCTGTAGTACCTTATTCAAATACTGCTTCTGTGTCAGACAAAGCTTGCCTCTCGTTCTATCCCTACTTATCTCCATGCCGAGAATCTTCTTGGCTTCTCCCAAATCCTTCATCTCAAACTCTTTGCTCAACTGAGCCTTCAATTTGTCAAAATTCAACTTGGCTCTTTGATGCTATCAGCATATCATCAACGTACAAGAGTAAGTAGATGTAGGAATCATCTCGTAACTTGCGCAAATATACACAATGATCGTATTTGCTTCTTGTGTACTTCTGACCCATCATGAACTGGTCAAATCGTTTGTACCATTGTTTCGGTGATTGTTTCAATCCGTACAACGATTTGCTCAGTTTACAAACCCAATTCTCTTTACCAGCAACTTTGAATCCATTTGATTGAGACATATAGATTTCCTCCTTCAAGTCACCGTGAAGGAACGCGGTCTTCACATCAAGTTGAGTTAGCTCCAAATTCAACTGCGCTACCAAAGCCAACAAAATTCTAATAGAGGAATGTTTAACAACTGGAGAAAATACCTCATTATAATCAACTCCCTCCTTCTGAGCGTAGCCTTTAGCCACCAATCTTGCTTTGTAGCGAACATTATTCTTGTCAGGAAATCCTTCTTTCTTTGCAAATATCCATTTGCATCCAATTGCCTTCTTATCCTTCGGTAGTTGTGTCAATTTTCACGTCTCGTTCTTCTGAAGCGATTGCATCTCTTCTTCCATAGCATCTTTCCATCTATCATTTTCTGTACTTCGAACTGCTTCGAAAAATGTGGATGGAACATCATCAACAACTGGAAGTGCATAGGCCACCATATCAGTCAAACGAGCAGGTTTTTGAATTTCTCGTCTTGGCCTATTTACGCCAATTGACTCTTGCTGCTGTGGAGGTTCTTGGGTAGAAACCTCTTCCTCATTTGACTCCTCTTCTGCCATGGGAGAGTCACTGATGGTGCTGTTTGTTGGGCTCATCATTATTTGCTCAAACTCCACCTGTTTCGGCGTACACTCCACCTGTTGCGGAGTACCACTGGTCCCTTCTTGTATTACATTTTTCAACATGGCAGATTCATCAAAAGTAACATCCCTACTAATAATGGTCTTCTTTGCTTCTAGACACCACAAACGGTATCCCTTAACCCCAGCATTAAAGCCCATAAAGAGAGCCTTCTTTGCACGTGGATCCAATTTTGATTCATTTACATGATAATATGCAGTAGAACCAAAAATACGTAAATAATCATAATCTGTTACAGGTTTTTCAGACCATACCTCTAATGGAGTCTTGCCACCTATTGCAGATGATGGCAAACAATTGACGAGATGTTGAGCATATGTCACAGCCTCGGCCCAAAACTTTCTACTTAACCCAGCATTAGACAGCATGCAACGTACTTTCTCCACTAGTGTCTTGTTCATACGCTCTAACACTCCATTCTGCTGCGGTGTTCTTCTAACTGTGAAGTGCCGAACTATGCCACACTCTTGACATATCTTCTGGAAGGGATCACTTTTGTATTCTCCACCGTTGTCTGTTCGGAGAACCTTGATCTTTCTTCCCGTTTGGTTTTCAACCTGGGCTTTCCATTTAAGGAAAATCCCTAGCACCTCATCCTTGCTCTTCATAGTAAACACCCAAACTCTTTTGGAAAAATCATCAATAAAAGTGACAAAATAGTACCTGCCACCAAGGGATGGAGTTTTGGCAGGTCCCCACACATCTGAGTGCACATAATCCAAAATACCCGTGGTATTATGGATACTTGTGCCAAATTTCACTCTTCTTTGTTTTCCCAGAACACAATGCTCACAAAATTCTAATTTGCAAGTTTTTGTACCTTTCAACAATCCTTGTTTGGCAAGATTTTGCAAGGATTTTTCACCAGCATGTCCCAATCGCACGTGCCACAATTTTATTGCCTCCGCATCCTTCTTGCTACTTGAAGACGTTACTGCTGCTACTGTCCCAATAATTGTATTACCTTGGTAGTAATACAGATTATTTTTCCTTACACCTTTCAACATCACAAGTGCTCCCGAAATTACTTTAAGAATTCCATCTCGCATCTTCACTTCCAGACCTTTTGACTCCAAGAGTCCCAAGGAGATGAGATTCCTTTTCAAATTCGGCACGTATCGAACATCTTTCAAGATTCTGGTGGATCCATCATGATTACGCAGCTTGATTGAACCTATCCCAACTGTTTTACATGGAATGTCATTTCCCATGTAAACAACTCCACCATCAAGTTCTTCAAATTCGAAGAACCAATCTCGCATGGGAGACATATGATAAGTGCAACCTGAATCCAAAATCCACTCATCTGAATGGGATGTTAAAGGTGATACAGCCAAAGAGAAATCTGATTCCGCATCACTTTTGCACTCTGCAACATTAGCGTCTTGTGGAGTTTTCCCTTTCTTCTTCAACTTTGGACAGTCTTTCTTCCAGTGCCCTTTCTCACGGCAGAAAGCACACTCATCTTTGGCAATTCTAATTTTCGATTTTGGACCTTCCTCTTCTCCCCTTTGATTGGCTTTGTTGACGACCTCTTGCCACTAATGCTTCATCTGCTGTAGCTACTTTCTTCTTCATTTTATCCTGCTTTCTCAATTCACGACTATACAAAGCAAAACATACAACATCTAAAGACACATTTTCCTTCCCATGAAGTAACGTAGTTTCCAAATGTTCAAATTCATCAGGAAGGGATGATAACAACATCAAAGCCAAATCTTCATTTTTCAAATTTTACATCTAAATTAAACAGGTCTTCTACTACTTGATTAAACATAGTGATGTGTTCATTCATAGTAGTACCTGGTTGGTAATCGAATCGGAACAATCTCTTCTTCATAAGGAGTTTATTCTGACCACTCTTTTTCAGAAATTTTTCCTCCAATGCCCTCCACAATATCCATGCAGAAGTCTCATTCTTGAAAGCATACTTTTGCTCTCTAGACAAACACGATCGAATAGTTCCGCATGCCAACCGATTTATGGTACTCCAATCCTTCTCTTCTATGTCATCTGGTTTCTTTTCTTCAATGGCAATGTCAAGACCCTGTTGGAAAAGGGAATCCATAACCTCGCCTTGCCACATGCCGAAATGGCCAGTACCGTCAAATGTCTCCACCGCCACCTTCAAACTTGACATTGGAATCCTCGACCATGTAGACAAGGAAGCCGATGCCCCAGATATAATTCTTGACGTGGAATCGTTTGATGCCATCACAGACTCAAATAATAGTATTCAATATATAAAAAATACAAACAGGGCCAAAGGACGAACCTTCGGCTCTGATACCACTTGTTGGGGAAACCGGGTAATTTCCCACTCAAAATTCAATTAGTGATTAAACCGATTCAGTAATTCTCAGGAAAGATCGTCAAATCAATTTCCTTAGATAGAATTACCATTCCAAGTAAATTCCCAGGAAAGGCTAGAGGGGTCACAAGCGGTCCCACTTAAAACCCAGTCTCCTAGACAGAATTTACGTGCACGGTGTATTATCACAACTAGACCTGTGTATACATAAATAATATGTAAACACGAATAATAAAATACACCCAAATGAATCGTATAAAACACTACAAATAAACCCGACAAATATATTGAATACTATACTACAATAGAAAAGAAACTACTAAATAAATGCGGAATAAATAAAAGAGATACGGAAAGAACGCACCCGAAAAATTGATAACGGAGTTCGGCCAATTTTGCCTACTCTCCGAGCATCACTCAAGCAGCCTGCTCTTATAATTTTGGGAGAAGAAAGAATTACAAGAGAATCACAAAAATCCTTATTGGTGTAATTCTCTTGTTTTTGGTACATCAAATTGGGAAGACTTGAGAGCTATTTATAGCTCTCAAACCATGCTTCTACCTCTAATCCCACCGATGTGGGATTAGAATTGTTTGTCCAAAATTGTCAACAATTGTGGGATTGTGGGATGAAATATTTGACAAATATTTGTCAACAATTGTGGCTTAAATTACTGCCACAAAAGTCAACAGAATACCGAACTCATGAGAACCAATGCAACTGGATAATAGATAACTCCACTGTTGTTGAGGCTGTCCAAGAACCAAATCCCCCGTAGCTTCCTCTCACAATCAACTTCACTCCTTTCAAGAAATTCCATCAAGCATATAGATGATAACACCGAAATAGGTACACCACTTCAACTACAAAATATAATTCTAGATTAAATTTATTGTAACAATCTATAACTTTTTTACAATTAGATGTCCTAGGTGTTGTCAGTGAAGTTCATCTTCGTACCTACAAAGGAACAACACCAAAGAGAGAGATCATACTCATTGATCAAAGGTAACAATTATATCTATCAAATCTCATATTAGACTTATTTTAGCATATTCCTTAATTCTGTCAAATAAATAAACAGTTTAATGCCAGTAATCTTGACGCTCTGGGGGGAGATCATGAAACTGATGAAAGCCAAACTTTGACAAATATGGTCCAGAATATGCCTTTCATTGCTGCTTTACGACTCAAAGTGACTTCTTATCACAGTAAGTACCTACCTACATTCTAATTACACTACCATGTACGAATTAAATTGTATTTATAGATTCAGATATCTTTATACATCACATTCTACTATCAAATAACACTATATGCACCGCAGTTATGAACCTGTCTACAAAATTTGGGTCTAGCATTCTCATAAACCCACCAATCCAGCAAGCTTCCGAAATCAAAACATGGTAAATAATACCCTCATATTATAAAACTCTTCCAACTATTCACTACTTATTTACATTTGCATTAACAGCTTTTACTTTAACAAAAACATACTATGCAAGGCAACAAAAAATGAGTATAAAATCCGACATCTAATGGCTGACAAAGTATACAACGATTGATCGAGATTGCTACCATTACCAGATGCGGAGGAAATGACCACAATAAGAGACTATCTTCAGTTTCCTTTAGTAAATTTCACTTACACAACTTCTTTCCACAAAACACACAAACCAATCACCGTATTCCAAAAAATTAACGACCATATATATATATGTGACAGCAAAAAGCTTATTGGATACAAGGAACTCCTAAACTGATTGACAGAAGTCAAAAATTCTGGTATAATGCGTGCCCTAGGTGCTTCAAATCTGTACGTTCTATTCCATAATGGCCAATTGTCTGTGCATCTTGCAGCACACACGTCCGAGTCAGCCCAAGGTATGATCAAAAGCTCCATTCTGAAAAATACTTACAAATTCTTATCTGCCCAAAAAAATATTCCGCAACAATTTTCGCTTGAAAATAGATGTCGATTGACTGTGCAACTAGAGGATTACACTGGAAATATGACCCTGGATCTCTATGGAAATGATGCTTCTCAATTGCTTCCTTTTACAATACAAGAAATTCAATAACAAGAGCAACAGGTGAGCATATACAAACTAAATACATTCTAACCTGCTATTATTACACAAACACCTATATATACCTTACACTGATAAAAACATGCGATTCTCTTTACATTGTAGAACGCACTCAATTATCAAGCAATAGAAGACAGTGTCAGCAACAACATAATAGTTTGCTTTATCAAGAAGACTGCTTCGAACTATGCTCCAGTAACCAACACAAAATACTCAGCCATCATAGTACACAAACTTCCCAACATCACCAACACTTCAGAAAGTAGCTCCAGTGCAATTAGTGGAGAAAAAAATACAACAAAAATGCTCATCGACTCTCCACCACAGCCAGAGACAACCGAAGTTGCACATACACCTGAATCTTCAGCAAATGTAGACAGCAACCTCCTCACCGCACTCAAACTCACAGAGAGCCCCATCAAAAAACAACGCGCCGACACCTATACAAAATAAGCTTAAAAACCTTTAATACTTTTGAAACTCTAAAAAGCTCTTAGAAGCTTTTGCTGTAAATATGTGTAAATATGTGTGAATGATCCTATAAACTAAATATAGACAATAATCCAGATGAACCTGTCCTTTTGAAAACATCTGGAAAATTTTGTCTGTATAACAAATGCAATCCAGCGGCCTTTTGCAAAATATGCTTCTCACTCAGCTCCTCAACACAGTAATATAGAAAAAAAATTCCTTAGACGCCCGCGCATCGCGCGGGGACCACACCTAGTTGAATAGTATACGTTCATAGCAAAAGCTCTTAAGAAAATCAATGAAGATGCAAAGGGAAAATTGTTTTATTTTATATTATTGATTTAATTTTTTGGTCCAAGAAAAGACTCAAAATCTTACATGAGAAAGGCTTGAAAGTCGAATTAGAAACCTTGTCGCCAGTGTTCATCCTAAGTCAGGCTCAAAACTCTTCATAAAATTTATAGTTGCAGTACTTATAGTTTCCTTGTTCGTAAACAAAGAAGATTCGGTATTTTCTTTCATTCCAAGATATAACTTGTATCACCTCAAAAAATGTCTCTACCTACTAAATTAAGTTTTAAGAATATTTTTTTAAAAAATTTAACAATATGTGAAGGCTCCAGCAGCAACCCAAAAGAAATGAAAGTGACACTTTAAACAACAAAGAATTCAGTTACAAAAAGCAACTCAAATTGCGCAATCTAAGAAATAGAAGGTGGACCATCTTTTTTCTATTTGTATATCATAAAGTTGTGTTAGTATGGAATATTATTTTCCAAAAATAAAAACTCCATGCGGCTTTCGAAGAAAACCAATGTCTTCGCTACTGCTAGTTTATAAATCATGTGGCATGTCATCCTATGTGACCACCCTTATTACAACAATACAAAAGTGACTGAAAACGCAGGGGCTTGAATATTATTTTTCCACAAAAATTACTCATACTTTTCAATAAAAGCACCTAATAAACTTTTATGATATCATACTTCAGAAAAATACATCAATTCATGACACAATTTTAAAATTTCCATTCAAACAATATGTATTTTATGAGCTATAAAAAAATAACAGACTCATATGGTACTTCTTTCATATACTTGCATCTATAACTATTCGATAAAATTATAATCAATGTCATGTCTCACATACAAAAATACAATTTAAAACTACTATTAATAGAGCATAAGATCTAAAATTTATGGTAACTTTAAGCGTAAATATAATAAACTTGCATTTACAATTGAACTTCTAATCATACTTTTGAGAAAAAACTTGTGCAATGTGGGCACGCATAACACTTAGCATTATTCTCACTCCGTATTTTATTAACTATTCTCTTAATATTATTTTATAATTTAATTCAAATTCTTATTTGTCAAAACTAATATGGAGATTAGTATAAATCTCTATCAGTCCTCGTAAGAAATTAGTCATAGCAAACCGTGGGGAAATACAATTGGGGCAGTAGAAGTTTTGGAGAGGTTTGAGGGTCAGGGTTAACCCAAAATATATATAAGGCTCGGATCACATGGCGTAAATCGTTTTCACACCATATTTATCGAATTCGCAAAAATTTATTTTAAATTTACATTGCGTTCAAAATGATTAACATGGCTGAATGAAAGGCTTTGATCTTGTTAAAATAGACAAAATCATTCCGAAACAGTTCACATGGCAACCATTTACGCCCTTAACCTGGCGAAATATGCAATTTATTGGAAACTCATTATTTAAGGCAAGTGATATGGTCCGACTGCTGCACTCTCTTCCCGAGCATTGATAAGCATGTTCAATTCACAATTCACGTTAGTTCAATTCACAGTTCACAATTCACGTTGATAAGCATTAAGGCAATTCACGTGTCTTGTCATTTTAAGTGACTTCTTCTAAATCTATACAATTCACGTTATTATTAAACATGGGACATAGTACACTCGTCTAGTTTGACGGTAGTTCAATTCTCGTGGATTTTCTTGTAGGTTCAGTTGGGCCGTTTCTTAAAATAGGTTAGAATAAGAATAGAAATAGATATAAAAAAAAAGTGACGAATGTAAAAAAAAAATAGACATTGGGTCAGGTTGCTCTGTGGAGAAAGAAAAATTATAACGTGGGAACTTCTTGATGTGAAAGCACAAAATAGAAACCTAAAAAGTTGAAATATTTCTAACTTCAGCTAAGTTAATTCATCATTGCATTTGCTTAAACAGCTCCTTCAAGCCATTTGCACTTCTCTTGTCAGGTGCATGTATCTGGTAATATACCAGACAAAATATCAAATTTGTGGGAAGTTTCTGTTTTTCTGTGGGAAGTACCGAAACTTCACAGCAATCCAGAATACGGAAAAAATGAGACTTAGGATGCTGTAGAGTAACTCTAACTCCATGATCAAGATTCAAGATGCAACTTGCAAGAAGAAAGAGAGAAGCTTGGTGTTGACTTTATACTGAATAAGTTAAAGGTTTATCACTTCATTTTTCATGTGTGGATTTTCTTTTGATGCAAGTATTGGACGGTTATTAACTGAAAATAGACGAGTAGATAAGACTGTGACAAGGGACAGTTTTAGACTTTTAGTCTTTTCTATCAACCATAGAAAATAATATAACTTGTTGATTATAGACGTTCAAACTTTTTAAAAGTCTCATTGAACTATTTTTTCTATCAAACTGCATGCTAAACATTTTAAAAGTTTTATATTGCCCAGTTAACTACTTTTTGTACTCAATAGCCTTAAACTCTTGAAAGTGATTCATTTTGACTATTTTGTTAAAATTCTACCATTAAGAAAGACGAACGTTTGTCATGTGAGCCCGATTTTAATGGACAATTTCGTCATTGCGTGCCTAAAATTCATCTGCCCCAATGGATTAAACTATTCAATCACTTTTTAAAACACTTAAATCCCAAAATAAAATCTCGATCGTGACAAAAACTATTTTTGGCCCTATGCAAAATAGCATTTATGGTTTCCTGAAGCTATAAATTTTTTTAATTGATTTGGACATATATATTGTGGGTGTGAAATAACAAAATTATCCATTTAAAATAGGACTACACGGCAAACTTTTTATCTATCTTAATGGTAGAATCTAACAGAACAATTTAGATAAATCACTTTAAAAGTTTAGTAGGTTATTTGGTTTAGAAAGTAGTTGAATGGGTAAAATAAATTTATTTTTAAAAAAATTAGTGAACAATTTCTTATAAAAAATAGTTCAAGAAATGGAATGGTGGACCATTTAGAATGAGACTTTGACAGGTTATCGAAACCTGTGCAATAATAAAAATAAACCTAATTACCAATTAAAGTAATCAAAACCCAATTCCAAGTACTGGAGTAGGGACTCTAGGTGTGCAATGGATTACTTGATTCACCCTATTCCCGAAAGTTTGCTTGATCCGGTATACCCGAATAGGATGATTTTTTCACAAATAATTATTAATTTGTAAACAGGGTAAGTAGGGTCGTATTCTCAGGAATTGGGAATATTTGTCTCTTTTGAAATCCAAAGTAACACGGGGTATGTTTTTGTATAAAAGATGACAATTAAAGCAATTCAACTACAAATAAAATAGTCAACTAAAAATTAAATGACAATTCACTAAAATTAGAGTAACAATAATTGAAGGTCTAGCCAAAAAATAATTTCAACAATGGTTCACCTACTTGATCATCGATGCAAAGGCAATTCCAATTATTTACTAATAAATAGGTTATAACTGTCAAACAAGCGATGACAGTCAACCCCTCCTTACTGTATCGGTAACTAAGGTATGCCCCGTTAATCACTATTCTAATTGAGAAATACTCCTAGGTACTCTTGTAAGATTTAATTCCCCAATTGCTTTACGTATTAGGCCCTATTCTAACCAAATAACGCACTATCAGGGTTAGTTTAGATTCGTTTGCATATTCCCCTGACACAAATCTAATCATGCCAATTGTCACTATTTCGAGGCAATTAAACAATTACTGATTTAATACCGCAATTGACAATAGATTATTAAATCAACTCATTATCCGAATCTAAGACAATCAATGAATTAAATAACCATAAGTACTGCAATCAGGGAATATGCAAATACCAATAAATAAGAGGAAAAGATAAAAATTAAATCGATCTCACAATTTTTAGATGAACCAAAATCTCCATTGTTTCTTGACTAGAAAAGGAAATTTAGTTCATCCCTGATACGAAAAACCCACACAAAATTGTAGAGAGAGTAGCGGCCATGGGTCTCCGATTAGGCGAACTCAATTTGTTTGAAATAATCCAGGAAATAGCAAAAGCAACAGAGGATGACTAATTGACTACTTGATTAATACTTCTTGTCTTGACATACGGAGAAGGAAAAACTACACAAGACCAACAAAAGAAAAGTCAACAAAAGCCACTGAAAGTAGTGCTGTCATCTCCTATCTAATTCCTATCTAAGTCTGCCTTTTTTTTTCTTGCAGCGGCTCCACACCAAGAAGAAGAAGACTCCAGTCTTCTTTCTTTTTGAACGCCGTCTTTCGCAAATTACCAAAAAAAGGTCGCGTCTTGATATTCCAAAAATACTCCTAGATGCCTGTTACTTGAACTCTTTCCCTGATGACTGCCAAATTGGCACTTGTTATGGTATTTCATTCTACTCCCTGAAATAAATACAAATTGCCAAAAGTGAGTAGAATCTAATAATTAATTCACATCGGATCAGGTAATAGGGAAAATTAATAATAAAATAAATGATAAAATTGCAACCTATCAATTCTTCTCCCACACCTAAACCATGTTTGTCATCAAAGCATAAGAACAGTAAACAAACACCAATATTTGACAATGGCTATGCTCCATCTACCTTACTGCCAAGATACCAAGAAAAACATAAATCAAGCATTAATGGCCAAGTCCAAAGGAACATCACCCCGGTTAGTTTCTAAACCACAAACTCCTCCAATTTCAGATTAACTAATCTAAGAAAAAGAAATGGTCGCTCAACATTAATAGCAAATGGTCCAACTATTAGCCAAAATCTCAACATTAAATCCACAAATCGGACACGCTAACTTATATCACACACTAACACAACCTTCACTTTTTTCACGTCTTCTATTTTTTTTCTCTTTTTTTCCCAATAGTACAAAAGACTTAGTTTCTAACCATTAGAGCCTTTTGATGCGAACTCCAACATTTGTCAGATGAAGGGAATCCGGTTACTCAACTCCTATTGCTATACGATCACATACTCATAGAAATTACTACTTTTTGACGCGAGAATCGACACTTTAGGTGAAGATCCCCGGTTATTCAGTAGTAACAAATAGCAAAGTACAATCAACCTTATTTCACAGCCAGATAATACGATAACTCAAAATAATAAAGCAAAAACAAACAAAAACAGCAGCGGCTAGCCTTATTTCTTTAAATATGGAGAACTAAACTTAATACTGGACCAATTCACATGAAAATGTCAACAATCATTCCCTATACCTAAAAAAGTTAACAAAGAAATCAAAAGAGTCAAGCAATCACCGATATTCACCAAAGAGATGCTCTTGGACTCATCCACATTAATTAGATGCACTTTTATTATTAAAATTTGGCAATAGTAGAATTAGAGTCAACAATCCAACATCAAACCTTAGTATTCACATGAGACCTAAGCACTAAAAAGAAAGAAAGAGAATGAACGAAAGATAAACAAATAACTAACTAAAAATAAAGAAAAAACATTGAAAAACGAAAAACTAGAACACTAGCACCCCATCTATTCCCCCCTCACACCTAAACGATACATTGCTCTCAATGTAGCAAATAAACATCAAATGTAAGAGAAAGGGCAACAAAACCTCCCTGAAGTCGGGTCAAAGTGGTGGGTGAAAATCAAATTGAAGTGTAAGACCCGCATGGTGCATGAATGCTGCGAAATTCTGCGTCATGCTATACACATTAGCATCGATGTTGGTCACCCGAAGTTCCAGATTTTGAACTTGCGTCCGAAGTTGGTGCTATTCGTCAGCCCCTAGGGGTGGAGGAGGCGGAGTGGAGATAGACGGGCCGGAATCATTGCCAGTAGGGGACGAACGGGCAAACGAGGATCGAGGGGGGCACGAGGCGGTCCCAGGGGAGTAAACCGGTAAGAACCATCGACATACTTAAGAACTCTCATCCTCTCCAAGCACTTCGCATTCAGAAATTCCATTTCAAACGCCAAATGAAGGTCGTGATCCTGTAGATTAAGAACCCCCAATTGTACTGTCAAGTGTGTGATGTAGGACCCAAGGATCAGGGGTTTGTTTTTTTTTGGCAAAACAGTCTTGAACTATGTCGCCAACCAACACCCCAGGTTGACCTGATGTTATTCTTCATACCCCAGATGAAGAAGAAACTCAGGTCGAGAGAGTATACCGGAACTGTCCCTTGTCACTCGAGTAGCTATAGGCTAAGAGGCGTTGAGCATATCGGGCACTAGGGTCCTTAAGAAAGGAGCTCCTAGATCTAGAAGGGTCATAACAGTGCTTGTTGACAGACATGTCCCTCCACACATCATGGTAGGATGAGAGAAATGGCTCTATGTAATCACAGACACTCTCAGCGTATTCCCTAGTCTCAACATACTCCCGAGTAATGAACCCAAATGCTAGATTAAACTGGGTAATGGAGAAATTGAACTCCTGACCCATTAGACGGAAATGAATGACATTTGGGGTATTAACAATATACCTCGTAGGCAACTCAAACTCAAAAGTGGAGTAAAACTCTCGAATCAGCACGTCAAAAACAGGACGGAAGATAGCGAGATAAGGGCGCCATCCAATGGCGGTGAACATGCGCTCAACCTCCTCTTGGACTCCCAGAACATCCATAGTCAGCTCGTCAGAGCATTTACATGGGATGATACGCCGCTCATAAACTTTAGCATATCTCTGCTGATCGGTGGGTCTAGTGAAGTTTAAATGTCTTCAAAAGTGGGCAGGGGCATTCATATGAGCACCCCTAACCTTACCTAAGTGGGTTCGGACACTAGAAGAGGAGGATTGATTGGTAGGTGCATTCACTGGAATGGAGGGTTGGGATGGAGGCTGAGATTGAGAGACTCTAAACCTAGAAGATGATTTAGGTCTCACCATGGCCTCTAATAGTCAACTCAATCAACTAGAGACAGAAGCTCCAACAATTATAGAAACCAATAGATGCAATTAGCAAAAGTCGAGCAATAGCAAAGCAATAGCCTCCAAGTAGTAACCCAATCGCCAGACAAATTCCAATGCTCCACAGAGAGTGAACAGAGGACTAAGAGTGCACAAATATCATAAACAGACGAATCCCAGCAAGTCCCCCACTCTACTGGAGTCAATAACCAACCCGAGAAACAAATAAGTCTGTAAACGAGGCAACGACTTGCACAATTGAGTTGATGACAATCACAGACAAAGCCCCTCCAAATCAGCAATTTAAATCAGCAACCAGAATGTTCTCAAAAATTTGATTAAAAACTATTAACGCCAACAAGCAAATCAAGCAGCCCATGGCTCTCAACTCAACAGGCAGTTTCAGAATTAAATCAACCAAAATCGCAACAATCAAAACACTGGCAGAGATGCCTCCCAACTATCAATAGACAATTGCAAAATTTCAGTCCACCCAAAATTTCAACAAATGGTTCCAGTTTGACAGTTAATCGCACAATTCAACCAATCCAAAAGAATTAGCAAATTCAAGTGAAAATACTCCAACCAGTACCACTGGTGCAAATCACAATAAATGAAACCTCTAAAATGGCCAACCCCACGACTGCTACACCCAAGCAACACCAAACAATATCAAAAACTTGGAATTGAATTTCAAATACCTCCACCGTCGAAAAAGGCTAAATAATCGCTCTGATAGAGAATGATCATGGCAACTAGAAAAAGATAGCTAATAGTGGTGGCGCGCGTACGAGGGTGGGATCGACGGCGGTGGCTCAACTAGGTGGCGTGGTGGGTGAGGCGAATGCCGGCTGCTGCAGCTAGGTGGCCACACGCATGGGTGGCATGGCCGTTCTCTGGTGAGTGACGCGGCGGGCTGTGCGAGAAATGCAGAGTCGCGCGGCGATGGAGGGAGGGAGAGAGAGAGAGAAAGCGAAGGAGACAGTGGTGGAACGTGGCTGCGTGAGGCGCGACTACGGATCGAAGAGGTGGCGGCGCACGATGGATTTCAGTAGAACAAAAGAAAGAAACAGGGGAGAAGAAAGAAAGAAAAAAGGAAGAAAGAAAGAAAAAGAAAGAAAAAGGAAACTAAAAATAGTTTTTGGGTTTACTTTTTTTTTCATTTTTTTCTTAGCGAATTTAGATTTTTTTTTAAATTTTAATTTTCAAAATTAAAAGTTATAGCTAAATGGAAAGACCCCCCTCTTTTATTAATTAATAATTTTTTGTTTAATTTTATGTAAATTTTTTTTATTTTTTTATTTTTTTATTTTTTTATTTTTTTTGAATATTGTTATTATTAACAAAACTTATTTTCGAAATTTAAAATTAGAGATTAACAAGAAATCAAAAACTGTTCTCGAGTTTTGAATACTTACCTTTCCCGCGAATGTGACGTAGGCAAGTCAAGAAGGTAGGGAACCCTTCTGACGAAGAACTCTCCATGTGACTCGGCGTGGACACGTCAAAAAGGCAAAAACCCTTCTGACGATGAGCTCTCTATACGACTTGACGTGGGCGCATCAAAAAGGGAAGAACCCTTCTGATGAAGAGCTCTACATGCGATTTGATGCGGGCGCGTCAAAAAGGGAAGAACCCTTCCGACGAAGAGCCAGAAAGTCGCAGTGTGCCACGCGCCCAGTTGACGTGGGCACGTCAAGTCAGAGAGATACCTACGAATCATCAAAAATGAAAATTGAAACCAAAAACCAATCAAACTCAAGGAAAACAGATTTAAACTATCAAACAAAATCGAACAAACAACTAAAAGAAATTGGATTGCCTCCCAATAAGCGCTTTTCTTTAATGTCTTTGGCTAGACATGGCCACCTGTCCTTAATTGGAACAAGTTGGTGAATCTAAACGTATCATCTCCACTTGGAAAGCCCTCGTAGTAATGTTTGAGGCGGTATCCATTTACCATAAACTTATTGTTTGTCTTAACGTTTTGGATTTCTACTGCACCATAGGGAAAGACATGAGTAATAATAAAATGTCCAATCCAACGGGAACGTATCTTACCTGAGAATAGTTTGAGTCTGGATTGGTATAGATGAACCTTTTGACCAACTACAAAAGTCTTCCTAGAGATTTGTTGGTCATGAAACGCTCTACTCTTCTTCTTGTAAATTGATGCATTCTCATATATTTCGTTTCGGATCTCTTCCAATTCTTACAAGTCCAACTTCCATTGGGCACTGGTCTCTTCTAAATTCATGTTACACTGTTTTATCGCCCAAAAAATCTTTTGCTCGAACTTCACTTGAAGGTGACACAATTTCTTAAATACCAACCTGTAGGGTGACATCCCTATAGGGGCCTTGTACGCAGTCCGATATGACCAGAGTGTATCTTCCAACTGTTGACTCCAATCCTTCCTATTGAGTCGCACAATTTTCTTTAAGATGGATTTAATTTTTCGATTCGATACCTCCGCTTGACCATTGGTCTGAGGATGGTACGACGTTGAGATCTTATGAAGTACACCGTACTTGCGAAACAGCGCAGCTATGGTGTTGTTGCAGAAGTGCGTCCCCCTGTCATTAATAATGGCTCTCGGCATCCCAAAGCGCACAAAAATATTAGATTTAATGAAATCTGCAACCACTTTTGAATCATTAGTCCATGTGACCTTAACCTCCACCCATTTAGACACATAATCGAGTGCCAACAAAATATATACAAAACCAAACGACGTAGGAAAAGTCCCATAAAATTTATACCCCAAACATCAAAAATTTCTACAAAAATCAATGGGACTTGGGGCATATGATCTCTACAGGATATATTACCTACCCGTTGACATCGATCACAGGACTTACAAAACACGTACGCATTTTTAAACAAAAAAAAATCAGTAAAACCCACTCTCCAATACCTTATGTGCAGTTCGTTTTTGTCCAAAATAATCTCCACAGGCTAAAGTATGACAGAAAGTTAAAATTGACTGAAATTTAGTTTCACTTACGCATCACCTCATTAATTGGTCAGCACGTCTCTTCCACAAGTACGGGTCATCCCAAATGAAGTATTTGGCATCGCTCTTCAACTTTGTCCCGTATTGTTTTTGGCTAACCTGCAAGAAATTGCCCGTTACTAAGTAATTTACTAAATCTGCATACCAAGACAATTGAGAATTCAGAGAAAACAAGTGTTCTTCAGAAAATGCATCCCTCAATGGTTCATTCTCCTCCACCACTGGAATGCAGCTCAAGTGGTCGGTTATGAGATTCTCTGAGTCTCGTTTATCCCTTATCTCTAGGTCAAATTCTTGCAGGAGCAATATCCACCTGATGAATCTTGGTTTCGCATCCTTCTTAGTCATTAGGTATCTTAACGCTGCATGATCAGAAAATACAATAACTTTAACACCTAACAAATGCGACCTAAACTTTTCTAAGGGAAAAATAACCGCAAGAAATTCCTTCTCAGTAGTGAAGTAATTTAACTGAACCCCATTCAAAACTCGGGATGTATAGTAGATGACGTGAGTTGCCTTTTCTACTCTTTGTCTCAACACAGCCCCCACTGCATGATCATTGGTATCGCACATGATCTCAAATGGTAAATTCCAGTCAGGGGGTTGGATGATCGGTGGCGAGATCAATAGTTCCTTCAACTTGTCGAAAGTTCTCTCACACTTGTCATCGAATTCAAAGACCACTTCTTTTTGTAAAAACTAGAACAAAGGGGCTACAAATTTTGAAAAATCTTTGATGAATCTTGGATAAAATTCTTCATGTCCAAGAAAAGAGTGCACCTCCCGTGCACTCGCGAAGTAGGGTAAATCAGATATAATGTCTATTTTACCCCTGTCAACCTCAATACCCTTAAAAGACACAATATGACTTAGAACTATCCCATGTTCAATCATGAAATGACATTTTTTTTAAGTTCAGTACAAGATTAACCTCTATACATCTCAACAAGATCAACTTCAAGTTATTTAGACAAGTATCGAAACTATCACCATATACACTGAAATCGTCCATGAAAATCTCAATAATTTTCTTTACATATTTTGAAAAGATAATTACCATACATCTCTGGAATGTTGCAGGTGCATTGCACAATCGAATGGCATCTGTCTATATGCGAAGGTCCCGAACAGGCAAGCGAAAATCGTCTTCTTTTGCTCCTCTGGTGTGATTGCTATCTGGAAATACCTTGAAAATTCATTCAAAAAATAATTAAAAAATCTGAAAAACTAAACGCTCGATCATTTGGTCAATGAAAGAAAGAGAAAAATGGTCCTTTTTGTGACGACGTTCAGTTTACGGTAGTCTATGCACTGCCTCCATCCGGTGAGTTTGCGCACTGGCATGAGCTCACTCGTTTGATTGGTCTCCACTGTCACTCCTGCTCTCTTTGGAGTTACCTGGACCGAGTTCACTCATGGGCTATTCGATATCGCGAATATGATTCCCACATCTAGCAATTTCAAAATTTCTTTTTTCACCACTTCCATCATGAGGGGATTGAATCTCCTTTGGGCTTGTCGTACATGTTTGGCATTCTCTTCCAATCTTATTCGATGCATACAGATAAAGGGGTTAATTTCCTTAATACCGGCGATGGTCCACCCTATTACCTCCTTATGTTCTCTAAGGATTCAGATTAACTTCTCCTCTTGGGTTTCTGAGAGTGCAGTTGAGATAATCACTGAGAGTATTTCGTTGTCGTCCAAATACGCATATTTCAAGTGCTTCGACAGGGGTTTCAACTCCAACATAAATGCCTGTACCACAGATGGTATACCCTTTGGCGAGGTTCAGGAATGAAAATAGGTGAGACTTCATACCTTTTCGTTGTGGTCGGCAAAGAGTGTAATGCCTCTATTGTGCATTTCAAATTTTCACTCCACTCCACCTCAGGAGTTGTCTCCAACTCGAGGTGTTTGGTTAAAACAACCTCCAATTCATCCCTGCCAACTGTTTCAAACACTTCCTGCACCGCAGGGTCAATAGCACTTACAGAAAAAACAGAACTAAAGATAGAGTTTGAGAGATATTTCATAGTATCAAAAATATTAAAATGAACAATTTCTCCATCAAATTTCATGGATAAGGTACCCTTATTAACATCAATTTTAGTCTATGTTGTACTCAAAAAGAGTCTACCTAATAGTAAAGGTGAGAGATCGGGGGAATGATCATCACCCATGTCAAATACATAAAAGTCAGTTAGGAATACCAATCATTAATTTTGACCAATACATCCTCAACCAACCCCTTAAGATATGCATTAGTTCAATCAGTTAATTAAATTATTATCCTAATTTCTTTTAATGGATCTAGATTCAGAGAACCATAGATAGATTTGGGCATTACATTGATCGATACTGCTAAATCCAGTATGGCCTTTCTAATCAGGGTGTTACTTATCCTACAGGGGATAGTAAACATACCTGAGTCCCCGCATTTCAGTGGGAATTTCCTTTGTACAACCGCTGACACATTCTCCCCTACAATGACTCTTTCATCTCCCCTCAACCTCCTTCGATTGACGTACAGGTCCCTAAAAAACTTTGCATATTTTGGCACTTGTTTGATTACGTCTAACAGGGTAATATTGATTTCTACCTTGCGGAATACCTCCAAGATCTCTTTCTCCTTATCCTGCTTCTTCAGTTTCTCCAACCTATTAGGAAAGGGAGGCGGATGAATTCTGACCTCAACAATCGGGTCAGGGAGTACCACTGATTTTTGCCATTACTACCCTCCTTCTCAAGTTTGTTCTCGATCTTTTTCTCATCCTTGTCTTTTGAAATCTTGGGTTCCAACCCCTGAATTTCCTTCCTGCTCCTTAAGGTCATCGCGCTTACGTTCTTCGGGTTCAATTCAGGTTAAGACGACAATTTACCTTAGACTTGGGATTCTAAGGGGTTAATTGCTATCGCCATCTGACTCATCTGACTCTGCATTGCTTGCATCTGTCCCAGTTGATTCCTCATACTTTGTAGGTCAGAATCCGTCTTTTGTTGATTAGCAATTAATTGTTTCAACATCTCCTCCATAGACGGACTTGAGTTTGAAGGGGGTGTGGTGGGTGGGCTGATACTGCTGTTGATGCCCTTGCTGTTTATTTGGTGCAAATTGGGCTGCCTATTCCCTCCATAATTGAAGTTAGGGTGATATCTCCAATCCGGATTATACGTATTCGAATACGGGTCATAGGGTTTTTTGTGGTGCGGGCACGTAACCAGCCATATTCACTTGCTCTGCACTTTCTTCTTGGATCATTAGGCACATCTCTGGAGAATGATCCATAACAGTGCAAATTTCACGCACATTGGCTTGTGATGCATTTTCCTACAGCCAATTACCTAACAAAAGATGTTAGCTCCGTCAATTGCTGTTGGATGGAAGATGTTTCTTCCTCATTCACTTTACGTGTCAAGACATCCTTCCTCGTATCAAACTGCTACGAATTCTCAGCCATTCCTTCAATTAGCTTCCAAGCCTCTCGAGGAGTCTTATTTACCAATGCTCCTCCACTTGCAGCATCGATTATGTTTCTATCTCTGAAGAGTAACCCCTCATAGAAATATTGAATGAGCAGTTACTCATTTATTTGATGCTGAGGGCATTTGATGCATAATTTCTTGAATCGCTCCCAATAATCATAAAGCGACTCCCCTGGATGTTGTTTGATACCGCATATCTCCTTTCTTAGACTTGCCGCTCGAGACGCAGGAAAATATTTGTCTAAGAATTTTTTCTTCAACTGGTCCCACGTGGTGATGCTATCTGGTAGTAGGTAGTACAGCCAGTTTTTAGCGGAGTCCTTCAAGAAGAAAGGGAATGCCCTCATTTTTATCTGCTCCTCTGTAATTTTCGGGGGTTTCATGCTGTTGCAAACAACATCAAACTCTTACAAGTGCTTATACGGCTCCTCACCTGGTAAACTATGAAAAGATGGCAAGAGTTGAATTAACTTAGATTTTAACTCAAATGGAATGTTATCATTTAAATTTAGAAAAGTAATGCATAAAGGCTGCTGATTTAAATCAGGAGTAGTCAACTCTCTTAGTGTTCGTGCATTAGTTATAGTGACTTCTTCTTTATCCGAGTCACTTGAAGTGTTATCAAACGAATCTGTTGGTTCAATTTCTGACTTAGGTCTCTGAGATGCAGCACTGAAGTGCTCTTCTCTGAATTGTCTGGTATCTTTCCTTGTTCTACGTGCAGTCTTTTCTACCTCAGGGTCGAAAATTAATTTATATGTGCGAGAAGAACGAGACATACACTTGAAAAGTACTAGAAAATTAGAACAAAAATGAAATTAAAAAGAAACAAATAACTGACGTCAGCCCCCGGCAACGACGCCAAAAAATTGACAGGTTGTCGAAACCTGTGCAATAATAAAAATAAACCTAATTACCAATTAAAATAATCAAAATTCGATTCCAAGTACTGGACCAAAGATTCTAGGTGTGCAATGGGTTATTTGATTCACCTTATTCCCGAAAAGTTTGCTTGATCCAGTATACCCGAATGGGATGGATTTTTCATAAATAATTATTAATTTGTAAACTGGACAAATAGGGTCGTATCTTCAGAGATTGGAGATGTTTGTTTCCTTTGAAATTCCAAATAACACGGGGGATATTTTTGTATAAAGGATAATTAAAGAAATTCAACTAAAAATAAAATAGCTAACTAAAAATTAAATGACAATTCATTAAAATTAGAGTAACAATAATTGAAAGTCTAGCCAAGAAATAATTTCAACAATGGTTCACCTACTTGATCATCGATACAAAGGCAATTCCAATTATTTACTAATAAATATGTTATAATTGTCAAACAAACGATGACAGTCAACCCCTCCTTACTGTGTCGGTAACTAAGATACGTCCGTTAATCACTACTCTAATTGAGAAATACTCCTAGGTACGTCCGTAAGATTTAATTCCCCAATTGCTTTACGTATTAGAGAGGTCCTATTCTAACCAAATAACGCACTACCAGGGTTAGTTTAGATTAACCTGTGTATTCCCCTGACACAAATCTAATCATGCCAATTGTCACTATTTTGAGGCAATTAAACAATTACAAATTTAATACCCCAATTGACAATAGATTATTAAATCAACTCATTATCCGGATCCAAGACAATCAATCAATTAAATAACCATAAGCACTGCAATCAGAGAATATGCAAATACCAATAAATAAGAGAAAAGGATAAAATTAAATCGATCTCACAATTTTTAGGTGAACCAAAGCCTCCGTTATTTCTTGATTAGAAAAGGGAATTTAGTTCATCTCTGATGCGAAAAACCTACACAAAATTGTAAAGAGAGTAGTAGCCATGGTCTCCGATTAGGCGAACTCAATTCGTTTGAAATAATCCAGGAAATAGCGAAAGCAACAGAGGATGACTAATTGACTACTTGATTAATACTTCTTGTCTTGACATACGGAGAAGGAAAAACTACTCAAGACCAACAAAAGAAAAGTCAACAAAAGCCATTGAAAGTAGTGCCTGTCATCTCCTATCTAATTCTTATCTAAGTCTGCCTTTTTTTTTTCTTGCGGCGGCTCCACACCAGAAGAAGAAGACTCCAGCCTTCTTTCTTTTCGAACGCCATCTTCCACGAATTACCAAAAAAGGGTTGCGTCTTGATATTCCAAAAATGCCCCTGGATGCCTGCTACTTGAACTCTTTTCTGATAACTGCCAAATTGGCACTTGTTATGGTATTTTCGTTCTACTTTTTGAAATAAATGCAAATTACCAAAAATAAGTGGAATCTAACAATTAATCCACATCGGGTCAGGTAGTAGGAGAAATTAGTAATAAAATAAATGATAAAATTGCAACCTATCAGACTTTTTAAAAAAATTAGTGGACCATTTAGTGCCAAAAAAAGTTACAAGAGTAAAATGATGCTATTGAAAAGTTTGATAACTTTTGACGTAATTTACCCTTAAAAAACAAAAAGATCGAGTATAATAATACTACAAACATCTTGGTTTACTAATGTAAAATAAAATGTTGCCAAATGTGTAAGAGTACAAAACTTAAACAATCAGAAATGGGATGGTCAACAAAGATTTACACATCAATCAAATTTTTGTACATTTTACCAAAGATATTTTTGAAAAAAATTTTACATATTCATGTTTTGACCTGCCCCGATATTGTAGTGGCATCAACAAAGGCTGTCACTTGTCACAATGAGCTCAATTCAATTTGCATACGAAAATGCATCTTTTATTTCTTTGTTTTGTTGCCCTGTCATAGCATGTTTTTGTCAAATTGGAATGTCTGAATGCGATATTAAATACTTGGAATATTGAATATGTGATCACTGATAAGAGAAGCCATGAAACTGCCAATATGGGAAGGGATTCGATGACCTTGTTGTATCTACTGATTGAAAAGCCTGAACTGCAGAGCATAGGATGTTTGCCTAGTTTATCCACCGTTGCTTTCAAGCATTTAATTCTTCATGCCACATTCCTCTTTGTTCCTAGACATTCTTACCCCACTTGCAGTTTTATGTTCTGGAACGAAATATTTCAATCTTTTTTTTTTCAGTGAAAAGAAGAACAGATTATACTACATCGATCTCTAACTTAACTAAAGCTGAGAGATCAAGTTGATCATACACTCGCATGGCTTGTGTAATGACTGCAAAGGCTTGCCTCTGCCCCCATTTGAGCCTGGATTTTCTTCCAAATCCTTCATTGCAGGCCCTACTCATTCCCACTCAAAGCATTGAATCAAATTGCCCAATGACAATGCAACTAACTTCATAGCCAAAGCGGCTCCTAGACAAGCTCTCTTCCTTTTTCCAAATGGAAGAAAATTGAACCCTTCATCATAAATCCCTTCAAATCTTTCTAGCTTAAACTTGTTTGCTTCTTCCCAAACATTAGGGTCTCTAATTAGGATGGCAGTTTTCTCTATCTTTTCAAAACCGGACCGGGTATCAACTCGGTCTAGCTCAAGGATCAGGGGTCAATGGGTTCAACCGGATTCGATCGGAGTTGAACCGGATGACGTCATAAATAAAAATTATTTAAAAATTAAAATATTATATGTAAAATACCTAATAACATGTTAATATTAATAAAGTTATATTCATATATATTTGATGTTTCAAATATATTTAACAAGAAAATGCAAAAAAATTAGAACAATCAAGTAGCAATTTATTTATTTAATGAGCATTAACAAGTTTAGAATTAAAATTATGGACTTAATTGAAAACTAATACCAAACTATAAGACAATATTTACAAAGTATGACATATTTGAGGTATATTAATATTTTTTAACAACTTAGAGGTCAAAACATAATATTAAAAATATTTTGACTTTTCAAAAAATAGTAAAAAAAAAGAGAGTGAATTGGTTCCAAAGCCTGAAATTGGTGCCAACCTTGGCGGATAGAAAGAGAATCTGTAAGTTAAATGGAGAAGTCGAGGTTGATATAGGGGTTGTTTGGACTGAATTATTTGAGTGGGGTTGGAATAATTTATAGAAAAAGTGTTTGGACTGATGGAATATTTTGCAGAATATTAATCCCCACATGTTATTTGGTTCTTTGCCTTGTCAGCAGGGCTTCGGTCTTGTCATCTGCAGGCTTTCTATGCATTTCGACACGTGTCTCATAGGTTTTACGATTCACATTTTGTAGCCGTTGGGTCCTCATTACTTTACACATCTAAACCATTTACCTTTGGTCATTTATTTGTGCTCAACATTTACGAAAATACAACCATTGTTGGGTTCTTGATCTGAAGCCGGCAACAGTCATTTATCCCTCACTTCCTGAAGCACAACATCCCCTACTCCTTAATCGCCTGCTTCTTTTTTTTCTTTAAACCCTTACATAGGGATGCTGCCATTTTTCCGGCATCAGAAGTGGCACAAACTCCAGAATACGGTGGCGTAGTTGGAAGGCATCTTCGAAGTGGCAACATAATCCGATCTGACTGTTTCTATCAGGTACCATTAATTCAAAACCTTGTTTATGAAAAATTTCAACCCAGCTTCCATTTGACATAAATCTGGATATTCTCGTATTTGGATCAACACAAGCAAATCGGGGGCAATTATGATCTGAGCACATCTTGCATTTTTTTCTCCTGTTTGTCTTAAAACGACATAGTTTGATTTGAATTTGGAAAGTGGGTTCTGTGTGGCTGGCATTCCTATTGAGGAGAAATATGCATATGGCCACTTTTCCATAATTAATTTGAGTAACATCCTCACATTTGGCATGAATTTACCTAATCTTAATTTTGAGGGATTTGCTTTCTTGTTTGAATGTTGAATTGGTACGGATAATGTTGGCCTACTGTGCGCTATGATTTGAAAAATTTGGGGCTATATGTTTGCTAAATATCTGCGGTTGTGGACACACTTTTGAATGATGCTGCGACTCAACTTCTTGCTATAACATTAGCCGAATAACCTGCTACCTTAATGGTCATAGAGCTTCGCATCTGTACCAGTATAACTCTATGAGTAGATTTTGATGTATATATCATTGATGGATGGTGGTGTGGGCTGGATTCACCTGTTTCTTTTCTAGCCCCTAGAGTTATTTGGCCTCTGACTCTTAATGCTATGAAGCATTTTGCATATTCCCTCTGCAACTTCTAAGCTTAATGCTACGACCACTGCCTTATAGGTTTTTTCCTGCTGAAGTTTTGTCTGCTATATATACATGGATTTCTTTTGCTGTTGAAGCTTAAACTGCTAGTTTCTGATAAGACAAAGCTTAAGTTGTATAAGCCAAAGCTTAACTTGTATCAGCCAAAGCTTTTGCTGCTCTTTTATGTCAATATTATGCATTGCTATTTATCGCGAGTATACCTCATGTTTCAGCTTGTTTGGAATACCTGATGTTTTTCTATTATTGAATGGTTTTACAGACGTGGTTGCTGTAATGGTTTCCACTTTGTAGTGCACCTCTCCTTGCAGTTGTTATTAGTCATGCTAGGCATTTAGTACAATTTAGAAGTTTTAGTACCATGTAGCATTTATTACTTAGCTATATCTTGGTAGCCATTTAATACTCAACCATTCTTTTCGATGCTAGTCAGTTTTTAGCCGAAAAAGAAAAGGAGTTTTAGAAAACCTGTCAGTATCCATTCATCTAGCATGTGAGCCATTATTCTACAATTTTTGTTTATCACTGAATCAGTTGTTATTCTCTAGATGGTAGTAGTAGTTGGACTCAACTTATTGCCACTTTATTTCTTGTTCTTTGTTGTATTTGTAGAGCACACAAATCAGCGCGTGATAACCCAGAAAATCTCAATTCGTTTCTTTTGGGAGCTGCTTTCCAAACACATTCCTTACTTTTCCAAAAGGCCATGTCGGAGACTGCTCGGTGATGCCCTTTAAGACACAAAAGCAGTGTAATAGTCAGCGTAAGGCCTACTTCAGTTTTTTCTGTCAAAATTCGCTACTCCCTTGTCATATTACTACATCATGTCAGTTTCCTGCATTTTTGTTTGTCTTTAGCTTCTCCCATCAGCTGCACCTCCAATTGCATAGTCCAGGCATCCACTGACTCCAACGATATTGAAGAGTGCATCAGTAACTTTGAAGCAACCCGTAAGATATACATTTGCCTCACCTCAAAAAGCTTTTTTTTTTACCATACTTATTTGCATGCCTAGTTCAGCATTTCAAATTTGACTATAGGAGATGGGTGCTAAGTTCGAGTGGACTCCCGAAATAGATGAGCACTTTATTGATGCCTATATCGCTTTCAAGATATCCAAAAAATGGGACCAGTTCAGGCCGCTAGAATGGAATTATGGTCAGACAGCTGATCATTTGCGTGAAAACCATGGTCATGAAGTCACTGCTTCCCAGTGCCAATCAAGATTCTACCGGTTCAAGAAGAAATGACAACTTTTTGTCAGCTTCGGGAGCTTTGCAACAAGGCTGAAACTGGCATCGGATGGGAAGAGGACACCCAAAATTTCACTGCTAGCTCTGACCATTGGGTTGCTCTCAATTCGGTTAGTTTTTTCAATTTTTTGTCTATCGATGCTGACCAGTTTCATTCTGCATATATAGAGGATCGAAACGTCAATTTTGATCTATTTTTTTATCTCTTAACCAACAGTCCAACAGCGACTATACCGAATTCGCTGAGCCCTTCAATTGCAGCTTGTATGAGCGGTTCACTCATATCATGCTTGGGAAAACGGCTACAGGAACACGAGCGCAGTCTGCTAGCCAGCCAATTGCCCTCGAGCAACGGGGAAACGAGCAGTCGACCTCTAGGAGGAGTCGAAAAGGCAAGGCCAAAGCCTCATCCTCATCTCAACCCCCTTCAGCCACCTCCCCTTGGGAAGGGAGGGTGTGTACTATGTGTCTTCTATTCCGGGAGTCAGTAGTGGGAAGCGACCATTATCCAATTTGGGTAACTCCGGCAAGCGAGAGGGTTCTAGGGGCATAAAATCTACCCGGTCATCTGCGAATAGGATTGAAGACGCATTAAACAAGATCGGCAACTTCACTGATGTGGCCATTTGTGATCGAAATGACCGTATAGATAGAGATGAGATGTACAAAGTTGAAAATTGTCAAGACATTGTGTCTGTCATGGATATACCCGTTGATTGGAAGGTAGAAATAGATTCGTATCTCGCCGAATATATAAATTTAGGCCAACGGATTATCTTCATGCACTATGATAATGCTAGAAGATATGCATATGTCGCAAGGCATATGAGGGAGAAAGGTGAGGCATAATTTGAAGTGGGGATTCCAACAAAACGGCCACTGAAGACTCTAATCAGTTTGTTATTCTCGGCTGGAATGGTTCTGTTGTATTTGGTAGTGGAACCCAAGTAATTGCCAACTTTGCTTTGTGTAGGTTTGGTTTTATGGATGTGGAGTTGTTTTTTTTTTTCGACTAGGTGGAGTTTTTTTTTTTTTTCAGGCTTCGAGAGTTGCTTTGAAAGCTATGAACATGCGGTGGAGTTGTTATTTTTTTTTTCCCAAAGATACTTTTACCTTTATTGTATAATATGTTATGTAGTTTGCTTTTCAATTTTTTGGAATGGCAGTGCCGTTTTCTTGCTCATCGTTAATTGTTAGTTTTATTGTGTAATGAATATATCCGGTATTTGGAAGGCATATGTATGAAGCTCATTGTTAGCTTTTTGTTCATAGCTTTCTATTTGTAATACATTTGTTTGAGACCCCGAAATTTTACTTTTCTTTATAACTCTTATGTGAACTCACTTACCTTTGATTCTTGGTTGCTTTAATAGTTGAATTTGAGTCAAGGGGGTGAATTTTGTTAAGAAAAGTTTCATAATCTCAAGTTGTTAGAAAATCTAGAAATTTTCGCAGGAGACTCTGCGCAGCTTTGGGAAATTGGCTATAATTTCGTATAGAAAAGTCGGAATTGAGTTCTGTTTGTTGCATTTGAAACTAAACTCATACATTTTCCTACAGTGTAAAATTTAGAATTTGATTCAATCTCTATAAATTCCAGAAGATTGGCAAATTTGACTGAAAATTCTGCCTTGCACAAGTAAACATAGGAATGTTGTAGTAGCTTATGGCTCAATTTGGACCAACTTATGAGCTGAATTTCTTTGAAGTGTTTTCTAAAGATTATTAGTATTTGAAGTCTAGTTTTTAACATGTTAAGTTGTATGAATTTTTTATATCTATAATTCAAGTTATGATTTTTCCAAATGAATGACATAAGTTAGGAGTTTTTGGTGCATTTTGGCCGTGTGATCACTTGGTGAGGTGTGTATACTAAATTTGGTGGTTAAGAGTGAGTTTTAAATAAGAAAAAGTGTGTGATTAGAAGTGATAATAATAAGTTAGTGAACCATAAGTAAAAACACAAGTACGTGCAAGTTAAGGAAAATAGTCTTAAACCAACGTGCACCGTTTGCTACCGAAAGAGTACACCACTTGAACATTACTTTATTACCTTAATCTTCTATTAATTGAGCTAATTAGCCCTTAATTAACCCATAAGTCAGCCACCATTATTGACTAAGGAAAAGGAAGAAAAGAAAACAAAAACAAAGAAAGATCTTAAACGACAAGTGCCGGCAATCCAACGGTTGTTTGACTAAGTCAAGTTTCTTTCTTCTTATCTTTCTTCTTGGCCAATTTTGCTTCATTTCTTACTAGCATGGCTGAAATTTTGGAGAGGGAAAGAGAGAAAACAAACTTCAACTCCAACCTTAGATTTTGCCTTATTTGAGTGAAATCAATCGAACTAAACCGATTAAACTTCTCTTTTGGTGGTTGGAAAGCTTTGTGTGGTAAAAGTTTTGGAAGAAAGGGGTGTGGTTTTCACTTACAAGCAATTATTGGAAGTTATCATGATTTCCTTTCCTTTTCTCTTCCTTAATCTTGTTTAAATTTAGATGGAAGCTTATGTTCTTCGCTTATTATGGTTAATGATTCAGTTTTGGATGATATAATGGAAGGGTTAGCTAGGGTTTACATTTTCAGCCTTGATTATGGTTGTATATCTAGTAATTGATGGTATTGAGCTAGTAATTTATGGTTTTGATGATATAGGACTTGATAGTATTGAGCCAGGATATAAATTTTTAGAGTAGAAGTGAATTTCCAGTTTTGATGATGAATCTTTCCTGTTTCTGACCTGCATATTCGTCTATGATAGAGGCCGAATCAGATCTTGCTCAAAACATGAAAGTTGTAGGAAATGGAGTTAACTATCTGCCTATAAAATTTCAATTCAATCGGAGTACTGTAGAATGTAAAATGACTAAAATACTCCTGACTGCCAAAAGCCCTATTTCACAGGCGGCTTTCTGTTTTCTCTGAGATTTCACATTTTGACCTTGAAAATGCATGAAATGGGTGGTGATTTCTTCATAAGAAATGTAGCTCTCTGTCTTAGTTTTAAAACGCCCCAAAATATACCCAATCCGATCAGCGTAGATTCAGTTGTGACCAAAACACCAGAAGGTGTCAAGCCTGCTACTTAGTTATTCCTTTTTAATACTAGTTTCCAACTTTGATTTTTGGATTGCATTGTTAGAATTGCTTTGTATTTGGATGACATTGAGTCTAGTTGAATGGCTATTGTGTTAAGATTGTTTATGTGTGAATTTGGGCTGAGTTGAGGAAAATAATAAAGCCATAAATGGCTGAAAAATAGTTAAATATAAAGGGCATGCTGCCCAAATTTTCACTCGAGAGTTAGGCGTGAGTACTCGTGATTTGAGCGAAAATTTGAGATCGAATTGAATTTGAATTGTCTAGGGTATTCGAATCTTCTTTCGTAGAGGTATATAAGTTAGAATTTGACCGAAACTCAGACCCTTGGAAACATGAAAGTAGCGACCAATAGAAATTCGTTTTCCTCATCTTTTTGACTCAAATGAGAATTCCAAAGTTTTAATCGCTTCCTTACCAAAACTAAAAGAGCGAGCATGAGTTTTTTAGGGTGTGATACGTAATATGAATATTATCCAAATGAGTTTCAGCTACTTGATTTTCATTAAACGAAACGCTTAAGTTTCGAACCTTAGTTAATTTCAAAGCTCTTAAACGATGTTTATCGCATATTTGGACTCCAACGAAGGAGTTACACCTGAGCGTGATTTTGACAAGCACTAAATCTTTGGTGAGAGTTTCCAAATGCATGATTGAACTTGATATTTGATTTACCAACGTGATCGGATAACATTTGCTTCGTTTGGTCGGGTAAATGTATACTTTATCGCACTTGACCTAATTCAACTAAATATTTGATCTAATTCAACTAAATATTTGATATCTCATTCATGCATGTACAAGTGACTTGATTTGCATTGACCTGTACTTGTATTTGTACTTGTGCTTGATTTGTAAGTGCTGAACGGCAGTATGTACCACACTCGATACGAGTGGGAGGTACCTCTCCTTCCTGTCTCCATACTTTTCTCTGGACTAAGTTGATTGGTCATCGACTATAGTGACTACTTGGGAACCCAAACCCCACTAGCTAGTTAATTGAGTCGAGCCGGCAAGGCCTTGGTCAATTAGATAACGAACCATGGGTATCTAGTGTTGTCGAGTGGAGTGCTATCTCCTCGACTAATCGGTATGCTCGAGTATTATCACCAGTGTTTAGTTGGTGTTCGGGCCCAATAAAGGGGTTGAATGGTGGACGGATTGGTGTTAAACGAAACACTACTGGATTGGTTACTTTACTTGAAGGTTGACGGAGTGTCAACTACTTGATCAAACTCTAGTGAAGCAAAGGGAAATTGGCTCCTGAGAGTCATCTGTGTCATTATACTTTGATTATTATTCGTAGTGTTATTATTTCTTTTAGAAAAAGAATTTTACACTCGCTCATTTTGAGATTTGTTATTTGAAGTGTTATTGCTCACTTTTATGGACTGGTTATGCTCGCTACTTTGCTACTTTGATACGTCAACTTTTCAATAATGGTCAACTTACTATTTGAAACCTCACTGGATTTTTAGCTCATTCCACGCCATTTGTTTTCCTTATAGGGGGCACGAGCGAGGCATGAGACTGGTACAGGCTAGCATAGTCTAGTCTTTAGAAATTTTGCGATTATACCCGTACTAGTCATTCAATTAGGGTTGAATGTATTGAGAATTTAAATCTTGTGATATATTTGGGATTGTACGAATGCTTTGAATGGAAATGAATGTACATGTACGTTCCAAGTTTGGGAACTGTTATTTCCTTTACTCTTGAGGTTGTAACTTATTTTATTTGAAGTGAGTGAGTGAGTCCTGACGAGAGTTGAGCAGGCGGTCCGCTAAACCCTGGGATACGTCTCAGGGGGAGGTGGGGTCGTCACAATTTGCCTTCGAAATAATTGGCTGCATTTGTTTCATTCGTGTGGATTGTAGGTATATAGGTTGAGATTTATCATATAGCGACAGTTGTAGATTAATTTTCCTTTTGATGTCATTTATTTGTTCTATCCACTTGGACAATGACCTCGACATTTTATGTGATTGATGACTGTTTCCCTTATTTTTAATTGAATGGGACTTTGCCTTAATCTGGATATTGGTTTAGATTGTCATCGGGCTTGAGGAGGAGTTCGTCATTAGTGTGGACGACGAAAATGCTTAGAACGAGCGCAGTCTATTCAATCATGGGCCTGATCTGCTTGAGATAAAATATGGAGAACAAGAGGTTGCTTAAACTTTTTAGTACAGGATTTTATGTAGCTGCATCTTCATAAAATCTTATTGTCACCTTCACCTGGTTTTATGAAGAGACATGCATAGCTTCTTGGAACAAATATGGGTGCTGTTTAGGCTTATTTATTTCCTCCAAAAGCAAAATGCATTGCCTGTTCCTTTTTCAGACTGTCATTTTATAATTGGGAATCCACTCCAAGCCCCTATATTTGCCTTACTCCAAAAACTTCCCTGTACTATTTTTACAATTTGATTCACTTAGGCCAAAAAAAGATAGAGCAGAGAAAGGGAAATTAACACATGGGCCCCTGGTAATATTCCCATGCATCAAGACTGTTTGTTCCATAATTGATGCTTGTACTAGCTGCGCATTATGATGGCAACTACGGGAACATGTCAGTTTCATTCGGTTGTTTGCTACAGCAACTGTTTGCTCTCTTATTTGCTAGATGGCAGCTGTGTCCAAACAATTATTGGTCTTGTGCATCTACAGGAGCTATATGCTAGTTGCTCAGGCTTTTCAAAAATATTTTAGCCTTCAATGATGCATTCGTGTAGCTATCCCGAAAATCAAAGAAGGATCAAATAAGGCTGTAAAGCCTGTTACGGGAAGGGCCAATAACTCCACAGTAACATCTTTTGCTACTATCTAGAGGTGGCACGTCTGGAGTGATATTTCAAAAATGAGTAGAATCTTTTTAAAGGCAAAGGCAATCCAATCCATATCTTTTCTCTCTTGGATTACTTGCTCTCGTCCTGGAGCAAATATTAGCAAGGAAGAAGTCTTGTGCCTGTTACATTTCCCATTTTCGATCATTGAGTTGTCATTCAACTGCAAAGCAGGCTTTGATGACAAACCTGTCAGTTTCAATACAAAACGAGATCGGATACGGTAGATATCCCCATGTGAGTTTTGTCACTGTGAATTATTGGGAGAATGCGCTTTCCCTTTATATTTAGCCAAAATTTGTGCTTGAAGCCTCGCAATTGTCACAAAACTCTTGCTCCTGATCTACCGGCTCAAAGCAACGTTTCTCAAAGCAATGTTTCTCAAGACAAAGATACCTTTCTGGCACCGATTATTTGAAGGTAATTGTACCCCCACTCCTTAACCAGGAACAAGGATCCTTATTTTCTAACTTACAGTTAATGTTTTTTTCCCTAGAGGCAGTTGTACTATGGTACATAACAATAGGAGGACAGGCAGAGGACGGAGGGAGTCAATAGTTAAGGAAGATGAAAGGGATGAGACAATATTGGCCCTTGGCAGCAGAATTAATAATTCTACATCGTGACATGACGAGAGATAAAATACCTCACCACGACGGCTCTCTAACTGGACGGGAATGGGTTGAAGAGTTGATCAATGGACATCACCGACGTATTAATGGAAAACATGCGTATAACGTTGCCAATTTCCTTTGATTATGTGAAATACTTCAGAATAACGGTTATGTGTCTCGATCCTATCAACAAAAGGGTCGAAATAGAGGAAGCCTTAGTAAATGACTCTAGTCATGGTCAGTCATCGACATACTCAGCGCGTGCTAGCTGAAACGATTCAACCGGTCAATGGAGACAATTAATCGAAACGTGCACAGAGTGCTTCTTGGGCTATGCAGATTTGCCGCACAATAATAAGGCCGTATGACCACGATAATGTTCATCCAAGAATAGCAAACTCAAGACATTTCTATCCATGGTTCCAGGTAAAAGTTATCATGCCAGTAAATTGAATAAAAAAATCTGATTAATTTGCCGTCATCTTCTTTTCCAAAACATTTGTCGGTTTTCCTGGATGGCAGGGTGCTCTTGGAACTCTAAATGGCACACATATTCCGGCATGCCCGCAAGTGGAGAGCAAATGGCATATACCAATCGATACGGGACACACTCGCAAAATGTCCTAGCAGTGTGCGATTTTGACATGCGATTCAACTACATGTACGTTGGATGGGAAGGCAGTGCCCACGATGTCAAGTGCTAGAATCTGCGTTGATGCCACCATCAGATTTTCCAATTCCACCTTTCATAATTAGTTAATTAATATTTGGCACACACACACACGCAATATATACAAAGCACTGTTAATAATTCTGCATCCATGTTCCCCTACATGTTTTGAAAAATATAAGGAAGTACTACTTGGTAGATGCAACGTATAGAAACACTCCAGGTTTCTTACCACCCTACAAGCATGTAGGGGAATGAGACCCAGCCAAACGGTTGTTTAACACTCGACATTCGAGTCTTAGAAATGCTATAGAGCGTACGTTTGGAGTATTGAAAACAAGATTCAAATTCCTCAAGGGCCCAGCGCCGAATTTCTATATGAGTACACAAATCAGTGTGGTAATTGCATGTTGTGCGCTACATAATTTTTGAGAATGGCACAACCCAGAGATGCCCATTTTCGAAGGTTCGAGGATGAAAATATCCAATTAGAGGTGCAACCTGATCTCAGAGAAAGGATACGTAAGTAGCCGCTAAACGTTCCTCGGGCAGAGGTAGAAGCGTGGAAAGCAGCACGCGATGCAATGGCGGATGAAATGTATGCAGCCTTAGGGCGACGCAGGCGGTAGATTACAAGCTTCTGTAATATTCAAACTATCATGAGTTTTTAATCAACTGCTGCGATAGTAAATCGAACAAAAGTCAATAATCGGCAATTAGTGTGGTAAATCGTGGCACAGGAACTTGAATGTCTAGCATTTATCTCGTAATTGGACTCTTGTATTACCTGGTGGGAAAAAGGATAAATAAAAGTTTTAGTTGTCCAAACAATTATTTCAAGTAATTATTCGCTGTCCAAACGATTATTTGGAAGTTCCATTATTCACAAAAGTCAACTTTGAATATCCCAAATAATATTTCAAATAATACATTGTCCAAGCACCACCTTAGTATGTGTCTACGTGTTTTCTTCCATCACTAAGTGAAAGAGGTCATGAACGACAGACCACCGACCTTGGGGCCCATTTTGGTGGAGATGAGAAAGGAGTGTCTTAATAGTCTATGGCTTCTGATACGATGATTCTGCAAGTTTGTCCTTTTCGGACTTCCATTTTAAGTCTCTGCTCTGTACCTGGCCCGAAACTCCCCAACCAAACCAAGCGAAAGGGCTTGCAACTGACTTGCCTGGTTCTTTTTTTTCAGTCAAATCGGTCAAATCTGGTCAAACCCGATTTTTGACCTGGTTTGACCAGGTTTTTAACTTTTCGGTTTTTAAGGTCAACTCGGGCCAGACAATTGGCCGGTTCCCGGTTTGATCGGTCAGACCGGCCAGTTTGGTCCGAATTTAAAAACAAAGAGTTTTCTCCGGTCATTGTCACTTTCAACTCTTATTCTTTGAATTCTTCAGTTAGGGCAAACTAAGATACTCAATTTGAAATCAGTGCAATTACTATTGTATTGGTATAATGATTGTTTCCTTTTGGTTCTTCACACCGTTTTTAGGCTCCTGGTGCTCAATTAGATTGGTGAATAAATAAGAATTCTACTTAGACTTGTGGGATTGTGCTTTCCATCTCCTTCTCCACAACGTATAATTGGAATCATTAAACTTTCCACATTTTCACGTAAAATACTTAAGTTTGTATAATTTTAGCATCAACTTGTATTGAAAGAAAGTTACAACTACAAATCTGAAATTGTAAGAGGAGCTCAAAACAAAAAGGGAAAAGAGTTCCAATGGCCCTCCAACTCTTACCCAGGTAAAGTTTTGGCCCTCCAACAATTAAGGATAAATATTTGGCTCTCGATCTAACAAAATAGCATATTAGTGACCCTTCTGTCAAATCCAGCAGTTAACTATGACGGGAAGCTTCATCTCGTGAGACGCGCGATCAAATATGAAGGGCATTATAGTCTCTAAAGGATGGTTGACCAAGCAAAGAGAGAGTAAAAAGGTAGCATCTTCTCTTACCTTAAGTTAGAGCAACAAAAATCTCCATCCAGTCAAAGTTGGAGCTGAAAATGCGAAGAATGAACAATTCCCCTCTACCGGTACCGGTGTGCAAATGTGAGAAAAAGACTAGGGTGATTACTTCTTGGACTTCAAAAAATCCTAGGCGAAGGTTTGCTGTGTGCAGAAGATTGCTGCGGATATTGGGCATGGATCGATGAGGAGATATGCCGACGGGCTATAGAAATTATACCTGGCCTTCTTCAAAAGATTAATGTAACTGAAAAGGACAGAGATGAATATGAAGAAATAGCAAGAAGAAATGAAAGAAAGGTAACAAAATTGAAGGAAAAAGTTAAAGAATTGGAGAAAGACATTCGTAGCAAGAAATGGGTTAATAAGTTGCTGGTGAAATTGCTTTTTTTAACATGGATATTGATTTTTTTAATTTTGATGAGTTGGGGCCAAAAAAATAGAAACCTTGTCAGTTTTCAACAAATACAAGGTGCTTGCAAACACCTGACCCTTACCAAGTTGAAGTTTGCAGGGGAAGAAGATGATCCAAATTGTTCCTTTTAATGTAAATTTATAGTTGTATGATGTATCCGCAAAGCTTGTAATGAAATCTATGTTTGTACTGGTTCCAATGAAATATCTGCTCATCTCTTTTTATTAAATAAAAGTATTGTAGTTCATTTGTTCGACTCAATGAATTGGTTTGGTATTGTGCTTAGAAAGAAGGCATAATAATGGTGTAAGAAGAAGGAGCAGATAAAGCCATGTTGTATACATCATATTAATCACTTGACAATGAGCATCAAAAGGAACTGCTATAATACAAAGCAGAATCAGCATGTTACCAACAAGCAACTGCTAGACAAAAAAAACATGTTCCGATATGGTACTGAATTGTCATAATCAGTTTACACAGCATAAGACAAAAAGAGTTTGTCAAAAAGAAATGGGTCTATCATGGCTGAGTTCCTCTTCTAGTGGCTATTCCTTCTCCCATTCCTCTTTCACCTTGTCTTCCTCTCTTCCTCTCCTCTGCCTCTGCCTCTGCCTCTGCCTCTTCCACTCCATCTCCCCTTCCAGTTGCCAACTGTGAATGGGGGTTCTTTACCCAAATAAGCATAGTTCGCATTGATGGCTCCTTTTTCTGCATCAGTAAGCGACTTTGTAGCTGAGTTTTTTCTTCGCTGTGAATGATGGTGTTATTGGCTCTGTTGTGGATCTTGCTGTCCAGTTTCATCATTAGCCTGTTCCATTTGTTGTTGCAAACTTTGAGAAGACTGGCCTGGTTCCTTATTCTTATCAAAATTGTAAATAACACGTATAAGTACATGACAGATGCAAAATAGTGAAAAATTAACAACAATTGCATGCACTTACTGTCCTCTCTTTTTCTACTTGTTGCTGCCTCGTTGATTACTCGGTTGAGCCTCGGATGACCTGTTAGAACCTTGTTGTGCTTCTTCATTGGGAGGCTTCTTGCACGTACTGCATTATGACCAACCTCACCGCATTTGCTACAATGAATGACAATCCTCCTCCTCAACCTTCTACCATGATCCCTCCCCTCAGTTACATCCCTTCTCCTGGCCTTTTTAGGCCTACCAGGTTGAGTAACTGGTATTGGTGGATCCAACACAAGCATGGTGGATGATGGCCAATGATCCTCGCCACTAATTGGTTACAAACATTCTCATAAATCTTGAAGAAGAGGCCTCTGCTATAAGAACGATCCAAATAACTATAAGGATCCTCTTCTCGCATGAAGATAGCAGCAATTGCATGACAGCAGGGAATTCCACTAACCTCCCATAATCTGCAAGTACAATATTTTTTTTGCATATCTACTACAAATTGGGCCCTCTTGGACCCTTGACTTGATAGCCATGCAGTGCATTCCAAATGGGCATCCACTGACTTGAATGTTTGACCCTAGTCTGAAACAATCTCATTAATTAAAGGTCCAGTGGAGCCCTTGTATTTCTCCATTGCAGCTCGTCTTCTTTGGATCCTCTGCATTAGATATTCCCTTATCAATTCCAACATTGTGATGATAGGTTGGTCCTTGCATCTTTAATATAGGCATTGGAAAACTCGCATAGGTTATTCACTATCATATCACTCTTGACGTGAGTTGGAAAGTATGCTTTGCACCAATGTCGAGGATGAGGAGCTTTCTTGACCCATTCATATGCATCATTATCAAAAGTTTTGAAATTCTTCCATAGCTTTTCGTACATTTCCACCGTTGTGCAAACATGCTATATTCCACATCCTATCTTTAAGAGCCAAACCAGGATGCTTTTTCTTGAAATTGCGGTACATATGTTGTACACAGTACCTGTTTTACAAAGTCATTAAGTCATTATTAAACAATTATAATGCAAAATGAAAAAAAAAACTTATTAAAAAATTTCAAAGTTTGAAAGGATAACAAAATACCTGTGCTCACATCCAGGTAGAACTTCACTAAGTGCCTTGTCTAGCCCCTAAAATGAAATAATGATAGACTGTTAGCTTCTACCACATTTGAAATCAAATTTTGAATTTCAAAGTTTCATATTATACCTTTGCTGATCTGATATAAAGGTATAGTGGCATTGATTTTCGAATTTCCAAGTCCTCACTTAGATATTTGAGAACCAAATCCACTGCTCAGTTGCTTCTCTCTCACAACTGCCCGGGCAATAGGCCACCATCCATTATTCGAGTCTGCAGCAATGGCAGTTAGTAGCTGTCCTTTATAAATCCCCTTTAGATGGCAACCATCCATGCCTATTATTGGCCTACAGCCATCCTTGAATCCCTTCTTCAGTAGTTCTAAACAGCAGTATAATCTCATGAATTTAGGATTACCCCCTGGTGCTCTAAATGAAGTAAACATTGTCTCCATTGTACTCCCTTTATGTGTCTTCTTTATCTCAGCACAATACTCCCAAATTTTCTTGTATTGTGCTTCAGCCGACCCCTGTATCATTTTGAGAGCCAATTTCCTCGCATTAGAAGCCACCCATTTAGAAATTTGGGTTTGGTACTCCTCATGCACTGTTTGCCTAATCTTCCGAGTTGGCATGCAAGTGTTTGATCTAATTCTCTCCACATATCTATTTGACAACCAATTGGCCTTCAAATTTTTATTTTTCCATGCATGATTACAGTTTTCATACTTGTCATACATTGTCTTCACTACCAAATCTGCTGTGCCAAGTGCCTTTTCAACTGAGGCAAACACATACCATGGACATGGATCTTTACACCTGGCTCTCACCCTCTTTGGTTCATTCTTTTTGTGTACACTGGCTTTCCCATCTTAATTCCATATTCTTGGATAGCAGCTTTGAATTAGGCTCTTGATTCAAATTTCAAACCCAACATGAACCTTGTATCAATCCTAATTTTTTGCAGGAAAAATCTTTATACCTACCAGCATACTGCTCAGTCTCTTGATCTTCCTCTGAAGAATTAGCATCACTACTTAGATGATCTGGGATTGTATCTTCTACCAACGCATCTACTTCAGGTGTAGAATCTTGGGTCTGCTGCTGCTGTTGTGTTTCTTTTTCGCCTTACTTGTTTTTTTTTCTGCTGTGTTTGCTGTTGTTTTGGGGACTCTTGTGTTTCAGCTTGTTCAGTAGTACAATGTTCAGTAGTAGTCTGCTCAGTTGCTTCTCTTCCCTGTGAAGATTCTCTAGTTTGCACCTCTTCTAATGTGCTTCTACACTGAGTTGGCTCCAATGTCAAATCATCAAAAAGATCCTCATCTCTGAAGTATTCTACATCACCACTAAATCTCTCACATTCATTTCTGATCCAGAATCTTTATCATCTCCTCCATTTCCTTCATCTTCATTAGGCTGTTGACACCTCAATCCTTCATGTGTTGTATCAGTTTCTCCAACATGCTGCTGGCTATGACATGCTTGTGCATCTCCACTTTGTCCTCCAGTTGAAGAACCTACATGCTGCTGCTCAGGTTGCTGCTCATGTTGCTGCTCACTTAAGAACCCTACATGTTGCTCAGGTTGTTGCTCAAGTTGTTGCTCAGTTTGCTGCTCATGTTGCTGCTCACTTAAGGACCCTACATGTTGCTCCTCATGAATAGATGCTTGTACATCACCTCTTTGTTCACCAATGTGCTAGTTCTTAGCTACTCTTCTACTTCGATTCTGTCCTCCAGTTGAATCTCTAATGAACAGCCTCTTATGAACTAGGTGAGAAAAGATTCCTCTACTACACTACCCTCCCTATCCAACTCTTCTATCAAAACCCACTCTTCTTCTTCTTTGTTGGTTGGATCACTATGGGAGACTTGCAACTATTAATTTCTTCATCTATTAGATGGTTTGCAATAGACTTCCATTACCTTGTACTTATAAGTCCAGGCACAAAATTTGTTAACGTCATCATCGGTGCATAACTCTCTTAAACCATTTGTTAGATCCTTATTTGGTTCAAGGTAGTAGTACATTATGGCAGCTTTACGATGTCCTATTTTCTCCACCATTTTATTTAGTTCAATGGTTGACATTCTTTCGGCATCACAAACATCTACATAGTCCACCTCTCCACTAGCATACCATACATACTGTTCTTGTCGCGCCTTATTTTTGAAAATAAGAAAAATAAATGAGTTTTAAGAAAAAATGGATTTTTGGTTGATTTTGATTTGAAAAAATGTGTTTTTGATTTGTTAGAAAATAAATAAGGAAAATAAAAAGGGTCTAAATGGGACTTTGAAAATGCGACGATTTGACCCAAAAATAATAGTTTAAAAAGGGTTTTGAATAAAAAAAAATTGGAGTCGCCACTTGGTACAGAGTTAAGGTGTACCAAGTCACCTAAAATGAACTTTTTTAAACAAAATTATGGAAAATCCTTTTTAAACGACTCCTAAATCTACGAAAATCAGAGAAAAAGATTCGGGAAATCACATTTGAAGAGAGGGAAGGTAAGAATAAAAAATGCAAGGCACCCTCTCAATCTAGCCAAGGTTAGTTGCGTGATTTTAGTCAAGAATTTTCTTATTTTAACCTAAATATTTATCACATTTTGAGGTATTTACATGAATGCAAACCCTAGATCTAAGGGGGATATCGAGGAGTCAAGATATTTCTTTTGAAATTATTTGATGCAAATCGCATTAATTACGATGTCCAAAAGTAAACTTTCGAAAAAGTCACGAATTGTGCAAAGACATGAGACTTAAAGAGAAATGAAAAGAAAAGGAAAAATAAAATAATTATATACGAATGATGATCTAAAGGGATGCATCATATCGAGTACGGGGAGACTAATATTCGTGACTCAATTTTCCCTTTAATAGAGGGAATACGAGCGTGCTAAGGTTAGAAAGTCAAATTCGTCCATATCCCATACTCAAGGGGTTATACCTAATCTAATCAATCAAATGTACTAACCTAGTTCTAATTCTTAAATGGAATGCAAGCCTAATGTCGTGTTTTTATACAAAGAGGTAAGGAATATACTTATAAGGGAAAATATGAGATAAGGGATATAAATATAAGGAAATATGGGATAAAGGATGTACATATATAAGAAAAGTGTCATGCAACATGATAAAAACCCCTAAAAAAGAGAAAAACATGCATGAGATGAAGTGATTTTATCACACAATCATGATCTAACGCTCGAAAGGGCTCCTAAGGGTCTAGCATTGAACTAACCCATGTCTACAAATTCTCACTAACGTTGGACTAGTGAGAAATCGGAAAAAGAGGCCACAACTAGCGTTGGACTAGTGTGGTGACGTCATGCATTCATTTATAACCAAATAAATCATGTAAAACTAATAAAAAGTAAATAAACACATAAGCACGTAGCAAATAAGCAAGATATCTAGATGCAAAATCCTAAGAAAGCGATAAACACGTAACACATAGGCATGCTAGGCACACAAAACAAGTAAAGCCAATAAAACCCTAACTGTTACATTCGGGGAGCCCTACTACAATTTAAAGGGGAAAAAAATTAAATAAAATGATATAATAACCTAACTATTACAATTGTGGCATTTAATTGCCTTCCCAAATAATTATAAATTAAATTAAATTAAAATATACAAAAATTAAAGCAAATAAAGCGAATAAACGAAATGAAATGAAAACATTCAAAAGGCATGCAATTAAACACATAAAGTCACATAAGTGCACATAGGGTCAAATAAAGTGAAAATAAGGGATAGAGTGTACCTCTCTTGAGTTGGAGCCCTAATGACATGACCTTACTTATTTACCCTCCAAAATAATAAGAGGGGTCAAGGCATCACTTTAATTAACAAATAACCACAAAAATGGAGATAAACACAAAATTAAATCAATCAAGGTATTCAAATGAAAGTAAACAAATCATATTTGACAAATTAACATAAATAAGGACCCAATTGATAGAATTAAAGGAGTTTTAGGGGTCTAATCATTATTATTACAAATATTAGGGGGCTAATTAATATAAAATAAAGTTAAGGACTTAAGAGTAAGACTACTAAAACAAAATCAAAATTCACAAAATAAATCAAAAAAATCTCATCAAACCCCAAAACACAAAAAAAATTACCCAAATTTTAATTATTTTTACTAAAACCTAATAAACAAAGCAAAATCAACTAAACAATATTTAACTCCAATTATCCTAGATTCCACGATTAATCTACCCAATGAACCACTAAAGCATGAAAAAGAGGAAGTGAAGTCACAAAAGGGCAAAGTTGGTTCAATTAGAAAAGTTTTTGAGCCATAGTGAATTTATTCAAAAATACAGGGAGCAAAGTGTAATTTGTTTTGAAATTTCATGCAAAGCTGCGGACAAGCTTTCTTCCTCAACAACAATGTTTCTGCAATTTTTACTTCCGCAACCTTCTTCCTTATTCTACCAAGTGGATTAGATGCAAAACTCAAGCAAAACTCCCTAGTTCATCAATCTCAAATCAAAAAAAAGCTTCAACCCATGCAATTAACATCATCTGGATACGATCATCTATCCTTAGAAAATCCAATCACAACAGCTAGACATAAAATGCAGACCACGAAGACAAACAAGATACTGGAAAAAGAACCCACAACCCATGGATTTGAACACACAAAAAGAAAACAAAACGCATGCAAAGCTGGAAATTTTTGTTCTTCTGCAACACTTTGCTTTCGGCTTCAACATACGCAGAAAAACAGCCATGAACATCCAGTGAAGCATGCAAATCTGTCAACTAATCCCAACAAAACTCAACCTGACAAACAACCGTGCAATGCTATAAGATTGAAGATTCAAAATCCCCCCTCCCCCGACAGATTCATAAAGAAAGGAAGACATATTTTGCTGCCTCTGTAATCGAAAGGTTATTCAATGCAGAAAACCTCGTGCAAACTCCAACTAATGCCTGGCAACCTATCGACCAAAAACCCCTCAACCAATTCAACCCTCGTTGATTAACAGAAACCAATCATGAACATTAAGCTATTAAAGATCAAAAGAAAAATCAGTTGCAAATGCGAGAAAGGGAGACCAAAATTAGCTTCTGGTGAAACCAGCAGTAGAGCCCATAACAGGTGCAACTCTTAAAACCCGTCTCTAAAACATCAAAACCCAAACATCAAACTTTCAAACCAAGTCAACAAGAACCAAACTCAAAACTCGGCAGTCCTAAGGATTCTCAGACCCAAACCACATGCACAAACAAGCACTAAAGATGCAACCTTCAGTTCATCCGATTACATATGTGAGACAACATTATCTATTCATGGCTTCCAAATCGAGTTCATAATTTCAGATGCACATTAAATGAACAAGAGGACGGCTCCCAATCTTATTAACAGTGCCATAACATCGCCTAACATAACCCCAGTCATGTCATAACCCAGCAATGGTTCGGCAGTCACACACAGGATGGAGTCCAATCTTTACAAAGAAATGCTTTAGACCAGCAGGAATAAGGGCTATGAATACCTGGAAATGTTTGTAGGATACTCCTTGAAATGTTGATTGGTTCGTGAGCTGAAGCAGAGAAAATTCCGTCACAGTGGGGGTGCAGCAGGGACTCCGTGACTTGGGTCTGCAGTGGTGGTGATGGTGGTGGAGTCAGCGGCAGTAGAAGGAGAGCAGCAACAGCAACGGCAGCGCCACCGCCACAGCCAACGTTGATATTCCTTTGATACGTCGGCCGCCCTGCGGTTTTTCCTTTTTCTCCTCCGGAAGACTTCTTTTCTTGCTCAGCCGCAAGACTCTCCCTTTTCTTTCTTTTCTCCCCAAGACCGCAGTTTTTTCTTTTCTTCCTTGCTTTCTTTTCCTTCCGCAGCCCCTCTCTTTCTCAATTTCCTCTTTCTTTTTCTGTTCTACCTAGCCCATAACCCTCTCTCAACCCCGAAGTCTCCCTTTTCTCTTCTTTTCTTAGCCTTCAACCTTCTTGCCCGAAGCCCCAGCTCTCATTCCCTTGCTGTTTTTTTTTTCTTGCTTTTTCCAGTCGCCCACTTCTATCTCCTCAGCCACCACTCACTTCACTGAAAACCCTATCTTACTTCTTGTTTTCCTCCCTTCAGGCTACGTCTCCCATCCTTTTATAGCTACAAGAAAATCCTCAACCCTAGGATCCAATGGTGCGGATTGGAGGCAAAGCTGGGATGATATACAAGCCATTAGATGGCCATTGTCCTATGATTCTCTTAAAGCCAAGTGGCCTGATATTGGGATGATCCAATGGAGCTAAAAAATTGAGGAAACAAATGAGTGAAAACTGAAAAAAGAAAACGCAGCTGCTCCGTGGCTTGGCTACTGCTGGTGCAACGTAAAGGAGAGGCAGCGTGCGTGCTTGGCACGCGCGCGTGGCTCTTTTTTTTTTTGAACAAAATTGATTTTAATTCCTTGTTTTCTTCATTTTCTTCTTCTTCTTTTTTTCATGAATGAATGAATTAAAAGATGATTTTCTAAACAAAAATGAAAATAAAATCAAAAACGAAAAATTTAAACAAAATCAACTAAAATGAAATAAAAATGCTTAAAAATGTCTAAAAATCATGAGATTAATAAATACAGATAGATAATAATTATCAATAAAATAAAATAAAAATAAATTAAATTTTGGTGTTTACAGTTTGCCCCTCTTTGTCTGAGTTTCGAAGAAACTCAAGACAAAAACGTAGACACCAAATACTTACCTGTATTTATTCTGCCTTAAACTAGAACTGAGGTTGGTGGCACAAAATCCAAACCCAACATGATATTCAAAAGACACGTTAGTGGGTTGGTTGGACCCAATGCTAACGGATGTGAAAAATATAACATACGTTAGTGAGTCAATACTCGATGCTAACGGATATGAAAAATATAACACACGTTAGTGAGTCAATACTCGATGCTAACGGTGGTAAAAGACATGTTAGTGAGTCATACTCGATACTAACGGTGATAGAAACCACATTAGTGGGTTAAACCCGATGCTAACGAATATGAAAAATATAACACACATTAGTGAGTCGATACTCGATGCTAACGGTAATAGAAACCACATTAGTGGGTTAAACCCAATGCTAACGGATATGAAAAATATATCACACGTTAGTGAGTCAATACTCGATGCTAACAGATATGAAAAAATATAACACACGTTAGTGAGTCAATACTCGATACTAACGGCGGTAAAAGACACGTTAGTGGGTTGGACCCAATGCTAACGGATGTAAAAAATATAGCACACGTTAGTGAGTCATACTCAATGCTAACGGTGGTAAAAGACACGTTAGTGAGTCAATACTCGATGCTAACGGTGGTAAAAGACACGTTAGTGGGTTGGACCCAATGTTAACGGATGTAAAAAATATAGCACACGTTAGTGAGTCATACTCAATGCTAACGGTGGTAAAAGACACGTTAGTGAGTCAATACTCGATGCTAACGGATGTGAAAAAAAATAACACACGTTAGTGAGTCAATATTCGATGCTAACGGATATGAAAAATATAACACACGTTAGTGAGTCAATACTCGATGCTAACGGTGGTAAAAGACACGTTAATGGGTTGGACCCAATGCTAACGAATATGAAAAAAAACATAACACATGTTAGTGAATCAATACTCGATACTAACGGTGGTAAAAGACACGTTAGTGAGTCAATACTCGATACTAACGGTGATAGAAACCACATTAGTGGGTTAAACCCGATGCTAACGGATGTGAAAAATATAACACACGTTAGTGAGTCGATACTCGATGTTAACGGTGATAGAAACCACATTAGTAGGTTAAACCCGATGCTAACGGATATGAAAAATATAACACACGTTAGTGAATCAATACTAGATACTAACGGTGATAGAAACTACATTAGTGGGTTAAACCTAACGCTAACGGATATGAAAAATATAACACACGTTAGTGATTCAATACTCGATGCTAACGGATATGAAAAAATATAACACACGTTAGTGAGTCAATACTCGATGCTAACAGCGGTAAAAGACACATTAGTGGGTTGGACCCAATGCTAACGGATGTAAAAAATATAGCACACGTTAGTGAGTCATACTCAATGCTAACGGTGGTAAAAGACACGTTAGTGAGTCTAACGGATATGAAAAAAATGACACACGTTAGTGAGTCAATACTCGATGCTAACGGATATGAAAAATATAACACACGTTAGTGAATCAATACTCGATGCTAACGGTGGTAAAAGACACGTTAGAGGGTTGGACCCAATGCTAACGGATATGAAAAAAAACATAACACACGTTAGTAAGTTAATACTCGATACTAACGGTGGTAAAAAACACGTTAGTGAGTCAATACTCGATACTAACGGTGATAGAAACCACATTAGTGAGTTAAACCCGATGCTAACGGATATGAAAAATATAACACACGTTAGTGAGTCGATACTCGATGCTAACGGTGATAGAAACCACATTAGTGCATGAAAAAAAAAGCTTGAATACTTGAATTTTTTTCTCTCTTTTTTTTTTCAAAAATTGCCCTAGTCTGATCAATTTTTGTGCCACCGATTATTCAATTTGCATTACGGCGTGGTTGCTCCTCGTTAGAGATTTGATTCACCTCTTCCTCGATTCGAATCCCTCAATTCTTGGGTGATATTCCACAATCATAAAAAATTTGCCCCAATTTTGCTTTTTGGTATTCGAACCTGCAAAAAATAGAAATAATCATAATAACAGATAATGCCACCACCATCCGATCAATCTTACTTTCAAGAAACGTGTAAACATGAGTGCTTTGATGTTTTTCCCTCGATGTTGCGAAAAAAATCAACTTTGTTCTGTGATCTGATCCAGTTTCGTTGACTTCCAACGCTAATGAGGTATGACATTTGGTATCCCGGGATTTTCGATAAATCAGAGGAATTGCCACTTAATAAACCCAAAGAAATAAACAAGACCATGGAATTCAAGAAAATATTTTACTTACAGAAAATGATGAAAATCCAAGTAACATGAAAACAATCACTTATTTTTTGTTTGAAAGAAAATTAATTGTAGAGAAATGAACTTGTAAATTCAAGAATTTATGTTGGATAAACCAAAACACTTTGATCTCAAATAAATTGCCACCCTTGACCCTTTGGATATCGTCCGTCGGGATTTAATACTTGAAACTAAACCACAAGGTGAATAGAAATTCTAATGAATCGAATCTTCAGCCATTCCATTCCTAACTCACTTTCTCCTCATAAAGCCCTACCTTAGCGCCCTTTTGGGTTTTCACTAAGCTATCACTTCGCCTTTTATTTTTTCTCATTTTTCCATTTTAATTTTTTTTGCTTTTCTTCTTTTCCTTTTCTTTTCTTGTCTTCTTCTTTTCTTCTAAGGTGCCCTTTTGAATTTTCACATAATGAACAAATTTCGCCGATAGTCTTTATCAATTCAGAAATGTGTTTCAAGAAATGGTGGCATCAGTGCAACAATCCTTCCCTTACAAAATCGGTGAAGGTGTATTGACATCATTTGCCATGTGATTTAAAAAATTTCTTGCAAGAGATGATGCAAAGAATGGAAGCCAGGACTTTCGGCTTTTGTAATGGGGTCAGGTGGGATGCTTAAAAAAGTTAAGACTTGAAAGCAGATTTCAAAAGTGGTTTAAATGATCTGAGATCGCATTATTGTGCTAACCCTATTTTAGGGTTAAGCCAAAACTTGCCCCCAGTTTATTCTCAACTGAGGTTTCTTTTCTTTCATTTTTCATTTTTCCTTCTCTCATCCCATTCCTCTTTTGAATTTTTCAAATTGCTCCAATTTATTTTTAACTGAGGTTTTCTTTTGCTCATTTCCCTTTCTTTTATCTTACCCTAAAAAATTGAATTTGTCTTAGTGTGGGGTTTTTTCCTCTCTTTTTCTTTTCCGAAACTAAACTTGCCCCAGTGTGGGTTTTTTTTTTCTTTTCCAAAACTAAACTTGCCCCAGTATAGGGTTTGCGATCCTCAGGGGTTGTCAAACGAAATAATCTATTCTGAAGGTTCAAAAGGGATAATTAGGGATAAAATGTTTCAAGGGGAAAGGAAGAGGGCCTGACTTTCATTCCATTCTTCACATTAACCTTAAAAGGAGATTTCCATTTATCATATGAAGGATTTCTTACACATATCCGAATTGAACGGCTAAGGAAAAATTTGTCCATTCATTTCTACTAGAACAAGTGCTTCACCAGGCAATACCTTTTTTATAATAAGAGAATCTTGCCAATTTGCGGCAAACTCTTCTTTTGGCCTTATTTTGCACTGATAAAAGCCACCTTAATACTTTGTTTCCTCGTTATGATTTGACCCTTTTATGGTATGTATGGGCTAATCCTTCTCTTTTTGATAATATTGACCATAACGGACTGCATTTATCTGCTTCTCATCAAGTAATCACTGCTTGACCCCAATTCGGTTTGAGTTTCTCTTTATACCATTAGAGTCTCTTTGAAACCTTTTCGGATGTCCATTCGATACTCCTTTCATTTTTGAAATTCAAATTCATACTCGTGAGATATTGGGGTTGTTGCCATCGAAATTCGGAACGGTGATATCCAAAGGGATTTTATTCTCGACCATTTGAAAAAAATGTGTAAGTAACACTGTATATATAGAAATGTACATTTTATTGAATTTCAAGATAAAGACCAAACTGTACATTTTGTTACTTGTTAAACAAGATGTGTTTTACAAAAATCCACTTGATTCAAGAATATTTACAAAAACATAGTTTAACAAAAGACACATGCATAAATGATTTTCATGAATTTTAATCAAAAACAACTCCCCAAATTTATCGAAATTCCCTTCAAGAGGGAGGAATCCCACTACTTTAGTCCCTTCTAGGATTTTCGAATTCCTTCATTGGGGTAAATGCCGTGACGGTGTCCACGTGTTCAGGAAAAGGTTTCGTACTTGTGATCGGTCTTTGTTCTTCCTTTTTCCTTAACACTATATCCCCTATTTCGATCATGTCTTGGATCTTATGTTTTAGTACCCAACAGTTACCAGTCGAGTGACCAGGTGCTCCAGAATGGTAGGTACAAGCGGCTTGAGGGTCGTACCCAACAGAGAAACCTCGACGAGAGCAATTTGGAGGAGGTATGTCATCAATTTTATCAGCGGTTTTGAGCTGTTCGTACAGTTGGTCAATGAGCCGGCCTATATTGGTAAAAGTTCGGGATCGGCCGGGGTTTTGTATTTTGTTGGTTTGAGGATGGTTGTAGGTCTGTTTGCTTGGTGGAGCAGGTCTGGGATTATAAGGGGGGCGGGGTCGAATTTGAGGGTTGGTTTGAGATATTGGGAAAGGCATTGTAGGTAGGCTTGCATAGTTTGTCCAAGGGTGAGGGTGATTGATGGTAGTATGATAGACAGGACGGGAGTTTGGGTGATATGGGTGGGGTGATGAATAAATGGGGCGGTTTGAAAATCTAGGTCTAGTCGAGGGGCCCTGATCCCAAACAAAAGCAGTTTCCCCTTCTTTTTCCTTAAATTGGGACTTCTTCCCACTATTATTCTGGCCTTGCAAAGCCTCCAGTTGCATATTCAGTGTTGATACATTAATAATTTTTCCGGCCTTCACAAACTCATCAAATTCTTCCAATTTATTAACAATTTCTACAAAGGAACACCCAGTCATGTGAAAAATTTCTTCAAAATAGGGTGGGTCATGAGTTTTGATAAAAGTACGGACAATTTCACCCTCGGTCATAGGAGGTTCCACCTTGGCGGCCAATTTCCTCCATCTCTTCGCGTACGTCTTGTGGTTCTCAGATGGTTTTCTCTTGGTTCCCTCTAATGTGGTCCTTGTCGGAGCGAGCTCACAATTGTATTCATATTACCTTACAAAAGCGATTGACAACCCTGTCCAGGTCCTCATCTCATCAGGCTTCAAATTGGAATACCAATCCAGCGCATCGCCTTCTAGACTATCGGGAAATAGGCGCACAGGTAAATTCTCATCATCTATCGGCCTACCCAACTTGTTTGCAAACATCCGAAGGTGTGTCTTAGGATTGCCAGTTCCATCGTATTTGCGAAACTTGGGTGCTTTGAAACCCATTGGCAATTGCATATTCGGAAATAGGCACAGTTCGTTATAGTCCAGGCCCCCTTACTTGCTTAAACCTTGGCTTTTCCTTATGAACTCATCAAATCGATCTAATCTCTTTAATAAATTTTTATCCACAGGCACGGATGACTCCCCAGTTTCAACTTTCCCTTGGGCGGCGGTGTCTAGAGTGAATGGTTCAGCGGTGGAATAGTAATATGGCCCTTGAGGTTCAGGTGGCATGTTCAGACTAATATGTGGATAATTCAGGGGAATTTGGGCGTAGGAAGGGTTGGTTTGAATGTTAGGTGCGTAGGCAAGTGGTGGGCCATGGGCGGCATAGGTGAAAGTTTCCTCAGGTGGTGGTGGAGCAAAAAGGGTTTGAGTGTGGGATACGGACAGTGGATGAGGGTCGGGTTGAGCGGCAGGTAAAGGTTTATGTTGGACACCGCTACTGCTACTGGTGACTATCTGATCGATTACACGATGTTGGGCCGTCATTTCCATGCTTAGCTCGTTAAATCTGTTCAAGACTTTGCTCAGTTGAGCTCCCAGGCTGACTAAGTCAGCTGATGGTGCCATTGCAGGTCCATCGGACGATTCCGGATGCGTACTCATGTTTACACTTTCTCTTAAAGCTCGACTACGTGATCGGGTAGTAATGGGGCTTCTTCGTATAGCTATGTTTGCAGTTATCTAAAAATTGAGAAAAAAAACCCTATTTAGACGTCCTTCTTGATTAACTGCTATCAAAAAGAAAGAAAAAGAAAAAAGACCCGAGTTAGTAAAAATTAAAGTAATTCGGATGCATGTCCTATTGGGGGACCCTTTTTATGCCAAGAGTTGGCCTAATCATGAGAATGCAATCCTCTAAGGTAGGCATATACAATACCTGATAAATCCGACCAATTTATTTGATTAAAAAATAATTTGAAAAATTTTTGACCGATTGAATAGCGGGAGACCTCTAACAGAATGAGAACAAATCTGAATGAGTGGTTTTGCTTGGCACAGGAGGTCATTCAAATCGATTTAACCATTGCAATGGCTAGAAACCCTAATCTATCCAAATGGAATGAACACAATAGATGATTTTCTCAGAATCGACTAGGTTTCTTAATTTGCAATTTGACATTGAAACCCTAATTGGTCAAATGGGTTGGATGAAATTGATGAACTCTGCTGGATCGCCCTAAAAATGGATACACTTGGTCAAATGAATTTAACGATTTATTCAAAAATGACTAGATCATCCTAAAAGAGGGTAAATGGGTCAAATGAATTGAATGAAATTGATAATTTATTCAAAATTGAATGGATCACCCTTAAAATGGGCAAATGGGTCAAATGAATTGAATGAAATTGATAATTTATTCAAAATTGAATGGATCACCCTTAAAATGGGTAAATGGGTCAAATGAATTGAATGAAATTGATAATTTATTCAAAATTGAATGGATCACCCTTAAAATGGGTAAATGGGTCAAATGAATTGAATGAAATTGATAATTTATTTAAAAATTGACTAAATTGTCCTAAAAATGAATGAATTGATAAAATGGATTGGATGAATTTAATGGTTTATTTGAAAATTGATTGAATTGAATGTCCATTAGTAGTTTCAAAAATTCATTGCAATACATCAGTCTATGAGCCTTCTAAAATCGAGATTTGGCCTCAATACGTTTACCATCTCAACAATGAGGAATTATTTGTGAATTTCTTCAAGTTAATGCCCTTTAAACAACGGATTTTGACCAACTATGTTTAAAATGGCCAAAAAAAAATTATGGTTAGATGCTCATATTCTAATATGCAAAAGTTGTTTTATTATCTTCGAAAAGATCGAATCCTACCTTACCTCGTGCACTACCTCTTCGGACATTACAAGAAATATAAACGTGCAAGTCTCATTGGATTAAGTATCCGAGACACAAGGCGGCTTATTCCTAACACAGGATCCCCTAAATGGCATTCCCTCTAGGGTTTGTGCGTGATGCCAGTTTATTAAATATGCAATTTGAAGTGAAACATGACCTAAGGAACCCTTTATATGCCAGGGTGGGTCTAAAATGACATGCACTTATTAACCTATAAATGCAGTACATCTGAATTAAACGTGCGATAGCCTATCTAAAAGGGTAGGTTCTAAAGACGATCATGCCAGATCTCTTATTTCCTAACGTTTGTGAATGCAAAAGACAAGAAAACAAGGAAATGTTAGTTCAACACATAACACGTTGTGGCAAATAAATGATACGAAAATCAATAAGAAAAATAAGAAAAGAGGGGTGGAATCCCCTCTCCCTCGTGCCTAATGTCCCTAGTTAGGTAAGGTTGACTCTAACTTAGGCAATTTCTATCATGGATGCATGAGGTTGGGTTCACTAATGCATCTAGATTCGATCAGGTTTTAGGCTCCCAAGCCCTTCAGACAAAGAGGCGAAGGGTCATCAATTCCAAGGCCCTTGTCGGTGGCTCGAGTGATCCCTTAGGTATCGCTATGGGCGCAGTGCACACCATCCGCCTACCTAAGGCAATCGATCCTAATCCTACAGGGAGATGTGGGATGGCGCCCACGAAAAAGAAAAAGAAGGTAAAAATTATGCATGCACGTATGAGGTGCTTTTTATCGAGGGGAGGGATTATACCATAAAATGCGGTCGACGGTTCTAGGGTAACTATCCCCCCACCCAACAATGCAAAGCGGCGGTAACAAGCAAAAACAAATAAATAAATAAACCATCCATTCATCACATTACATAGTGTGCGAGAGGTGATTACGCGCGCGTGCAAATGCAAAAACCCTAAAAAAAGAGGAAAAAGGGCAAGGAAAAAGAAAAAGAAAGAATGCAACCTAGAACCTCCAAATGCGATATATAAGAAGGTTAAAAAAAGAAAATGATTGACTAAATCGGATGCTCGACTCTCTAAGTCCCCAGTGGAGTCGCCAGCTGTCGCACCCCATTTTTGAAAATAAGAAATAAATGGATTTTTGGTTGATTTTGATTTGAAAAATGTGTTTTGATTTGTTAGAAAATAAATAAGGAAAAATGAAAAGGGTCTAAATGGGACTTTGAAAATGCGACGATTTGACCCAAAATAATAGTTTAAAAAGGGTTTTGAATAAAAAAAATTGGAGTCGCTATCTTGGTATAAAGTTAAGGTGTACCAAATCACCTAAAATGAACTTTTTAAACAAAATTATGGAAAACCCTTTTAAAAACGACTGCTAAGTCTACGAATAATCAGAGAAAAAGATTCGGGAGTCACATTTGAAGAGAGGGAAGGCAAGGATAAAAATCCAAGGCACCCTCTCAACCTAGCCAAGGTTAGTTGCATGATTTTTAGTCAAGAATTTTCTTATTTTAACCTAAATATTTATCACATTTTGAGGTATTTACATGAATGCAAACCCTAGACCTAAGGGGGATATCGAGGGGTCAAGATATTTCTTTGAAATTATTTGATGCAAATCGCATTAATTGCGATGCCCAAAAGTAAGCTTTCGAAGAAGTCACGAATTGTGCAAAAACATGAGACTTAAAGAGAAATGAAAAGAAAAGGAAAAATAAAATAATTATATACGAATGGATGATCTAAAGGGATGCATCATATCGGGTACGGGGAGACTAATATTCGTGACTCAATTTTCCCTTTAATAGAGGGAATACGAGCGTGCTAAGGTTAGAAAGCCAAACTCGTCCATATCCCATACTCAAGGGGTTATACCTAATCTAATCAATCAAATGTACTAGTCTAGTTCTAATTCTTAAATGGAATGCAAGTCTAATGTTGTGTTTTCATACAAAGAGGTAAGGAATATACTTATAAGGGAAAATATGAGATAAGGGATATAAATATAAGGAAATATGGGATAAAGGATGTACATATATAAGAAAAGTGTCATGCAAAATGATAAAAAACCCTAAAAAGGAGAAAAACATGCATGAGATGAAGTGATTTTATCACACAATCATGATCTAACGCTCGAAAGGGCTCCTAAGGGTTTAGCATTGGACTAGCCCATGTCTACAAATTCTCACTAGCGTTGGACTAGTGAGAAATCGGAAAAAAAGGCCACAACTAGCATTGTACTAGTGTGGTGACGTCATGCATTCATTTATAACCAAATAAATCATGTAAAACTAATAAAAAGCAAATAAACACATAAATTCACATAAGCACGTAGCAAATAAGCATGATATCTAGATGCAAAATCCTAGGAAAGCGATAAACACGTAACACATAGGCATGCTAGGCACACAAAACAAGTAAAGCGAATAAATCCCTAACTGTTACATTCGGGGAGCCCTACTACAATTTAAAGGGGAAAAAAATTAAATAAAATGATATAATAACCTAACTATTACAATTGTGGCATTTAATTGCCTTCCCAAATAATTACAAATTAAATTAAATTAAAATATACAAAAATTAAAGCAAATAAAGCGAATAAACGAAATGAAATGAAAACATTCAAAAGGCATGCAATTAAACACATAAAGTCACATAAGTGCACATAGGGTCAAATAAAGTGAAAATAAGGGATAGAGTGTACCTCCCTTGAGTTGGAGCCCTAATGACATGACCTTACTTATTTACCCTCCAAAATAATAAGAGGGGTCAAGGCATCACTTTAATTAACAAATAACCACAAAAATTGGAGATAAACACAAAATTAAATCAATCAAGGTATTCAAATGAAAGTAAACAAATCATATTTGACAAATTAACACAAATAAGGACCCAATTGAAAGAATTAAGGAGTTTTAGGGGTCTAATCATTATTATTACAAATATTAGGGCTAAATTAATATAAAATAAAGTTAAGGACTTAAGAGGAGAGACTACTAAAACCAAAATTCACAAAATAAATCAAAAAAATCTCATCAAACCCCAAAACACAAAAAAATATTACCCAATTTTTAATTATTTTTACTAAAACCTAATAAACAAAGCAAAATCAACTAAACAATATTTAACTCCAATTATCCTAGATTCCACGATTAATCTACCCAATGAACCACTAAAGCATAAAAAAGAGGAAGTGAAGTCACAAAAGGGCAAAGTTGGTTCAATTAGAAAATTTTTTGAGCCATAGTGAATTTATTCAAAAATACAGGGGGCAAAGTGTAATTTGTTTTGAAATTTCATGCAAAGCTGCGGACAAGCTTTCTTCTTCAACAACAATGTTTCTGCAATTTTTACTTCCGCAACCTTCTTCCTTATTCTACCAAGTGGATTAGATGCAAAACTCAAGCAAAACTCCCTAGTTCATCAATCTCAAATCAAAAAAGCTTCAACCCATACAATTAACATCATCTGGACACGATCATCTATCCTCAGAAAATCCAATCACAACAGCTAGACATAAAATGTAGACCATGAAGACAAACAAGATACTGGAAAAAGAACCCACAACCCATGGATTTGAACACACAAAAAGAAAACAAAACGCATGCAAAGCTGGAAATTTTTGTTCTTCTGCAACAGTTTGCTTTCGGCTTCAACATACGCAGAAAAACAGCCATGAACATCCAGTGAAGCATGCAAATCTGTCAACTAATCCCAACAAAACTCAACCTGACAAACAACCGTGCAATGCTATAAGATTGAAGATTCAAATCCCCTCTCCCCCAACAGATTCATAAAGAAAGGAAGACATATTTTGCTGCCTCTGTAATCGAAAGGTTATTCAATGCAGAAAACCTCGTGCAAACTCCAACTAACGCCTGGCAACCTATCGACCAAAAACCCCTCAACCAATTCAACCCTCGTTGATTAACAGAAACCAATCATGAACATTAAGCTATTAAAGATCAAAAGAAAAATCAGCTGCAAATGCGAGAAAGGGAGACCAAAATTAGCTTCTGGTGAAACCAGCAGTAGAGCCCATAACAGGTGCAACTCTTAAAACCCGTCTCTAAAACATCAAAACCCAAACATCAAACTTTCAAACCAAGTCAACAAGAACCAAACTCAAAACTCGGCAGTCCTAAGGATTCTCAGACCCAAACCACATGCACAAACAAGCACTAAAGATGCAACCTTCAGTTCATCCGATTACATATGTGAGACAACATTATCTATTCATGGCTTCCAAATCGAGTTCATAATTTCAGATGCACATTAAATGAACAAGAGGACGGCTCCCAATCCTATTAACAGTGCCATAACATCACCTAACATAACCCCAGTCATGTCATAACCCAGCAATGGTTCGGCAGTCACACACAGGATGGAGTCAAATCTTTACAAAGAAATGCTTTAGACCAGCAGGAATAAGGGCTATGAATACCTGGAAATGTTTGTAGGATACTCCTTGAAATGTTGATTGGTTCGTGAGCTGAAGCAGAAAAATTCCGTCACAGTGGGGGTGCAGCAGGGACTCCGTGACTTGGGGCTGCAGTGGTTGGTGATGGTGGTGGAGTCAGCAGCAGTAGAAGGAGAGCAGCAACAGCAACGGCAGCCGCCACCGCCACAGCCAACGTTGATATTCCTTTGATACGTCAGCCGCCCTGCGGTTTTTTCCTTTTTCTTCTCCGGAAGACTTCTTTTCTTACTCAGCTGCAAGACTCTCCCTTTCTTTCTTTTCTCCCCAAGACCGCAACTTTTTCTTTTCTTCCTTGCTTTCTTTTCCTTCACGCAGGCCCCTCTCTTTCTCAATTTCCTCTTTCTTTTTCTGTTCTACTAGCCCGTAACCCTCTCTCAACCCCGAAGTCTCCCTTTTCTTCTTCTTTTCTCAGCCCTCAACCTTCTTGCCCGAAGCCCCCAGCTCTCATTCCGTTGCTGTTTTTTTTTTCTTGCTTTTTCCAGGTCGCCCACTTCTATCTCCTCAGCCCGCCACTCACTTCACTGAAAACCCCTATCTTACTTCTTGTTTTCCTCCCTTCAGGCTGCGTCTCCCATCCTTTTATAGCTACAAGAAAATCCTCAACCCTAGGATCCAATGGTGCGGATTGGAGGCAAAGCTGGGATGATATACAAGCCATTAGATGGCCATTGTCCTATGATTCTCTTTAAAGCTAGGTGGCCTGATATTGGGATGATCCAATGGAGCTAAAAAATTGAGGAAACAAATGAGCGAAACTGAAAAAAGAAAACGCAGTTGCTCCGTGGCTTTGGCTTACTGCTGGTGCAGCGTAAATGAGAGGCAGCGCGCGTGCTTGGCAACGCGCGCGTGGCTCTTTTTTTTTTTTTAAACAAAACTGATTTTAATTCCTTGTTTTCTCTCCTTTTCTTCTTCTTCTTTTTTTCATGAATGAATTAATTAAATTAATTAAAAAGATGATTTTCTAAACAAGAATGAAAATAAAACCAAAAACGAAAAATTTAAACAAAGTCAACTAAAATGAAATAAAATGGCTTAAAAATGTCTAAAAATCATGAGATTAATAAATACAGATGGATAATAATTATCAATAAAATAAAATAAAAATAATTAAATTTGGTGTCTACAGTTCTCACATAATTCTACCCCCATGATGCATCCGAATAGTAAACCATTCAGAATCAGTCTCTACAATGGCAATTGGGGATAAAACAGTCAACAAAAAACACACAGAGGCTGACAAATGAAATATTGAATTGGTCAGTATTCAGCCAAAAAAAAAGACCCTAAACAAATAAAGTGTCTCTTTTCAGCCGTTAAAATATATCACTTTCAAACAACCTCTTTTGTCCGACATTGTCAATTTACAACAAACAAAGTAGGACCACAAATTGGACCACTTAGCCTCCCCAACATCACCATTACCCAAACATATAAGCAAATAAGTCCCATTACACATGCATATAGTAAACAAATAAGTTCCAGTACACGTTACCCAAACATATAAACAAATCGTAAACTCAAAATGGGTTAGTAAACAACAATTTCAATTACCCGTAAACAAGGTACGGATCAAATAGTCATCTTTCTTTCCGTATTCGCCACTCCATTTCTGCCTTTACAACCCTTCCCATGCCGGCAATTACCACTTTTGCTGCAGCGTCCGGATTGAGTACTCTGATTTTAAGTCGCACTAGGGTTTTACAGCAAAGGGGGTGGAAATTGTTGGAGGGAAATTGTTGGTGAAACTGTTTTTACTCTGTCTTAGCAAAGAGACTATAGTGCCCTTCATATTTGATCGCGCGTCTCACGAGATGAAGCTTTCCATCATAGTTAACTGCTGGATTGACAGAAGGGCCACTAATATGCTATTTTGTTAGATCGAGAGCCAAATATTTATCTTTAATTGTTGGAGGGCCAAAACTTTACCTGGATAAGAGTTGGAGGGCTATTGGAACTCTTTTTCCAAACAGAAAAAACAGACACTTATTTCTTGATATTTTAAGTTACAAAAAAAAAATCCCAATTTATCTTAATAGAACAACATATCCAACTTAAAGCTGAGAAATTGTTTTTGATCATAGACGGGCGTGGCTTGTAAGATGCCTCCAAAGGCTTGGCCTTACCCAAAGTTGCTCCTTGATTTTCTTCCAAATCCACCATTTCAGGCCCAACTCTTTCCCACTCAAAGCATTGAATCAGGGTGCCCAGAGTCAACCCGACCAAACCTCATGGCCATGGCAGCTCCGGGACAAATTCGCCTGCCTTTTCCAAATGGAAGAAATTTGAACCCTTCATTCCACCTCCCTCATCCATTCCTACAAATCGTTCTGGCTTAAACATGTTGGGCTCTTCCCAATATTGGGGTCCCTGTGAATGGCCCAAACATTCACCAACAAAGTTGTACCTTTAGGAACCTCGTAGCCTCCTATGGTGCAATCCTCAGATGAGAAATGAGGCACAAGAGTCGGGCCGCAGGAAATAACCTTAGTGTCTCGTTGATTATGCAGCGTAAATAAGGCAATTTGGAGAGATCGGAATCATTTAGCAGATGGCCAGGCTGCATTTTTTCTAGTTCATCTCTTGCCTTTTGCAGTACATTAGGGTGATTTAATAGGCTCGACAATGCCCACTCCATTGTCTGAGATGTAGTATGGGTTCCGGCTGAAAACATTATCTACACAAGAAGTAATGTACAGTCAAATTCAATGCAACTTTTTGAATGAATAAGAAAAGAATATGAATTAGTTTTTAGAATCAAGTTGTTGACAAATAATGTCATTTCTCTTGCTGTAGATCATGAATCAATAATTTACACTTTTGACATTGATCGCAAATAAATGTCCACTTGTCAACATAAGAAGGGAACTATATATTATGGCATGTGACATCTATAGACCTCAATTATATGTAAAGGCATGAAGGAACTGCCTTTTTTTTTGGGTGTTATTGCCAATATGCACACCTAAATTATCACCAATGTGCTTGTTACTCTCTAAATTGCTAATGTTAGAACTTCAGTATCTTATACTATTCTCTTGTTGGCCCATTGGTCAAATCAACTCAAATCCAAATAACTTTTTCTATAGTTAGTTTAGAAGGCTTCAAGTATCCTTAATTTGTTGTTTGTCCAAATTCTCTAATTCGTTTAGGGGTATTAAAGTATTTCATTCTAAAGTTCCTAAAAGAATTAATTGATTTTATCTTATTTGGACGATGTGCCCCAAAAGTGATAGTATATTATACTTAAGTATCACAATTCATAGTTCAGAGTATAAACTGAAAAGCCAAAATTAAATAGGGGTTAAATGCAGAAAACCCCCACGAACTATTACACTAGTTGCATTTTGTACCCTAAACTATTTTAATAGGCACTTTGCAACCTTAGTAAACTTTAAAATAATAAGAAATTAACTCCATCTAATCATTGATGAAATGACCAATTTTTTCCTCCATTAAAAGCTTTTAAGTGACAAAAATACCCTTTTGGTAGAAAAAATTTGTCACTTTAAATGGATTAATTTTCACTTCATAATAAATTCTAATTTGAAACATATAACAATAAATATATGATCACTTCGAATGACAACTAAAACAAAATAAACAGGAAAAAACAAGAAAAGGAATAAATTCAATTCAAGAATCTCATCAACCTTATTGTACTACGTATGTCAAGTTAGCCTAGGTAAGAAAAGATTGTTGTCAAGGAAAAGTAAATAATTTAGGTGTTTTATTAAAAATTTTTAGCCCAATATTTTGTTTCCTAATATATGGCTTCTAATTTTGGTTCGGTATTGAAATTTTATTGCAATTATTGTGCTAAATTAATATGAAAATTTTTGGGTTCTACTCCAATTTTATGCTTGTGAATATTCAAATGAAATTTTGCTGCATTATGATGCGTTGAAGTAAATTATGAGATTTTAAAAATTGCAATAGTAATCACTCAATATTTCTATATTTGTCCCCATTTTGACCCCAATAGTCTTAATCCTCATTCAAATCAATTTTTTATGTGTTAACAATTCGACTTTTTGATATAAAGTGAGAATTAGTCTATTTAAATTAGTAATCTCCCCACCAAAATAGTATTTTTATCACTTAAGTTTTAATGGAGGATAAATTAATCATTTCATCAATTATTTGGATGAAATTAATTTCATGTTATGTTTTAGTTAACTAAAGGTTGTAAAGTGCCTATTAAAATACTTGAGAGTGTAAAGTGCAATTAGTGTACTAGTTGTGGGAAATTTATGCATTTAAGCCTTAAATACCTATACTCAAATGAACACTTTTTAAAATGTCTTTAGTAATTGATAGTGTTCTCTTTCTAAAAAAAAAAGTCCCAAATTTCCTACTTGACGTGGCTTGAGTATTAATTTTTGGATTTGTGCACATTTTTCTGTATATTTTTCAAAAAGAGCCAGGACAAAGATTAAAGAACATTGATGGTGCCTTCACAACGACCAATTCTAAAACTATCTCACAGCCTCCACCGTTGACTTAAACCCAACCACAAGTATCCTATGGTCAATGTCTCATCATCTAAATCTGATTTGCTTCTATCGTCCGTTGTCGAATATCATCACGTGTATCAATTGTCAGTTTATCACCTCACAGTGTGAATTTACCTATTTGTCCTCCATCAGGGGTAGGGGACCGGGAGCAGGTAGCAACCTTCCCCAAATTTTAAAGGCCTTAATTTGGCCAACAAAACAACATTAAAAAGTGTACAATTAACACTAGGATACAATTACACGTATTTTTCGTTAAGAAGAGGCTGATTTTAACATTTTTGTAATAAAGTTGTGCATACTATTTTTTGATATAGAGATAGTTATATTGACAATTGTTTCCATCCCATGTTGCCAAGCCAAAATATAAGGGCATCTTAAGGCAATTACATCCATGATATTTGACAAAAAAAGGACAGTAACATGTTCAAATAAAATTTTTTTGTTTGTTTTGTGAACTGGATTCCTAAATTCACATTAGCGGAAAAGATTGTTAAAACCTTAAACATTGCCCATATCATTAACGATTCTTTGATTATTTTATGGTGTAAAATGATAGATACAGCCATAAATTGGGGCAAGAATTTAGTACAATTATATTTTATGCAATTTTCATCCAATCGCTGTATATGTTTAAATTTTTTGAATGTACAAATATATCATAATATTGTACTTGAATATATATCAATATTTTATTCATGTATATCACTTTTATTTCAAATAAAATAATATCATGTATAATTAACACACCAAATAATATAAAAATATAACAATTGGACCAAACTACGCCAAATCTGTCCCCTCTCCCGTCAAGTTAGAGCACCACAAGAAGACTAATCCAATTTGCAAGTTGACGATTGCCCCAGCTCACCAGTCACCTCTAGATATTGGCATATTTAATGTTGAAACATGTGCAAATTTTTTAAAAGACTTTGACCAAATTCCATGTCTAGACACCAACACTGAAGTTAGTGGCATATACCATTTCCCCACTCACCGCCACTAGATCCGGTGCCCTATCTGCAGTCGGACGTGTTTTCTACAGTTCAGATCAGACCACAACATCAAGATACGGTTTAATTTGATCATTTCAATATTCAGGTCAAATCGAGCTAATATGATCCAATTTGAAGCATGGAAAAGCATGCGGTTGCAGATCACTGCATCCCTCACCACTAGTCTTAGCGCTACCACTAAATGTGGCTAGACAATTTGTGCTGCTGCTACGTGGGTGAGATGACCTTGTCCTAATGAATTATAGACCAATTTGTAAAAGAGATTCAAGTAGAAGAGACTTACTTGTATAATTCCTTTAACAATTTCGTCAGTGTAGTATTCGGGTTCTGCTTCTTGTAGAGATAACATTTCTTGAATAATTGTTTTCCTTCTCTCTGTCGAACAAGAACCGTCTTCTGCTTCCTCTTTACGTGTTTGATCAATCAGGCCCTGAAGAAACTCGTCCCTCTTCTGGTGCAAACTGATTACACCTTTCTCCAACCCTCCATAGCCAATCCACCTCAAGATTGGAATATAATCACAAAGATTAGTGAGTGCTCGCGGTGCAAATATATCACCTGGCTGATCAGATGGCCATCTTTTTCCAGCAACTATTTTCATCATCATGTTGAATAATAACTCCCGGAATAAAGAACTCATGTCCTTAACTTTCCAGGTTTTCTCATCAGAGTTACTTGAAAACAATTTTTTTGATGATGAAATGGATTTCTTCAGTCCAGATGGAGGAGAAACGCTGGAGTTGAATCGAAGAAAACATATGGATGGTTGTGACTCTGCGGAGATTTCGCCAGTGATCTCCATAAGGGCAGATTATGAGAGCAGTTGAGTTGTAGCCAAGGTATTTACTGGAAACTGACTCAGGCCGGTTTGCGAAAATAATATCATTAGTCTTGGTTAAGCATTCCTCTGCAAGAGATGGCGAGGAAACAACAAGGAAAGGACGAATCCCAAAATGAAGGAAAATCAGGGGACCATATTTGATGGAGAGCTTTTGCAGGCAAGGTGAGGGGCGGTCTTCACAAGGTGAAGATGGCCCAAAATTGGAAGAGCTGGAGGACTTGGAGGCTGCAGTTTTCGGTTCTTTTTCGGAGATACTGATACTTTACAGCCATCAAGAATATGAAGAGACCTAGAATGGTGTAGAGCAACTCCATGATCAAGGCTCAAGATGCAAGAAGCAAAGAGAAAGATGTTTGTCGTTGACTTTATGTGCAGTGTAGTAATTTTGCATTTGGGCACTCTCTAAATGACCAGTATCAGTTGTTTCATACATGAGCATCAATATTAATTCAATCAATAGGGGGGGACGGGTCGGGTCGGGTCGGGTTAGATAATAAGATGGGAGAACCATAAGTAAGAGATTCTGATTCAAAATCTCTTACTTACTTACTGAAAGTTACAACATTAATTCAAAAAATATGAACAATAAGCCAACAAATCTAGGCACTAAGATGACATCATTAAAACATATAATACTCGATCCGTCTCATTTGACTTGTCATGTATAACTTTGCACATAGATTAAGGAATCTGATTTTTTCACCAACCAACAAGTAAATGTTTCCATAATTACCACTTAATTGAATTCAAATTTGTTCATTGCTTTTGAATTTGAGAATTTTATAATAGTTTGTAAAGGATTTAATGCTAAAACATGATGCTAATTCTCTTTTTTGGAAAATTGAATGAAGGGTAGAAAAGGGGAAATTGGCCTCTTTTCATTTTCTCTTTTAGACTATAACAAATAGTTTGGGACAAACTAAAATAGAATGCAACCTAATAAAATGAGACGAAGGAGTAATTTTTTCCCTTATTAATAGTTGTCTTACTATAAAAATCATTTATTTAATTTGAAGTTCACCCCATAATTAAAGAGCATAAATTGCATAGTGGAGTTGCTTTGACAAGTGACCATTGAAGAGAGTCCTCCTTGTAGCTATCATGTTTCACTTCATTTTTCATGTGTGGATAAAAGTAAATCTAAGGTAATAGCTGGGCAATTTTGAAATGAAATACAGAGAGTGGATAAGAATGAAACGTGGACCTATGAGTTTTTAGTTCCTTCTACCATGTTTCTACATTTTGGTGCTTTCCAAATGCTTTATGCTGCTGATTGTTGAATGAAGACATTTTGGGAAGCATGGTGCTTCCCAAATTTGGGATCATGCATGATGTAATTTAACATTTAAAATTCAGAAATCAGTGGGTTTTTAATTTAAGTAATAGTATTTGATTGAACATAAACAAAGTCAGAGCGCAAAAGTGTAATAGTGGTACAAAACTAAAATAATCAAAATTGAAATAGTTTAAACAATATGCATGTAATAATCTAAATTTTGTGCATCTTTCCAGAGATATTGCTGGCAGTACCCAATATTTATATACTATATATGACCAGCCCGATACCCGCAACGGATCTTCTGTTCAATGACCTGTGCCACTCTCTGCCCTACTTTTTATTATATTGCTATTTCTCCTACATAAACATCATGTTTTAATTCTTTTTATTTCCTTAATATTCAATACTATTAACTAAGTAATACACAAAATTTAACAAACTCAAAAAATCAAAATGCATAAAAAATGAGATTTTTTTATGAATTTTCTAGCAAACCGTGGGAAATACAATTGGGGCAGTAGAAGTTTTGGAGAGGTTGAGGATCAGGATTAACCCAATATATATAGGCTCGGATCACATGGTGTAAATCGTTTTCACACCATATTTATCGAATTCACAAAATTTTATTTTAAATTCACATTGCGTTCAAAATGATTAACATGGCTGAATGAAAGGCTTAGATCTTGTTAAAATAGAGAAAAACATTCCGAAACAGTTCACATGGCAACCATTGTGCCCTTAACCTGGCGAAATATGCAATTTATTGGAAACTCATTATTTAGGCAAGTGATATGGTCCTGCTGCAGCACTCTCTTTCCGAGGATTGATAAGCATGTAAAATTCACAATTCACAATTCACGTTACTACTAGACATGGAGTATATGTGTCTTTGCCACTTTAAGTGACTCTTCTAAATCTAGTACAATTCATGTTATTATTAGACATGGGGTATAATGCATTCGTCTAATTCGACGGTAGTTTTAATTCTCGTAAATTCTCTTGTAGGTTCAATTAGGCTTTTTTCCTAAAATAGGTTAGAATAAGAATAGAAATAGATATAAAACGAATAAGTGACGAATGTCAAAAAAAATATAGACATGGGATCAGGTTGCTCTATCGATAAAGAAAAACTATAACGTGGGAACTTCTTGATCTGAAAGCACAAAATAGAAACATAAAAGTTGAAATATTTCTAACTTCAGCTAAGTTAATCCATCATTGCATTTGCTTAAACAACTCCTTCAAGCCATTTGCACTCCTCTGTCGAGTGCATATATCTGGTAATATACCAGACAAATATCAAATTTGTGGGGAAGTTTCCTGTTTTTCTGTGGGAAGTAGTACTGAAACTTCACAGGAATGTAGAAAACGAAAAAAATGAGACTTAGGATGCTGTAGAGTAACTCTATGATCAAGATTCAAGATGCAACTAGCAAGAAGAAAGAGAGAAGTTTGGTGTTGACTTTATACTGAATAAGATAAGGTTTATCACTTCATTTTTCATGTGTGGATTTTCTTTTGATGCAAGTATTGGACGATTGTTAACTGAAAATTGACAAGAGTAGATAAGACTGTGACAAGGGACAGTTTTAGACTTTTAGTCCTTTCTATCAGCCATTAGAAAATAATATAAGGTTGCTACTTGTTGATTATAGACGTTCAAACTTTTTAAAAGTCTCATTCAACTATTTTTTCTATCAAGCTGCATGCTAAACATTTTAAAAGTTTTTTTTTTTGCCCAGTCAACTACTTTTCATGCCAAATAGCCTATTAAACTCTTCAAAGTGATTCATCTTGACTATTTTGTTAAAATTCTACCATTAAGATTAGACAAACGTTTGTCCTGTGAGTCCGATTTAAATGGACAATTTCGTAATTGCCCGCCTAAAATTCATCTGCCCCAATGGATTAAACTATTCAATCACTTTTAAAAATATCTAAATCCCAAAATAAAATCTCGATCCTCGCAAAAACTATTTTTGGCCCCATCCAAAATAGAATTTGTGGTTTTCCTGAAGCTATAAATTTTTTTAATTGATTTGGACATATAGATTATGGGTGTGAAACAACAAATTATCCATTTAAAATAGAACTACATGGCAAACTTTTATCTATTTTAATGGTAGAATCTAATAGAACGATCTAGATAAATCACTTTAAAAGTTTAGTATTCCTCTTTGTTCCTAGACATTCTTACCCCACTTGCAGTTTTATGTTCTGGAAAGAAATATTTTCTATCTTTTTAATTTTCAGTTAAGAGAAGAACGGATTATACCACATCGATCTCTAACTTAACTGAAGCTGAGGGATCAAGTTGATCATACACTCACATGGCTTGTATAATGACTCCAAAGGCTTTGGCTCTGCCCCCATTTGAGCCTGGATTTTCTTCCAAAGCCTTCATTGCAGGCCCTACTCATTTCCACTCAAAGCATTCAATCAAAGTGCCCAATGACAATGCAACTAACTTCATAGCCGAAGCGGCTCCTGGACAAGCTCTCTTCCCTCTTCCAAATGGAAGAAAATTGAACCCTTCATCATAAATCCCTTCAAATCTTTCCGGCTTAAACTTGTTTGCTTCTTCCCAAACATTAGGGTCTCCATGGATGCCAGTTTTTCTCCAGTCATTGTCACTTTCAACTCTTATTCTTTGAATTCTTCAATTAGGGCAAACTGAGATACTCAATTTGAAAGTAGTGCAATTACCATTGTATTGGTATAATGATTGTTTCCTTTTGGTTCTTCACACCGTTTTCAGGCTCCTGGTGCTCAATTAAGATTGGTGAATAAATAAGACTTCTAATTAGGCTTGTGGGATTGTGCTTTCCATCTCCTTCTCCGCAACGTAGAATTGAATCATTTAATGTTCCACATTTCCACGTAAAATACTTAAGTTTGTATAAGTTTAGCATTAACTTGTATTGCAAGAAAGTTGCAACTACAAATCTGAAATTGTAAGAGGAGCTCAAAACCAAAAAACAGACACTTATTTCTTGATATTAAGTTCCACAAAAAAAAATCCGAATTTGTCTTAATAGAACAACATATCTAACTTAAAGCTGAGAAATTGTTTTGACCATAGATGGGCGTGGCTTGTAAGATGCCTGCAAAGGCTTGGCCTTACCTAAAGTTGCTCCTTGATTTTCTTCCAAATCCACCATTTCAGGCCCAACTCTTTCCCATCAAAGCATTGAATCAGGGTGCCCAGTGTCAACCCCACCAACCTCATGGCCATGGCAGCTCCGGGACAAATTCTCCTGCCTTTTCCAAATGGAAGAAATTTGAACCCTTCATTCCACCCTCCCTCATCCATCCCTACAAATCTTTCTGGCTTAAACTTGTTGGGCTCTTCCCATATATTGGGGTCCCTGTGAATGGCCCAAACATTCACCAACAAAGTTGTACCTTTAGGAACCTCGTAGCCTCCTATGGTGGCAATCCTCAGATGAGAAATGAGGGCACAAGAGTCGGTGCCGCAGGAAATAACCTTAGTGTCTCGTTGATTATGCAGCGTAAATAAGGCAATTTGGAGAGATCGGAATCATTTAGCAGATGGCCAGGCTGCATTTTTCTAGTTCATCTCTTGCCTTTGCAGTACATTAGGTGATTTAATAGGCTCGACAATGCCCACTCCATTGTCTGAGATGTAGTATGGGTTCCGGCTGATAACATTATCTACACAAGAAGTAATGTACAGTCAAATTCAATGCAACTTTTTGAATGAATAAGAAAAGAATATGAATTAGTTTTTAGAATCAAGTTGATGACAAATAATGTCATTTCTCTTGCTGTAGATCATGAATCAATAATTTACACTTTTGACATTGATAGCAAATAAATGTCCACTTGTCAACATAAGAAGGGAACTATATATTATGGCATGTGACATCTATAGACCTCAATTATATGTAAAGGCATGAAGGAACTGCCTTTTTTTTTGGGTGTTATTGCCAATATGCACACCCTAAATTATCACCAATGTGCTTGTTACTCTCTAAATTGCTAATGTTAGAACTTCAGTATCTTATACTATTCTCTTGTGGCCCATTGGTCAAATCAACTCAAATCCAAATAACTTTTTTTCTATAGTTAGTTTAGAAGGCTTCAAGTATCCTTAATTTGTTGTTTGTCCAAATTCTCTAATTCGTTTAGGGGTATTAAAGTATTTCATTCTAAAGTTCCTAAAAGAATTAATTGATTTTATCTTATTTGGACGATGTGCCCCAAAGTGATAGTATATTATACTTAAGTATCACAATTCATAGTTCAGAGTATAAACTGAAAAGCCAAAATTAAATAGGGGTTAAATGCAGAAACCCCCACGAACTATTACACTAGTTGCATTTTGTACCCTAAACTATTTTAATAGGCACTTTGCAACCTTAGTAAACTTTAAAATAATAAGAAAAATTAACTCCATCTAAATCATTGATGAAATGACCAATTTTTCCTCCATTAAAAGCTTTTAAGTGACAAAATACCCTTTGGTAGAAAAAAATTGTCACTTTAAATGGAATTAATTTTCACTTCATAATAAAATTCTAATTTGAAGCATATAACAATAAATATATGATCACTTCGAATGACAATTAAAACAAAAGAAACAGGAAAAAACAAGAAAAGGAATAAATTCAATTCAAGAATCTCATCAACCTTATTGTACTACGTATGTCAAGTTAGCCTAGGTAAGAAAAGATTGTTGTCAAGGAAAAGTAAATAATTTAGTGTTTTATTAAAAATTTTAGCCCAATATTTTTGTTCCTAATATATGGCTTCTAATTTTGGTTCGGTATTGAAATTTTATTGCAATTATTTGTGCTAAATTCATATGAAAATTTTTGGGTTCTACTCCAATTTTATGCTTGTGAATATTTCAAATGAAATTTTGCTGCATTATGATGCGTTGAAGTAAATTATGAGATTTTAAAAAATTGCAATAGTAATCACTAAAATTTCTATATTTTGTCCCCATTTTGACCCCAATAGTCTTAATCCTCATTCAAATCAATTTTTTATGTGTTAACAATTAGACTTTTTGATATAAAGTGAAATTAGTCTATTTAAATTAGTAATCTTCCCCACCAAATAGTATTTTATCACTTAAGTTTTTAATGGAGGATAAATTAATCATTTCATCAATTATTTGGATTAAATTAATTTTTCATGTTATTTTTTAGTTAACTAAAGGTGTAAAGTGCCTATTAAAATACTTGAGAGTGTAAGTGGCAATTAGTGTACTAGTTCGTGGGGAAATTTATGCATTTAAGCCTTAAATACCTATACTCAAATGAACACTTTTTAAAATGTCTTTAGTAATTGATAGAGTTCTTTAAAAAAAAGTCCCAAAATTTCCTACTTGACGTGGCTTGAGTTGTACATGATTAATTTTTGCATTTGTACACATTTTTCTGTATATTTTTCAATTACATCCATGATATTTGACGAAAAAAAGGACAGTAACATGTTGAAATAATTTTTTGTTTGTTTATGTTATCCTCATGTGTCTATAAATTTTGTGAACTGGATTCCTAAATCCACATTAGCGGAAAAGATTGTTAAAACCTTAAACATTGCCCCATATCATTAAAGATTCTTTGATTATTTTATGGTGTAAAATGATAGATACAGCCATAAATTGGGCAAGAATTGAGTACAATTATATTTTATGCAATTTCATCCAATGCTGTATATGTTTAAATTTTTTGATGTACAAATATATCATAATATTGTATTGAATATATATCAAATATTTTATTCATGTATATCACTTTTATTTCGAATAAAATAATATCATGTATAACTACACACCAAATAATATAAAAAATATAACAATTGGACCAAACTACGCCAAATCTGTCCCCTCTCCCGTCAAGTTAGAGCACCACAAGAAGACTAATCCAATTTGCAAGTTGACGATTGCCCCAGCTCACCAGTCACCTCTAGATATTGGCATATTTAATGTTGAAAACATGTGCAAATTTTTTAATAGACTTTGACCAAATTCCTTATCTAGACACCAACACTGAAGTTAGTGGCATATACCATTTCCCCACTCACCGCCACTAGATCCGGTGCCTATCTGCAGTCGGACGTGTTTTCTACAGTTCAGATCAGACCACAACATCAAGATACGGTTTAATTTGATCATTTCAATATTCAGGTCAAATCGAGCTAATATAGATCCAATTTGAAGCATGAAAAGCATGCGGTTGCAGATCACTGCATCCCTCACCACTAGTCTTAGCGCTACCACTAAATGTGGCTAGACAATTTGTGCTGCTGCTACGTGGGTGAGATGACCTTGTCCTAATGAATTATAGACCAATTTGTAAAAGAGATTCAAGTAGAAGAGACTTACTTGTATAATTCCTTTAACAATTTCGTCAGTGTAGTATTCGGGTTCTGCTTCTTGTAGAGATAACAATTCTTGAATAATTGTTTTCCTTCTCTCTGTCGAACAAGAACCGTCTTCTGCTTCCTCTTTACGTGTTTGATCAATCAGGCCCTGAAGAAACTCGTCCCTCTTCTGGTGCAAACTGATTACACCTTTCTCCAACCCTCCATAGCCAATCCACCTCAAGATTGGAATATAATCACAAAGATTAGTGAGTGCTCGCGGTGCAAATATATCACCTGGCTGATCAGATGGCCATCTTTTTCCAGCAACTATTTTCATTATCATGTTGAATAATAACTCCCGGAATAAAGAACTCATGTCCTTAACTTTCCAGGTTTTCTCATCAGAGTTACTTGAAAACAATTTTTTGATGATGAAATGGATTTCTTCAGTCCAGATGGAGGAGAAACGCTGGAGTTGAATCGAAGAAAACATATGGATGGTTGTGACTCTGCGGAGATTTCGCCAGTGATCTCCATAAGGGGAGAGTATGAGAATAGTTGAGTTGTAGCCAAGGTATTTACTGGAAACTGACTCAGGCCGGTTCGCGAAAATAATATCATTGGTCTTGGTTAAGCATTCCTCTGCAAGAGATGGCGAGGAAACAACAAGGAATGGACGAATCCCAAAATGAAGGAAAATCAGGGGACCATATTTGATGGAGAGCTTTTGCAGGGCAAGGTGAGGGGCAGTTTTCACAAGGTGAAGATGGCCCAAAATTGGAAGAGCCGGAGGACTTGGAGGCTGCAGTTTTCTGTTCTTTTTTCGGAGATACTGATACTTTACAGCAATCAAGAATATGAAGAGACCTAGAATGGTGTAGAGCAACTCCATGATCAAGGCTCAAGATGCAAGAAGCAAAGAGAAAGATGTTTGTCGTTGACTTTATGTGCAGTGTAGTAATTTTGCATTTGGGCACACTCTAATCACCAGTATCAGTTGTTTCGTACATGAGCATCAATATAAATAGGGGGGGAGGATGGATCGGGTTGGGTTGGACAGTAAATGAGAGGGATTATGAGTAAGAAACCCTGGCTCAAGTTCTCTCACTTATTAAAAGTTACAATATTAATTCAAAAAATATGGACAATAAGTCAACAAATCCAAGCACTAGGATGATATCATTAAAACACACAATACTCTATGCATCTCATTTTACTTGTCATCTATAACTTTGCACATAGATTAAGGAATCTGATTTTTGACCAACCAACAAATAAATGTTTCCATAATTACCTCTTAACTTGAATTTAAATTTTGTTTGTTGCTTTTGAATTTGGGAATTTTATAATAGTTTGTTAAAGCCTTTAATGCTAAAACATGAAATTTGTCTCTTTTAGGCTATGACAAATAATTTAGAACAAACTAAAATAGAAATCAAATCTAATAAAATAAGACGAAGGGTGTAATTTTTTCCCTCACTAATAGTTGTCTTACTATAAATATCATTTACTTAATTTGAAGTTCACCCCATAATTAAGGAGCATATATTGTACTGTGGAGTAACTTCGACGAGAGTGCAGCTATCATGTTTCACTTCATTTTTCATGTGGGGATAAAAGTAGATCTAATGTATACTTGGGCAATTTTGAAATGAATACAGAAAGTGGATAAGTTTGAGACGTGGGCCTATAGACTTTTAGTTCCTTCTATCTTGTTTCTACATTTTGGTGCTTTCCAAATACTTTTATGCTAACCAATCTCCTCTACAGGAGTTGGCCACATGTCTTGTAAGATAGAAGGTTAAAAATTTAAATATTGATTTTCATAAAAAATTGTCATTAATGTAATTTTTCTAAAATTCATATGGGTGCACGTATGATCCAACGGTGGTTTTAATCCCCGTTGACCCCTTAGTATAAGTTAGAGTAGGAATAAGTGCAGACGGTGACAATAATAATATATATATATATATACTTTTATGCTACTTCCCAAATTTGGAATCATGATGTAATTTAACATTTTAAATTCAGAAATCAGTGGGTTTTTAATTTAAGTTAATAGCATTTGATTGAACATAATCAAAGTCAGAGAGCAAAAGTGTAATAGTGGTACAAACAAAAAATAATCAAAATTGAAATAGTTTAAACCATATGCATGTAATAATCTAAATTTTGTGCATCTTTCCAGAGATATTTGCTGGCAGTACCTCAGTGGCATCAAACAAAGGTTGAGTTGTCTTAACGTTATTTGCTTTCGAAAAAAGTTAATTATGTTTTATTTTAAAGCCTGATTATAGCTATGGTTTGATGAACCCAGACAAAGACAACAAACTCTACCTTCAGAAATCCAAAAGACAAAAAAGTATACGTCTTTCTTGCTCAAAATGCAAAAGATCAAACATCATGACTATATTTCATAAAGCCTGAATTCCAGGTAAGGTAAACCCAAAAAAAAAAAGAAATTAAAAAAATTTTATTGTAATCACCATTCACAAATTTCCATCAGTGGATAGATGAACTTTTTTTTGCCTTTATATTCTCAACTCTGTTAATACAAACCTTGGCAGTATGACATTACCAAAGAAAGTGTGTCAAACATCAAATTTCAAGAAAAGGAAAAAAATAAAAAAGAAGAAGAAGAAGAACTTACCACCACAATAAGTCACTGGAAGTGCCAGTGGCAGTGGACTTAATTGGGCGAAATAATCTTTTTTTTTTCCTAAATTTGTTGGAGGAAATAGAGCAAATGACAAAATAGTGCCTCAACTTTTTTACTAAACCATTTTAGTGCTTCAACTCCTAACTTTAGCTAACTAAGTCCTCGAAGTATTTTGTGGTAGCCAATTTTGTCCTTATGTGATTGAGCCACCCAAATGTTACATTTTCTCCGGACTAGCTAGTCAACCGTCAAATATTTATCCTCTATAGTAGTGGAATGAATTGTTCATGATGTAAATTGTACCCACAAGAGTAGATAGACTTAGAAAGAATTTGAAGATTAGTACGAGTTGAGACTTAGATAGTAAAATTTTCACTTGAGTCGTTTGTTTGTGGTTTGTTGTTGTAATTGACTAGTTAGATTGTATTTTATTTAGACTGTGTTGAGTAGTGTCTAACTATTCTTTTTTTTTTTTTTTGTATTGGCCATTGGAACATCCATATGTGTGGGATAATTTTTCCCTGATTTCAACTTAATAAAAATATGATATTTTCGGGGGTAGAGGGAGAGGCCAAGCCATCTACTTCGGAGCTTACGAGGAAGCCATCTTCGAAAGGCATGTTCGGGGAACACCAAGACTCCGATTAAAAAGCAAATTTTCCATCCTCCTTAATTGGACTAAGCACATATTTGTTTATGTTTAAAAAAAATGATCGAAGGCAAAGAAAATAGGAATATTTGGAAGAAACCCTTTTCCGAGAATCAGATGCTACCATCATCTATAAATCAACTTGTACAATGACCAATAATGGGAGCTTGGCATTTCGTGGTTGGGGCACCGGATCATGGCAAATCGAACTGCTTATTGCCATTGTTCTAAGATAACACATATAAAAACTTCTTGGAAAAATGCCAACCTTGCAAGGAGATTTCATTGATGCTCCAAAGCTATGTGTTTGGACAGTAGATTATTTAGGATAATTTTTTGAACAAATATTGTAACACTTTTTTATGATATATGTGAGATAGAATGATGGTGTATCATTTTTTTGATGTGATATATATGAAATAAAAAAATAATTGAAAATGTATTGATACAGGCAAATAATTTTTTAAATAATTCACTATCCAAACAAAGTAACTGAGTGTTAAACAGCTGGTGACTTAATCAGCTAATGAACTAAAGTTGGGGGACATAAACTTTTGAACAAAAAAGTTGAGGGACTATTTTAATCATTTGGTAGGGACTATTAAAGCAAAACTGAGGGTCGAAGGTAGAGGTTGGGAATTTGAATCAACTTTCCTCGGCTTTCTCCCCGTAGAGAGTACAATCCTACTGATCATAGTGTAGAAAAACTCGTATTATATCGAATAGTACACGTTCATGCAAGAGTTCTCAAGAAAATCAATGAAGATGCAAAGGGAAAAATGTTTTATTTTATATTATTTATTTAATTTTTTGGTTCAAGAAAAGACTCAAAATCTTACACGAAAATGTTTGAAAGTCGAATTAAAAACCTTGCCGTCAGCGTTTATCCTGAATCAGGATCAAACTCTCCGTGAGATTCATAGTTACATTACTTATAACTTCCTTGTTAGTAGACAAAGTGATTCGAATTTTCTTTCATTTTAAAGCATAGCTTGTATCACTCAAAAAATGTGCCTACCAACTAAATTAAGTTTTAAGAATATTTTTTTAATTTAACAATAAGTGAAGGCTCCACAACAACCCAAAAGAAATGTGGAAGTGACACTTTAAATAACAACAATTCAGTTAAAAAAGCAACTCAATTAGGCAATCTAAGAAATCGAAGGTGGATCATCTTTTATTCTATTTTATATCATAAAGTTGTGTTAGTATGGAATTTATTTTCCAACAATAAAAACTCCATGCGGCTTACAAAGAAAACCAATGTCTTCGCTACTGCTAGTTTATAAATCCTATGGGATGTGATCCTATGTGACCCCCTTATTACCAACAATACAAAAGTGACTGAAAACGCAAGGGCTTGAATACTATTTTCCAACAAAAATTACTCATGCTTTTCAACAAAAGCACCTAATAAACTTTATGATATCATACTTCAGAAAAAACATCAATTCATGACAAAATTTTAAAATTTCCTTTCAAACAATATGTATTTTATGAGCTATAAAAAAATAACAGACTCACATGGTACTTTCATATACTTGCATCTATAACTATTCGATAAAATTATAATTAATTCACGTACCAAAATACAATTGAAAACTAGTGTTAATAGAGCATAAGATCTAAAATTTATGTAAATAAGTGTGTAATTTGAAGTGTAAATATAATAAACTTGCATTTGCAATTGAATTTCTATTTATACTTTTGAGGAAAAACTTGTGAAATGCGGGTACGCGTAACACTTTGTATTATTCTCACTCCGTATTTTATTAACTATTCTCTTAATATTATTTTGTAATTTAATTCAAATTCTTCTTTGTCAAAACTAATGTGAGATTAGCATAAATCTCTATCAGTCCTCGTAAGAAACTAGTCATAGCAAACCATGGAAAAATACAACTGGGGCAGTAGAAGTTTTGGAGTGGTTTGAGAATCAGGATTAACCCAAGATATATATAAGGCTGAGATCATGTGGTGTAAATCGTTTTCACACCATATTTATCGAATTTATAAAAATTTATTTTAAATTTACATTGCGTTCAAAATTATTTACATGACTGAATGAAAGGCTTAGATCTTTCATTGCGTTCAAAATTATTTACATTGCGTTCAAAATAGACAAAATCATTCCGAACAGTTCACATGGCAACCATTTGTGCCCTTAACCTGGCGAAATATGCAATTTATTGGAAACTCATTATTTAAGGCAAGTGATATGGTCCGGCTGCAGCATCCTTTTTCCGAGTTTTGATAAGCATCTAAAATTCACAATTCACGTTACTATTAGACATGGGTGTACGTCTCTTACCGCTTTAAGTGGCTTCTTCTAGATCTATAAGGGTGCATAGTACTCGTCTAGTTCAACAGTAATTTAATTCCCGTCGATTCCTTGTAGGTTTAGTTGACCTTTTTTAAAATATATTAGAGTAAGAATAGGAGTAAATATAAAAATGATAAGTGACTAACTGTCAAAAAAAAAAATAGACATGGGGTCAAGTTGCTCTGTGTAGAAAGAGAAATTATAACATGGGAAATTCTTGATGTGAAAGCACAAGACAGAAACATAAAAAGTTGAAATATTTCTAACTTCTGCTAAGTTAATCCATCATTGCATTTGCTTAAGCAACTCCTTCAAGCCATTTGCACTTCTCTTGCCAAGTGCATGTATCTGGTAATATAGCACACAAAATATCAAATTTGTGGGAAGTTTCCTGTTTGGGAAGTAGTACTGAAACTTCACAGCAATCCAGAAAACGAAAAAAAATGAGACTTAGGATGCTGTAGAGTAACTCCATAATCAAGATTCAGGATGCAACTGGCAAGAAGAAAGAGAGAAGTTTGGTGTTGACTTTATACTGAATAAGTTAAGGTTTAACACTTCATTTTTCATGTGTGGATTTTCTTTTAGGGATAATTTCAGAAACCTCCCCTGAGGTTTCTAACAATTTCACTAAGCTCCTCTGAGATTTGAAAAATTACACATACCTTCGTTAATTTGATAGTTTTAGTAACAAAACCTTAAAATAATATTGACTTGGTCAAATTTTTAAATGAATACCTAAAAATGCCCTTGTGTAATGAGTTTTAATTTACTTCTCTATAGAATTATAAGATTATCTAATGTAATTATAAGGAAAATGTACCTAATTTTTCTTTTCCATACCTATATTTGATAAACAACTATAATAATAATTTTATTACGATGATACGATACTTTGATAGTATTTTATTATGAATTTAAATTTATAAGATAGAAAATAAAATGTTGAAATAATTGATTCAGAATTTATGAATTTTTTGAGTAGTAGGATTATCATAATTTAATAGTGGTTTTGGGCAATTTTTTTGCTTTATTGTTAATTTTAATACCAAAAAATAGAAAATAAAGATTAGCAAAAAATATTGAATTATGTATAAAGTTAACTCATTAAAAAAATCACTAGTTTGACATTTGGTTATAATAGAAATTAGAGATAATAGTGGTAATTTTACAATTTTATTGGCAAAAAATTAAAATAAAAGGAATAAGAAGGAAAAAGAATGAAAAAATAATTTTAAAAGTCATTCTAAGTATAAGCATACCAAACAAGGGAATTTCATTAAAATATTTAAGGATAGTATTGTCATTTAAAAACAAGGGAGGTATGTATAATTTTTCAAACTTCAGAGAAGCTCAGTGAAATTGTTAGAACCTCCGGGGAGGTTTCTGAAATTATCCCTTTCTTTAATGGCAATTATTAGACGATTGTTAACTGAAAATAGACAAGAGTAGATAAGACTATGACAAGGGACAGTTTTAGACTTTTAGTCCTTTCTATGAACCATTAGAAAACAATATAAGGTTGCTAATTGTTGATTAATGACGTTCAAACTTTTTAAAAGTCTCATTGAACTATTTTTTCTATCAAACTGCATACTAAACATTTTAAACGTTTATTTTGCCCAGTCAACTACGTTTTGTACCAAATAACCTTATTAAACTCTGAAAGTGATTCATCTTGACTATTTGTTTAAATTCTACCATTAAGATAGACGAAAGTTTGTCATGTGAGCCCGATTTAAATGGATAATTTCGTCATTACGCGCCTAAAATCCATCTGGCCCGATGGATTAAACTATTCAATCACTTTTTAAAAATACCTAAATACCAAAATAAAATCTCGATCCTCATAGAAACTTTTTTTGGCCCTATCCAAAATAGAAATTGTGGTTTTTTGAAGCTATAAAATTTTTTAAATTGATTTGGATATATAGATTTTGGGTGTGAAATGACAAAATAATTCATTTAAAATAGGACTACTTGGCAAACTTTTTATCTGTCTTAATGGTAGAATCTAACAGAACGATCCAGATAACCACTTTAAAGTTTAGTAGGTTATTTGGTTTACAAAAAGTAGTTGAGTGGGTAAAATAAAATTTTTAACAAAAAATTAGTGAGGCAATTTCTTATAAAAAAAATAGTTCAATGAATAAAATGAGACTTTTAAAAAATTTAGGGGACTATTTAGTACAAAAAAATAGTTACGAGAGTAAAATGAAGCTGTTGAAAAGTTTGATAACCTTTGACGTACGTTACTCTTAAAAAGCAAAAGAAGATCGACTATAATACTGCAAACTTCTTGGTCTGCTAATGGAAAATAAGATGTTGCCACTTGCCAGACGTGTAAGAGTACAAAAACAATCAGAAATGGAATAGTCAACAAAGAATTTACACACTAATCAAATTTTTGTACATTTTACCAAAGATATTTTCTGAAAAAATTACATATTCATGTTATGACCTGCCCCGATATTGTAGCGGCATCAACAAAGGCTGTCAGTTGTCACAATGAGCTTAATTCAATTTGCTTACGAAAAGGCATCTTTATTGCTCTGTCTTGTTGCCCTGTCATAGCATGTTTTGTCAAATGAGATGGCTTAGCTTATATTATCCCAAGAGTAAAAGATTATATCAAAAGAAAAAAATAAAAATAAAAAAATGGAAGAATGTGTTTTAAATTGCAGCCTAATAGCAACCACTTTCTCCCATTTATCGTTTCCAAAACTGTGATGCAGACGTCAAACTTATTTGCAGGTCTTTCTTGCCCAGTCAAAAGATCAAACATTATCATTTCATTTTATAATCCTCAACTCCATGTGATGTATTTCCTCGCAAAGCCAAAAAAAAAAGCATGGTGGTAATCAATCATGCTTTTACAATAATCTTCACGAATGGATTGATAAACTCATTTAAGTATTTTAAAAACCAGAGCTGATTAAGTGGTTCGACCTGTTGGACTGCGAACTAGTAATGACATTGGTCCAATTACTTGCTAAGCTCAGAAAATGAAAAAAAAAAACTCCATTAACCCTCAGTCAAAAACTGATTAAATTGATCAAAATCCAGACCATTGACCCAGTTACCACTGAATTTTTTAATATTATATTTCAGTATTATCCAAATTTTTGGTATTAAAGAAAATAAAAAAGTTAAACATTTGACCAAACTATTAAACCAAATGAAAAGTTCATCCAATTCACTCACCAATACGAATTTAAAAACATTGATTTTCTTGCCTATGTATATTCCACTTTGTTAATACCAAGGTTGCTAGCGTGGTACCCATTATGAAAGAAAATAGATGGAACATAAAGCTAAAGAAATGTAAAATGAAACGTGCAATATAAAATTCATTTGAAGTGCAAGTGGACTTGGGGAAACGATTTTTAGATTTTCTAAATTTCTTGAAGTAAGTACATCGGAGTTCGGAGTATTTGAGAATATGGATCTCCATGGTGGAGAATATGGATAATTTATCCGTTAAGTGATAGAATTTGGCATCTTCATTCACATAGTGAATTAGACAATAATACTATTCCACAAATGAATTTGTAATTTGTCACCCATCATTCAATTGTAAACTATTTAATATCTAAATCGGTTAGAAAAATTAAAAATCATCCACATAAAACCTTGTTGCTAATTTACAAAAATGAATGATGGCAAGAGTTAGGAGTAAATCAAATTAAAAAAAAAAGAAATATCTTATGTACATTTTGTTCCATATCTAGTATCAAAACCTTTATGTTTCCTTTTTCTAGTCTTTTCTCTCATTTTGTTTATTTCTTTCCACGTAATTAACTTGTTTCTTTCATCAAAGACATCAACTGTTTTTGTCAATTGTCAATGCATTCCTAAATTATTTTCTCAATTGTTGTTTTCTCTTAACTTCTTTCTTATAATACATTGGGTTTCAATTGATTTTACTTAGTGATTTGCCCTTCAATTTTTGTTTGAAGGGGTGCAAGGTACAATTTTTGTGATTTTAGGGGGTACAAACAACACAATCATAACTAATTTAAAGCATGATTAAAAATGTTTATTGGGAATTATAAAAAAACTCGAGTGGTAGCAATTGCCCATCCTCATGGACATTTACCTCTGCCCCTAGTTATGAGTAATTTACCCCTTTTCTTTATTTTATCTGCAAAATACTGAACTCTTAACAATTTTCTTTCTTTCGATTCGATATTTTTCTTATCGAACCTAATATGAGACCATTAATCTCTAATTCTGAAGCCGAAGACATAATTAACTAATTATGACAAACCCTGGGAAACAGGGTAGAATACGATACAATTATGAGCCTTTGAGATAAAGATTATAGTTGTTTCAATATTCTTATTCCATTAAAGGAATAATTCTATCATAATCAAGATACACTCTATGCTAGACACACTTTTTTTTTTTTGCTGATTTTTACCTTTAGGTGTTTTTTTATATGATTTTAGGTTATTCCTTATTGAATGAAGATGTCTTAGGATGCATGTACTTCCCACGTATGCTATACTTTACATTTTGAATTTTGACCCCAATACTTTAAACGCACTTACTAAATCGAGGTTTAAGACTTAAGACTTGATCTTAAAAGGAATCCAGGCGGCTCCATAAGATTTGGTCAAGCCTGTAGAACTGTTAAGACTTGAGACTAATCTTGGCTGAGCAGTTAATTAATTACTTAATTCCTACAATATGCGTAAGTATTACTAATAATTTTACTGACCATGTGATGAGAAACAAAACGATCAAAAAAAAAAGCTAAAATATTTCTACCCGTCAGTTTACAAAATTCATCATTGACATTTTGCTTAAAATTTCTTTTGTACCATATGTGATTTTCTAATTTATTCTTTAGCGCATTGATCTCAAATTCCCATGAGCTATCCGTGTCCAAAAGAATTTTGGACCGAATGGGCTTAAGTGATTGAGGTTGGGTTTAAATGAGGTTAATCCCAACAATACCCAACAATAAATGGGAATTATTTGAGATTCCAAAGTGACAATTTACAAGATTTTCATTTTTTTTTCCGTTGTTTATTAATCATTTTAGCATGGTCATCTATATTTATAGCATTGATCTACTTTAATAGAAAAAAAAAAGAATTCATTTTTTAATAGAATTAATATTTTCTACACCGACAGTGTATACACTTTCAGTGTTGAATGAGTGACAACTATGTACAATTTGAAATTGACATTCAATTTTTGCATAAATATCATGAATCCAACGATGATAATATATACACTATCAGTGTATATAAGATTTACCCTTTTTAATATACTCTGGTACTATCTTCTTCTTCTTCTTCTTCTTTCTTTTTTTTTTTCAGGAAAATGTACGAATACCATCTTCATGTCTCAAGTTTTTATTGATGTGAAACTTGAAATACTATTAGTAGTACTGGTGCAGTGTTGGGAGGTGTGGCCCACCACTTCCGATTTAACAACTTCCACTTTTATGTACCAATTGATCTTTTCTATTTTTCAGTTTACTCCAAAAATAAAGAATATAATACTTTTTCCCAATGTTAAAGCTAAAGTTTTGACTTTACACAATAGAAAGTAGTAGTAGCATAGATTTGTCTTATTATAATTTAGTTGTTTGCTTTTTTATTGTTCAGCATGTTTTTTTTTACATTAATTTATCAAATCAACATCTATGTTAGCTTTTTGGGTTCAATGAGACAAAGAAAAGAATGAATGAAATTCGATATAAATGTTTACTTTAAAGAAATCATTGCGTGATGAATAAAAAGAAGTATGGACCTTTCACGAATTAAAAAATAAATAATATTAAAAACAAAGTAAATAGAAAAATTCAAGGACAACCAATTTTTGAGAAGAGAAGTTTCCTAAAAAAAAAAAAAAAGTAACAGGCAATTTGTTAGGTGTGTGGTCCATTATCAAAATGGGACTAGCCCATATTAATCCCGTGACTAGTATGAGACAGACTGCTTTGATATAGACCATATGTTTCGATCCCATTTCAATCCTGTCCAAAGTTTGTCCGTCCAGCCCATTTGCCATCTATACTTGTAATTATACCTGATAAAGTATTAAATTTGTCTCTGTTTTACCTTAAAACAAATTATTATACAAACTCAAAGCTGAGAAATTAAGCTGATCATGGAAGGGCGTGGCTTGTACAATGCCTCCAAAGGCTTGGTCTTGCCCAAAGTGACGCCAGATTTTTCATCAAACTCCACCATTTGAGATTCTGCACTTTCCCACTCAAAGCATTGAACCAAAGTGCCCACCGCCAATCCAACCAATCTCATAGCCATTGCAGCCCCTGGACAAGCCCTCCTCCCTTTTCCAAATGGAAGAAATTTAAATCCTTCATCCAAACCCTCGAACCTTTCTGGCTTGAACTCGCTTGGCTCTTCCCATAAGTTAGGGTCTCTGTGAATGGCCCAAGCATTAACAAACAGAGTTGTATCTTTAGCAATTTTGTAGCCTCCAATGATGCAATCTTCAGATGAATAATGTGGTACAAGAGTTGGTGCAGGAGGAAAAAGTCTAAGTGTTTCGTTAATTATACAACGTAAATATGGCAATTTGGAGAGATCTGAATCCTCCAGCAAACGCCCGGAGTATGTGACTTGGTCGTCGATTTCATTCTTTGCTTTCTGTAATACGTCTGGATGATTTAACAGACATGATATTGCGCGCTCCATGGTAACAGCTGAAGTGTGTGTTCCTGCTGTAAACATAATCTAGACAAACAAACTGAAGTTTAGTCAAAATCAAAGCTTGTAGGTATTTCAAAAACTCACAAACTACAAGAAACGAAATTGTAAGCTTTTGGACTATAGAGAATTAAGTTTAACTTTCAATTAAACTATAAGGGAGTCTTTTGTATTTAACCAAGAAAAATTTGATCTCAGCCGCCCTGATAAGGCAACATCAGCCGGGACCCTGTATAGGCCATTATAAAATAGAAGGCTATTCAGTGATTCCACTAAATTTCCTTTTAGCCCTCCAAGGACCTAGGAGTCGACAGCAAAGTCCGAAGTTGTTAAATTTCGTCTCAAGTGCTCAATTTTCACCTCTAGTGCACATTGAACCTGTGCCCCCAAATAGTATGGGGCAACCTAGAACTACATAACTTGGATGATGCTACATGTACGAATACCATATTGAACAATTTTGTTTTCCCTATATATATATATATAATAAAAAGGCCCTGGTAAAGGGATATATCCTTTGAAAAGAAAAGACTCAAAAAGAGACTTACTTGCATTATTCCTTTGATAGTTTCATTTGTGTAGTATTCAGGATCAGCATCTTGTAGAGACAACAACGCTTGAACAATTTCTTTTTTTTTTTTAGTTGAACATGAAACATCTTCACCATTCCTTTTCCGAGTTTCTTCAATCAGATCCTGCAGAACTTTGTCTCTTTTTCCCTGCAAGTTAATCGAACTCTTCTCCTGCCCTCTAAAACCAATCCACCTTAAAATTGGAATATAATCACAAATATCCGAGAATGCACTCGGCGTAAATGCATCACCTGACTGATCGGATGGCCATCTTTTGCCAGCAATCATTTTCATTACCACATTGAAAACCAGTTCCAAGAACAAAGAATTCAGGTCCACAACTTTCCAACTTTTCTCATCAGAGCAACTTGAGAACAGTTTTTTGACAATAAAACGCATTTCATCTGTCCAAATTGAGGAGGACTGGAGGAGACTGATTGAAGAAAAGATATGGATGGCGGTCAGTCGGCGTAAGTTACGCCAGTGATCTCCGTACGGGGAGAAAACAAGAGTAGTGTGGTTATAGCCAAGGTGCTTACTGGAAATGGACTCAGGCCGGTTTGCAAAGACGATATCATTAGTCTTGGAAAAGCATTCCTCTGCAAGTGATGGAGAAGACACAACAAGGATGCGGCGAATCCCAAAACGAAGGGAAACCAGGGGACCGTACTTGATGGAGAGCTTATGAAATGCCAAGTGAGGAGCAGTATTTCTCAAGAGGTGGAGATGGCCTACAATTGGAAGGGCTGGTGGACTTGGAGGCCGTTTGTTCTCCTTTCGCTGGAGGTATAGTTTTGAAGCAATCAAGATGGAGAAGATCAGAATCAGAACACTCAATAGAATCTCCATGATCAAGAAGCAAGAGGGAGAGGAATTTGGTGTTTCACTCCAATTTTCATGTATGAATGATTGAATGGATATCCGGGGCCAGTAGTTTCCTTTCTTTACTATTTTTCTTTTTGCTTTTTTGACTATTTAAGATTATTGCAGAATCTTTTGCAGGAGAAATCAAGCGTCTTAGCTGAAGGCTCATAGGTAGAAGACAATAAACACTTCAGACCAACTTTATGAATTCAACAAGGAAATGTAATAATTGACTTTTTTTTTTTGGGGAATTCTTTATAAATGATTTATCAGATCCGTCCAGTTTCTTCCTACGAACTGCCCCAATTATTATATTCAGTTTTACTTTTTTTTTTTTTTAATTATCCGATGCCCTGAATAGTCATTTCAATTATTGATGAACCGTGTTTTGCCTTTCCTTGTCGCTGATGATGTGACAACCTTACTGTTTATAGTGTCTTCTATCTTGACTAATCTAAGTGGGAATTTTCAATTGGGATTGATTTAGTCCTCTTATTTCTCTTCTGATTGGATGACAAGATTATGGACTTTTATGGTATTTGGTGGCATGAATGATTCTATGTGGCCAGCTAGCTGGTAAGTGTGAGGTTGATTTTGCGTGATGACAAAAATATTGCTCATGTAATTCTTTTATAGCCCTCAATTGTGATTGTAACTTGGTTAATGAGGTGTGGTGTGGTTGTCTATTCATGGACGGTCTAATTTCTTCAGCTTACTCATGGAATATTAGGTAGGATGACCAAATTTTTCTAGAAGTCTTGAATCGGCCTAATTTCTTCAGCTTTTATTTTTTGGATTGTAGTTGATTTAAATTTTAAAGTTGCCAATGGATTTTTTTTTTTTGTATTTTAGTTTGTTGGTAACTGCTATAACAAGTTAAGTTACACCAGATTTAGATGAGTAGAACTTGAACCAGGCTTTTTTTTTTCTATGATATGTTTTTTGCCATTCAATAGAAATAGGTTGCTGCTCCAACTGAGTATAAGAATGATTTCCAAATTCTTAAATTGGCAATCAATTCAACATAATACGTCCACTATGTAGTTTGAAAGTTTTTTTAAAGAGTAAATGGCCCAAAAAAGTCACTAAACTATTAAAAATGACATCCTTTGGTCACCAAACTTTTTTTGTGGCCCAAAAGGTCACTAAACTCACAAAAACACGTCAGCAGAGTCATTTTACCGATTTTCAGCGGTTTCTCATCCGGTTCCAAGAGTCTTGAGTTGAATGAAAATTCTGATATGGGCAAAAATGTCCAAAAGATTATTGGGACAAGTGTACTCATAGATTGTTTTCGTTCCCAAAAGTTGACCCAATTGATCATTTCCCCAGATATCGCCTTCAAATCTGAAGCCCAAATATTAAATCCTAAAAAAATGTCAATTAATACTCACACTAACAAATCTAAATCCACCTTCCGTCTCCGCCCCATCTTACATCTTTCTTTTCATTATTTTCCTCCTATTCATGTTTCTTAAATTTGTCACACCAATCCCGAAGCGACGTCATCCACTAAAGCTTCGACTCGCGGGAGCATCCGAAATTGCACTGATGTCGGGTCAAGATCCGAGTGCTCGTTGAATGCCAAATGCAGGTGGTGCCGCAGTAGAAAGCTAGCACTCGAAAGAAAAGCCACTTCCTTCGTGAGAAGGATTTCTAGCCCCGGGTAAAGGAAGCTTGACTTGTTGGGAGATCATCCACCAAGATTGGATGTCGCAGCAAAGGAATCATATACAATTGCAATCGGCCTTTTCACTTTCTTCCCTTCTACAATGTAAAGAGCAGTCAACCGCCTTGACACCATTGATGACTTCTGCTTCTCCAAATCTAATGTCTTGCGGTTGCCCTCCAAGTCTTCACTTGCGATTGAATTTCTTCCTTTTTCTGGGGAAAAAAATATTCCCTTTGTCCAGCGTTTTTTCGCTTTGAGATGGAATTTTTCTGCTTCCTGTTGAACCTTTTTCTCTATTCTCTTGTTTTTTTCTTCAATTCCTCAAACTGAACGAAGATTTGTCTGAGATGAAAACAAAGGAATCAATGAACTAATTAGGCTGTAAATCTCGTTATTTCCTATTTGATTTGCTCTAGAGGTGGTCGCAATCACTATTTTTACCGCCGGAGATGAAGCCAATCTATGGGTGAAGGTTGGTCAACTTTGGGAACGAAAAAATTTTGGGCTTCACTTGTTCCAATAACCTTTCGGACATTTTTGCCCCTTTACTATATTCCCTCCACTACACATTATCCATGCCACCGGATGAGAAACCGCTGAAAATCGGTTTAAAATGACTCCGTTGGCGTGTTTTTGTGAGTTTAGTGACCTTTGGCCACAAAAAAAGTTTGGTGGTCAAAGGGTGCCATTTTTAATAGTTTAGTGACCTTTTGGGCCATTCACTCTTTTTTAAATGGATTTGTTAAAGAAAGCTTTGCTAGGAGAAGTAGAAACTTTTTTTTTTTTACCCCTTTAAAGTATTGAAATGCCTCATTCACAGCTTATGCACGAAGTTAATGTGTTCAGTCAATTGTTGAAAGTTGAGTTTATCATTTATTGCACATATGTTCTTTGGTAAAATGCCAGCAACTTGCTACCGGAAATTGCAGTTGTTCTTTGTCTATGGTCCCTATTTGTTGCCAAACTCTTATTTGACTTAGCATTTATTTGTATTAGCATTTCATTTTGTGATCAATTTTGGGCAAAAAGTAGTAAAGAAAATTACAAGTTCAGGAAACTTAGTTGCTGGAGTCTTCCGGACTTTGGTCCTTGTTAATTTCTAAGTAGACATTTAATTGATTTCCTTTTTTCCCCAACAAATCATGCTAGCATTGTTTACTTTTCTGATCGATTTGAGAGTGCATGACTCGAGTCCTTGGAATATCCCTGGGAATGAACCAGCGGTGGGAGATGAAGTAGATCCTTGAATAGTAATGAAAATGCAATAAAATATATAGATAAAAACTTGTTTCAGTGAGCATTTCTCAATTTCACTAAAATTATGTTGTTTTGTCAAATTAAACTTATAACAATCTATTATACTGAAAGTCATATGCAACCATGGGTCAGAATGTTGTATTTTAGATGATGGATTTGCAACAACACATACCATAACAAAAAGGGATAATTTCAGAAACCTCCCTGAGGTTTCTTATAATTTTACTAGCCTCCTCTAAAGTTTGTAAAATTACATAAATCTCCCCCGAGGTTAAGGTTTTGATAACAAAATTAGTCCAATTAGAAAATATAACATTAAAAAAAGTACTTTAAGGAAAGAGATAAAACTTTTATTCCATAAATATCCTTATGGCATGTATATAAGTTGTACTAGTAAATGAATAAAAATAATTAGAAATTAGAAATAATTAATACACATACTTCGCCATTCAAAAGTTCAAATTTAATAAATTAAACAATACAAATATGCAATAAAACTACACTAATGATCACAAGATTCAATAAAATAGACTAATCATCTCTTTTAACATGATGTTTGCTATGATTTTTATGATTTTAAACAAAAAAAATTCAAATTTTGCCCTTTTTCCCTTCTTTCTCCTTTACTTCTACGAAATTACTCTACAACTGTCATAACTTAAAGAGTTTCAAAAACAATTTCCTCATTAACAACCTTCTATTACCTTGTATTTTTCTTCTACCCAAAACCCTTCTTCTCACAGTGTACAACTAATTTCTTATTATTGTCAAATTCTATCAATCACAAAATAGAGGCCATTAGATTTATCAATTGAGTATTTTTGTAATTACAAATCATTGTTCATCATTAAAGAAATTTCAACAGTTATTTCCGTTAATTAGTTACTAATAGTTAATTGGTGCTTTAATTTACTTAATCATCTAGATAGTTAGTGATGGAAAAGGAAGACAAAATTTGAAATTTTTTCTTTTCAAAATCACAAGAACTATAGCAAGCATCATGTCAAAAAGAGAATGATTAATTTATTTTGTTGAATTCTGTGATCTATTAGTATAGTTTTGTTGGTTATTTGTATTGTCTAATTATTGAATGTGAATTTTTTGAATGGTAAAATGTATGTATTAATTGTTTCTAACTTTTAATTATTTTTCGATCTTTTACTAATACAACTTATATACATGCATAAGGGGTATTTATGAAATAAAAATTTCATCTCTCTCCTTAAAATACTTTTTTAATGTTACTTTTTTTTAATTGAACTAATTTTGTTATTAAAACCTTAACCTCAAGAGAGGTTTTTGTAATTTTTGCAAACTTCTGGGGAGGCTAGTGAAAATTGTCAACGAAAATGCAGTTTGTTACTGCGTGGCTACACAAATGCACGTTAAAAGTGACGAGTAGGCGTACTTGGTAGCAAACATATCCCTCATCATTTTGCATTCATTAGTAAAAGCAATGGACTTTTGTTTTCTTTTACTCTGTTGAAACGTGGAAATTGTGCTTTGGGTTAATGACTAAATGTTTTTTGAAAAATATTAATCATATTTTATTTTTTATTAATCGTATTCTCACTATTATTTTTATCATATAATTTTTATTTATAAATTATATGATAAACAAAATGGACGTTACATTAAAACCAAAATCAAGCTTTATCCGGAGGCCACATTGCAGCTTACTAAACAACACGCAGTCATGGTCAGAACACACAGTCGGGAATTATAAACTTGCACTTAGAATAAACAACACACAGTCAAGGTCAGACCTTGCAAATTTTTTAGCCAAATCTGAAATTCTTAAACTCAATCATTTAAAACTGCATTTGCTAGACTATTCATTATGCAAGTCAAAATACTACACCAATTATGTTAGCAACCAATGCATCCATCATTAATTCTCTTATTGATAGAAATAATTACTAAAAAAAAAAAGAAGAAAACAACGAAATCCTGGGTAACCTCATGCTACGCGTGAGGCGCCGATTCAACTAGTTTCATACGAGCAGCATCAAACTACACTCGAAAATGATCTAAACTAAGGCCATCCTCTTGAAACTGGGAAAGACAATTTCTCCCATGATTGTCAGTGTATCCGACGAGCACACACGCAGGCACAAACTATGATTGAATTCAGGGAATTCGTGTACAAACTAGATTTTGGATCTATTGAAAATTAATTATTAAGAATTGTTTAAATTTAGCATGTTTGATAATGGAAATGTCTTACCATTTAATACATCCCCGCACTATATAGTTTTTGTTCAAAATTTTAGGCGAAAAAATTTTCACTAAATTTTCTGAATTGGCTACATATATTGGTCATTCTTATATACACAATACACTCTTATATATGATCTCATATAAAGTGCATTTTTTCTCTTTTTCTCTTTAAATATACACATTCTCAACTCAAATAAGCATACTTAAAGGCTACCTCTCAATTATTTCAATGTTTTCTCTCTCCCACGTATGCTTTTCTTTTTCACCAATACACAAATAAAGGCAATTTTTTTAACAATAAAGTTCCCGTACTTGTGTGATATTTCAATTCAATGCTTAAATGCACTTAGCTATCAAACAGATATAACTTCATCAATTCAGCAATGTAATGTTTTCAGTAATTAATTTTTAGGTTTTAGAATTCAGATTTTAGATCTTAATATTATTAAACGATGCCTTGTTGACCGTTATCTTGCTAGCTTTTCAAAATAGGAGAAAGCACAATTCAAAGGTGGTTTTGAGGGTAGAGGTCGGGAAATTGAACTAAGTTAAAAAATTGTCACACTCTTACATTAATTTGTTCATATAGTTCAAAATCTCCTTTGTCAAAATACTATCATGGAGACTAGCATGAATCTCTATTTGCAAAGCCAAAGAAATAGTCCTCGTAATTAACTAATGGGGTAATTTCAAAAACCTCCCCTGAGGTTTGTGATAATATCATTTTGTACTCTTAAATTTTAAGAAATCTCGCCTACCACCCTTACTTTTAACTTTTTATAACTTTATCAACCCATTTCAAAAGATGTGATTTGAAAACTCATTTTGGGAGAGATAAAACATTTCTATTTCAAAATTACCCTTTTCTTGTGGACCTTAATTTTTCATAACCAAATTAAATGCTTAAAAACTACAACATATTAATTAGGTTGAGAGATCATATGCAATTTTTGAAGTCATCGGTTTAGACAAGAAATGCAAAAGAAAAAATTGTTATAATTTGTAAAAAGTAACATTTTGCCTAGTGAAAATACTTCAAATAAGTTTCTAAATGTATTGTTAATAATTTATCATTCTCTTGTTTTCAAGTTATCAATTTGGACAAAAAGTTAGAGCATTAAAAAAATTCTAAATTATTTATAAAATTCTAAATTCATCCAAAAATATTTTGCAATAAAGAAAGTTATTTTTACATTTTTGAAATTACCTCACAAATGTAATTTTAGATATTGAGTCTATTTCTAATATTCAAATCATTAGTCTATACAAAAAAAATTTAGAAAGTTCTAAATTCTTAAAACTTTAAAACTCCTCAAATTAACGAAAGCACCTAATAGTGAATGAAATAATTTTTTAGCTTCAATCATCTTAAACATACTTTAAAATAATAATCATTTGTACCTTAACAACACCTACTATATAATTTATTCCATTAGAACTATGCTTTCACACTATTTGCCTTTATTTTCATGCTTTCAATAATATATCTCCCCTTTTGGAAAAATAGTAGGATAATACAAGGGCAATTTTGGCATGAAAATATTTGCCATCTCCAAATATGAATTTCTTCATAATGTTTCGAATTGGGTTGATAATGTTACAAAAAGTTAAAAGTAAGGGAGGTAGGTGAGATTTCTCAAAGTTCAGAGGTATCAAGTAATATTGCTATAAATCTTACGGGAGGTTTCTGAAATTATCCCTTAACTAATCATAGACGTGAGATATGCAATTTGTAGATATAATCACGAAATAGCAAATCAAGCATATTTCGAATTTTAATAATTTTAGAAATTGATTTGCTATTTTGTAATTATATTATATTTGGTGCCATAGTTGGTTTTGGAAATAGAGTTGAGTCATGTTTTGGTATTATAATTAGAAAAGGATTTGTGGTTATGTTTCTCTATTTAAGGACTTGGAGTCCTAAGTTTGTAGTTAAGAGAAATTAGTGAATTGAAGCAAAATATTTTGTTTCCTGCAGTGCCTTTCTTATTCTTTATCATTAGTAAAGATTTCATGTTTTTTCCGCTGCGTGATTTTTTATACTAACAAGTGATATCAGAACTCTAAGTTCAAGAGTTTGATCTTGGGGTATCTATGGTGTCTGAAGGGTGTGCAAAGTTTGTGATAGAGATGCATGTACCATAGAAGGGTGCAAAGGTTATGGTAGAATACTTGTGTATTGAAAAAATTGGGCCATGAAAGTTGGTCTTGGATTACCCGTTCATTAATTGGAGTTAGGAAAATGTGACCCTAATTAGATAGAAGTCTAAATAGAGGGATTCTGTTGGGATTGTTGGTGTTATGCAGTGATTAGGCAAAAAGGCCTCGCCAAATTGTTGATTGTCACAATGGTTAATGTGCCTGCACATTTATTAGCTAGGAATGCTAGTTCTATTTCAGATATTTGTAGTTGGAGTTCTTCTCCACCGCCTTTTCTTTCTTCCGCAATTTTCGGCGGACCTATCTTCACCTTAATGAATTTTCTAGTTTTCTATCAAAAAAAAAAAGGCAAAAAGGCCTCGCCAAATTGTTGATTGTCACAATAGTGTTTGATCAAGCCTTACACCAAGCAGCCAAGAAATTCAAGTAGGGAAAAAAATTTTTGTGAAGGTGTTAGATGGTTAATTGTGCACTTAATTTGTAAATATTTTTCATTTTTTATTTTGCCAAAATATGGTGTTAATTGCTTGATTTTACTCATATTTGATTTTGGTGTTATTTCTAGGAATTTATTGTGAAAAGGGAGTAAAAAGAGCATTAAAAGCTGAATTTCCAAAACACTATACTTTACATGATGCGATCATGTCTTAACCTATTGTGAAGTGCGGACATCTTGAGATTGGAAGTGGGCCCTATTCAGTTTTTTTTCTACTAATCAAGAGATTTATTTCTTTTTTGAAGTTGGATATTGATTAATTTTTATAAATAATATCTTTTATTTTTATTTAGTATTATTGGTAGTATTATAGTGATAAAAGGATTCTCATCCTTTTGAGAACGAGGCAAGTATTAGTAGAGGATGATGGTGACCTTTAAAAAATGATTAGGAATGCACGAGTCAGGAGCAAAATACAACTTTTTAGCTTTAGCTTTCCCTTCATTAGAATAAAGTAGAAAAATACCTTCTTTTCTTTCTTTCCTTTACAATAACAAACACTAATCATGCCTTTGGCTGCAATTCAACCATGAGGCATGGTCAAATCCCTGTTCTAGTCAAAGAATAATCAAAATTTTTGGTTCGCCGAATAGTGTGAGATTTAATTTGTTCTTATGGTTACATTTATTTATGAATATTTGTATATTCTCTGTTTGTTATTGATACGATTATTTTCTATGGTTAAATACCTTATCACTATTTAATTGTTAGAATAATCTACTGCCATCTAAAAAAATCAAATCTGTAATTGTTTGATAGTTTTAGTATATGTGACAAGTGATATAGTTTGATTGTAGTAGAAAGTTTGAATTATTATCACGGGAATATACAATCTAGTTTAAATGAACCAATCATATGTGTTTATTAGTCAGGGCTAGTAGTCTTTCTAGTAATTAATGCTGTTAATAAATTAAATTCCAAGAGCTTGTTAGGGTTGTTTAATTGGTAAAGGAAATAATCAACAGAGTTTGTTGTGGTTATCGAAGAAGTAAGAAAAGGCTGGTTGTTAGAGCTTATTGACAACCATAACCAATTTGTTTATAAATAAATGATTTATTTCTTTGCATTGATGATCAGTAATGAACCAAAGTGGCGATTAAACCTTTGACTAAAGACTTGTTTCATATTGGTTTATTTTTATTTAATTTTGCATTATTATTTTTCATCGATTAACATTACTTAGATTAAATTTTCCTACATCCCCCATCTTATTTATTGTTATTGTTTTTTTTAATAAAATAAATCAGCCAATCCCTGAGAATATGAACCTGCTTACCACTATACTTTAATTTATATTTTAGTGCAAAAATTTTTATATTTGCTAATTGACACCCAACAAATTTTGCCGCTGTTGTCGAGAATTGGTACCTTTGTTGATTTATTTTCTTTGGATTTTCATTTTTATTTTCTTTTTATTCTATTGCTAGCTTATGTTTCGATCTTCTCATACAAGTGAATTGCAATACAATCTTGAGATAGAGAAGACAGTGCGTAGATTGAAAAAAGGGAACTAAACAACAAGCAAAGCCATCATCTTCATCCCCTAGGCTAAAACTGGCATTTGGCTTGGTTGAATCTTCTAGTGAATCTAAAGAGAAGATTGAAACCAATGCGAACGAGAGAATTTTGAGAACATTAGCTACACCTAATTTAAATCAGCAACATTTTTGCATCACATATCCTACTTTAGATGTACCATTTGAGTTAAAATCTGGTTTAATTCACTTACTTCCTTCTTTTCATGGGATTCTAGGTGAAGATCCTTACAAGCACTTCAAGGAATTTCTTATGGTATGCTCGACCATGAAGCCCCAAGGAGTCACTGAAGAGCAAATAAAATTAAGAGCCTTTCCATTTTCTTTAGCTGATAAAGCAAAGGACTAGTCTATTATTTACCATCTGGATCAATCACCACCTGGACTGAGATGAAGACACAATTTCTTGAAAAATTCTTTCCTACTTCCCAAGCTGCAAGAATAGGAAAGATAATTGTGAGGTGAGACAATTCAATGGAAAGGCTTTGCACGAGTATTGGAAAAGGTTCGAATTGTTATGTGCAAGTTGCAAATTGCCCTTAACATCAAATTCTTGACCAACTTCTCATTCAATATTTTTATGAGGAATTATCAACAACAGATAGGAAATCATTGATGCTGCTAGTGGCGGAACATTGGTAAATAAAATGCAAATGGAAGCAAGGAGAATAATTTCAGGTATGGTAGTCTATGGTCAACAATTTGGTGATAGACAGGAATATGTCCCTAGAAAAGTCAATGAGGCAAGTATTTCTTCTATTGAACAAAGATTGGATTTTCTAAAAGTTAGTTGTAGGACAAGTACAATAGGATAAAACAGATAGAATTTAGTATATCACATATCATTCTTAGTGATCTTGAATATCACATTTTTAATATGCACAAGCATAATCTAATACCAATAGATGTTTCTGCTCATAATTGGTAATTGGTCCCGTGCTAATACCTTCACCCCACCATGTGCACTCAACACCTGCTTCCATACTTATGTCAGCCATAACATTGCAATCTCACAGTGGCCCTTACTTTTGGATTGTTCACTTTGCCCTTAAAGAATAGAAGGATCAAAGTTCTTCTATCAAAACATAGAGGCACTGATTTCAATAGCTTTAGGATAAGACTGATGATTTTAACACCATGCTAACCTTTGAGTAGGTCTAAGACAATCCTGAAGTGTGGATTTTGGCTTTAATAGAAGCAAGTACAGGACAAGAGCATTTTACCAAGAATTTGGGCAATCGGTAGAATTCAGCATGAGATAACCTTGCCATATGTGGATGCTCAAACTCCTCGCACATAAATGAACGATACTTCAGTTGTGTTTGCAGAGCCATATTGTTAATTCCATAACATATATTTCTAAAGAAGGAACCCACACTGCTTCAAGGAATTGGAAGCTTCTTCGTGAGGCATCAGCATGGCAATCTAACCCTAAAGCAAATCAACATGATTCATTAGTGTAACACACATGCATTCCTAATAATTATGTTGGGAGAAACATAACAAGCTATTTCTTTTTCACCTATCACAAAATAATAGGAGGTTATAAGTTTGCAACCACAATAGAAAGAGTTTAATTATTTAGGCTCTTTAAGGTGAGGGACTTTTGATTGTTATTTTGGCGGTCCCCCTTTCCTGTGACATTGACTTGATGTGGACTCGTATGCTTGCTCACAATAACTACATTGTTGGCTTTAAATAGAAGCAAGTACAGGACAAGAGCATTTTAACCAAGAATTTGGGCAATCGGTAGAATTCAGCATGAGATAACCTTGCCATATGTGGATGCTCAAACTCTCGCACATAAATGAACGATACTTCAGTTTGTGTTTGCAGAGCCATATTGTTAATTCCCATAACATATATTTCTAAAGAAGGAACCCACACTGCTTCAAAGGAATTGGAAGCTTCTTCGTGAGGCATCAGCATGGCAATCTAACCCTAAAGCAAATCAACATGATTCATTAGTGTAACACACATGCATTCCTAATAATTATGTTGGGAGAAACATAACAAGCTATTTCTTTTTCACCTATCACAAAAATAATAGGAGGTTATAAGTTTGCAACCACAAATAGAAAAGAGTTAATTATTTAGGCCTCCTAAGGTGAGGGACTTTTGATTGTTATTTTGTGGTCCCCCTTTCCTGTGACATTGACTTGATGTGGACTCGTATGCTTGCTCACAATAACTACATTGTTGGCCTAAAATTTTCCAATGTAGATTCAAAGAAAGTTTATGTAAGGAACCAGATAGAAAATTTAGAAAAGGTAAACCACAAATAGAAAAAAAATGAAAATATCGAATTAGATCTTACAATGGATAACATACTATAATCTGGACACATCTTTCATTATCTTTAACAATTAATGTGAAGATGAAAAGTTTCCATTTTACCTATAAAACTTTTACCTTAAGGAACCATTTGTTTCTGATACTGTATACCAGATAGGACTAGATGAATAAGTTCAAACTTATGATAAACTTCTGAAGAGTGCAAATCAACTGAATTCACCCTTAATTAGCAGTCATCTCCAACTACAATAGCATGTCGACAACCTATTATCTTTTTCAACAATAGAAAAAAAGGCTCAATTATCTTTCCAAAGGAAATGGTTTCAGGAAATTAAAAACACACAGACAAAAAAAAAATCACTATACATGTATCTCTTGAAAAGAACACTATCAACATCTCGTTCGCCTAGCTAAGGCTTTGGTTTAGATTAAACATTGTGGCGTGATCTTGCTTCCTAGAAAGCCACAACAGCCCATAATGAGTGACAAAAGAATGAACTGAGACTTCCATCCTATAGAATGTAAATGGATGATACACCTAGAATTTTCACAAAACAATAGAAGACATTTAAGTGTATACACTTCCATATTCATCTTCCAAAAAGATGCATAGATTCATCACCACTAGATTCCCAGCTTTAAGCAATTGTAAGCACATGCACACTCAAAATTGTAAATATACAAATTGCATGTAACACAAGAGCTAGGGGGTAGGTAGGGGCCAAGACCTAGAAATCCACGGTTTTCCCCCTTAAAGATTTGAAAATTTTTAGAAGTATCTTTGTAAATTAAACTTTTCCCTGCCACAATAATTTGAAAAACTCGTATGTTCAGTCCAAAGTCTTATTAAAGAAACCATTTTGGATTCTATCATAGATTATACTAGCTAATGTTACAGACATTTAACTATGGAAAACTTAATCTAGAGGCAGCCACTCAAGGTGAAAATATCTGGAAAATTTGAAAATTTTTAGAAGTGTCTTTGTAAATTAAAACTTTTCCCTGCCACAATAATTTGAAAAACTCATATGTTCAGTCCAAAGTCTCCATTAAAGCAACCACTTTTGATTCTATCATAGATTATACTATCTAATGTTACAGACATTTAACTATGGAAAACTTAATCTAGAGGTAGCCACTCAAGGTGAAAATATCTGGAAAATTTGAAGTCAACCAATATAACACTTTCCAATAAATTTCATATGTAGTTCTAACTTCTCATCTACTAATATCTACAACTTTATCGTTTTGTAGTTTTTTAAACAATGATATGATGCATGTAAAAAATGAAAATTCATAGTCATAGTTATATTACAAATAGCAGATGGTTTAAGAAATAGAGAACTAAAGGATAAATACTTCAACAATATAGGAACCCCATGCCATAAATGCTTTTTAATGTAAGTAAGTTGTTATTTATTCTATCAGTCTTCATTTTGTAAAGGCTACTTTTAACTAAATTGTTCATGATAGTCAGTAGTACCCTTTTCCATAAAATCAGCTTAACATAGTGAAATTTAGAAAAAATTGGAAACACTTTGCACATACTCCATAATTAATAATCTAATAATATGAAAATGTAGAAAGAATTCAGCAAACATGATGTAGCTAAATTTCATATTAGGATCCTTCACCGTATAACCTAGAGGAAACTTAGTCTATTTCCTCATATTTTATAAATTTTCTTAAAAAATATTTTAGGATAATTAGTTGGAGGTTCCAAGTGGTCACATATTGAAACTCCAAAACAAATTTCTTTAAAGAATTAACATTTGTACAAAATCAAAAGTAGCCATTGCTCAATACCTACAAGGCAAATTATAAACTGTGGAAGGCCATGGCAGGAGGAGTTGGGCAATTAGGCTAGGCTGTTAGAGGCAGGAAGAGGAAGGTGGAGGAGAACTTGCAACATAGACAATTGACAAGAGAAGAGGTCAATAGCATGAGAAATACCACTGCCATCTGATCGCACAACCTCTTTGGCATCGTCATTGTAGTTGGTGTTGGCTTTGATTCTTCAAGTTCCTCCTCAAACAATAGATGGTCAACCTTATTGATAATCATAGTGAAGCCAACATAAAGCTCGAGGAGTTAGCTCACCGAGTCCTTGTTTAAAACTTTGAAATTTCAGGAAGGCCTCTACCATTGAGATCCAAGCCTTCTCCAAGGTTATCTCATTGGCCGTTCTCTCCTCTTGAAAGTCTTTTCTATTCTTCCTTATAGGTCGTCCTTAGGGAGTTGGCTTCAGTAATAGCATGGTTCCTTTCGTCTTTGACCATTGCTAGCTCCTTCTCTAAAACTTGCACCTTCTTTAGGAGAGGTGCAACTGACTATTAGGCATCCCACATGACCCTGAACCATTGAATCATGTCGGGTACAAAGACACTGGACGAGACCCAAGCAATGGCCAGGTGGTCAATCAGCTTGGGACCAGTCATCTACTTGGCGTACTCAACATCTTATGGCAATATTGAGTTTAAAGCAATTTTCGAGATTGACCTAAATCCTAGCATCGGTCATTGATGGCAAGTTGTCAAGGTGAGCCAAAATACTCCTCAAGGTGCCTTATTTCAGGACTAGTAGGCTTCAGAAAAGGAGTAAGATGTCTGTTCCACAGACACGACCTAACAATAACTAGAGGATAGAAGTGGAGAGGCTTCTCCTCCTTATGCCCAACCAAGGTAATGGTGACATCTCGGGTAGCAATGCCCTCAAAAATAGAAATATGATACGTTGAGGTGATCTTTAAAATTTGCAGGGGGCTGACTTCGGAATGGCTGAGACACCCTTTTGCTTCTTTTTGGCTCCCAAAATATGCAATAGAGGCCTTGTGTTTTCAGCCTTTTAGGTACGGTTCGCCCACAAGATGATCAAGTCGGATACCATCACCACTGTAAAAAAGAGACGACTTATTAATTAGTAATAGGAATAATTACAAAATTACTTAATGAAAAAAGAAATTACAAGTCCTGCCAAAGTAGAAGAATAATAAGGAGATTTGCTAGAGCTAATCAAAGTTTGGTTGATTACCCCTATCCACTAGGATTGCCTAGGGAAAGAATTTCCCTATTGGACTATTTTATCTTGAGACCCGACCTTTTTTATCTTATGAAAATTCTGCTTTTCCACGAGTCCTAGAGATGGGTTGCCTGTGCATTATGTGATCTCCACCAAAATCCTATCCTCGTGTGGTACAAAAGCAAAGTTATTTTTCTATCTTTTAATGGAAGTCAAGGCATCCATAACTAACTTCTCCGATATTCTTGGATTGGGTGCCAAAGTACAATCACCTCTTCTCATTTCCACACTCTTAATTATATACTCTCTTCATCCCATTCAAAGTATTATTACTTTCTATTTTGAGATGTTCTAAAATAATTGTCATGTTAAAAAACTCAAAACACCTTTTAGTCTTTTTTTCCAAATATAGTTCTTTCAAATCATATGCATATTACTATTTAAATTTAAATTTTAAATTTGTAGGGGTAAAATTGGAAAGAGAAATACAAATATTCAATCAAACCACTATTCTTAAAAAATTGGACAGAAGAAGTAGAACCTTCGAAAGAGGTTAACCATAGGAACCATGCCTTATTCTCAATACAACATCTCGAACCTTATCAAGATTTGGATGGCATTCAAAGCCAACTGGGTGATCCGAGTTCCTTAGTACTGAAGGTTGTCTCAGAGGAATTGAAACTGGTTAGCATATATTGACACTTGATCCTTAGGTGGAATGGCCACTGATTGATTCAATTCTGCCTAATATATATTGTGTTCTATGTAGAACGGGTAGGCTCATAACAAGTGTGACAGCTTCACCTCTCCTTAAAGCGAACCCTAGAATATCAGTGGATTGCCTGCCCAACTCTCGCCGGAGATCGGTCGATCAAAGAACTAGCAACTCAAGAAAACTGATGAAATATCTTCCAAACAAAGAGTGCAAAACCTAATTGAAATATAATCGCCACGCCAACTTTCAAACTTAGAATACAGAGCTAAATGTCAAACTTACCACTCCACACTTAATTTTCATAGCATACGTCGAACTTATAAATTTCAAACTTACAAGGGTCAAAAGTAAAGTCATCTAAACAAAAGGTTACAATTCAAAGTACACGTTCAAAGTAAAAGATAAAGCTATGAAAGTTCATGGTCAAAAGTCCATCCCAAATCTATTAAAGAAAACAAAGGGAGTGGGGTGAGTTAAAATTCAGTGAGATTCCAAATAACACATAAACACATAATCAAATAAAGGCGTAATGTAAACAAGTAAGCACCATAATATACTATAATAGTTTAATCACAGTTCAATTCAAGGATACGGGTGGCTTCCAAAAGCCAAATCCACTTGAGCTTGATCATACATGAATCCGTTGACACTCCGTCAACGTTTGCATTTCAAGAATACAATGTCCGTAGAACACCACTTTCTCCAATTTTCGTCCACCAGTCAACCCCCTTACCGGGTCCAAACTCCTCAAAGAGTAAGTAGGTAATACTCGAGTATACCAGTTTCCAATTTTCAATAAATTGTCCTCAAGGATTATCGCCTTTCTCGACGAAATCCTTGCCTGGTTCGATACACATCGACTCATCTATGAGATTGGGTACCCAAACAGTAGCAGTAGTTGATGGGTATCACCCAAACAACTCAAACACAGTCACATATAGAGAAATCACATCTCATAAAGTAGTATACAGAGCCTCAGTGGAATCGAGGGAGGTCGAGTGCGATAAAATACACACTCGTCTCAATTTTTATCAAAACAATGTTTGGCTCAACCAGTCGCAATTCAAGTATTCAGATATTTCACATAAACAGATAAACAGGTAATGGCGACACTCACCTATCAAGCAATGTAGTGTTCAAATGTCAAGTCCCTTGGTTATGTTCACCACCGTTTCCCAATTCTAGGGCAACAAGTGAAATCGTTAACAAACTAGGTTCAATTCCAACCCAAAATGCGAGCTCATTAAGTGACCAAGTGAGTGGTTAAATCTACTCAATTCACTATACAAGTTAAGCCCAAAATGCGGCAAAAGTTCATCAGAAAACAAGTTTGACAAGTGCAAGAAAGTTTGGCAAAAGAAAAGTTTCATTCAAACTCAAAGTGTTCTTCGCGGGTAAAACAGTTGTGCCCGTACAGTCTCTGGAAAAAGGCTATATCTCACTGTAGGAAGGTTGGAATCAGGTATCGTTAGTGGCGCTGGAAACTAGACTCAAAGGGCTTCCCAACGGTACAAATGCACACTGTAGTTCGTTTCCTATCAATACCAAGGATCCAGGGAAGTCGGCTGATTTTTCGGGTTCTGATCTGCCCTAAAACCCCTAGCAAAGTTACACTTAGTTCTTGGTGCTAACTTCACTTGTTTTGACTCAAATTCATCCAATTTAATCTCCTAAGTTTCATATACAGGGGAGCAAGTTACCTAGTGCCATTGGAACTCAAAATGCAATACACATAAATGATTAAAAGAGTCAAAACAGTCTAGCCACCAAAGGAAACAAAACAGTCCATTTTTTACCCAAAAACAACCACTTGTCTGCTTAATTTTCATATTAAACTCACACCAAACTTTAAACCAATGTTTATTTAAGTTTTCTTAGACTTAAATAAGGTGCAAATAAACCACAAAATCAAGGAGAAACCTCTCCTTCAAGACCAGTCAGCCAAGAGTAAACAAATCAGTCCACTAGTTCATTTATGTCACCAACCTTCATCCTTTCATTGTTTTTCACTTAAACAACATGTCAAGTGTTATCTCTAACTCAAAAAGAGTCCAAAACATGTTAATACATGAAGGAAAGATATGAACAAACCTCAAACATTTCATCAAACACATGGTAGGCAAAGCAACTAACCCTAATACCTCTTGTTTAGTTCAAGAATTTTTAACCACAAACAACATCCAAACAACTTCTAGTTTGCCATCAAAACTTCAAACACTTCATATAACACAAGAAAACTAGAATTTAAGGTTCATGTACCGGTTCTTGTATGAAGCTTGAACCACCAAAACAATCCACCAAAACCAAAACTCCAAACTTAAGACATACACTAGGGTTGGAGGATATTCACTCTACTAATTCAAGTTCTTTCTCTTTTGGTTTTTGCTCAAGATCAAACTAGGGTTTTAAAAGCAAGAAGATGGAGTTTTCTTCCTTTCTTTGGAAGCTTCAAGGTGGCCGAAAATATGGTGGAGGAAATGAAGTAAAGTTGGTTTAAAATTTCTCTAATCCTTTGGTCAAATAAGATGTGTGGTTAGCGTTTTGCCACTTGGCCCAATCTTGACCATTTTTTTCCTTAATCTTTTGACTAATGAAGTTTCTAGCCTCCAACTGTACCAATGTCTATTTAACACCTCTAAACTATCATATAAAGTCCCAACTACTAAATAAAAGACATTTGGGCCCAAAGTATATGTGGTGAAATAAATAATACCAAGTCAAAAAAAATGTTACAATCCAAATAAGAGTAATAAAGTGCAATGTAAGAAAATGTTATAATGCATATAGAATGCAATGCAAGGGCATGTTATAAGTGATTTAAATCTTATGGCAAGACATGTAGTTTAGGAAAATTGTGTTTTAAAGTTAGGGTTCTCACACTCTCTCTCCCTTAAAGAATTTTATTTTCAAAATTCTCACCTTGATCACTGAATAGCTCAGGATATGTTGCACGAATGTCCTCTTCCACTTCCCAAGTAACTTCCTCTTACCTCATGATTTCTCCACAAAACGTTTGCCAAAGGTATCTGTTCAGTCTTTAATTCCTTTACTTTTCGATCTAAGATCTGTACCGGCCTTTCTTCATAAGTCAGAGATTCGGTCAATGTCAATTTCTATTGGTTTCAGTACATGAGTGGGGTCTGGATGATACTTCTTCAACATGGAAACGTGAAATACTTCATGGATCCTGGATAGACTCGCTGGTAACTCCAACCTGTATGCTACATTGCCCAACTTGTTGAAGAATTTTGAATGGTCCTACGTATCTTGATTGTAATTTCTTTCCTTTTTCCGCTATGAGATTTCGAAGTGGTGTAACCTTTAGAATTATCTTGTCTCCAACTTCAAATTTCAAATCCTTTCGTCGATTATCGGCCGTAACTCTTCTGTGGACTTTGCGCTATCTGAAACCTTTGACCGTATCGCTTTCACCTTCGCATATGCATCTTCGATCCATGGTACTGCAGTTGGGTTTAAAACCTTTCTTTCCCCTATTTCATCCCAGTATTATTGGTGATCAGCACTTCCTTCCATAAAGAATTTCATACGGCGCCATTTGTATGGAGGAATGATAGCTATTGTTGTATGCAAATTCAAACTAACGCCATGTATTGTCCCCAGCTATCCCCAAAATTTCAAATACAAGTCCTTAGCATGTTTTCAAGTGTTTGAAATGTTCTTTCTGACTGTCAATCGATTTGGAGATGATAAGTGGTACTAAAGTTCAATTTGGTCCCAAGACTCATTGTAATTGTTGTTAGAAACAAGACACAAACGCGGGATGTCTGTCTTGGGATCCCATGCAATCTCTATCTCGTCCAAATACAGTTTGGCCAATTTCTTCAAGGAGTATCGCATATTTATAGGTAAGAATGAACAGATTTGATTAACCTGTCTACTATTACCCAGACGGCATCATGGACCTTTTCGGGAATATGGTTGTAACCTTGATACAAAATCTACTCTCATTAATTATAACTACTCATTTCCCACTGCAAGGGATGTCAAGAAGTTTGATAGAAGACCTGGAGGGTTTCTGATGTTCAGTTTTCACTTGTTAGCACACTAAACACCTTTGGACAAATTGAGTAATTTTCTTCTTTATTTTATCCCACCAATACAGTCTTTTCAAATCTTGGTACATCTTACTGCTTCCAGAATGTACTGTATATCTAGATCGATGTGCCTCTTCCAAAATGTCCCTTTTTATCATTTCATCTTGCGGTACCACTATCCGATCATGAAATTTCAAGATACCATCGAAACTCACATTAAAGTCTGAGATTTCCCTTTTTTGCACTTTTTCTATCCATTTTTGTACCATCTGGTCATTCTTTTGAGTTTCTTTAATTCGATCAAACAAATCCGATTTCATCGTGATATTGCCCAAAATCACTTTCTGTCGCTCCAACCATCTATTCCACTCGCTCACTTTTTTCAATAAATGTCACTCCTTGACCATTAATCCAACTATTTGAACTTTCCGACTCAAAGCATTCGCTGCGACGTTGGCCTTCTCCGGGTGGTAGTTAATTGTACAGTCATAATTCTCAAGAAAATTTCACCCAACATCGCTGTCTCAAGTTTAGCTCCTTCTGAGAAAATAGATATTTTAAATTCTTATGGTCGGTATACATCACAAAAGTTACCCCATATAAATAATGTCTCCACTTCTTTAGAGCAAAAACTACAGCGGCCAACTTCAAATCATAAGTCGAGTAATTTCGCTCATGGGATTTTAATTTTCTAGAGGTATAGACAATCACATTTCCATTTTACATTAGAATACATCCCAATTCTTCTCTTGAGACGTCAGTATATACAGAGAAACTGTCTTTTCCATTTGGTAAGACTAAAACCAGTGCCGAAGTTAACCGCTTCTTTAATTCTCGGAAGTTAGCTTCACACTTCGAATTTCAGACAAATTGACCATACTTTTTCGTCAAGTCGGTTAAAGGTTCTGTTAATTTGGAGAAATCTTTGATGAACCGACAGTAACACTCGACTAAACCTAGAAAACTACAGAACTCAGTTGGGGTTTCTAGGCATTTCCACTCAGTTACGGCTTCTACTTTCACTGGATCCACAGAAATGTCATCTTTAGATATTATATGCCCTAGAAAAGAAATTTGCGCCAACCAAAACTCACACTTGTTAAATTTGGTATATAACTGATGTTCTCTTAAAATTTGCAAAACTATCTTCAAATACCGTTCGTGATCCTCTCGAGTTTTAGAATACACCAAGATATCATCTATAAATACCACGACAAATTGATCCAAATAGCGTTTAAAAACTCGATGCATTAAATCTATAAATTGCAGCAGGAGCATTTGTTAAATCAAAAGACATCACCGCAAATTCGAAATATCCATATTTAGAATTAAAGGCAGTTTTCGATATATCCTCCTGCCTAATTCGTAGTTGGTAATAACCTTGTCTCAAGTCCAATTTAGAGAAAACCACTGCTCCTTACAACTGGTCAAATAGCTTTTCAATATGCGGCAAAAGATATTAATTTTTCACCGTGACTTTATTTAATCCACAATAATCTATACAGAATCTCAAACTGTCATCCTTCTTCTTAACAAATAGAACAGGCGCTCCCCAAGGTGATTCACTTTCTCGAATAAACTCTCGTTCTAACAAGTCCTGTAATTGCAGTTTTAGTTCCTTGAGTTTCGCAGGGGCCATTCGGTATGGTGTTTTTGCAATAGGAGCGATTCCAAGCATCAAATCGATCTTAAATTCTATTTTTCTCTCTGGTGACATTGATTTCAACTAGTTAGCGAAGATATCGGAAAATTCATTTACTACTAACACATCCTCCAGTTTCACCTTATCTCCAGAAGTATTAATGAAAAAAGTTAAATAACCCTGCGCCCCTTTATTCAATATTTTTCTGACTCGAATTCTCGAAACAAGTGTAGACGAGACTAATCTACCTCTCACATCCAATTTCAGAGTTGTTTCTCCGAATATAGAGAACTCCACCACTTTAGTCTTACAATTCAACTGAACATTATAACGGGTCAACCAATCCATGCCTATAATCACGTCATACCCCTTGAGATCTAAACTTATCAAGTCTACCACAAAATTTCCGTTCTCCTACCCAAATCTCGCAATTTTTATAAACCATATTGGTAATTAGCTTTTGATCTTCAGTAGGTATTCTAACTTCTAAGTCATATGACAATTTAACAGGATTTACATCAATACCACGCATAAAGGTAAGATTTACAAAAGAATGGGTTGCCCTAAGGTCAATTAAAAGCTTAGTTAAGCGGTGGAATACAGGGATCGTACCTTCCACTACCTCAGATGATTCGGGAGCTCGCCGATGGTCCAAGACAAAAACCCTAGCAGAGGTTTTCAGTCTACTCCCACTAACAGTTGGTTGTTTAGGGTTTGATTTCTCCGCCTGCACACCATCAGTTTCTTCACGATTTTTAATAGGACAGGTGGCGATTTGATGTTTGGAACTTCCGCAACGGAGATATTTCCTCATTTTTCGCTAACAAACATCTTTGGTGTGGTTTGTCTTACCACAATATCCGTAGTTTGTTCGAGGAGCGAGTGTAAGATCTCTTTGGGAGACAGTCCTCTGTTGTCCCCTTTCACTTTGAACCTCTTTGGATGAAACTCCTCTCGGTGTCCTTGAAATTCGAACTCCACCCGTACCCCTCCCAAACTTAGGAGGTGGTACATTTTGATCGTCTCGCTTGGTGGTACTACTAGATGCACCACGTCTCTTAGGTTGAAAGGTCCGAACTTGGAATCGGGCCTGCTTCACTCGTTGAACTTTTTTGAGAGCATATTTAAATGTATCGATTTGAGTTACAGCTAAATCCTTTTGAATCTCCACATTCAAACCTTGTACAAATCGCCTTATGCGCTTTTGCTCATTGACCACCAGTTCCGGAGCAAATTTGGAGAGTCGGGTGAACTGAGTCTCATATTCCACTACACTCGAAGTGTCTTGACGCAGTTTGATAAATTCGTCTTCTCTTTTCTCCTGAATTAAGGGCGGAAGGAATTTCTCGTTAAATTTCCTAGTAAAATTAAGCCAAATACGGGGAATTTACTCCCTGTCCCACTTTACTCTCACTACGTTCCACTAGGAACGGGCCGCACCTTCCCACTGAAAAATAGCAAAAGTCGCTTGTCTCTTATCGGTATAGTATAACGCAGCAAAAATATCCTCCATTCTTTCAAACCAGTTCTCGGTAATTTCGAAATCTGGTCCTCCAAGAAATTTTGGATGAGCGAACTTTTGGAACCGTTTCAAAGCCCTATCTTCACCTACTTCAGAATCCCTTTGCTAATTACCAGTTACTTGATCTTGCTGGTCAACCAAACGGGCCAGTAAATCAGTCATACGATTGATAGTTGTAACTATCTGGTCCCCTTCTCCACCTCTAGGTCTCTGGTTCTGATTGGCTACAGCTCTTGTTCCTTCTTGGTCCTGGATTTGCCTGGGTTCACGCCCACGGCCCCGACCACATTGTCGTCTACCTTTCATTATCACTCATTGTTCTAGAGTCCAAGTATTATAACTAATGGGTAAACAAGTACTGATATATAATAGATACTTATTCATAATCAAAAATCAAAGAAATATGAAGTCAGAATCATGATAAGCAAGTGAAAACAACGCTGACAGTCCTTAAATGCCAAAATTGAAATAAGTCAAGAGATATAAAGTCAAGATCAAAGTCAAAGTCAAAATCAAGATCACAGTCAAAGTCAGAGTCAAAGTCAAAATATTATACATTCAAAGACTCATAACAGTTGTTTACAAGTTAACAAGGCCAAAAGTATCAAGTACGAGTCTCAAAAGTACAAACACAGTCCATCCAGTCATATCAAGCAAAAGCCAGAGTAATTAGCCAAAAGAAACTGTACAACCGCGGAGTCACCACATCCCCTATCTTTTCTATGTACAAGGGTCAAAATCATTCAAAATAGTAGCCTAGTAGTGAAGACTTAATCCGCAGCGGAACTAGCTGACCCCGTTCTGGGCAGGTTCAGCTCCTGCCTTGCCTCCGATGTTAGAAATCTCATCACTTAAGTTTCCAAGTAGGTCATCACAAATGTTCAGATTCAATTCGACTCTATTCCTCACTTTCATGGCCCCCTTAACCATGCGCTCCTGAGCCTCTCCAAGCTGAGCACAAAGATCATCAATCTTTTCCTGGCCTTTGACCATATCATACTCGAGTTCCTTAATCTGATCGGCTTGCATTTTAATAGTTTCCTTTAGTTGATTCACTTCAACTTCAAGCCTAGCATTGTCCTTCGCTAGAGCCTCCCTCTCCTCTACCACAACCAATACTACGGTATTGGGATAGGCATAAGTATGGCGGCGCTTGCAACGCCGAAAACGATTGGTTGGACTCCAGTGTATGGTAGTTCCTCCGGGTCTAATCTGGTACTTAATCATCGAGAGTATTCCACGAGGTGGTACTTAATCACTAGGGCCACTATGTCCGTTCATCCTACACAAAGTGTAGATAAAACTTAAGTACTCTTAAGGGGAAAATGATAAAATATAATCGAAAATAAAAAATTCCTAACACGTCCAGGCCAATTCAAATTTAGGTTTTAATACCACCTGTGACAGCCCCACCTCTCCCTACGGGCGAACCTAGGGTATCAGCGGACTGCTTGCCAACTGTCGCCGGGGTTTCGGTCGATTCAAAAAACTATGCAACTCAAGAAAACTGATGAAATATCTTCCAAACAAAGAGTGCAAACCCCTAATTGAAATATAATCGCCACGCCAACTTTTCAAATTTAGAATACAGAGTTAAATGTCAAACTTACCACTCCACACTTAATTTACATAGCATACGTCGAACTTTATAAATTCAAATTTACAAGAGTCAAAAATGAAGTCATCTAAACAAAAGGTTACAATTCAAAGTACACCGTTCAAAGTAAAGGAAAAAGGCTATGAAAGTCCTGGTCAAAGGTCCATCCCAAATTTGTTAAGGAAAACAAAAGGAGTGGGGTGAGTTAAAACTCAGTGAGGTTCCAAATAACATGCAAGCACATAGTCAAATAAAGACGTAATGTAAACAAGTAAGCACCGTAATATACTATAAACAGTTTAATCACAGTTCAATTCAAGGATACGGGTGCGTTTCCAAAGCCAAATCTACTTGAGTTTGATCATACATGAATCCGTTCGACTCTCGTCAACGTTTGCATTTCAAGAATACAGTGTCCGTAGAATACCACTTTCTCCAATTTCCGTCCACCAGTCAACCCCCTTATTGGGCCCGAAACTCCTCAAACAGTAAGTAGGTAATACTCGAGTATACCGGTTTCCAGTTTTTCAATAAACATACCTCAAGGTTTATCGGCCTTTCTCGAACCAAGTCCTTGCTGGTTTTGATACAACCGACTCATCTATGAGGTTGGGTACCCAAACAGTAGCAGTAGTTGATGGGGTATCACCCAAACAAATCAAACACAGTCACATATAGAGAAAATCACATCTCATAATAGGCAGTATACAGAGCCTCAGTGGAATCGAGAGAGGTCGAGTCCGATAAAGTACACATTCGCCTCAATTTTTATCAAAACAATGTTTGGCTCAAACCAGTCGCAATTTAAGTATTCAAATATTTCACATAGACAGATAAACAGGTAATGGAATACTCACTTGTCAAGCAATGTTAGTGTTCAAACGTCCAAGTCCCTTGGTTACATTCACCACCGTTTCCCAAACCCTAGGGCAACGAGTGAAATCGTTAACAAACTAGATTCAATTTCCAACCCAAATGCGAGCTCATTAAGTGACCAAGTGAGTGATTAAATCAACTCAATCACCATGCAAGTTAGGACCAAAATGCAGTAAAAGTTCATGAAAAAACAAGTTTGACAAGTGCAAGAAAGTTGGCAAAAGAAAAGTTTCATTCAAACTCAAAGTATTCTTCGTGGAATAAAACAGTCGCGCCGCGCAGTCTCGGGGAAAACGGCCAATATCTCACTGTAGGAAGGTCAGAATCAGGGTGCCATCAGTTGCGTTGGAAACTAGACTCAAAGGGTTTCCCAACGGTACCAAATGAACACTCTAGTTAGTTCCTATCAAATACCAATGATCCAGGGAAAATCGGCTAATTTTTTCTATTCTGATTTGCCCTAAAACCCTAACAAAATTACACTAGTTCTTGGTGCTAACTTCACTTGTTTTGGTTCAAATTCATCCAATTTAATCTCCTATGTTCATATACAGGGGGAGCAAGTTACCTAGTGCCATTGGAAACTCAAAATGTATACACATAAATGATTAAAGAGTCAAACAGTCTAACCACCAAAGGAAACAAAACAGTCCATTTCTTATCCAAAAATAACCACTTGTCTTGCTTAATTTCCATATAAACTCATACCAAACCTTAAATCAATGTTATTCAAGTTTCTTAGACTTAAATAAGGTGCAAATGAACCATAAAATCAAGGAGAAACCTCTCCTTCAAGACCGGTCAGCCAAGAGCAAACAAATCAGTCCACTTAGTTCACTTATGTCACTAACCTTCATCCTTTCATTGGTTTTTCACTTAAACAACATGTCAAGTGTTATCTCTAACTCAAAAAGGGTCCAAAACATGTTAATACATGAAGGAAAGTTATCAACTAAGCTCAAACATTTCATCAAATACATGGGTAGGCAAAGCAACTAACCCTAATACCTCTTGTTTAGTTCAAGAATTTAACCACAAACAACATCCAAACAACTTCTAGTTTGCCATCAAAACTTCAAACATTTCATATAACACAAGAAAACTAGGATTTAAGATTCATGTACCTTTCTTGTATAAAACTTGAACCACCAAAACAATCCACCAAAACCAAAGCTCCAAACTTGAGACACACACTAGGGTTGGAGGAAATTCACCCTACTAACTCAAGCTCTTTCTCTTTTGGTTTTTGCTCAAGATCAAACTAGGGTTTTAAAAGCAAGAAGATGTAGTTTTCTTTCCTTTCTTTGGAAGCTTCAAGGTGGCCGAAAATATGGTGGAGGAAATGAAGCAAAGTTGTTTTAAAATTCCTCTAATCCTTTGGTCAAACATGATGTGTGGTTAGGGTTTTGCCACTTGGTCCAATCTTGGCCCTTTCTTCCGTTAATCTTTTGACTAATGTAGTTTCTAGCATCCAAATGTACCAATGTCTATTTAACACTTCTAAACTATCATATAAAGTCCCAACTACTAAATAAAATATATTTGGCCAAAGTATATGTGGTAAAATAAATAATTCCAAGTCAAGAAAATGTTACAATCCAAATAAGAGTAATAAAGTACAATGTAAGGAAATGTTATAATGCATGTAGAATGCAATGCAAGGACATATTATAAGTGATTTAAATCTTAGGGCAAGGCATGTAGTTTAAAAGAATTGTGTTTTAAGGTGAGGGTTCCCACAACAAGACTCTCGACCCAGCTTCCTTGATCATGCTTCGCTTCAGAGGAATTGGAAATGCTCAGCATATTATTGCCACTTGGTCCTTGGGTGGAATGGCCAATAATTGATTCGGATCTGCTCAATATATATTGTAATTTTGGCAAAACGGGTAGGCTCATTACAAAACTCTCAACCCCATCTCCCCGATCGTGCTTCTAAACCAAGGAAGTTTGCCGAAGCTAACTAGGTTGAGGTTAAGAAGGGCTTTAGGCAGGACTAAGCCAACGTCTTGAGGGCATCTCGAAACCAAAAGCATCATGATACAATGCCTTTTAACTCCTCGGTGGACCGAGATAATCCTGTCTACCCTCTTTATTTTGGATTCTTCTACGGACTCTTCTCTGAACTGGAAGTTTTTTTATTTCTGTTGTCTCCACTTCTATAGGTTGAGGCCTCTTTTTCTCAGAAAAAATAGGCTCACTCTATCCTTGGTAAGTTTTTGCTATTTTAACCATAACTATTACAAGAAAATATGATATACTATTTCACGAAGTTCTCGGCAAGAAGGGAGATGTCAAAACACCTCGGTTGATCGTTTCAAATGAAGAATTACAGTTTGATCATACAGTGAAAATAGGTCATGAATTAAATTACCCCATATTTATAGAGGTTCAGGAAGGTGAAAATGCGGACTTTTCGAATCTGGAAGTGCCCAACTCTCACCTCTCATAAATGACTGATAGTTTATCTAACACCTTTTAGAAGAGGGACACAATCGTCATTCCACCTTGACACATTGTATTCTTAGCGGGACTGTGAGGATTTGAAAATTTGTTTATATTTTCTTATAAGTCTCTTTTATTTTGAATAAGTTAATTTATAATTTCTTTAATACTAATTACTTCCCTTAATAGTTGTAATAAATAATAGAATCAAGAGTTTTACTTTTACTTTTAAAATTAGAGTAAGTTAGGGTTTTGGTGCATTTTGGAAGTGTGATCAATCGGTGAGGTGTGTGTGCTAAATTTGATAGATAAGAACGAGTATTAAATAGGAGGAAGTATGTGATTAAAAGTGCTAAGAGTAAGTTAGTGAATCATAAGTTAAAACAAAAGTACAAGAGAATTAAGGAAAATAGGCTTGGACCGACGTGCGCCGTTTATTACCAGTTGAGTACACCGCTTGACTAATAATTTCTTACCCTAATCTCTTTGCTTTTATTTCATTTAACCCTCCCTAAATTAACCCTAAAACTAGCCAAAGTTTTTGACCAAGAGAAGGAAAGAAAAGAAAAAAAAGGAAGAGAAATCTTGTTTTGACAAGTGTTAATGATCCAAAAAACTTTCCTACTTTCTTATCTTTCTTTTGGTCAATTTTTCTTCATTTCTTTCTTTATCTTGGCCGACTCCTTTAAGCAAGAAAAAAGAGAAAACTTTTTCAAGTTTCATCTTGATTCCTAACTAGATTTTGTGGGAAAATCAATCTCAAACCCTAAATCCATCTAAAAATGGTTGCAACAAGGAAGGAAGGAGTTTGGTGTGGTGTGATTTTTGGGCAAGAAAGCTGTGATTTGCTACTCTTCTTAGGGAATGAAGGTACTTTTGGCAAGGAACCACTTTCCCCCTTTAATCTTGCATTTTAGTGGATATATTATTTGAAAATGGAAGATTTATGGAAGAATTCATGGTTTTGCTAGGGTTTTAATTTTTCAGCTGTGTTTCCTATTTTTCAGTTATGGTATGATGGTATCTAACTTTGTTATGGAGTTGTATGAAGATTTGTAGCTTTATTGTGACTTTTAAGTTTCCAAATAGGAATTTTCAACTCTAGTTCTAAAATTCCAGTTTTAGTAGTGAATTTTCCAGCCTAGGTATGTATTGATTATATCTATTTTTGTGACTAAAATAAGTACTCTATGCATCTTATACCTTGTGAACTTGATTTGGGGTTGTCCCGTGGTGAAAATAAAGGCTTGAAAATGGCTGAAAATTAGAAAAAAATAAGGGGAAGTGTTGTTGAAAATAGTTTTTGCAGGAGACTTTGAATAGTTTTGGAAAATTTGATATATCTTGGTGTAGAAAAATCCAAATTGAGTTCCGTTTGTTGCATTTGAAACTAGACTCATAGATCTTTTAACCGTGTAAAAATCAGGGGTTGGTTCAACTCCTATAAATATCAGAAAATTTACAAATTTTCTTGAAAAATCATGATTGTTCTGTTTTACACATGAGACATCAGTGATTTTGAACTGAAAATTTGACTAACTTATGAGTTGAATTTCATGAAAATGTCTTCTAAAGTCTATTAGTAATTCGAGTCTATTTTTTAATGGTGTAAGTTTTGTGATTTTTTGACTTACGAAACTCAAGTTATACTTTTTCAAAAAATATCGCCAACACTGAAAAATTTTGTCAAATGAATTGAATGAAACTTGGAAAACTTTGAGAAAACTTTTCTAAATCTTAAACTTTAATTGGTATGATTTTGGATGGTTGTGGCCTTAAACAAGTGTACTTCATAGCCTAGAATACACTTGGACATTCTTCAATTGGCTTTCAAGTTTGTCCTTGAGTTTTGTGTTTTGAGGGGCCGATTTTAGATAGGCGTATGGCTCATGATTAAGGTTCAAGTGAGCACCTTATTTACCTAAATTTTGAATGATCGGACCATGACATCTTGTCTTGATTACTTTTAGGGTTTACCGGTAGGAACAAGCACGATCCGAAGTCGAACATTTAGCTTTGGTCTACTTTAAAAGGTGAGTGTTCCTTGCATGTGTATGCTTTAAATGACTATGTAGAATTTTGTCTGAATGTTAAATGTTTTCCAATGATTGTTAAATAGATTTTCGATGGGCAAGTGTGTACTTTATCGCACTCGATCTAGGTAAAAGTGAGTTTTCAATAATTGAATACTACTTGTGCATGATGTAAACCTTTCGGCTAAACTAGACTCTTGCCCTTCGTTGCCAGTCGACTTGAGGCAAAAGCGGATTCGGCCGGGCGGCTGGTAACTCTAGGACAATGTTTGGTATATTCGAATATTACCACGAAATCTGGTGGAGAATTGGACAGTATATTCAATACAATAAAATCAATGAATGAATGACATGAACAGTGAAGGAATTTTCACTTGCAAATATTTTCTAACGTCAGAGGGATAAGGAAAAATGTTTGGCGAATGAATAAATGGCTCCAAATGAGCATGTATCCTTTCAATGAGTGAATGATTGATTCTTGAATGACTGTTTATTATTGTGCCAAGTGTGCAAAGTGTTAAGTGTAAATGTTCCCATGTTTACATGCTTGTTTGCTTGTTTGGGAACCTCACTGAACTTTTAACTCATTCTATTAGTTTGTTTTCCTTACAGGGGTGGATGCTGGAGCAAATAGCCGTGAACTAGTGTATATAATTTCATGTACTTATATTTTTGGTAGATTGAATGTATTTTGACATTTGGTGTTGTATCATACATTTGGATTTTGGCTGTAAATAAGTTTAAATTTTGGTTGAATTGTACAATTTAAATGTTAATTTTGGAGGATTGCATGGTTAATTTTGAAAGTTGATTGAAGCGAATGAATGAATCCAGGCGAGAGTTGTGTAGGCGGTCCGCCAAACCTTTGGGTACGCCCTAGGGGAAGGTGGGGTCGTTATATGTTATAGAGCTTGTGACAGCCCCACCTTCCTCTAGGGCGTACCCAAAGGTTTGGCGGACCGCCTGTCCAACTCTCGCTAGGACTTAGTCACGTACCATGAAATTTCAAATGATAATGCCAATAACAAAAGCCATATTACTTACAACCTTCAATATATATACACTCATGGACATCCATCGTCCACACGATCTATAAATACAACCAAGGAATCAAACTTATAAAAATTAAACCAAACAAGCTGGTTAGACATCTATGAAGTGCTCGCGTGTGCAACTAACAAAATCTAGATAAAGTCTATGTCTTCTCCACTTCCATTCTCACGTTTTACCCCTGTAAGGAAAACAAATTTCATGGAATGAACTAGAAATCCAGTGAGCTTCCAAATAATCAAGCAGGTAAAATAATAAGCAAGATACCATACCCAGATATCAAGAAACAAGTCAAATTCAAATAGATCATGACCCAGTATACAGTTAAGCAAGTAGCCAAATAGATCATGCAAAAGCGTACAACAAAGAACACATTCATGGCAAAAGATATAGGTTGCTCTCAGGAGCAAGTGACACTCTAACTTGAACAAGGTCTATTGACTCTCCGTCAACCACGACAGTATAACTTCCATAGATCACCACTTTACACCAATTTTCGTTTACCAAACATACCTCTTACCGAGCCCGAACACCAAAGAAGTACCCAAGGTTCGTCGATCTCCTCGACCAAACCCTTGTCGGTTCGATTCGACCAACTAGTCTTGTATTGGACTTATAGTCCTAGATATTCAGTAATTTAGGATCTGACTTATAGTCCCAAGTATTCAGTATTCAGTAGTGGGTCGTTGGCTGACATTCAACACTCACGCAGTAATAATTGGAGACGTTAGTTGACACTTAACACTCCGTATTCAGTAATATCAGTGTTCAAGTGATGACTTCCAGTCAAGAGTATACAGATTAGCAACTTGTCTTTTACCCAAGATTTCCTAACTCACCTGACCGCTCTGAGACTGGTCTAAAGCAAGAGGTCCATCGAGGGTTCAATTCAGCCGTTACCGACTTACATTCAAGCATACGCATGAGTAACACTAGATTCCACTTACCCAATGTCTTGGATAAAGTCCAAGGTCCAATTCAACCACTACAAGAGAAATCTAACTAATCTACAATTCAACCGTTACAAGAAGGATGTAGTCGGTCTACTATTCAATCGCCATAAGAGAAATGCAGCTGGTCTACAGTTCAACCGCTGTAAGAGAAATGCAACCGATCTACAATCATGCACATAAATATATAAGTCCACATGCAGGATCAATTAACTCAAGTTCATAGAGGTTGAGTGCGAATAAAGACACACTCGCCTAGTCATAATCAAGTCACAAGTATTACCCCGCAAATTACATTTCAAGCATTCCAAATGTTTCAAGTCAATATACGGTCACATACAAATCAAGTTACTTGTTCATGCATACATGAGATACCAATTGTTTCATCAAATTAGGTCGATTGAGTTTACATAAGAGTACACTCGCCTAAACAGAGTTCAAGTCATGTGCAATAAGGTACACACTTGCCTATATGACGATAAATCAAATACCTAGCAATTTCTAGCAACAGTGAGCATGTAACACGCGCCCCAAGCACACAAAAAAGTCGGTGGGATAACACCCGAGTGACCAACAAGTCAAGTGCAAGCAAAATAATTAATTTCATATCAATATCAAGAAGCGAACTACAAAGGATCGTGTATGATAAAGTACATTCTCGTCCCAAAGGTCATCAATTCAAGAGCAATTACTTTAACCAAGCAAGCATGTCATTCAAACAAGGAGACATTCCATGTAAATATTTTCATGTGAACTACAAAGGATCGAGGATGATAAAGTACATTCTCGTCCCAAAGGTCATCATTTCAAGAGCAATTACTTTAACCAAGCAAGCATGTCATTCAAATAAGGAGACATTCCACATAAATATTTTCATGCACTTAGAACACTCACCAATCATTTGCAACCCTTCACTTTACCCTGGTTTGTCCTGTTGAATTCTCTCGAGTCCTGTGGTCATATATTACATTAAAAGACTAGCAATACACAACCAAAATACATGAAGAAATTAGGGTTCCAAAACTTCACTTCCTTTCATTTAAATCTCAATTCCACCCATAAACCAAACTCAAAATAGTTTACCAACTCCAATCTTAAAGTTGGAAATGAAAGTAAGAACAGTTCTAGGAAAATAGAATTTTTCCAGTTTTGCGCGGTGCTATTTAAAAAATCATAAATCAAGCTTTCTAAGTCCAAAATTTATAAACTTTATACCATTGGAAAATAAATTCAAAGGGTTACAATTTCCCAGATGACATCTTTATAAAATTCTATCCACAAGTCAGTCAAATTCCAACCTCAAATGGCTGCTTTATCCAGTAGAAAGATAGAACAGGAATGAAATTTCAGTCAACTTTGAAAAATCATAAATATTCATAGAAACTTAGAAAAATTCTAAAATTTTCACAGTACAAAGTACTTTAAATCTAGTTTCAAACTCAATAAATAGAACTCAATTCGGCTGTTTCTGTACCAAGATATAACAGTTTTATGAAAACTGATTTTTGAAACCTAGTTCACAAATTTTCAACTTTGGAACACTTGATACAGTTTTGAAATCAGGTCATAATTAAGGCTACACAATTTCAAAATTAGCATGGTTTATGGCGTTGAAAACTAGATTCAAAATGCTAAAAATCATTAGAAGAAACTATCTTCAAATTCATTTTATAAGATAAGTGAAAACGAGTTACAATCTACAGCTGCACTTGTTTCTCGGTTAAAATAGTGAGGAAAAATCAGTCGATTTTGCCGGCTTACTGCAGCTCATAGGAAACGAATTAGCAGGTGCATTTTATACCGTTAGAAATTCCTCGGAGTCTAGTTTCATATGCCGTAAATGGCACTTGATTTTGACTCCTATACGAAAAGTTATGTCCTGTTGAGTGTGCACTGGACGATTACACTGATCAGAAAGTTTTCAGGTTAGTTTTCTTTCCTCCAACCTAACTGTAAGTCAATCAAATGCAATGCTTTTTGGGAGATGATTTACACACATATACACCAACATGTAACAAGCATTTTGGCATCAAAATAGCCACAAAATTCGAAATTAAAATGAGGGAAGTGAACCAACAAAAATCGGACAGTTCATGCTCTTCTTTCTCTTCAACTTTTACACCCAAAACCAAGTTACAAATCACTAAACAACAATCAAACAAACAATAATTCCACAAGACCACTAACTAAGAATCCACCTCAAGACATCTACCTAAAATCAAGGTTCAAGGAACACATCAACAAGCCAAGTTTAACTACAAAAAGCAAGTCTTAAATCTACTCATATGCAAGTATTAAAAGAAAAGAAATGGTTCAAGCCATGATTACCTTTAATCCTATGAAGAAGGGCAACCCAAAGCTTTCTTTTTTTCTCAAATTCCTCCACCCAAGATCTTCTTCCTTCTTTAGAGTTACTTCCTATGGATTGGATTGCAAACTTATGGTGAAGTCTCAAGATTCAAACAAGAATTTCTAGGTTGGAAATGGAGTTTATTTCTCTCCTTTTCTCTCCATGGAGGTTCAGGCAAGCTAGAGGAAAAATGAGGAATTTTTTTGGTCAATTTTTCTTTTACTTAAAGGCTAAGAATAGTCCAAGTCAAGGTCAAAGTTCCATGGATTTTGTGACAATTGTCCTCCAATGGTTAATCCTCACCTTTTTGTCATCTTATCACTAATATATCTTGCCATCCTCTAATTATCTCTTAACACTTTATAAAATAATATTCCTTTGTACAAAACTCCTTTTAATCTTCAAAAATTTAACGCACAAACCGCATTAGTGGGTCCCAGATCTATAATGCAATTCAAACTTAACATGAACTAACTTATATAAGGAAAATAATTTAAAAACTTGACTCACTTATAAAAATATCGAGAAAATTAAGGCAATAATTTAAGGTAAAAAGAATGCATTCAGAGAAATAAAATAAAATATAAAATTTTTTTTTTATTCCTCACAGAGCTCATGTTGGGAGAGGGTTCTCGGAGTGTGGGAATTGACCTGTAAATGTGGAATGAATCTCTGTTGTTGAGGAAAATTAGATATGTATGTTGGGTAGGAATCTCAAATGTGGTTGATTTTCTCTTGAAACTAGCCAACTCGAGTGATGAATTATCATATTTTCGAATTCTTGTACTCGAACACCAAAGAGTTGATACCTTTATGATAAATCAATATCATGAGTAATATTGGAATAAGTCTGGATGGCGAAAATCAAGGCACGGGGTGGGAATACGTCTGGACTTGAGATATATTGAAAATATTAATAAGATTTAGGACCCTTATTATTCAAGTGTGCATACCTGGTTTTACTTCTTCGAGTTTTGATTCAGTGTAGTGCTTGAATAATACCTGAAATTAATGTCCAAGAGGGTAGAGACTTGAGAATTGCGGACGTGAGTTTAGATAGTTAGAAGGACATGTATTTCCTTGTTTTGCCACTGTATGTATTTTTACTTGTGACGTGTCAATGCTAATGTGTATCATATTTGCTTTGTTTTACGCACTTGGTTTTGATCAAGATGATATATAAAGTATGTTTGTAACTTGATGAATGAAATTGGAATGCTATAAATGTACTAAGTGCGTTTCTTTATCGTTGATTCTGTGATTTAAAACTGTCTTTCTTTTACTGCTATAGTTGATTTATTTTGCTTATATACTATATAGCCTATTTTGAAAAAAAAAGAGAGAAAGAGAGAAGAGTATGGAGGAAAGACGAAATCGTGGACGTGGGGTTAGGCAATCATAGGAACCGAGGCATGAAAGAGAAGCAGTAGCTGAACAAGATCATGGACTGAGGGTCGAAATAGGGGACCAAGTAGCGACGACGATACAACAAATGGCCAATATCTTAGAGCGAACAAGGCTAAATTCCAATGAATCAGTTTAGGAACCCTAAGACAGGAGAAGATAAGGCCTTAGAACAGTTTCAAAAATTTTCTTCACCAAAATTTCTTGGAAGACCTGATCCAGAAATGGTTGAGCATTGATTGGAGGCTACGGTTAATATTTTTATCGCCTTGAATTATACAGAGGAAAGACAAGTGGCGTTTGCCATCTTTCAGTTTGAGAGACCCGCTCGGACGTGGTGGAATGTTATTAGGGCAAAATGGGAGAGAGAACATATGACATGAATTTGGGTAAATTTTATGAAAAAATTTAATGAGAAATACTTCCTACCTCTAGTCCAAGAGAAGAGAGAGGATAATTTTATTAAGTTACGCCAAAGAACCCTAAGCATGGCCGAATATGAAACACAATTCATTAAACTGTCCAAATTTGCTCTTGAATTGGTAGCTACGGAGTAAAGGAGGGTGAGACGATTTATACAAGGATTGAATCTAGAGATCCAAGAAGCTTTAGCGACGGTTCAACTTAATACCTTTACGGAGGCACTTGAGAAAGTTCAAAGAATTGAAACTGTAAAGGCACATATAAAAGCTTTCCAAGCACGAAAGAGGAGTGCACCTAGTAGTATACATGATGAATCTAGAGAAAAGGTAATGCCTCCCAAAGTGCAAAAAACAAATCATTCACCTTACCTACCATGGAATCTAGGAACACTAGAAGAATGTCTTACCAAAGGAGGTCAAGTGAGAAAAGGGTAACAAGAAAAGATTCCTTGAGAAGGCCAAAAGGTGGTTTCTCACTTGGCCTGCGGATACTGTGGGAAGACAAATCACAGTGAAGATGATTGTTGGAGGAAGGGGCGGAAGTGCTTGGTTTGTGGGAGTACTGACCATCAAATTAACAACTGTCCTAAGAAGCAACAACGAGGGAATAATGCTCAACAAGGAGATAAAGCTAACCCTAGATAATCTAATGAAAGAGGGAACAGACCAAGAGTGCTAGCACGGGTATATGCTATAGACAAACAACAGGCTCCGGAGTCATCTAAGGCAATGGAAGGTAAAAAAAAAAAAATTCAAGAACGAAATTTTCTTAAGGGGGAGAGAGTGTGAGGACTTGAAAATTTGTTTATATTTTCTTACAAGTCTCTTTTATTTTAAATAATTTAATTTATAATTTCTTTAATACTAATTACTTACCTTAATAGTTGTAATAAATAATAGAGTCAAGAGTTTTACTTTTACTTTTAAAGTTAGAGTAAGTTAAGGTTTTGGTGTATTTTGGTAGTGTGATTAATCGGTAAGGTGTGTGTACTAAATTTGATGGATAAGAGTGGGTATTAAGTTAGAGGAAATATATGATTAAAAGTGTTAAAAGCAAGTTAGTGAATCAGAAGTTAAAATAAAAGTACAAGAGAGTTAAGGAAAATAGACTTGAATCGACGTGCGCCGTTTGTTACTAGTTGAGTACACCGCTTGACTAATACTTTCTTACCCTAATCTTTTTGCTTTTATTTCATTTAATCCTCCCTCAATTAACCCTAAAGCTGGCTGAAATTATTAACCAAGAAAAGGAAAGAAAAGAAAAAAAAGAAGAGAAATCTTGGCTTGACAAGTGTCAATGATCCAAGCAAGTTTGACCAAGAAACTTTCCTACCTTCTTATCTTTCTTTTGGCCAATTTTTCTTCATTTCTTTCTTCATCGTGGTCGACTCCCTTAAGCAAGAAAAGAGAGAAAACTTCTTCAGGTTTCATCTTGATTCCTAGCTAGATTTTGTGGGAAAATCAACCTCAAACCCTAAATCCATCCATAGAAGGTTGCAACAAGGAAGGAAGGAGCTTGTTGTGGTGTGATTTTTGGGCAAGAAAGCTGTGATTTGTTACTCTTCTTAGGTATTGAAGGTACTCTTGGCAAGGAACCATTTTTTCTCTTTAATCTTGCATTTTAGTAGATATTTTACTTGAAAATGGAATATTTATGGAAGAATTCATGGTTTTACTAGGGTTTTAATTTTTCAGCCTTGTTTCCTATTTTTCAGCTATGGTATGATGGTATCTAACTTTGTTATGGAGTTGTATGAAGATTTGTAATTTTATTGTGACTTTTAAGTTTCCAAATAGGAATTTTCAACTTTAGTTCTAAAATTCTAGCTTTAGTAGTGAATTTTCCAGCCTAGGTATGTATTGATTATATCTATTTTTGTGACTAAAATAAGTACTCTATGTATCTTATACCTTATGAACTTGATTTGGGGCTATCCTGTGGTGAAAATAAATCCTTGAAAATGGCTGAAAATTAGGGAAAATAAGGGGAAGTACTGCTGAAAATATTTTCCGCAGGAGACTTTTGAGTAGTTTTGGAAAATCTGACATATCTTGGTGTAGAAAAATCCAAATTGAATTCCGTTTGTTATATTTGAAACTAGACTCATAAATCTTTTAACCGTGTAAAAATCAGGGGTTGGTTCAACTCCTATAAATATCAAAAAATTTACAAATTTACTTGAAAAATCATGACTGTTCTGTTTTGCACATGAGACATCAGTGATTTTGAACTGAAAATTTGACTAACCTATGAGTTGAATTTCATGAAGATGTCTTCTAATGTTTATTAGTAATTCGAGTCTATTTTCTAATGGTGTAAGTTTTGTGATTTTTTGACTTACGAAATTCAAGTTATACTTTTTCAAAAAATGTCGCCAAAGTTGGAAAATTTTGTCAAACGAATTGAATGAAACTTGGAAAACTTTGAGAAAACTTTTCTAGATCTTAAACTTTAATTGGTGTGGTTTTGGATGGTTGTGGCCTTAAACAAGTGTACTTTATAGCCTAGAATACACTTGGACATTTTTCGATTGGCTTTCAAGTTTGTTCTTGAGTTTTGTGTTTTGAGGGGCCGATTTTAGATAGGCGTATGGCTCATGATTAAGGCTCAAGTAAGCACCTTATTTACCTAAATTTTGAATGATTAGACCATGACATCTTGTCTTTGATTACTTTTAGGGTTTACCGGTGGGAACGAGCACGACCCGAAGTCGAACATTTAGCTTTGGTCTACTTTAAAAGGTGAGTGTTTCTTGCATGTGTGTGCTTTAAATGACTATGTGGAATGTTGTCTGAATGTTAAATGCTTTTCAATGATTGTTAAATGGATTTTCGATGGGCGAGTGTGTGTTTTATCTCACTCGACCGAAACAAAAGTGAATTTCAACAATTGAATGCCACTTGTGCATGATGTAAGCCTTTCGACTGAACTAGACTCTTGCCCTTCGTTACCAGTCGACTCGAGACAAAAGCGGATTTGGTTGGGCGGCTGGTGTCCCTGGGACAATGTTTGGTATACTCGAGTATTACCACGAAATCTGGTGGAGAACTGGGCAGTGAATTCAATACAATAAAATCAATGAATGAATAACATGAATACTGAAAAAGTTTTCACTTGCAAATATTTTCTAACGTCAGAGGGATAAGGAAAAAGTTTGGCGAATGAATGAATGGTTCCAAATGAACATGTATCTTTTCAATGAGTGAATGATTGATTCTTGAATGACTGTTTATTACTGTGCCAAGTGTGCAAGGTGCTAAGTGTAAATGTTCCCGTGTTTACCTGCTTGTTTGTTTGTTTGGGAACCTCACTAAACTTTTACCTCATCTCATTAGTTTGTTTTCCTTACAGGGGTGGAGGTTGGAGCGAGTAGCTATGAACTAGTGTATATAATCTCTTGTACTTATATTTTTGGTAGATAGAATGTATTTTGACATTTGGTGTTGTATCATACATTTAGCTTTTGGCTGTAAATAAGTTTGAATTTTGGTTGAATTGTCAAATTTAAATGTTAATTTTGGAGGATTGCATGTTTAATCTTGAAAGTTGATTGAAGCGAATGAGTAAGTCCTCACGAGAGTTGTGCAAGCGGTCCGCCAAACCTTTTGGGTATGTCCTAGAGGAAGGTGGGGGCTTCACAAGGACTATGATTTGCCATGTGTATTCCATGATCATTTTGGGTTATATCCTCAGAAAGATAGTCCTCTGAACTATTTATCCTTTTTCGAAATTAGGGGGTTCAATGTGGATACCTCATCTATGGTCGAATGAGAAAGCATCTCGGTTAACCAGGTGCAAAGAATATCTCAGCCTAGATGCTCTTTGATTGGAATTCGTCTTAGAATTACTTAGTTGTCCTCCTAGATACTTATTATATAATTGTTAATTAAGGTTATTTGGATAACTTTGACTTTAACACCAGGTGCTTGAATTTTGGAGATCGTTTCATGCATCAGTTTTGTATCCTACTTCTGCTACAGGGATGCTTTTTGCATTTGAAAAAAAAATTCTATAATTTCTTTTTCCAATTATTATGCGTAGCTATTCTTAGAGGCAGCCAAAATGGCAAGATCAGATGAGAACTACCCTAGATTACAAAACCTTAACTTCTGATATCGTTTGATTGTGTATGAAAAGGAGGTTTGGTATCCATAGATTACATTTTTATTTTTCTACAATTGTTTGCTAAAATTTTAGTGACATTGCAAGATAATGCTTTTTAGTTTTCTATGCTAACATTCATCATTCCACCTTGACAGATTGTCTCTTAGCAGCACTATGATTTGTCATGTGTATTCCATGATCATTTCGGGTTATAACCTTGAAAAAGATAGTCCTCTGAACTATTTATCTTTTCTAAAATTAGGGGATTCAATGTGAATACCTCATCTACCTCGAATGAGAAAGCATCTTGGTTAACTTGGTGCCGAGGATATCTTGGCCTAGATGTTTTTTGACTGGAATTCATCTCAGGATGACCATCTACCTAAGCTATCAAAAGTCTCGACTAGTCATCGATGTGACTGGTGACTAGTAACCCATATTTTTAAACTCATATTAGACCAATTGATTCAACCAGTTAGATCGAAAATCAAATACATGTCAGGTTTGAGTGTGTTCAAAAACCCAATTGACAAGAACTCGATCAAAAATCGATCAAAAATTGAGTTTGATCGGAAACCTTGAACAATCGGAAAAACTCATTTTTTTTTCAAATTTCAATTTCAAACATTTTTGCTCCCAAAAATTTTAACATGGCATTCAATCCATGAGTATAGATGTAGACACCAAAATTTTTCCAATTTATTTTTATTGTTATTGTTATTATTATCTTTATTTTAATTTTATTTTTAAAAAGTTATTTCAACGAAATCATTTTTATTTCATTGTTTTTTTTTAGGAAAAGTGAAGAAAGGAAAAGAAAGAAAATGGAAATGAAAAAAATCAGATTTTCAAAAAAAATTCCCCCATGCACTCATCACGTATCCTCCTCCTACATGCAGCACACCAGAAACCAGTACAATAGCTAGATTTTTTAGGGTATTTTGGATTCAATTTTTCTTCCTTTTCTTTGTTCCCAAGCTTACCAGTACAAAGGCCACCTCATCCTTGCAAGAATTATCAAGAAATCTCTAGAAACAAGATCATCAAATGGCCTAAAATGAGCCAAAAAAATTGATTCCATCCTCACTTTTGAGATAAGGGTTTTGTTGTTTTAGTATCATTTAAAAGGTTGAGAACGCAAAAAGGTTGAATCTTTAAAAGGTTGATTAAAAGGTTGAATCTTTAGGTAATATATTTTCTCATTTAGGTAATAATTTTCTCTTTTAAAAGGTTGAATCTTTAGGTAATATTTTATTGATTTTGCAATTTGTTGGAGAGTGATTTTACTGGTAAAGTGTTGGTTTGAGAGATTTTGAAGAGAAAATTATGCTTTCAGGGTTAAAATTCATCCCTCGAGATAAGAGTTACCATAAACAAAAAAGCTATTTTTCAATTTTTCATAGGGTGATTATGCTTTCTATTCCTTTTCTAGTTTTGTGTTTTTGGTGTAAGTCACGTGATTATATTAGTAAATTTTACTCTTTTAGTTGAAAATAATAGTGATATATGTTTTTGCATTATTATTTACGGATTAGATGAGGATATGGATAGTTCGAGAAAGAGAAAAAGGTATAGAAGTAAGGAGGACAAAGTTAGGCGTAAAAAAATGAGCTCCTATATAGTAGTTCAAAAGATGAAGTTATTGAAAGGATGAGATGGTATGCTTCAAACGAGCACTTGTGGACTAGGAGATGAAAATGTAGGTAAGGTTTTTTACTTTTCGAATGATTCTGGGGGTGAAGATTTTGATAAAAAGAGGCACGGTAAAGGAAATGTTGTGATTATTGGCATCGAAAGGTATAATTGGCATTGGAAATCTTGTCCATACCCATCTAGGAGTTAATTGTAGATGGACTCTAGTTGGATTTCTATGACTATGACTATGAATAGGGATGTACTCGAGCTCACACATCCCCCTTAATAGTCATAGATTCTGCAAATGAAAGAAAAAGGCTTCAAAATATAAACATATTCCACAATACATAATAAGTTACGTCTCATAAATTAACAAGCTCCAAATTATGAGCTAATCTAAGTAGAAAAAATTAATAGCAGCATAAATCTTCAAAGTTTTGGCAAGTCGAATTTTTTGATTGTCTTGACTTCCTACAAAAAGCAAAAAGGTAAAAACACAAAAAAGTTACATAACTTACCAAAAGAATAAATTAACTTAATACTCAATAACTCAAATATGAAAGTTTGGTAGTAAAATAATAAAGTTGACCTTCATTTTCTTTTTGACCCCGTGAAGATTCCTACACCAATCTCCTGCACACATCAATACTTGAACTATGTCTGGGTGAAGTGCCGCTGGATAGGTGTCAATTACTCTAGTTCCGGCACTAAATGTGGCCTCCGATGCAACTGTAGTTATCGGAATGGCCAATATATCGCAGGCCATTCGAGAAAGTACTGGATATGAGGTTCAATTTATTTTCCACCACCCCAAACAATCAAATTCATCGAGATCTTCTCTAATATTTTGGCAAGGCTTGTCTAAATAATCAACCAATTCTGACTTATGGGGTTCGTTGGTCTCGACTTCGTCACAATATTGATCAAAGTCACCCCATCTAGTCTTCTTGGTCGCGTTTGTTCCTTGCCTTTGTGAAGAGCTAGAAGCCATTGGCCCTCCAGTTGGATTTGCCGCTAAAGCAACATACTCATCATATAACTCAAAGATCACTCGACAAATATTGGAAATGTTATGAGAAGCCTCTGAAGGTGAATACAATTGAAGGTAGGTGAAGTCTACAACCCTCATTTTCTGTCTCGGATCTAAAATGGCAGCCACAGCCAATATCAAATTACATTCACCCCAATAGTTGTCAAACTTAGCTTTCATCCTTTGAACCATGGCCCAAATGAAGGGGTCTTCATCGTTGACTCGAGCATCCGACACTTTTTTTTTTATTTTCATCAACTCTTGAAGGAAAAGATTGCTGGTAGGATAATCTGAGTCAGAAATTATATGTGTGCACTCCCAAAATTTTTTCAAGACCGAACAAACCTTTTTATCTTTTTCCCAATCCTCAGCAGATGGGCAAAAATCGTAACTTTGCTCTCTATCTTGGAAATGGAGAAAACATCCTTAAATTTGATGGCACAATTCAGCATCTCAAATGTGGCATTCCATCTTGTCTTACAATCATAAAGCAAATTTTTTTCCTAGTATCTGGAGTTGTTAGGCAATCTCAACAAACATCAACGCTCGACCCTCTGATCGATTCACAAACTCCATGGAATCCCTAATGGTTTTGATGATGTCCCACAATCTTAGAAATGCCATCTTGAACCACAAGGTTCAACATATGTGCACAGCATCGAACATGGAATAATTTTCCATCACAGGGAAGCTTTTTGGACCTGGAGATGTCATCCCGTAATATTCTAACAGCAACATCATTGTTCGAGACATTATCAACTAATATGGAGTAAATTTCATGCTCAATGCCCCACTCTTTTGCACTTTTAAAAATTGAAGATGCTATCTCAACTCCTCGGTGAGGCAATGATATGTGCACAAAACTCAAGACTTGCTTTTGTAGTTTCCAATCAGAATCAACCCAATGTTTGGTGATGACCATGTACTCGATCTTTTGATTTTTCAACTTCCAAAGATGATGATCACTCTTTCCATATTTTTCAACTTGTTCCTCAGTTTATTTTTTCAACCTCATATACTTGTATACAATCATTTTTTGCTGTTGTTCGAGAGATTTTCTTTCACTCTGGCACTGCTCATTTCATCATAAAGTTGAAGCCTTTTTCTTCTAATATGATGAACGGATGCTCATGCATTAGCGCCCAATGTGCAGTTGCCTCTCTAACTTTCTCCATGTCAAACTTTCCGCTTAAGGGTGGCAAAGTCGAAAAAAATTCATCAACTGGCTAGAAATTTAGTTTTGTTTGATGTTCCGCCTTTTTAATGCTTGCTTTTCGGGCTGACCATCTATTCCAATGTCTCCACATGCTAGTTGTTTGCTTTGACTTATCTCTTGACAGCTTTTTCTTGCAATGCTTGCAAATGACATAATTCAATCCATTTTCCTCAACTTCGTCAAAATCATCCCAAGCCTCAGATGTTTTACTTCTTTTAGGGATGCGGAATTCATCTTCAGCTTCAATCACTTCCCGCCTATCTTCTCCTATTTGGGCAATTGGTTCTTCTTCTTCTTCAGGAGGAATCACTTGAACTCCAACTGTTGGTGTTGTATCATTACTTATGAAAATAGGGGTATCCAACATGAATGGAGTAGATTAATCTACAGCAGATAATCGTGGGATAGAAGATACCTCAGGAGGACTAATTGCCATACCTACAATTTACCCATAAAGTGAATATAAACATTCATTATTACCAACGTATCACCTCAAAAAAACCGCCCAACATCATGTACATTTAGCTTACCAACTCCTTAGGCATTGCCTTCTAATTTTGAGCAACTCGTTGAATGTCTGGTGCCACTTTGCATTTTCTTGACAAAGATTCTTCTAAAGAACTATCAAGAAATTTACTGGGCAGAGTGACTTAGTTCAGAGGGCATTTGCCTATATAGTAGTGCACTTCTTTTTTAAAATCCAAAGAAATAGTACTATTGAAGATTTTATTGTTCTACAGTTAAAATTAATTATTGTAAGACTAAACTGGAAGAAAGTCACTCCTTGTAAACTGAAGCCTCTTAAAAAGACAAACAGAATATGCGTAGTTTCAAGAATAGTCTAACTCCTTTTTTAACTTTCATCCTTATGACCAAGGTGTAAAAACTGATCGAAATGGGGTTAAAAAGTAGAAGGAAATTGCATAAAAGGAAGTCTAGAAACAGAAGCAGCAGTGGCGAATTATCTTTAGCTTGGAGAAAAGACAATAATGAGGTTGTATAGGGAGATAGGATTTTCTCAAGGGTGGTTGCCGCTCCTTGCTAAGCCTGTGATTTGCTTTTCATCATCCAAAAAGATAACCAATAGCCCTTTGGATTTTGCTGGTTTCTGAAGCTTCACAAATATTATGCTACCATTGTTTCCATGGAGGATAATACTTTGACTGCTGGCTATTCTTTTCATCAAATGATTATCTTTGCTGGTTTTCATTCTATTTTTTAAGCTCAGAAGTTTGATATTATTAGAGTAGACATATCTCTATAAATGTCCCAAAACTCTCCAATAAACTGCGAAATATACCACCAATAACATTCACAAACATCAATAACATTATTATTTTGTGATTGTTTGCTTCTAAGATTCAGAAACGAATAGAAAACCTTGCAATTAGAATTTGTAATTTCTCAAACAAGAACAACAATCAGCTGAACTAAAAAAAATGATTGCAGGCTTATCAGTAAATCCATTAATCCGCAGCTCCAACATAATCACGTTACCTGTAAATGAAAAAAATACCAGCTTTGTTTTCATTTTATCACTACAACAAAATTTCAGGACTTCAAACAGTTGGTGGAAGGACTCTAAAGATGCAGCAGATAATCTTTCAGCTTGACTGTGAGATTATAGAAAATGTCATTTGGCTGAGCTAAGTTGTTCGGGTTGAACTTAGATTCAACCCCACATAAAACGACTGTGTTTTTGCCTCCTTTCCCGAGATGCACTCTTGTGGAATAAGCTACACTATCTTTTTAAATGAGCAAAATACTAATCCTAATCCTAATGGCAGCTCCAATGGATCGGCCCAGTAGCAGCTCCAAATCTCCAATGGCATCTCACTCTTTCTTCTTTGCTCTTCAAATTAGCTCTAATGTCAACAGCGATAGCGATAGAGACTGACAGATGCAGCGAAGCAATGGCCACGAGATGCAAAATCTTGACTCGAACTCAACTTGAATGTATATTCGAGTAGCTCGAGACTCGACTCAAACTCAGTTTGACCGAGTTCAAGCCAATTCATTGACCGAGCTGCTCGCGTACATCCCTTACTATGAATTAACTTGGTCCTAGTTTCTTAGTAGGATAATAATGGTTACATGTATTTTGCTTGGCATTTTATTCTTTTTCAATTTTGCTCATATTTTTTTCTCTTGATTTTTCTAATATTTGTTAGTAGTAAAGAGGTTAATGGCATGCTACACAACATAGCAAGTGAATATCTACAATATCAATTTCAATTCATCGACTATCAAAAATCGCATGAATAGATTTTGTTGAAATTTAGTGGTAATTTTGTAATTGGGGAAAAACACATGTTGTAATTGGAGTGATAAATAGGGGGAGGATTGGGTTGGATAGTAAGGTGAAAGAAATTATAAGTAAGAAGTTGGAATGATTCTAGGAGTGAAGATTTGATAAAGAGAGGCCCTGATTAAGAAGGAAAGAGAGGATAGAAAAAGGGTAATAGAGAAGCTCTTGATGATGTTGGTATGCTTGCTTTAATGTTAAAAGTTTCTAATTTGTCCCTCTTATTATTAACTATAGGATGTTAATTTGATATTTTTAATCATTATTATATATCTCAAATCATATTAATTATAGGGTAAGTATATTTTTGTATATGCCATGTAGATGTAATCAAATTGTAAGAGAAACTCGTATATATATTTTAAAACATTTAAGTGCCATGACATAATATTTAAAAAGTTTTAGTTTTTGTAGTTAATTCTTTTGTATTTCGTGCTTTTGTTCTAATTTAATTATTCTTTTTTCATAAATATTCTACTTTAGTTGTGAGAGTTCAAAAATTCAACTAATTCAAATATCGGCATGATACTATGTCAAACACAAAACGATATTAACATAAAAATTTAACTTAAATTTATATATAATTGGTATCTCTTTATTCTTCATAGCATTAACTGCAATTAAAATCTTTTTATCAAAAAATAATCTAGTTAAATAGTTTAATTTTTAAGTATTTTTTTTGAAATATTTCATCTCTAACTCAGTAATTTTTGCCTTTTTGTGGCATTATCTTAAATATCTTAAAATACAGAAGATCATTGAATAGTGGAATCCAATTGATTGGTCTAGTTATCTTGTAATTCTTGAGGCATTTGTAGCTTTTGTTGTCTTTATTCAATTTAAAATTTTGTTTGTGGCCATTTTGACTTGCTTATATCCTTTTGTGGCCATTTTGACTTGTCTCAATCAATAGCATTATATTTGGCTTCTTTTTTCTTTTTTATCCATTTGTCCCATTATCACATTATTTGTACACTATTTTTTTCCTTATTGGTCTTTTTCTGCATCAAATAGCTTAGCTTGGGACTTGAATGGTATTTCATTAGTTTTTTACCAATTTAAGTCTTTTGGGACATACTGCATAAGCTTTTCAGCATGTAAAGACTTTTATACATCCCTGATACCATTTTTGAATATTCCGTGCAAATGTACCACAATTTTACCATGTCTTTCTTAAAGGTGATAGAGAAGAAAGCAAGCTTCTTTTATTACTTTTCTTCTTCAAAAATATTCAATCCTTTATTTTGGTCTTCCAAACTTTCACTAGCCACCATCCCCATCTCCTATGGAAACCCCCACAACTTTCATTTTTATGCTTTATTTTGTTTTAAGGTTAGGCAAATCTCTTGTTAATCTCATTTTGTTCACTTTTGTTCTTCTTTATTTAGTCTATAAATTTGACAATAGTTAAACAAAATCTAAAAAAATAATATCCAATACCCAATTGTCCTCTTATGTGTAGTGTCAAATGGCTTTATATGTTGTACCTTGTGTGACAGCCCCACCTACCCTTAGGGCGTATCCCAAGGGTTAGCGGACCGCCTGCCCAACTCTCGTCAGAACTAACTAATCCAAATTTTTCGCAGGTACTAAAACGAACAACATTTCTTCAAAACACCGCATCCCAAAGTTATGTACAATTCAAGTTTAAAGTACAAGTCAAAATATTCACTCTTATACAAATACATATATGATTTACTAGTACAGAGGAGTTTAAACAAAATGCCTAAATTCTAGAGTTAGCTCAACTCTTCTCCAAAAATCATGTACCCAAGACTTCATCCCTGTAAGGAAAGCAAAGGTGATAGAGTGAGTTTTCGTCCAATGAGGTACCACATGATCACGCAGTCGAAAATCACATAATTCGAACTCTAAACTATCAAATATAAGCATCAATTAGGAAGGTAAGTAAACACCACAACTAACACAGAGTGTTTCAAGTAAAAGGATACAGCTGGCTCTTATGAGCAAAATTTCCTGTCACATTAGTTTGATCCAAGCCCGTTGACACTCGATCAACTTTTAGAGAAGCAAAAACATTGACCGTAGATCCTCGCTTTACACCAGTTTCTATCCACCAATCCTATGCCTTACCGGGCCTGAATACCAAATAGAAACAGTGGTGGTAATACTCGAGTATCCCAAATATCAGAAGAATCCAGTATTCAGTAAATCAGTAATAGTTTTCCTCATGACCCGTCAATCTACATCGACCAAACCCTTGCTGGCTCGATTCGATTAACTACCAGTGATATTTGAACTCAAATCCGCAGTAAGGTCATTGGATATTGACCTCCAAATGACATCAAATTCATGCACAAATAACAAATTTCAAATGAATAGTAGACTAGTCAAGCAGTCAAGTGGAATCGAGTGTGATAAAGTACACACCCGTCCAGTCCAGATTAAACCAAAGTCACAGTCATACAAATCATAAATTTCAGTTACAAGTAGTTCACTTTAAACAACAAGTCATGCAAGTGGTACATTCACAGTTTCAAAGTAGAATAATGGTAAATGTTTGTCCTCGAGTTGTGCTCGGTTTCACTATCAAACCCTAAAATAACCAAGACAAAATGTCATGGTCCAACCATTCAAAACTTAGGTTAATAAAGTGCACAATTTAAATTCAACTGTGAGCCATATGTCTATCTAAGTTTGATCTCTTAAAACACAAAGTTTAAAGACAAATTCGAAAGTGCCAATCAAGGAATATTCAAGTGCATTCTAGGGCTATGATTCAAGTAAGGTGTTAGTGTGAGAAGAAAAACATTTAGACCCTAAAGATGTGAGAGACCAAAAGAGGTAAATTAGGTATGTGCAACTCATGAAGCTTAGCAAAATATACGTAAGATATTCGCACAATTTTTTAGAAGAAAATTGACCACCTCGAGTTAAAGTTGGACAAATGAAACTAGAAAACATGCTAAAAGAAACCATTACTTTTCCTCTTGTTTTACACATGATTTTTGACAAAAATTTCAACTTATGTGTCACCACCAAGGTGGATTCAAGCAATCATAAACAACCTAAGTCCAAACTGACCAAAAATCACACCTCTATAGTCACTCTTACTCACTCATATCACAAGAAAGAAAGTAATAAAATTTTAGCAGCACTTCCCCTTATTTCCTTAACTTTCCTTTTCAAACTCAACACTTATTTTCATGGCAAACCATCCTCATCCAAGACCACAAGTCATAAGCTATAAAGGACACTTGTTTAAGGTCACAAAGCTACTCAAAATAGACAATTATCTGACTCAAAAGCAACCAAATCAAAGCTGGAAAATGTTGACCCTAAGCTGAAATTCACCACTACAAGCTGAAAATTTCTATAATGAAGCCAAAATAACATATAAAAATTGGAAAATCCATATGGTCAAGCTAATAGATCATAGCCAAGTTCAAATTAACATATCAAAGCTGAAATTTCTCAATCAAAGCTGGAATTTTCAAACTACCACACAAGCTATGAAATTTTCCATGAAATCTATCAAAATCAAGTCTTAAATCTACTCAAATACAAGTTAAAAGAGAATAGATGGTTTCTAGACATAATTACCTTTAAACCCTATGAAGAAATGCAACAAAAGAGCTTCTTTCTCCCAAATCTTTCCACCAAAGTCCTTCTTCCTTCCTAAATGTCACTTTCTATGGTTTGGATTGCAAGTTTAGGATGAAATCTCAATATTCAAGCAAGATTCTAGGTTGGAAATGGAGTTTTCATTCTCCCTTTTTTCTCTCAAAAGGGATGGCCAAAAGGAATAAGAAAATGAGGAATTTTTGTCCAATTTTTTTAAGATAAAGACCAAGACTAGTCTTGGTCAAAGTTAGCTTGGGTTGTGACAAGTGACGAGCTTAGGTTCTACCTATCCCTTTGTCTTTCCTTTGTCTCTCACCCCTAATCCATATTGTTTTTCTCTAATTCACTCTTAACATTTCTAATCACATAACCCTCTTATAAAAATACCCGCTTTTGTTCGCTAAATTTACTACACACCTCACTAGTGGGTCCCACTTTCATAATGCATCACGAACTTAACATGCACTAACTTATAGAAGAAAAATGATTTAAAAACTTGACTCACTTATAAAAATATCTAGGAAATTAAGGCAATAAAATAAAGTAAAAAAATGTATTAATAAAATAAAATAATTTTCGAGTCCTCACACTTTTAGTATTGTTAAAGTAATTTTCTATAATTTCATTAACCATCAATTTTTATGATATACCTATCATCATCATTAAGCTTTAACTTCTTCTTCCGTATTGACGCTTCGTTGCTTTTAAAATACATGTCATTATATTACAACTTTATTGCTTTTTATATTAAAGTTTCCATTCATGTTAATCACTGTCTTCTCGTAGCAAACATGTTAATCATAGTTTCACTATTTTTTACAGTTTGCAGTGACTAAGAATTTGTATGAATTCATTGTAATGTTGATTAAGCCTAATTTGAGCAAATCCCCCAAAAGTCCTTTAACTATTTTACTCATTTACATTTGGTCCTCTATCTTAAAAATGGGGTAGAATGGTCCTCCAACAAAATTTTTGGACCAAATTGGTCCCCATGCAGTGGATTAGTCAAGAGAATTAAAATGTCACCACCACTTTTGTCCAACTATTTCTTGACAACTCTGCAACATAGGGACCAATTTGGCTCAAAACATTTTATTGGAGAACCATTCTATCCCATTTTAGGACCAAATGTGGATTTGTAAAATCGTTGAAGGATTATTTGGGGAATTTTCTTGCCTAATTTTAGTTTTTTACCATTTTACCTATCCACATGATAGTCGCCTTAAATCTTGAAATGCATACATATACATTTTTGCAACACATACTGTATCATTTATTTCAGTTATTTTCCAGACTGAGATAAGAAGAATGCCTAATTGTTTATTTACTTCACAAAATATTGTTGATATAGAAGACTTTAGAAGAGCGAGACTTGAGACTTGATGTAATTGCATCTTTGCTTGCCAAAATTATCCATTTTCTCAAAACTGGTAAAGGAAAAAGTAAAACATGCTCCTAAATCATTTTGCTAGGGATGCAAGGATATTCAAGCAGATGTAACGAATAAAACATATTACTTCCTTCCTCCCAAAAAAAGAGTAGTAGATATAGGATTTATAGAACAGAACAATTATAGAAGATCAAAAAGTTTTATAGTTAACTGTTTGTTTTCTTGAAAGAAACAAATAAGAAAAAATCTATCAATTTTTTCCTTTGAGCGACTAAATAAACTTAATGCTTATTTAGGATGAGTTGGGATTTATTTGGGCAAGAAAAAATATTTTTCACAAATTATCTCATTTCTATCTATGTTGTTTCTTTTTCACTAGAGTTCTTCTCTTAAGAGCTTTTAATCCAACTTTTACATGGTGGAGGCTCTTATTGGTGTAGATGGTCTTGGTTTTGACTTTGGAGTTCTCTTTAGAATGCAAGTTCAAACACTTGCGATTTGCAATTAACAAATAGGTATAGATTTTAATTTTTAACCATTTATTTAAATACTTGTGCTTTTTTGTATGTTTTGAACATAACCTTAATATGTCCAAAATAGGAATTGACCCTATTTGTATAAAATTATTTTGTCAATTGGATGTAATATTACTCACTTTGGATGGGATTGCTATAATGGAGGATATAAGATGATACAAATATTATTATTAGTCCGAAAAAACTCTATGGCTAGAATATTGGCCCAAAATACTACGAGCTTTCATTGCTTATGGACGTTCAGGTATAAGTATCATAAACTCTTTGATTTGGGATTGAGGTATTCAGGTGTATAGGATTGCTATTAATGATTTATATCTACTTAGCATATTGTTTTACACTATAATCTCATGACACGTGTATGAAAAGTAAACATGGATTTTTCCTATGTTGATGGAGTTGTCAAATAGTGAGATTTAACACTTAGCACATAGTTTAACACTTAGTAAGCATGATTTTTTCTTATGTTGATGGATTGCTATTAATGGTTTATATCTACTTAGCATATACAGTTCTACACTATAATCTCATGATACGTGTATGAAAAATAAACATGATTTCTTCTTATGTTGATGGAGTTGTCAAATAGGGAGATTTGAAGAAGAAAGTCAAAGGATTAACGGGTGGCTTGCTTGGGGTTTCAATAGAACTTCTCTATCTTTATTTATTTTTTAAGGTAATAAACATTTTGTTTTAGGTGAGGATGTTTTTGAGCACTCATGAAAAAGTTTAATACCATCTTGGTATTTTAGCAGAGTTACAAGGGAAGTAAATGTAACTAATTCAACACTTGATTGATTATGTGTCGTGCAATAAATAGATTTGTTGTAAAACTAATAAAATAAATTGCTAAAATAGGGATTGGAATATTAGATAAAGGAGTAGAAAGAGAATAGAGAATAATTTTCTTATTATTTCAACTGGTAAAAGTTGTTCTTGTTCCTAAGAAAGGTTAGGATACCTTTATATATATAGGTAATACAAGATCAAAGGTACATGATGTGAGACTCCGAAATTTTACTTGTCTTATAGCTCTTATTTGAACTTACTTGTCTTAGATTCTTGGTTGTTTTAATGGTTGAATTTGAGCCAAGGGTGTGAATTTTGTTAAGAAAAGTTTCATAATTTCAAGTTGTTAGAAAATCTAGAAATTTTCGCAGGAGGCTCTACGTAGTTTTGGAAAATTGGCTGTAAATTCGTATACGAAAGTCCGAATTGAGTTCCGTTTGTTGCATTTGAAACTGGACTCATAGGACTTCCTACGGTATAAAATGCAGAGTTTGATTCAATATCTATAAATTTCAGAAAATTGGCAAAATTGACCAAAAATTCTTCCCTGCACAAGTAAAAATAGGAATATTATAGTAGCTTACGGCTCAATTTGGACCAACTTATGAACTGAATCTCTTTGAGGTGTCTTCTAAAGATTATTAGTTTTTGAAATCTACTTTTAATAGGCTAAATTGCATGAATTTTTTATAATTATAACTCAAGTTATGAGCTTTCTAAAGAAATGGTGCATACTAGGGTTTTTGGTGTGTTTTTTTGTGCATTTTGGTAGTGTGATCACTTGGTGAAGGGTGTGTACTAAATTTTGTGGATAAGAGCGGGTATTAATTAAGAGGAAGTATGTGATTAGAAGTGCTAATAATAAGTTAGTGAATCATAAGTTAAAACAAAAGTACGAGAGAGTTAAGGAAAATAGGTTTAAACCGACGTGCGCCGTTTGTTACCGGTTGAGTACACCGCTTGAACAATATTTTCTTACTTTAATCTCATTGATTTTATTTCATTCAATTCTCCCTAATTTGACCCTTAGACCAGTTGAAATTCTTGACCTAGAAACAAGAGGAAAAGAAACAAAACAAGAGGAAAATTGGTGGTGACAAGTGTTGGCAATCCAAGAGATGTTTGACGAAGACCATTTCCTTTCTTCTTATCTTTCTCTTGGACTAACTTTTCTTCATTTCTTGCTTGGTTTGGCCGTGAGTTTGGAGAGAAAAAAGAGAGGAGAGAGATTCAATTTCCATCTTGATTCTTGCCTTGTTTGAGTTGAAATAACAAAAATAAACCGAACAAACTTGCAACAAGGTGACAAGGAAGCTTGCGGTAGAGTGATCTTGCATAGGCAGCCTTGGTTTTGTATTTTTTCTTGAGGTTTGGAGGTATTAAGTTAAGAAAATCTTCTTATCTCTCTTATCTTGCATTTTATTGGATAGATGACTTGAATATGGAAGTTGTATGGAAGACATCATGGATTTGTGAAGTTGGTGAAATTTTCCAACTTAAGGTTTCATTTTTCAGCCTTAATTTGTATTTTTCAACTATGATATGATGGTATTTGGCTTTGTTATGGACTTGTGTGAAGATTTATAGATTTATTGTGACTTTTTAGCTTTCAACTAGGAATTTCCAGCTTTAGTTCCACAATTTCAGTTTTAATAGAGAAATTTTCAGTTTTGATATTGTGATGATATATACTAGAAATGAGCTACAATTAGATGGTTTTATGGCCTAGATTAAGAGCTGTTTTATCTTGTTACTTGCGTGTTGATTTGGGGCTGATTTGAGAAGAAAATAAAGCCTTGAAATGGCTAAAATATTAGGAAAATACAAAGGAAATGCTGTCTGTTTTATTTCATGAAATTCAAGCAAGTGAAATTGGAACTTGAGTGGTGATTCGTGGTTGAATTGAACCTAAATTGTTTAGAATATTTGAGTTTACCTTAGTATGGATGTATAAGTTGAAATTTTTGGTAAAACTTATATATTTTATAAAGAGAAAGTAGCGATCGTTTTAAACAAGATTTTCTCATTTCTTATACCAAATTGTGAATTTAAAAGTTTTAAATGGTTCTTTATCGAAACTAAAAGAGCAAGCATAAATTTTTTAGAATTTGATAAATAAAATGAGTGCTACTTAAATGAGTTCTATTTACTTAGTTTTCTTTAAACGAAACTCTTATATTTTGAAACCCTAATTAATTTCAAATTGCTATACGATATTTTATCGCAGATTTTGACTCTAACCAGGGAGTTGAACCAGAACTTCGTTTTGGAAAGCAGTAAATCATTGGTTAGTGTTCCAACTACATGTTCCCTGCTCATTGTTGCTAGAAATTTACTAAACACCTGATTTGACATTTCATAGGCGAGTGTGTACTTTATCGCACTTGACCTAACTCATCTAAACACTTGATATCTCATTCATGCATGTACAAGTAACTTGATTTGCATATGACCTGTACATTGATTTGAAATACTTGAAATGTTTGGAAATGTGACATGCTAGATATTATTTGCTATTTGGTCAGGGCTAGGCGAGTGTACCCTTATTCGCACTCGTCCTCCCCTTCTTGAATGATCTTGTACTTGATTGAACTTGATTGACCTGTACTTGTATTTGTACTTGTGCTTGACTTGTAAGTGCTGAGCGGCAACATGTACCACATTCAATCTGAGTGGGAGATGCCTCTCATTTCGTCTCTGTACTTTTATCTTGATTAAGTCAATCGGAGATGTTATCTCATCGACTATACTGACTGCTTGGAAACCCAAACCTCACTGGCTAGTTAATCGAGTCGAACCGGCAAGGGTCTGGTCGATTAGATAACGAACCATGGGTCTCTAGTTTTGTCGAATAGAGTGTTATCTTCTCGACTAATTGGTATGTTCGAGTATTACCACCACTATTTATCTTGGAATTCGATGCCGGTAGGGGTTTTGAATGGTGGATGGAAATTGGAGTTAAATGGTACTCTACTGGATTTGTTATAATTCCATGGTTGACGGAGTGTCAACAGATTTTAAACAAGTGGCCACAGAACCTGCTCCAGAGAGCAGACTGTATCCTTTTATTTGGAAATGTTGGATATCTAATAATTTGCTATTTGAAGTGTTATTACTCATTTTTATGAACTCTTATACTCGCTATTTGGATATTTCAAGTTTTATATAATGGTCAACTCGCTACTTGAGTTTGCATGATATTTTGGAATCTCACTGAGTTTTGACTCATCCTATTAGTTTTCTTTTCCTTATAGGTGATACGAGCATAGGCGTGAGGCTAGTACAGGTTAGTATCATCTAGTTTTGAATTTTGTGATTGTAATTGCGCTAGTGCTCGATTAGGATTGAAAGTTATCTAAAATTTGAATATTTTGTTATATTGAAAAATGTATGAACGTTTGAGATAGAACTGAGTATAAATGTTCATTCTAAATTTGGAAACTGTTATTTCATTTACTTTTGAAGTTGCATCCCGTTTTATTGAAATGAGTAAGCGAGTCCTGGTGAGAGTTGGGCACGCGGTCCGCTAAATCTTGGGGTACGTCCTAGAGGAAAGTGGGGGCGTCACACATCAACCCTATTAAATACTCATTCATGAATTTAGTATTTCGAATACATGAATTGAATAGTTCCATAAATAAGCTAACGAATACAAATGGATATCTTCTCGAAAATACAAATGGATATCTACATCTTTAATTGTTTCATAACACTTCCCTTTAGATGTCCATTATACAAAGAATTTGTCTCGTTAAAATCTTACTAAGAAAAAATTCAGAGGGACAAAAACTCTAGTAAAGGAAAAAAAGTATACTATTCTTGTGTATTAATTTCTCCCCCTGATACAAACATCATTTAAGATCTTTTAACCGACAGATTCCAAAATTCTTCACAAATTTCTCAAATGTTGCAGTAGTAATGCCTTGGTAAATAAATTTGTCAAATTATTATCTGATCGAATTTGTTGTACATCAATTTTACCATTTCTTTGCAAATCATAAGCAAAGAAAAATTTTGGTGAAATATGTTCCGTTCTATTTCTTTTAATATATTCTTCTTTCAATTGAATTATACAATCTGCATTATTTTTATATAATATAGTTGGAGAATTTTCTTTCTTAAAGGATAAATCACAACTCTTATGGATGTAGTGGGTCATTGATGTTAGCCAAACTCATTCTCGACTACCCTCATGAATTGCTATTATTTTAGCATGATTCGATGAAGTGGTAGCTAATGATTACTTTGTAAATCACTAATAGATAACTATATCGCATATGTAAATAGATAATTAGTCAGATATCTTACTTTATGTGCGTCAGATAAATACCTAACGTCAGCATAACCAAACAATTCAGACTTAAATTTGTTTGAATAAAATAAACCAACATCAATTGTTCCTTGGAGATAATGAAAAATATGTTTAATACCATTCCAATGTCATCTTGCAGGCGAGAAACTAAATTTTGCTAATAAATTCACTGCAAATTGTTAATCTTAATCCCTAACTTTTGATGTTTACAAAACAAATAGATGATACTAATATCTCTTCAAGAATACTTTCAGTTATGAAGTAAATCAGATTCAAAGATCAAGTGCAATTAAAAGAAACAAAGGTTGTTGAAAGTTGTCAGACGCTTGTGAAAACAGGATCGGACGTCCGATAATCATTGCACAACTTCGGACGCATGATGAACTCCATCAACGGACGTTCAAAGGAATTAAAACATTTCCTCTAACTCACTAATTTCGATCAGACGCAAAACATTAAAGCACCAGATGTCCAATAAACAATGCGGCATTTCGGACGCAAAGCATTGGAGGTACCTGACGTTTGAAAGGATTGAAAAAGATTTCTCAATTTCACTATCTACTTTCGGACGCAAGCATTAAAGGTACCAGATATCCGGAAGAATTGAAAAAAATCTCTCAAACTCACTACCTACTGTCGGACGCAAGAAACAGGAGTACCGGACGTCCGACACTCCCAACGGCTAATTGACTTTTCAATTACCTTCTATCAATTGGAATCATTAATAGAGAAATTTTTTGGTCTCATATAAATAGGTTATGGTCAATTACTTTCAAAGCACTTTTGCACATTGAGACTACAAAAGATAAAGAGTGATTTTAGTGAGAAAATACTCTATAAGGAAGATTTGTACTATTAATTGTGTAAATTTCGTATAAATTTTTCTTGTGTGAGAAAAATATTTCAATAATATAGTTTTGTGAGGGTTATCCGAGTGATTGTAAAACTTCCTAATTTGACCAAATGTAATTTGGGGCAAGGAGGAAGTGATCCTTCTTTTGTACACAAAGATTAATTGTATTTGATCAACTTGTAAAAACTAACTCTATAAAGTAATATTCAAACTCTAGAGAAGTTTGGAATTTGGTTTGCTATTCTTTCCCTTTTATTTACTATCTTGCAAACATAAATTGCTCATCTATTCTACTCATAAACAATGTTGCTTTCTTATTAAGTGTTTCATTGAGTGGTCATCTAGAAAAGAAAATAAATTTCATATTGAGCTAAAAAGTGTCTCACAATCTGATTAGTTTTTAATTAATCTAATTCACCCCCTCTTAGATTGTTTTCGATTTTTACAATTGGTATCAGAGTTTGGTCTTCTAGAGATTAAACTCAAGCGACTTTGGAGTAAAAATGACAACCAACAATATCATATTTTTTTAAGAACAATCTGTCACTAGATCCCCAATATTTAATGAATCCAATTACGTAAGTTGAAAGGAAAGAATGATTATTTTCTTTCAATCTATTGATATTGAACTGTGATTTATTGTTAATGACGGTCCATATGATGCCTCTATAATAGATGAAATCACTCATAGACTAAAATCAAAAATCAGAAATAAGTTGACTGGTGATGATAGAACCACTTTACCTTAAATGCCAAGACTATGAATGTGTTGTATAGTATTTTAAATTCAAATGAATCTATTAGGGTCAAAAACTATAGGTCTGTTAAAGAAATTTGGGACAAACCGAGAGAAATCCATGAAGGGAGTGAGAATGTAAGAGAACAAAAGAAATCTATTTTAGTCACCAAATATGAATCATTTAAGATGAAACTTTATGAAAATATTGACAAAATGTATCATAGATTCAATGATCTCATTAAAGATTTAGAAGTACTAGAAAAGGAATACTCCTTAGGAGAGAAAAATAAAAAAATCTTGAATGTCTTGTCCAAGGGTTGGGAAAGTAAGATAACTGCCATTGAAGAGGCCAAAGACTTGAACTCTATGCCTATTGAATCTCTTATTAATTCTCTAACCTCTTATGAGTTGAAACTTAAAATTAAGGTACAAGAGGAAGAGGATGTAAAGGTGAGAAGAAGCATTGCTCTAAAAGTATTTCAAAATGAAGATGACTTGACTTCCTTGGATGGAGAAGATATGGAAGTTGATGATAATGATCTTACTCTCATCACAAGAAATTTCAAGAAAATTCTCAACAAAAGAAGATTCATAAAAGAAAAACCTAGTAATACATTTACAAATCAGTCCAACAATGCAAGAAACAAAGGAAAGTAAGAAACCAATAAAAAAATAAATTGACAAGTGTTTTGAATGTGGTCAACTTGGACGCTACATAAGTGAGTGCCCAATGAAGAAAAAGAAAGATGGAAAAGTTGAACGAAAATCAAAATTCAACAACTTTCAAATCACTTGGAATGATAGCAACTCAGATGGTGACGTTTAAGAGGAAGAAGAATCTGGTCAAATGACTTTCATGGCCATTGGTAATGATGAGGTAACTATTTACAACTCTCAACTTAATAGTGATGATGAATCTGATGATGATATTAATTCCTTCATTGAGAAACAGCATGATAGTTTAAAAGAATCATATGCTAGAAACAATGAACTAAAACAAAAGATCAATTTTCTTATTGAAGACAATGCAAACCTTTTTCGATAAAACAAAAATTCGAAAGATGAAAATGATAATTTGAGAAGAGTTGAGACTGATTTACCCATTGAATTTGATAGAAAAATAAAGTTTTGTGAGATACTCAAAAAGGAACAAGGGGATTTGAAAAGAAGAATGAATAATCTTAATGAATTGCTCCAACACAAGAAACAAAACTGTTTTCAAAGAAATGAACCAAAACTTATCGTGACATTCATGAGAAAAAATTAAATTCTAGTTCAAATGAATTTACCATTTATAAAAGAAGATAAGTAACGTTTGTTAAATCTGTCCATACAAGTAATTCTTTGACTATGTGTAATTTTTGTTGTTAAATAGATCACATGAAAAGTAATTGTTATGTGAGGAAAAATATGAGAAATGGCATGAAATGCATGTGGATAGTTAGAAATAATACTAACTCTCAAGAACCCAATAAGTAAAGGGTATCACATGTTATCTTGTAAATTTTTGTGTAGGTGAATTTAGTGAATATCATTAAACAATCAAAATGGTTCATAGATAATGGATGTTTAAGACGCATAATCGGTGATCTATCACAATTCATCAAGTTCAAGTTGAAATCAAGTGAAAAAGTGACATTTAAAGATGACAACAAAGCCAAAACAATTGAAATATGAGATATTGGTAGGAATGGTCAAAGCTTTGTTCACAATGTTCTTTTAGTTGATAATTTGAGTTATAACTTGCTAAGTGTTAGTCAATTGTGTGATAAAAATATATTTGTGTTGTTTAAAAGCATGATTGTCTTGTTCTTGATTCAAAATTTAATATTATTTTCAAAGGAAAAAAAATAAGTAACATATATGTAGTTATTCTTGAAAATATTAATTCCTCTACCTTTAAATGCCTTAAAATTTTAAATGAAAACGGTTGGTTGTGGCATAAAAAGTTTTGTCATTTCAACATGGATTTGTTAAAAGAAATTTTCAAAAAGGAACTTGTTAGAGATTTACCAAAAATTAAGTTTGAAAAGGAAATTTGTGATGCTTGCCAATTTGAAAACAAGTCAAAGTTTCTTTTAAATCCAAGAAATGTGTTTCTATTTCAAAACCTTTGGAAATTCTATATCTTGATTTGTTTGGTCCTACACAAATTGCTAGTTTGGGTGGTAAAAGATATTACTTGGTTATTGTTGATGATTATTCTAGATATACTTGGGTGATGTTTCTTGCCCATAAAAATGATGCTTTCAAAAATTTTGTTTCCCTATTTGTAAAAATTCAAAATCTGATTGGGTTGAAAATTATTAAAATTAGAAGTAATAATGGCTTGGAATTTAAATTTTGTGATTTTTCAAAATTTTATGATCATAATGGAATTACTAATGAATTTTCTATTGTAAGAACTCCACAACAAAATGGTGTTGTTGAAAGAAAAAATAGAACTCTTCAAGAAATCGCAAGAACTATGTTAAGTGAATGCAACTTGTCAAAATATTTTTGGTTTGAAACCATAAATACGGCTTGTTATGCAATGAATGGAGTTCTCTTGAAACCAATTTTGAACAAAATCTCTTATAAGTTAATTTTTTATAAAAAGTCAATTGTTGGATATTTTAAAATTTTTTGTTGCAAATATTTTATTTTAAACATCAAGGAACATCTTGAAAAATTTGATAAGAAATCTGATGAAAGCATTTTCTTGGGTTATTGTGAAAACAAAAGAGATTTTAGAGTCTATAATAGAAGGACTTTTGTTATAGAAGAAACCATTCATATTACATTTGATGAATCTAACGATGATTTAAGAAATTCACAATTCATGATCAAGACAATGCTCCACTAAAAGGAATTTCAAAGGAAGATGATCCTCAAGAGAATCAAACATTAGAAGAAAATGACAAGAATGTTGGTACTCCTAAGGATTTTCGAAAAGCTTGAAAGTTCGCTCAAAATCATCTCAAAGAACTCATTATTGGTGATCCGTCTGAAAAGGTAAGAACTGGTTCCTTCTCTAAACAATTGATGGATAATTTGCTTTCGTCTCTCATTTTGAATCTAAAAATGTTGTTGATATTTTGAAAGATGAAAACTGGATTTTGCCCATGGAAGAGGAACTAAATCAATTTGAAAGGAACAAGGTTTGGACACTAGTGAAAGGCCTCAAAATCATCCTATTATTGGCACAAAATGAGTTTTTGGAAATAAAATGAATGACAAAGGTGAAGTTGTGAGAAACAAAACTAGACTTGTAGTTAAGGGGTATGCTCAAAAAGAAGGAATAGATTTTGATGAAATATTTGCTCCCATAACTAAGTTAGAATCAATTAGAATGTTCTTGACTTTTGCATGTTTCAAGGATTTTAAATTATTTCAAATGGATGTTAAAAGTATTTTTTTGAATTGTTTTATTAATCAAGAGATCTATGTTGACCAACTTCCTGGTTTTGAAAATGAGACATATCCAAATCATGTGTTTAAACTCTCAAAAGTTTTGTATGGATTAAGACAAGTTTCAAGAGTATAGTATGAATGTTTAAGTGGTTTTTTGGTTGAGAATGATTTTAAAATGGGTATTGTGGACACCACTCTTTTCAGTAAACAAAGTACAAATGATCTTTTGATTGTGCAAATATATGTGGATAATATTATCTTTGGTGTTACTAATCTGTGTTTGTGCAAGGATTTTTTCACTATTATACAAAATGAGTTTGAAATGGACATGATGGGAGAGTTGAACTTCTTCTTTAGTCTTCAAGTGATTCAAAATCGAGATGGGACATTCATTAATCAAACTAAATATACGAAGGAACTCCTCAAAAGATTTGGAATGGAGGATTCAAAATAAGTTGGAATACCTATGTACACATCTATCAAGTTTGACAAGAATGAAAAAAGTATAAAAGTTGATGAGATGAAGTATAGATGTATGATTGGTAGTTTGGTTTATTTAACTTCAAATAGACCTGATATTATATTTACTATTTGCTTGTGTGCTCGTTTCCAATCTTGTCCAAAGGAATCTCACTTAATTGCTGTGAAAAGAATTTTTAGATATTTAAAAGGAATCTTAAATTATGGTTTTTGGTATCCAAAATGTCATGAATTTCCTTTACGTGATTTTTCGGATGCTGATTTTAGTGAATGTAAGATAGATAGAAAAAGTACAAGTGGTTCATGTCACTTTCTCGGTAATTGCTTAGTGTCTTGGCTTAGTAAGAAACAAAATGTTATTCCTTGTCTACGGCCGAAACAGAATATATTGCCGTCGGAACATGTCGTACTCAATTGTTGTGGATAAAAAATATCTGGAATGATTTTGGATTGATGTATGAATGTGTGCCTATGTATTGTGATAATACAAGTACCATAAATTTGACAAAAAAATCCCATTCAACATTTTAGGACAAAACATATAGACATAAAGTATCATTTCATTCATGATCTTGTCCAAAAGGGTGAAATTTGTGAACAATATGTTTGTTCAAAAGATCAAATTACTGATATTCTTACAAAAACCTTACCACTGGATTAGTTTGTATTTTTTAGAATAAAATTGGGCGTTTTAGGAAAGAATTTCTAAAAATTTTTTGTCATACTTTATCGGACCTCTGATACCATATGAACAGACGTCCGACAGTGTTCTAATCCATTTTCCAGAAAAAAACTTTGGATCGGATAGTAATGTCGGACGCTTCTCTTCGTTCGGCCCTCCGACACTTAAAATAATCCTGTTATAAAGAAGTCCTTTCTTTCATTTGGTTCAATTTCAACCGTTGTCTTGGAAGCCACCCTTTCCTCTTCTCCAACTTTCAAATTTCAAATTCGTCTCTCCTCAGAACAAGTTTCAAGAAATTAACTTCTCCAATACAATCACACCTCTTTTGCGTATTCATTGGCGTTCATAACTCCTTCTAACTACCAATCACCCTACCGATCCCAATTTTCAGCAAAAACTCTAGTCACTCAAAATTCACCCATTTTGAAAGATCAAACATACATTGTAGTCTAAACTACAATTTTAGTCCATTTGATACACAGTTTCATCACTCTCTGCATCGAAATCATCCTGCATATTATCATGGTATGATTGAGAAGAGATCCTGTTGGTACCAGACATACCATCAGGCTCAGAGATGAAGAAATTGTTGAGCCTTCCACAAGGAAATCACCAAGAAAAAGGACTGATGTGCTAACTGATGCTCAACGCGATGGAAAAATAAAACGTCCTACTAGAATGCAACCTGCTGCTCAAACTAAAAAAGAGCAAACTCTATTGCCCAAGTTTATTGATGATGAGGTCAGAGAGAGGTTTGAATGGATTTCACAGAAGGGTTTCATCACTCAAAGGACCATTCTTTCCCTTGAATTTCGTAAACTTGACCTTGAACCAGTTCTTAAACTCTTTGAATTCAAAAAATGGTCTCACATTCTGACCTTACCCAACACTTATTATCCTGATATGTTTCATCAGTTCTTTGCTAATCTAAGGAAGGTTAGTTCACACACTGATCTTGTTTCTTATGTCAATTCAGTTGATATTGCATTCAATCCTGACATTGTTAATACGATTTTAAAGACCGAAATTGAAAATGATTTTAAAGAAAAAATTATAAATTTTTTCTCTTATGAAGAGTTTCCGACTCCTTATCACCATTTTCATCTCGAAAAACTAATGATCTACTCTCAAACACAATTTTACACACCTGTTGAGGCAAAATTGGAGGATCTCAGTTCTCAAAATTTGATCATCTTTACAATAATTTTAAACTTGTTGGTTCCTACTGATGGTCATAGGACTGATGCCAACAAAAATGGAGCTTTACTTGTTTTATTGCTTTCTTGAAAAAGTCCGAATCAATTTCGGCTTTGTCATGTGCAAATTTTTGCACAAAATCAGCACTGATACCGGTAGGAAACTCTCCTATGAAAAGTTTTTGACTCCAATTTTTGCTTACTTCAAAATACCTTTCACTGGAATATCTCTTAAAGAGAGTGCATCCACCATCTTTTCAAAAACTTATTTTGAAAGAAAAAATCTGCGATTCTTTGATGATCATTGGTGCTACAAGGAGTCTATTTTGGAGTTTCGGACAAAGAGTCGTCATGAAACTTCTGTCACCCCTAGACCTCTCAGAAACCAGTCTCAGTATGTCTCATCCTTTACCATCCATTATAGAACATCCATTCAACTTTTCTCATCTAATCATGAAGTCATCTCCTTGTTTGAAGAACTCAAACAACACATTCTCCTTTTTTAAGATGGTTTGATGATGACCATGTCACCTGAGTAGCAAGCTACTTTTATAGATAAAAGAAACCTGCTTATGCCTCCTTCTCCTCAAGAAGATGAAAATGTGCATCAAAAGGAGTCTCGGACTGAGTCAACTTGATACAAACCAAAATATGCCATCGGACAAGATTCGAGTTCCTATAGGATCGATTACGCGAACTCGAGCTAAGAAGCTATGAGACGAACTTCAAGGGTTGGTTCGCGAGGGTCAAAGTCAAGAAGTTGTCCCAAAAGTCATTGAGGGACTTAGACTTGAAGATTGAAAGCTTGTCCACCTTGTTCAAGTGAAGGAAGGTCACGAAGGACCAAACCCTAGTTCGAGTAAATTACAAGTCACATTCTTGTCATTGGGATCCATAGTGATGTTTAGTTGTTTAGTTAGTTATTTGGAGTATTTTCTAGTCATATTTTAATCATTTTAATTAGAGGAATAATTCGGCCAGCTTGCATGCCTTAAGAGCCGATTTCAAGTGTCCTAAAATTTAGGAAACTTTGTCATGTTTTAGTTTTTCCGTTTCATATTAGATTTTCTACTTGTATGGCTACAAATAGCCTACCTAGGGTCATGTTTTATTCGTTCAACAATACAATAAAATTTGAGAGTTTTCTTGGTTTCTCCAAAGTTTCTTGAATATCTTCGAATTTCTCTAAGTGTTCGTGACTTATCAATCTAGAATCGCACTAGGTTGTGGCGTCTACTATCATTATATCAAAATTCGTTAACCACGTGATTAATGGGTTGAGGTCATCCGCTCCAAATTTGGTACCTTCTTGTCGATCCTGAATCTAATTTCTTACGGGTTTCGTCACAAGGTTGGCGACGTTCGTATCAGTTGGTAATCAGAGTTAGTTAAGAGATATCGCGTTATATCCCTTTACTTTTTTCCTTTTCGAGTTAAGTTGTCCGAAATTCTGTTTGGTATCTTGTTGTCTGAAATTTTGTCTTTGTGTTTCCAAAATTCTGTTTTGGGTGTTGCGTTATTTTTCAGATTTGTTGCGTCATAAACTTGCATCTAGTAGTTGTTAATTGTTGTCGTTAGTCTTGTTTTATTCAAAAAACCAACGAAAAAAAAATTTTGCAGCAGTTAGGGCCTTTTGTTCCTTTCATTGTGTACCTTGTGTCTTGTGTGCAACCTGTCCAAAAGTTGTAGTCGCTAATTCCTACCGAATTTTACCCAGATTGTAGCAAGAAACTTGTCTTTTTTGAGTCGTGTCAATTGTGCAAGCAACCAGCAAAAGACAAAAAAAAAAAAAAAATCCAGCCGCCAGGGTTCTTGTTTCCTTATTGTGTTCTTGTGTGCAATCTAATTTAGTCGCCAATTGCTACTGGATTTTGTCTAGATTATAGTGTAAATCGTATCCTTATTGTGTCACTTTGGTTGTGAAAACAACCCAACAAAAGTGTCAAAAAAAAGTGTGTCGCATACCATTGTTCTTGAGTCGAAATTGCTGGAATTTCTTCTCTTGGACTGTCGAACTTGTTTTTCACTATTAAACCTTAAATATTGGTGTTATTTCTTGCAAATCTTGGTTACCAAAACATATTTTGAAAAGTTCTTGAGTTTCTTGAACGAAATTCTTGAAGTTCTTGGGCCAACCAAGATTGATTTGGGAATTCTCGAATTTCTTGTCAAAACATAGAGGGTTTCTTGATACTTTGAACAAAACTTCAACTTTCTTGGCAAATCTTGGAACTGTGATCTGAATTCAAGTTGTTGGGACTAAATCTGAGTTTTTTGAAAAGATTTAGGGAGAGCCACAAAGAAAGAAACGAAAAAAAGAAAAAAAAGTGAAAAAGAAGGAAAGAAAGAAATTGGCTCAAGTTTCCTAATTGAGATACAAGTCCCAATCTTGAACTACTTTCAAATTCTAAAGTTTTTGGAATTGGAGTCAGCTAAGAAACCAACCCAAGCCACCCTAACCGCCTACATCAGGCCCAAATAACCTTCCTAAACCCAAATCAGTTTCCAAACCCTTAGCCAAACCGGCATTGAATCCTTAAGTCCCCCAAGTCAATTGAGCTAGTTTTTGTAAACCGATTTGACCGAAATTTGAGGACTGATTTACATATTATTTGAGCACCTTAAAAGCTCCATTTACCCTCCAAAATACTGACCAAAAACTCAAGAAAACAGCAGCTCGAATTTCTAACAAAAGAGGCAAGTCGGGTAGGAGTCTTTCTAGGATTCCAAATTCCAACTTTGAGTCTCGTGTTGTCCCTTGTATCGATCATCCTAAAGTTGTTTCTCACCATATTTTGAGTCATTCATCTAGTCAGTCACGTCATCCTTTTCTCGTCTTCTCAATTGCTACAATCTTGTGGTCTCGGTTGGTAAGTTGAACAACATTAGACGGAGTTCTAACTTCTTCAAGGAGTTAACCGAGGGGTCTTGAGAATTGACTTGGTGAGATTATTAGAGAGTTTTAGTGAGTAAAAATACGAGTATGAGTGCATACACGTGAGGGAGTGTATGAGGTAAAATTATATCTTTTCACTACTAAATTCACAGCTATCACTCTACCATGTCTAACGAGGGAGAAGGATGCTCCCAAACTTTCAAATTTAAACTTTTTGTAGATGCCAATAAGGGTAGAATTCAAGCAGATTTTGAATGAAGCTTTTGAGCCTCTTCATAGATGCCGTGACCGAATGGTGAATAAGGATGTCAAGAGGAGAGGTTCTACACAATTTCATCCCAACGTCCAATCTACCTTTTTAAAATCAGTATATTCAAAGAGGAGGGAGGAGGTTCATTCGACAACAAAACATGCAAATACATTTTCTATAGATGAAAAAATTGGTTGAGTGTGGGAGACATATCAAGAACTCTTCTAACAAAAATTTTGAAAAAGAGCGAGTTGAGTGTGGTGGTGAGAGTGCACTTGAGGTAAAAGTTAAAGAAAGTGTCAAAGAAAGAGAGAATGAACACTTAAAGGAGTTGAGTGTAGAAAATTTCATGCACAATTCTGCCATAGTGGAAATACAAAAGAGAAAGCCGACATCTGTTATACAAACTAAGGATGTGAGAAGAATTTTTTATTATACTAATAATCTTCACCTTGCAATGTCCAGTATTTTTTGTTTTGTGTAGGTTAAGCAAAGCGCAATCACTTTGATCTTACAATGTTCCATTACCAAAGTCACTTGTACAATTCGCGAGTTTTCATGGAGTTTGTCTCCTCGGTGTTAGATCAAGTTGGTGCTCATTCATGAAATCGGATGATTTCAAAGCTGTTCACGTCTTTGAAGGATCAAACTATGTGCACCCTCAAGACATTGCAACTGACCATGTGCCAGGAGTTTACTTATGGAGCGAGATCTTCAATGGTCACTACAACACCCATGCTCATCTTGCACCTAGTCCACGTGAAGCTCCAATTTCACCAAATCAGTTTGTATACTTTGCAAGCTTATTCAAGCTTGAGGAGTTCGACTTCACGGGATCTACACCGCATCACTTTTGAGGATTCTTACCTTATGGCTACAAGTGATCAAGTTGAGCAAACATTGAAACTAGTTCGTGAGATTCAAGGTTCAACAAGGGCTACTTTCCACCTTAGCAAGTGGTTTTTGTATTGGATGAAACTTGTGATAATCATAACAAAATTGACTCGACGGCATGTAACTCTTCTAGTCATCATTCATGCTTCAATTTGTGGGCAAAATTGTTTTCAAGAGGAAGGGAATGATACAAACCAAGATATACGATCAGACAAGATTCGAGTTCCTATAAGACCGGTTACGCGAGCTCGAGCTAAGAGACTATGAGACGAACTTCAAAGGCTGGTTCGCGAGGGTCAAAGTTAAGAAGTTGTCCCAAGAGTCATTGAAGGACTTGGGCTTGAAGATTGGAAGCTTGTCCACCTTGTTCAAGTAAAGAAAGGTCACGAAAGACCAAACTCTAGTTCGAAACCCTAGTTCGAGTAAATTACAAGCCAGATTCATGTCATCGGGATCCATAGTGATGTTTAGTTATTTAGTTAGTTATTTGGAGTATTTTCTAGTCATGTTTTAGTCATTTTAATTAGAGGAATAATTCGGGCCAACTTGCATGCCTTGAGAGCCGATTTCAAGTGTCCTAAAATTTAGGAAACTTTGTCATGTTTTAGCTTTTCCGTTTCACATTAGGTTTTCTACTTGTATGGCTATAAATAGCCTACTTAGGGTCATATTTTATTCATTCAACAATACAATAAAATTTGAGAGTTTTCTTGATTTCTCCAAAGCTTCTTGAATATTTTAGAATTTCTCTAAGTGGTCATGACTTATCAATCTAGAATCGCACTAAGTTGTGGCGTCTACTACCGTTATACCAAAGTTCGTTAACCATATGATTAACGGGTTGAGATCAGCCGCTCCAAGTTTGGTACCCTCTTGTCGATCCTAAATCTAATCTCTTACAGGTTTCGTCACAAGGTTGGCGACGTTGGTATCACAACTCCTGTTCCACAAGATAAAGGGTCACAACCTGAGTCAACTCCTGAAATTCATGCCTCAAGCTCTCAGCCACAAGATAAGGGTAAGACTTCAGCAACTGAAGCTAGTAATGATGATGATGAGGAAACTGAAGAAGAAGTAGATCCTGCTCAATTTCGCCTTGCAAGAAAAAGGTTTGGATCGTCCAAAATCACCATTTAGACACTCTTAGGTACTTGCCACCTCATTTTAGGATGGCATTTCATATTAGGCATTTGCATCTTTTATAATTCTCTCTTTTGATGTTTCAAGTACTCTGTACTAATGGATATTGGTTAACTTTAATGGTTTGTAGTAAATTTGCTAATGCACTTTTGTCAATATTTCCCTTGTTAGTACTTCGTTTAGCTAATGATTACTGTATGATTGGCATATTTGTGATTGCTGATTTCTAGTATCAATGGTTTCTCTGTGTTTGCTGTTTGCTGATTGCTAATTTCAATGGTTGCTGATTGGCATATTAATGGTTTCTCTGTGTTTGTGGATTGCATTTCTGGTGTATTTGGTATATCAAATTGGATATTGATTGTTATCATTGAATACTAATACTGGATTGATGATGTTGGATTCCTGATATTTGATGATATTAGTTGATACACTCATCTTATGATGACAAAAAGGGGAAGAAATGGATATTGGGATGTTGTATAAAATGGTTAATGTGTAAGGAGAAATTATTCTGAGGGGAGTTATTCTGATCTTAAAAATTTTAGCACTTAAAAACTTCTTTGATGCATTGAGTGAGGGAGAGTTTTGGCTCTATTATTTTTTTCCTCCATCCATTATTTTGTCATCATCAAAAAGGAAGAGATTGTTAATCTTAGTCCCTAACTTTTGATGTTTACAAAATAAATGAATGATACTAATATATTTTCAAGAAATACTTGCTATAAAACAAATCAGATTCAAAGATCAAGTGCAATTGAAAGAAACAAAGGTTGCTGAAAGTTGTCAGACGCTTATGAAGACAGGATCGAACGTCCGATAATCATTGCGCAACCTCGGACGCATGATGAACTCCACCATCGGACGTCCGAAGAAATTAAAACATTTCCTCTAACTCACTGACTTCGATCGGATGCAGAACATTAGAGCACCGGACGTCCAATAAACAATACGGCACTTCGGACGCAAAAGTATTGGAGTACCGAACGTCCAAAAGGATTAAAAAAGATTTTCTCAATTTCACTATCTGCTTTTGGACGCAAGCATTAAAGGTACCGGACATCCGAAAGAAATGAAGAAAATCTCTCAAGTTCACTGCTTGCTGTCGGATGCAAAAAACAGAGTACCGGACGTTCGACACTCCCAACGGCTAGTTGATTGTTTAGTTGTCTTCTATCCGTTGGAAGCATTAATAGAGGAACTTTTGGTCTCATATAAATAGAGCATGGTCAACTACTTTCAAAGCACTTTTGTACATTGAAACTACAAAAGATCAAGAATAATTTTAGTGAGAAAATACTCTATAAGGGAGATTTGTACTCTTAGTTGTGTAAATTTCGTATAAGCTTTTCTGTGTGAAAAAAAATACTTCAATAGTGTAACTTTGTGAGGGTTATCTGAGTGATTGTAAAACTTCCTAATTTGACCAAGTGTAACTTGGGGTAAGGAAGAAGTGATCCTTCCTTTGTAAACAAAGATTGGTTGTATTTGATCAACTTAAAGAGACTTACTCTATAAAGTAATATTTAAACTCAAGAAGAGTTTGGAATTTGGTTTGCTATTCTTTCCCTTTTACTTTACTATCTTGCAAATATAAATTGCTTATCTTTTCTACTCACAAGTAATCTTGCTTTCTTATTAACTGTTTCATTGAGTGGTCATCTAAAAAATGATGGTAAATTTCATATTAAGCCAAAAAGTGTCTCATAACCTGATTAGTTTTTATTAATCTAATTCACCCCCCCTTTTAAGTTGTCTTCAATCTTTACACAAATGATATATCAAGTCTCGTACAATTAGTAAGATACATTAGTGCACCAATTGCACTAAGATATAGTATTTTAGGACCAAGTATCTTTTCATCTTTCTCTTGCAGTCTAAAAGGATTCTTATTAAGATCTAGTGATCTGACGACCATTGGGGTATGTAATGTATGTGCCTTATTTATATTAAAACCGTTTTAATACATATTGGGTATAAACAGTTTAGTGGACACAAATTTCACCTCCCCCAAATGCTCAATTTGTAAACCAAAGTAAAATTTTGTCTTTCCAAAATCTTTGATATCAAATTCTTTTTTCAAATATTTAACAGTATTTTGGATCTCTTCAGGAGTTCCAATCAGATTTAGATCATCAACATATACAGTAATTATCACAAAATTGACCCATTTTTCTTGAAAAATATATAAATATATTAGGTCATTGGTATAATCTTCTTTAGTTAAATATTCACTGAATCGGTTATACCATATACGCCCAGATTGCTTGAGACCATACAAAAACTTTTGTAATTTAATAGAATAAATATCTTTACATGTTTCAGGCATGTTGAATCTTTTGGAGATTCTCATATAAATATCATTTTCAAGATTTTCATATAAATATGTAGTAACGACGTCCATTAGACATATGTCTAATTTTCATGCACTGCAAAACTTATAAGATATCTAAATGTGATCACATCTATAACAGGTGAAAATGTTTCACCGTAATCAAATTCAAGTCTTTGTGATAATCCTTGAATTACAAGTCTTGCTTTATATCTCACAATTTCATTTTTCTCATTTTTTTCTTACAAATACCCAATTATATCCCACTGGTTTTACACCTTCAAGTGTTTGGGTTACAAATTCCAAAAACTTTATTTTTAACCAATGAATCCTATTCAGATTAAATCACATCTTTCCACTTTGACCAATCATTTCATTGCCAATATTTATCAACCGAACGAGATTCATGATCCTTGTCCACTTTTATAAAAGCAAGTACTATATATCATTAGGTTCCAATTAAATTTTCTATGATTTCATTCTCTTTAGAAGTTGGCTCTTCAGGAGCGACCTTTTCAGGAAGTTAAATTTTGTCATGACATTTATTTAATCTCAAGAGATGTTTGAAATCAATTTATACCTTATTTAGGTAGGCGGAACTTAAATTCATTTGTAGCACTTGCACATGTCCTTCAGAGACATCAATTTTAATAAGAGTATTTTCTACAGTAATATTTGATTTAATGACTGTTATGGAGTTGATAAATATATCTGACAATTGATTTGCAAATTTTTTTTTACAAATAATCTTTTGAACTTGCAGTTCACATTATTTTGAGAATCGAGGAAATCTAACAATGTTTTTCATATGATTTCCTTTCAGTTGATCTTTTCCTCCCCCTAATGTCGGGAATCATAGTTCATCAGAATATAAATAAATCATTCAATAAATTACCCATCAATGTTTTATGAAATTTAATCGTAAAAGATTATTCATACCCGACATAGATTTTTAAATTTCTATTGGAGCCATATACAATATAAAGGGGGTATATATAAATACTTATCAACTCTCAAATATTTTTACTTTTATAAAATCATAAATTTATTGGGATCAGTAAACTTCAAGTTTATTGCAGGTGATGATCATAAATCAAACGAAAATAAAGACAATTATATCGATAACCATTTCTCTCTCGAATGGTTGAATGGTTATTGTGATATAATCAATCTTTATGTCACTTGATTTCTAAATATGATCTTTATTATTGTCTTATTGAGTGTTTGAATTTGATATCCATTTCGACGGATATCTTTAAAATTCAATACTAAACTCTTCAAGAGTTATGAGTATATAGTGCTTTATTTATAACTTTCTTTTCTCCTACAAGGAGAACTATAGTAGTTGCTCTTCTAGAGTTTTCAATCAATTTAACACTACCACTGATTGTGTTGTCTCTATTTTAAAATTGGAATATAGTGTGTATAGTAGCACTATTAATGAGACACATATCATTGTCACAATAATTCTTATGGGACAAATATCATCGCCATAATCTTTTGATCCTAAATATTTGACATTTATTTCTTCTTCAGGAAGAAAAATATAAGTACTATCATAAATCAAATCGATCATCACACCGTCAAGGCATTTAAAGAAATAAGCCATGTCAAGATGCTATTTTAATTGATCAAATATACTTTAGGACATTTGTTTTCAGGATCCTTATTTTCTTATCCTTATCAATATTATCCCACTTTAGGTGGTAATTTTTTTTACTTTTGTCATGGTAAGATACATACCTACCAAAATCATAGTTATGGTCACAACCATAACTAGAAAGTTGAAATTCAGTTGCATTCACTTCTGGGAATGGACTAGAACTAGCATGCAATAAGTATAGAATACTTCTCAAAATTTTCTCTCGATATTGCTACTACAGGAGTATATTTGAGAAATTGATTGTGGAAAATATTATTTTTAACATATCTCATGAGTAAAAATTTTTCGACGCAACTTCAATTGATAAGTAATTCTGATTATTGCAGAATTATGTTCTTACAGTCATAGGTGTTATTATCATATCAGGCTTTTGAAATAATGACCATTTTCAAGTGGCCAAATATTTTTTTTAATGAACGACCAACTTTAAGCGGTTGAATCCTTTTCATTAAAATATTTCGAAGGACAAGTGGATCCTTAAGCATAATTGATTTTCTATAATAGCATCTTTAAAACTCATTGCATCAGGATGTAAGTACCTATAACAAATAAGTCTTATGATAATAAAGATAAATAAATAGAATTGAAAGGAGAAACATTATTTCAAAGATGACGAAAAGTATAAGTTTGTGCTTAGTGGTTACTCAATAATAGGCACTTGTATTTTGCGATCATTTAAAGTTTAGCCATAATAAAAATAAAATGAGTTAAGGGTGAGAAATATTACCTCAAAATTCACTAGAAGATTTGTCCAAGAAAGTGCCTAGTAGTTCTTTTGACACTGGTAGAATTTCAGTAGAGTCTTGTGTTTCACTTTTGCTCAGAAGTATAGGCTCATGTTGATAACGTGTTGTAAAACTAATAAAATAAATTGCTAAAATAGGGATTGGAACATTAGATCAAAGAGTAGAAAGAGAATAGAGAACTATTTTCTTATTATTTCAACTGATAAAAGTTGTTTTTGTTCCAAATAGAGGTAGGATACCTCTATATATAGGTAATACAAGAGTAAAGGTACATGAACCCTATTAAATACTCATTCATAAATTTAGTGCTTTGAGTACATGAATTGAATAGCTCCATAAATGAATTAATGAATAACGAAAGGATTCATCCAATGTACGAATGAACTTGTGGAGGATTCATGAACCAATCTTCTTGGGAATACAAATGGACTTCCACATCTTTAGTTGTTTCATAACAGATTTTTTTTTGTTTACAATTATGTTTCCTCTTTTGCCGCTCTAAGTGGCCTAGTTAGTTTATTACTTCTAGTGTTTTTTTTTATAGTGTAAGTGGAAGAGTTTGAACTTGGCCTCTCAATTACACTCTCTTTTCTCCATACTATCCAACCAATCCCTTCCTTCCCCTACGTCTAATGTTTACTTGAAAATTTGAGGAAAAGAAGTTACTTTAAAATGTAATTTGTTTCTACTACTTGGCACCAAATAGTTGGAGATATATATGCTTAAAGAGTCAAGTAGCACTTGTTATAGCATTATCTAAGAAAACCAAATAGCTTTAAAAAAAATATCAGGGAACTAGAGACTCAATCATTTGTGATACTTCATTTGCTGAAGAATTTGTGCAAAAAGGTGACCAATATACCACAATTTAGACTCCATCAAAATCACTAGAGGTAAAAGATCAAAACTTTTTTTGGTTATTAAACTTACTTACAAGTTTTTTAAGTATTGATTGTTATTTATCATGTTAATGGCACCTAATGCCCATCATGGATAGAATTTAAATTAGAAGATTACACGCTATACTTGTGAATGTGCTTTTATGCTATTTGATGAAGTTACAAATGACTTTGTCGATATTTTCAATTAAAGTTTGCATGAATTTTTTTGGGCATTTTTACCAGCCTTATATGTTGGCATGAAATATCGATTGCACTACCTATAGTTCTTCTTAGGCTTAATCGTTAAAAGTATAACTTATCATATGTTCTTTTTTTTGTTTTGCTATCCTAAGAGCGATTTTTTTCCTTTTTTATTGGCATTTTCCTTATCAAAAGTATCAATTGTTTTCTTCTAGAAACAAGGAGGGTAAATTTGGAAGAAAATTGTGTGTCGATACTTTTGTTTCACTTTTGAGTTTAACTTTAATATTAAACATGTCAATCAAGGGGAGGCCAGTGTAATTTTTAATATTTGAGAGTATTTATGCAAGATTGTCAGAACCTCAAGGTAGTAATTTTAGAACCTTCCTTAAGGTTTCGATTAATATCACTTAGAACCCCCTAAGGTTTCAAAAATTTCACTTAGCTCCCTTATTAGCAAAATTTTTTATCATTTTAAACACAATTCAAAATATACTATTAACATACACATTTTAAGAAAGAGAACATAGTTTCTTTCTAATACTGCCCTTCGGTTGTCTCACTATTACAAAATAAAAAGTATATTAGTCAAAAGTTAAAAATAAAGACAAAAGTATGATGATGTAAGTACAAAAAAGGAAATTTATTTAAAATGTTCTCAAACTAGAAAAAAGAAATTTTTTTTGTCTTCTTTAAGGTTCAATTATTTGGTGCTACAATAGGGGGTCGATTATTTTGGTAGAAGAGTAGATTTCTTCCACTAAAATTTTGTAATTTAGGGGGTTGATTATGATTTTAAATCTTTAATGTTAGGTCCACCTTTATTTGTTTGATATGCTAATTAGGTGCCTTTTAAGTTACCAAATAAGGATACCTTTCCTTTTATGTAAGCTGTTTTGAGTGAATTTAAGAAATTTTATAAATTATTTATCATTTTCATTTTTTATCCGTATCCATGGCTTGGAAATTAAAAAAAGAAAAGTGTTTAAAATTGTAAATATAACATATTTGAGATGGCTAAAAAAATTAATTTGAAACAATCTCAAGATGCAGAGAAATGTTATTTCATTTATATAGTATTATGGATGATTTTTACGTGTTTTGCAAAATTATTCATAAGTTGTAAATTTTAAACATCTTTTGTCCAAATTATAAAATAAATTTTCTTAAAGGATCTCCCAACCCAAAAAAAACTTTTAATTTTCCATTAAAGAAGTAAATTGGTAAATTTTCAAATACTGAGGGATTTCAAATTAGTTTATCATAACAATTAAGAGAATATAACAAAAGAATAATTTTGGAATGAAATTATCTATACACTCCAAATATGAGTTTTTTAGTATTATATTTTGAATTGGGTTGATAATGTTACAAAAGTTTGAAAATAAGGGAGGCAATTGATACTTTTTAAACTTTAAGGGTGCTAAATGATATTATTGAAAATCTCAAGGGAGATTTCTGAAATTATCCCTTTCTGAAATTATCCCGTAAAAATAACTAAAGGAAGTGAGATTTTTTAAAGTAAAGGGTACCGACTAACACCGTCAGAAACTTTTTCAGGGGAGGTTTATAAAATACCGCCAGAAACCTCATCGTGGGAGGTTTCGGACTCGGTTCTGTTCTTCTATTCTCCCTCTCCTCTCCAAATTCCACCACCATCCGCCGTGCGTATGATATGAAAGCCTCCTCGTCTTCTTTGCCCTTTTATTTTTCCTTCTCCTTCTCTTGAATTTCTGCCACCAACTTGCTATTTAGTGAGGAGTCTTCAAACAGAGAATTGATTTTGGGTTACAGATTGGTTTGTTATGGCTGTCTTTCTATGCAATTTCTCGTGTAAGTTGTATACGGGTAAGGTTTTTTTTCCCTTTTTTTAAATTTCTTTTATATCCTGAAAGTATCTGAAAATCGTGGTGAAAGCCTCCGTTCATTGATGAAATTATTTGACTCCTCTAATCTGTCTATTCTTTTGCTAAATTGGTCAGATAATGGTGGAGGTTCTGAATCCCAGAACTTGAGACATATTTCAAGGAAAGAGATGGGTTTGGACTGGATGCTGCGACCGAAGGATACCATGGAAAAGACTCCGGCAACGGTTTCGGACAAGCAACAGGAGGTTCAGGTTGAAGCTGAAGAGGTTAGCTTTCAAATTATTTAGACCTTTTTTTTTAATGTAAAACCTGCAAACGTGTAAATCTGATGTTTGTTCTCTACCATTGAACATACTGTAGCGGCAACGTTTTAGTTTAAAAAGGTCAGAATTTGGTGCTGGAGAGAACAACAGTTGCTAAAGGAACTTCTATGTGCTTTGGTTCCCAAAAAAAAAAAAAGACGAGAATGGATAGGGGCTGCCTGTTGGTAGTTGGAGTTTGTGGAACTTTGGTGTCAATGGATGATAGACAGAACAAGCATTTAGGATCTATAAAAATGAGACTGAGAGGAAACTAGAGACACTTGGAGAGGCTTTAACGGCTTTCTTGGAGTAATTAGATTAAGGACTTGGTTCTTTTGTAGTACATTCTCACGTGCTATTAGCTTAGTAGCAATGGTAACATTTTAATCCTGGATGACCTTGAATGAGACAATCTCAATTCAAAGTGATAATCTAAACTCCCTTCTGGATTTTTTCCATTTTTATTTGGTTCCTTTCTCTGAACTTTTGTGTGTGTGTGTGCGTGTGTGTGTTTTATTGATTGATTGATTTATTTATTTATTTTCGGGTCTGAAATCAACTCATCTATGCACAAAACTACATGTTCTTGCAGGAAACATTGCCATGTGGCTTTAGCTGAGTTGAGTTTGTGCCTTCATGGAATTTTTTATATGATTGGTTTGACCGATCTGCCATTACTTGTGTTTTCTTGTCAACGTTGAGATTGTTTATCTTGCCTGTTGTGGATTGTTCTCTGGGCTGATTTTATCTGTAGATGCCAAATTGCTGTTATCATGCATTTTCAAATACAGTTTGGTTATTCTATTTCCTGGTATATTTTTTGGTTCAGACTAAGAAGATAAATCCCAGGGAGTTGAATCCATATTTGAAGAATAATGGTAGTGGGTATCCAGAAGATTCAGATGTTAATGCTCGTCAGAACCAAGTTCTTTTTTCTTCACTTGTGGGTGATGGAGGTGCAAGCTGGAGGTTGAAAGCATTGAAACGAGCTCAGGAGCAAGCAGCCCGTGAAGGACGGAAGCTTGAGGAGGTATGTGGGATTGTCTTAGGTTTCTTATTTGAAGATTCTTCGTTCAAGCTAGTATTGTGTAATGAACTAACTTTGTACAGGTGGTTGAAGATCGGTGGGGCTCTCTTAGGGAGCTGGCAGTTTCTGTGGCATCCCATAGAGTGGCACCAAATCATGCTCATCTTCATGTGATAAAAAGTCGGAGGAGAGGGCTAAAGGACGGAGAACAAACAGATGCAGATAGAGACAAGGGAATATTTATTGAGAAGGTATGGTTTCTCCAGACTGTATTGTTTCTGAAAGACGTTGGCTTAATGATACAAAATTTTCCAATTTCAAAAGAAGTATGTGATTAGTTTTTGGTAATTTTTCAAAAACTTCCCAGATTTTCCCAGTCATATTTCTTTATGGATGGTTTTCTTCCCTTTCTTGATAAGTTTTAGAATCCTAACAGTAACTTTTTGCAGGATGGGTCTTCGTGCCATGCTAATATGAGAATACCAAAAGTTCAGGATTCTTTATCCTGGGGAAAGCGTAAGATGCCTGCTCAGGATATCAACCTCTCTGCTGCAGTGTCTAGCTTAAATAAGTTTTCCAATGATGGAAGCTTTATGCATGACTTTATGCAAAAGAAAAATGATAGTTCAAATGATCCTGTCAGTTCTTCAAATGCAAAAAATGGCAGACTAGTGGAATCAAATTTGGTTGAAAGACATGGTGAAGATGGTCCAACTGTGAAGCCAGCATTGACGGCAAACCAGTTGGCTGCCAAAGTCATGCTGCTTCACATGAAAGGGAAGCATGAAGAGGCAGAAAAACTTTTGAAGGAGGCTGAAGACACAAAGGCAAGGTCAGATGCTGAGGATGAGTCTCACAGACCACGGATTGATGGGAGCACAAGCAGATATATCATGCATGGTGTATCTGCTCGACAAAAGATGAAGGAGGAGGACGCTGACTTGTATCTGGCTCAAAAGATAATGTGGAACCAGCAGTATAACATCTCTGGTCAGGCAGATGATGAGTATGATTATGATGATGGTCCAAGGAAAAAGACTCGGCACAAAGGAATGGGTACAGACCAAAAACCAAATGAGATAAGTCAGGCAACTAGGATTGCAAATCGCCTCTTGACACAGAGAGAGAGGTGTCAATTTTGTTTCGAGAATCCAGCGAGACCAAAGCATCTTGTTGTTGCCATTGCAAATTTCACCTACTTATCATTACCACATTGGCAGCCTGTTGTCCCTGGTCATTGCTGCATTTTAACTATGCAGGTGAACTCTCTCTCTCTCTCTCTCTCTCGCTCTCTCTCTCTCCCCCCATATTTACAGTTTATATCTAGACCAGAGCAGGATTGCTCCACTGTAATTCTGGAGCTTGAGCGTGTACGAGGAATGCCTCTTTTCTAGTCTGTTATATGATAAGCTGCATGTCCCTAATCCTTTAGAGATATCTCAGCACTCTGCTTCACAAACTTAGACTCATAGGAATTGCTTTCTCCTTTCTTTTAGAAATACCCTGTATACAAAAAAGTGGTTAGGTCTGCATTTTCAGTTAAACAACCAATTAAGAGAACCAGAATGGATATGCATTACAGATGTTTCATGATATGTTATAGTTACTTGTATGCCCTAGTGAAGGTTGTGCATTTGCATCTTTAAAACCAAATTGGGGTTCAGGTTATATCTTACAAGTGTTGTGCTTAATCCTTTGGGCAGCAAAAGGTAATATACTCCAAATTAACATTTCATTAGCTGCTGAAAAATGTGAAACCTTGGTAACCCAGATTATCGTTTCTGCTTGCTACGTAGAACTTTGTGATTGACATTTAAGTTTTTACGCACTAATAGTGTTGAAAAGGAAACGAAAGAAAGTTGACTTTGCTGCTGAGTTGATCTTGTAATTATTGTCATCATCCCACAGCGCTAACAATGGTTTTTGACATGTGCAGCATGAGTCTCGGACAAGAATTGTAGAGAACAATATATGGGACGAAATCCGGTATTTCAAGAAGTGCCTGATAATGATGTTTGCTAACCAGGATAAGGATGTTGTGTTTCTTGAAACAGTGATGGGCTTGGCACAGCAACGCCGCCATTGTTTGCTGGATTGCATTCCTCTGCCCCATGAAGTTGCAAAAGAGGCACCTTTGTATTTCAAGAAGGTTAGTTTTCTTCATTTTCTTCTTTTTTTTGCATCATTCTGATGGTTAATCTTAAAGGTGATCCTGACTCTGGAGGCTATCTGTGTGTGTGAATGTGTTTTTTTTTTTTTTTTTCAATTCTTTTTCAATTTTGACCAATCAGTACTTGCTGAAGATTGGAGAAAAATATAAATTGGAGCTCATGGGGTTCCTTCTAGACCAAAATTTTGTGGTGTTTAGTTTGGTATGATAAAGTGTTTAACGATATGGAGTTTGCTGCGTAGATAAGGGCATGGAGGGTTGTGTCCACTTTTCATTTTTATTATTGACAGTGTTAACTGTTTAAGACGTCTTGCAATAGCTTTTCTAGGTGTTACCTGAATCAAGTGTGAAAGTAGTCCTTTGAGTTCTTGACGAAATTGTTGATTGATCAAGGCATGCAAAGCAAAACCAGAAATTGATTGATTTGTATGGAGAGCAATGATGATTATGAATTACTCAGTTGTGCATCAGAAAACCTTAAAAATAATTTGTCATGATCTGGTATAGGTGTTCTATCCAACTCTGATAGCTGTGATTCACCTAGAAGGAGAAAAATGAGATGTTTGTGACATACTGTAAATCTATATTCTTGTTATTGTACATGAAAACTGAAGAGAGTAAATTCTCCTTTGTGTCCTTTTTGAGCAAGAATTTCCTTACTAAACCAATCGTACTTACTCCTGTTGTTTGTTGTTTATAGATTAGTTAGTCATTGATGAATCAGATCTTTTGATTGATTATTTTGGTTTAACATGTTGATGTGTTTAAAGTAAAAAACTGCTCAAGTCTCATGCTTGGATACTTAACATTTGGCTACTTTTTGATATGTCACAGGCAATTGATGAGGTAGAGGTGGAGTGGAGTCAACATAATGCTAAGAAGCTGATTGATACCAGTCAGAAGGGCCTCCGTGCTTCAGTTCCGAAGAACTTCCCTTACTTTCATGTTGAATTTGGCCTAGACAAGGGATTCGTTCATGTGATTGATGATGAAAAGCAATTTAAGAGCAACTTTGGCCTAAATGTCATAAGAGGTATGCTAAGCTTGCCTGCTGAAGACATGCATTGTCGACAGAAGCATATATCGTTGGAGATGCAGAAACAGGCTGTTGCTGTTTTTGCCAGAGATTGGGATCCATTTGACTGGACGAAACAACTTGACTAGCTATATTAAGCACAAATATTTTACAGAATGCCAGCTAGAGATACTGGTAATGGTGTTATCATGTATTATAGAGGTTTCAGTAAAAATGGTGAAGGTTGGGATCCCCGCATTCCAGGTGCAACTATTGGAAACCTGAACGTCAAGAAAGAAATGCTTTGAGATATTGGACAGCGCATATTGGATGTTCAATATTTGTTCAAGTGCTTAGGTGCCAATTTGTTGGTGACACAATAGAAGCGAGATCGTAGTTTACTTGATCTTGGTCGAAGTCTGACCTAATTTCATTGTAAATGCTGATAGCTTCATTCAGTTTTGGTTAAGCAGCATCATGTCGTATATATTATGTCAAGAATTGGGGAACAGTTGCAAGGCGATGAGTAAAATTACTAGTAGATTTTTAGATAAGAACTATCAAGAGGCTCACACTTGAGTAGATCATGTTTCAAAAATTCAATAATCTAAATTGTGTCACATCATCTTACTAAGTAGAGTGGCACAATCTTGGCCACTGGATCTTGAGATGGTGTAGCACAATCTGAACTACTAGGTTTATGAAGATCATATCTATCCAAGTTTTGCCCTTATTAAGATTGCTATACTATAGAGTTGTTAGTCGATGAGTGAAATTTGCCAGATTTTTTGAGAAAATTATCAAGATTGCCATATGTCCAAGCCTAATTTGGGGATTTCGAAAAGACCTCTTGATCTGCTTATTGCAGCCTGAGAATGAATAAAAATGTCGTCTAGGAGATTAGTTACATCCTCTTAAAGTTAACCATTTAAACTTTTTGTTGATAAGGGAAACACAGTTGCTACCTAAAAATGTTGTATTAGATAAGCATCCACTTAAAATTATTCTTAATTTTACATTACATTACCTCATTGCAAGTGCATATTGAGTACAACATCTTTGTTAATTTTTTTGAAAACAAATTTGTATTTGTTAGTTGTTACAAGTAAAAGTTTGGAACAAATTTGAATTGTGATTAGCCACAAATTTTGTATAGTTTAAAAAGAAATGGAAAACTTTTAAGTAAAGATAAAAGTTACTCCGCAAAGCAATATCTTGCAAAAGCTACATATCCATACCATCAGCTACTTGCAATACAGTCTGCACAAGCCCAAATTGCAACCTGCCATTTTTCTGGACTTATATGATAACCTGGGCCAATAAAATGTTACAGATGTAAAAATATTCAAAGTACAACTAACCCTTCATCACATCCCTTTATTGATTCCCTCCAACCTTTCTTGTTCAAACTTTTTTTTTTTTTTATAAACTTTTGGGTCTCTATGAATAGCCCAAAGCATTCACTAACAAAGTTGTGCCTTAAGGAATTTTATAGGTAAGTCAAAATAAAAATAGGTTTTCTACTTTTTGGGGAAGGATGATGTGAAAACTCAAAATTAAAAAAAAAAGTTTAAAATACTACCAATATTCCATTTTATCCTGCATCATCCCATTCGCATAGTTTGAAAATTCTTTCCACGCCATTACTGTTTAATTATTATAGTCTACTGCATATTTCCTTAGCAAGTGCATGTATCTAAATTCAAATATACCTTAGAAAATGTTGCATATTTTTATTTGATTTTGGTATAAATGTTACATATTTTTATTTGATTTTGGTATACATCAAAAGAAACAAGTTACAACACTAACTCAAAGCTGGGAAATTATATTGATCATGGGAAGGCATGGCTTGTACATTGCCTCCAAAGGCTTGGTCTTACCAAAAGTGAGGCCAGATCTTTCATTACAGCCTACCGTTTCAGATCCTACATTCCCCCACTCAAAGCATTGAATCGAGGTTCCCACTGCCAACCCAACCAATCTCACAGCCATAGCAGCCCCTGGACAAGCCCTTCTCCCTTTACCAAATGGAAGAAATTTAAATACTTCATCCAAACCCTCGAACCTTTCTGGTTTGAACTTGCTTGGCTCTTGCCATAAGTTGGGGTCTCTGTGAATGGCCCAAACATTTACAAACAATGTTGTGCCTTTAGCAACTTTGTAACCTCCTATGGTGCAGTCTTCAGATGAACAATGAGGTGCAAGAATTGGTGCTGGAGGTAAAAGTACGTCTTAGTGTTTCAGTTATTATGCAACGTAAATATGGCAATTTGGAGAGATCAAGATCATCCAACAAACGCCCTGAATCAGTAACATGGTTGTTGATTTCACTCTTTGCTTTCTGCAATACCTCAGGATGATTTAACAGAAGGAACATTGCACGCTCCATGGTCAGGGCCGAAGTATGTATTCCGGCTGTAAACATAATCTGGACAAACTACTAATGTTTAGTTAAAAAAATATATGCAAAATAAAAATATGTATTTATTGGAACAAAAGTAGTTGTAGTCCAATGTTAACTTCCTATTTTGATGGATCACCTTCATCCCTTGCGACTCTTCTTGTCATATAAGAAGTATTGGGGGATCTTTCAACGTTGCCTAAATAATGACATGGAATGACCTCCACTTCCCTTATTTCGTCATGGATTTATCTTATAATACCAATCAACTATCCATGTTTTTAATTCCTATGATGTATTTGATCGTTTCCTCTTGTGAAAACTATGGTTAAGATCTTTACAATATGTTTTGCGTCAAATAAAGGGGAAAAAAAATCTATCCATGTTAACAGTTAAACTACAATATAGCTGCTAATACATGTTACCACATTAAAGCTTCAAAGCTCTTTTCCAGACACTTTCAATTCATCTGCCCAGATTTTGAGAGCTTTCATCAGCACATATCAATCTGGAGCTAAGAATTCAAAAGGTCTTTTCTGGCCACTTTCAACTGCCTAGTTTTTGAGATCTTTCATCAAGACATGAACCTCAGCAGTTGAAGTCTTGACTCATTTTACGTGACCAAGGTTATGGATAATTTTTCCTTTCCTTTTCATTAGTTATACTTAATTTTGTTCATAGTTCAAGAAATTGATGTTTGATGAGTTGCAATTTACTTTTTTCCTGATTGCCCCTCAATTTGTATCTAAAAGATTTTGTCGTTATATTTGGAGTGTTAAAGTCTGAAGTGGTTTATTGGAGTATTTATTGTTGAAACATGATTTTAATGTTCTTTGTTGAAAATATTATAAGGGTAAAAACAAGGATAAGAGTATTTTTCTGTTTCCCTTTTGACCCACAAAAAAATAATTTGAGACATGCAGAAACAGAAATCATGAATTATAAAATAGTATATAGGAAACATAGTTGTTCAAAGTTGAGCTACTGACCATTAGCAACACTTAACAATGAGGATTTGTCCATTAATGCAGATGAAAATTTGCAAAACTCAATGATTTTAGCGTCATGCCCCCAATTTTCAACACAGTGAATGTGATCCTTACTAGGTGCAACTGTGAAAGATAATTACCGGCCCCATCAAAATGTTTGCTTGATTCTCAAATCTAATTAATTTAGCAAAATAAATAAAACAAAATTTGTGATCAGCAGTCTATGTCCACATTAGCTACTGATTGAAACCACAAATTGCTCTCTAGAGTTGAACCTGCAACCACAGACAGTGCAGCCTGGAAAGTGACATATGGCCTCAGATGCCGTTACAAGGCACAAGGTTTAACACTTCGTGAATCATCTTGCTTAAAAAGCAGAATTGAAGTAATGCTAATTGCAAATTTTGAAATGAAAAGGGGCTTATATTCATAACTCCTTTAATAATCTCATCGGTGTAGTATTCAGGATCAGCTTCTTGCAGAGACATCAATGCTTGAATTTCTTTTCTCTTGGTTGAAAATGCAACATCTATTCCTTCCTTTTTTCGAATTTCATCAATCAGATCCTGGAGAACTTTGTCTTTTTTCCTGTGCAAGTTAATCATACTCTTCTCCAGCCCGCCAAAACCAATCCACCTTAAAATTGGAACACGCTCACAAATTTCCAAGAACGATCTTGGTGTAAATATATCCCCTGATTGTTCGGATGGCCATCTTTTTCCTGAAACCATTTTCATTACCACATTGAAAAGCAATTCCAAGAACAAAGAGTTCAGGTCTACAACGTTCCATGTTTTCTCATGAGAGCTGCTTGAGAATAGTTTTTTGACAAAAAAAAAAGAAGAAGTTCATCCCTCCAGATTGATGAATATTGTTGGAGAGTAAGTGAAGAAAATATATGGATGGCCGTTAGACGGCGGAGATTACGCCAGTGATCTCCATATGGAGAAAACGCAAGGCTAGTTTAGTTATAGCCAAGGTGCTGAGCGGAAACGGAATCAGGCCGGTTTGCAAAGGCAATATCATTATTCTTGGTGAAGCATTCCTGTGCAAGTGATGGAGATGACACGACAACGATGCAGCGGGCCCCAAAACGAAGGGAAATCAAGGGGCCGTATCTGATGGAGAGCTTATGGAATGCCAAGTGAGGAGCAGTATTTCTCATGAGGTGTATATGACCTACAATTGGAAGGCCTGGTGGACTTGGAGGCTGTTTGTTCTTCTTTTGCTGCAGGGAATGTTTCAGAGTCAAGAACATGGCGAAGCTCAAAAGTAGAATGATGAAGAAGCAAGAGCGAAATTTTGGTGTTGACTATTCACTTCCATACTCTTATTTTATGTATGAACGGATGGATTAATATCTGTCTCAATCAATAGTAAATGATGTGGTTATAAAAGCTAAGGGACGTAACTTATAAGTGTTATGCGTAGGACAATTTGTTCTTTTCAATTTATTGGTTTTACCTTTGTCTCTTCCGACTTTTTAAAGATTGCTGCAAATCTTTTGCGGAAGGAATCAGGAGTCTTGCCTCATCGCGTCAAGGTAGAAGACAATATACAGCTTCAAGGTAACAATTCAACGAACACTTCAGTCCAATTCTATCAAGTCATCAAGGAAAGGAATTAATATTTGGCTAATTTTTATTGACGAATAGTCCAATTATTGTTAATGACGATTGATGGTCCATTTTGTTTCAAATCTTTGCAAAAGCACGTGGAAGAAAAAAAAAAAGAGTACCGCTAACACCAAGACAAGTGTCAATAATATTTCCAAAATTTTTATATCTTTTTTTGACCAATTTTTATATCTTTATTAGGAATAATTTACATGCCTCTATCACATTTTTCATTTTTCATAAGTAGACAATGGGTTGAGGCCCAGGAATTAGAGGTTCTAAATTCTAGTCACCTGCTTCTTTCTCATTTCTTAAATTCTATCCTTCCTTTGCTAGGAAAATAATTAGAAAAAAAGGTCAAGGATGCCTTGGTTTAGTGTAGTGGCTAAAATTGAGGGTCCAGAAATTAGAGATCCTGACTTTTTGCTAGGAAATTTTTTTTTAAAATGCAGGCAATGGATCAGGCAGCTCAGTCAAAGGCTCACACGTGTTCAGTGAAATTCAAAAGTCGAGTCGAATTCAAGTAGTTCAAGTTGATTGATAAATCGAGTTTGATCTCCACATAATACTACTTGAAAGTTTGTTGTAAGACCTCATCAAAGAGATCTAATATACAAGCTAGGAATATAACGTTAACATAAAAGTTTAATCTATTAGATTTAGGACCCTTACTTACTTGTATATTAAGGACTCTTTTTCCATCTTTCAACCAATATCAGACACAATTCTTTACTCATGAACTTATATTAAGAACTCTTTCTCTATCTTTCGAACCAATGTCAGACAAAATTCTTAACTCGTGAACCTAATAATTTTCCCCTTCATGAGTAGCTCCTTATATTGGACCTAAATTTATAAACTCTTTTTTGACCCCATTTTAGTACTCAATGTACACTCACCTTAACAATCAAGGTGACCTCTTCTCAACACATGGACCTATTCTTTTTCAACATTCGAACCGGATCTCAAACCCCTCCTCTTGATAGGTTGCGATTTTATCATTTATTTTATTATTAATTTTCCCTATTATCTGAGTCGATGTGGATTAATTGTTAGATTCTACTCACTTTTGGTATTTTGCATTTATTTCAGGGAGTAGAACAAAAATATGATAACAAGCGCCAATTTGACAGGAAAGGAGTCCAAGTAACAAAGCTTATCCCAGGGGCATTTTTGGAAAACGAAAAGCTTTTGCCCAATTTGGTAAATTGCTGAAGGAGGCAGCGAATAGAGGGCTTCCTTTTCCTGGTGTAGGCCGCCGCACAGTAGGGAGCAATATATAGGAATTAGAATTAGGAAGAGGGGACAACTTGGAGATTAGCTTTTCATTTTGGGTTATTTCCCGTAAGCCTCTGGCTAGAGGCTACGGAGAAGACATTAGCATTCCCTTTGACTTTGTACTTTTCCTCTCATTCTTAATTATTCGGATTTCTTCATCATATAGAGAAGAATGTCCTCGACAATTACTGCTGAATTTTCGCATGGGATTTTCTCCATAGAGATGAATTAAATCTCCTTTTCTAGCCAAGGAACTATGGAGGTTTTGGTTCACTTAAAAATTGTGAGATCGATTTAATTTAATCTTTTTCTTTTATTTATTGGTATTCTCATATTTTTTTTATTACAGTGCTTATGATTGTCTAATTAATTGATTATCTTGGATCCGGATAATTAGTTAATTTGGTAATCTATTGTCAATTTGGGCGTTAAATCCGTAATTGTTTAATTGCCTTGTAATAGTGACAACTGGCACGATTAGATTTGTGTCAGGGGGATACGCGGCTAACCTAAAATAACCCTGGTAGTGCGTTATTTGGTTAGAATAGGGCTCCTCTAATACGTAAGGCAATTGGTGAATTAAATCTTATGGACGTATCTAAGATTATTTCTCAATTAGAGCAGTGATTAACGGGCGTACCGTAGTCACCGACGCAGTAAGGAGGGTTTGACTGTCATCGCTTGTTTGGCAATTATAACCTATTTATTAATAAATAATTGGAATTGCTTGTGCATCGATGATCAATTAGGTGAACCATTGCTGAAGTTATTTCTTGGCTAGATCTTTAATTATCACCCATTTGATTTTAGTAATTTGTTATTCAATTTTTAGTAGTTTCTTAGATTTTATTTGAATTTCTTTGATTGTCACCTTCTGCCCAAAAACAACCCCTTTGTTACTGTGAATTTGAAAAGAAACAGTTACATCCAGTCCCTGTGGATTCGACCCTGCTTACCACTATTTACAAAAATTAACTTTAATTGAACAGGTTTTTATTATTGCACAGGCCTGACGACCTGTCACCTCTCCACACTTGGTCCAACACCAACCAAATTCCTCGATACTCACATTGAATCCATGTTTACAAGTTCTATTTCGATTCCACTTTAATACACAATATAAGCTCACGTTAACATTCAAGGTCACCTCTTTTCAACTTGTAGACTCATTCTTCTTCAGCATTCAAACTAGATCTTGAACCTCAGTCAATCGTTAGCTCCTTGGTTTAACACCAATTAAACCCCTTACTGAACACCTAGTGCACCTAGTCCAACACAACCCAAATCCCTTGGCACTCACATTAAATCCAAGTTTACAAGTTCTTCTTCGAAACTTTAATACTCAGTGCAAACTCATCTTAACATTCAAGATCACATCTTTTCAACTCATGGATCCACTCTTTTTCAGTATCCAAATCGGATCTCGGACCCTCTGCCAACCCTTAGTTCCTTAGTCTAATACCAATTGAACTCCCTTCCAAACGCTTGGTGTACTTGGTCCAACACCAATCAAATCCCTTGGCATTTACATTGAATCCAAGTTTAGAAGTTCTACTGAGTTCACTTTAATACTCAATGCAAACTCACCTTAACACTCAAGGTCATATCTTCTCAACTCATGGACCTATGTACTTCTTCAACATCCAAATCAAATATCGAACTCTACCAACCCTTAGCACCTTGGCCTAACACCAACTGGATCTCCTACCAAACTCTTAGCGCACCTTACACCTTAACACACAAGGTCACCTCTTCTCAGCTCATGAACCTACTCTTCTTCAACATCCAAATCGGATCTCAGACCCTACCAACCCTTAGCTCTTTGGTCTAACACCACTAGATCCCCTACCAAACTCCTAGTGCACCTAGTCCAACATCAACCAAATTCTTTGGCATTTCGATCTACCACGAAGAAGAGAATTTCATCGGTCCAAGTCCGAGAAGAGTCCGCTTGCCTAGAAGTAGTCTAGTTTCTTAACCAAAAACTCTAATATAACTTGTTAGGGAGAAACACTCATGAGAGCTTACCAAAGATACCCCATAATATAAGTCAGGAATCCAACGCTAACCCAAAAACTTAAACTATTAGATTCTGAACCCTTACTAACATATTATGGATTCTTTCTTTTTCGTTTGAATCAATGTGGGATACAATTTTTTACTCATGAACCTAGCACATCAAGATCTCCACATAACACTACTCAAAAATTCATCAAGCTTATTGAATATATATGTGTGAATCTCTGTGTGTTTGTGTGCATGTTTTTAATATAATTGTAAAATTATCTACATAATAGTTTTTTTAGGACAAATTACAGTTTTCTTTTGCCAAGCTCGATTTGCTTAAACAAGCTAACTGAGCTCCTCATATTTCTCTAATCGAGGTTGAGCACTAACGTATGATATTTGTTGAACTCGAGATAGAATTCAAGTTTAATTAATATTTTATTGAACTCGAACTCAAGAGGCCTTGTACATATGGGTTTGACTCAACTTGATAACATCCTACACATGAGATATGCATTTTAAGTTGCTTGTGTTGTAAAAAGCCTCAAAACCACTATATGACCACCAACAGAAAGGCATTTAAGGTTATTGAGCTACGGGAGTTCTATAATCACAAATTTGGAAACCAAAGAACTCCAATAGATGATACTTGCAATAATTGCAGAAGGCTGAAATAATAAACAAGAAGAAAGAAAATCAGATATAATTTTATTCATGTTATGAAATAATTATAAGATGTGGATGTCTGTTTATATTCTCAAGAAAGAAGATACATGTATTCTCCCTAGGTTCATTGGTATATTGGATGAACCCATTTATGGATGTACTTGAGGTACTAAATTCATGTATTAGTATTTAATAGGGTTCATGTACCTTTGATCTTGGATCAACTATAAATAGGGGTGGATCCTACTTCATTTGTAACCTTAAAGAATTTTGATCAGTGAATATAATAATATTATAGTTCTTTATTCTCTCTCTCCGCTTCTTACTCTACTATTCCAATCTCTTATTTAGTAGTTTGTTTTATTAGTTTCATAACATGTTATCAGCACGAGTCTCTACTTTAAGCGAAGGAAAAACGCGAATCTCTAATTTTTGAGCAAAAGTGAAGCACGAGACGCTGTTAAGGTTCTGTCCGAACAACTTTTGACTACTTATCGAGATAAAATTCTTTCCTACGAATCTATTGCATATTCATAACACTAATCTTACAAAACAAGAATTCGTACCTCTTGATATTTCTGGAAAAAATTATTTATCGTGGGTATTAGATGTTGAAATTTATCTTGAGACAATGGGTCTTGGGAATACTATTGTTGAAGAGAATGAAGCCTCAAACCAAAACCGTGTTAAGGCCATGATTTTCCTTCGTCATCATTTAGATGAAGGATTAAAAATAGAATATCTTATTGTCAAAGATCCGCTTGTTCTTTGGAAAGATTTGAAAGAAAGATTCGACCACCTAAAATTGATCGTTCTTCCAAAAGTCCGATATGATTGGCTTCACTTACAACTACAAGATTTTAAATCTGTCAATAAATATAATTCAACCATGTTCAGAATTATTTTTCAATTAACATTATGTGGTAAAAAAATTACTGATGAAGACATGTTAGAGAAAACATTCTCTACTTTTCATGTCTCTAATATGCTCCTGCAGCAGCAATATAGAGAGAAAGGATTTAAGAAGTATTCTGAACTTATTGCATGTCTCCTCTTGGTTGAAAAAACAATGAATTATTATTGAAAAATCATGAGTCCCAACCAACTGGTGGCTAGTTCATTCCCTGAAGCCAATGCGACTCAACCTCAAAATTCTAGTCGTGGTCACGGACGTAGTCGTAGAGGTGGTCGAGGAGGCTGAGGACATAGCCGTGGCTATGGACGGGGACGTGGCAGATTTGTGCTTTATGACAAGAATCGTGGCAAGCAACAAAATATCCCCAGAAGTGGGACAATAACAATGATCAGAAAAATGGAGAAAAGAAAATTTATGAAGAAAAATGCTATCGATGTGACATGGAAGGTCATTGGTCCCGTACCTATCGTATGGTCGACCACCTTGTTAACCTTTATCAAGCATCTTTGAAAAAGAAAGATAAAAATGTCGAGACAAATTTGAACGACCAAAAGGATGCTTATGATGATGATAATGCTGACATGACACACCTGGATGTTGCTGATTTCTTTGAGCATCCTGAAGATGCAAAATGATCATATATTAAATATTTAATATTTGTCCAGATGTTTGATATGTTATTAGTTTTGCATATTTTATCAATTTACTTTGCAAATATCTATTCTCGCATCTTTTATTAATGTTTATTTTTGTTTATTTTCTGAAGAAGAAATGGATGCCAAACATTTGGGACTATATAATGGTGATGATAGCATTTGTCTCATTGATAGTGCTACTACACACACTATATTGAAAAATAAAAAAATATTTTTCTTCTTTGGATATGGGAGAGACAAATGTTAATACCATTAGCGGTAGTACAAAATTAATTGAGAGTTCCGGAAGACCCACTCTATTTCTCTCTCTGAAGGAATTAAAATTGTCATAAATAATTCACTACTCTTTCCTATATCTCGAAAAAATTTATTGAATTTTAGAGATATCCGCCAAAATGGATATCACATCAAGACAATGAATGAGACAAATTGTGACTTTTTATTAATTACAAGTACCATTTCTAGAGGAAAATGTGTATTAGAAAAATTACCTTCACTTTCTTTTGGCTTATATTATGCACAAATAAGTGCTGTTGAAATCCATCATCTAGCAGACCAAAAGTCTACTCATCCCAATGATTTTATGATTTGGTATGATCGTCTCGGATATTTTGGATCTATAATGATGAGACGAATAATTGAGAATTCATATGACCACTCATTGAAAAATCAAAGGTATTAAAATCAAATGAATTCTCTTGTGTTACTTATTCTCAAGGAAAATTAATTGTTAGACCATTACCGGCTAAAGTTGGGACTGAATCTCCCACATATCTAGAACGAATTCATGGTGATATATGTGGATCATTTCGATATTTGGTGCTAATTAATGCATCAACTAGATGGTCATATGTGTGTTTGTTATCTACTCGCAACCTAACGTTTGCGAGATTACTTGCTCAGATAATTAAATTACGAGCACGGTTTCCTGATTATCCAATTAAAAGAATTCGTCTAGATAATGTTGGTGAATATTCGTCACATGCTTTTTACGAGTATTGCATGTCCATTGGAATAACTGTTGAATATCCTGTAGCCTATGTTCACACACAAAATGGTCTAGCCAAATCATTTATTAAAAGATTACAATTAGTTGCTAGACCATTGTTGATGAGGTCTAAACTTCCTTTATTTGCTTGGGGATATGTTATATTACATGTAGCAACACTTGTGAGAATTAGACCGACTAGTTATCATAATTATTCTCCCATACAATTAGTATTTGGTTTTGAATTCAATATTTTTCATTTACGAATATTTGGTTGTGAGGTTTATGTTCCTATTGCACCGCCCCACCATCGTAAACTGGGCCCCCAAAAAAGATTGAAAAATATATGTCGGGTACGAATCACCTTCTATAGTTAAGTTTATTGAGTCATTGACAGGTGATTTATTTACTACAAGATTTGCAGATTGTCATTTTGATGAATTACATTTCCCGACATTAGGGGGAGGAAAAGATTAACCAAAAAAGGAAATCCCCCAAAAAGGAAATCATTTGAAAATTTTCATTAGATTTCCTGGATTTTCATACAAAAGAATGTGAACTAAAAGTTCAAAAGATCATACATTTACAAAATATTGCAAATCAATTGCCGGATGCATTTAGTGACTCCAGAAGAGTCACCAAATCACATATTCCTGCTGAAAATGTTTCGATTAAAATAAATGTCCCTGAAGGACAAATCACAAGTACTAATGAATTTAAAACACGCCTGAATCGTGGGAGACCTCTTAGTTCCAAAGATTAAAATCTTAGAAAGAAAAGAGAATCAAATGAATCAATAATTAGTGACAAAATTCAACCTCCTGAAGAGGTCACTCCTGAAGAGTCAGCTCCCGAAGAGCCAACTCCTGAAGAGAATGAAATTATAGAAAATTCAATAAATTTTGTCACTACAAGAAAAAGTTGGAACTGAAGAGAAATAATTATTGATAGTACTTTTGCATATAATGTAGCACTTGATATTATGATAGATGACGAGGATCATGAGTCTAGATCGATTGATGAATGTCGGCATAGAAATGATTGGCCAAAATAACAAGATGCAATACAATCTGAATTAGATTCACTGGTTAAAAGGAAAGTTTTTAACATATAGTCCAAACACCTGAAGGTGTAACGTTAGTTGGATATAAATGGGTGTTTGTGAGGAAAATAAATGAAAAGAATGAAATTGTTGAGATATAAAGTAAGAATTGTAAGCCCAAGGTTTTTCACAAAGGTCTGGTTTTGATTATGATGAAACGTATTCACTGTAGTGGATACGATCACATCTAAGTATCTTGTGAGTTTTGCAGTACATGAAAAATAAAATATGCGTCTGATGGACGTTGTCACTGTTTATTTGTATGGAAATCTTGAAAATAATATTTACATGAGAATCCCTGAAAGATTCACATGCCTAAAGTATGTAAATCAAATCCTAGAGATGTGTATTCTATTAAATTACAAAGGTCTTTGTATGGGTTCAAACAATCTGGACATATGTGGTATAACCGCCTCAATGAATGCTTGACTAAAGAAGGTTATACCAATAACCCAATATGTCCATGTGTTTTTATCAAGAAAAATAGGTCAAATTTTGTGATAATTGCTATATATGTTGGTGATCTCAATTTGATTGGAACTCCTGAAGAGATCCAAAAGACTGTCGAATATTTGAAGAAAGAATTTGAGATTAAAGATTTTGAAAAGACAAAATTCTACCTTAGTTTACAAATTGAGTATTTAGAAGGTGGAATTTTTGTCCACCAAACTGTTTATATCCAAAATGTATTAAAGCGGTTTTGTATGGATAAAACACATACATTAAGTACCCCAATGGTCGTCAGATCACTAGATCCTAATAAAGATCCTTTTAGGCCACGAGAGGACATGAAGAGATACTTGGTTCTGAAATACCATATTTCAGTGCAATTGGTGCGCTAATGTATCTTACTAATTGTACAAGGTCAAATATATCATTTGCTGTAAATTTATTAGCAAGATTTAATTTCTCGCCTACAAGACGACATTGGAATGGTATTAAATACATTTTTCGCTATCTCCAAGAAACAATTGATCTTGGTTTGTTTATTCAAATAAATCTAAGCCTGAGTTGTTTGGATATGTTGATATTGGGTATTTATCTGACACACATAAAGCACGATCTCAGGCTGGCTCTCTCTTTACTGGTGGCGGTACAGCCATTTCTTGGCATTCTACAAGACAATCCTTAACTGCCACTTCATCAAATCATGCTGAAATAATAGCAATTAATGAAGCCAGTTGAAAATGCGTTTGATTAAGATCAATGATCCACTACATCCGAAAGAGTTATGGGTTGTCCTCCGAGAAGGAAAAATCCTCCAACAATTTTATATGAAGATAATACAGCTTATATAGCTCAATTAAAAGGAGGATATATTAAAGGAGATAGGATGAAACACATTTCATCGAAATTCTTTTTTACTCATGATTTGCAGAAGAATGGTGAGATTGATGTGTTACAAATCCGATCAAATAATAATTTGGTAAATTTGTTTAACAAGGCATTGCCGACTGCTACATTTGAGAAACTGGTGAAAATATTGGAATGCGTCGGCTAAAAAATTTCAAATAATGTTTGCATCAGGGGGAGAAATTATTACAGAAGAATAGTATACTTTTTTTCCTTCACTAGGGTTTTTGTCCCACCGGATTTTTCCCTAGTAAGATTTTAACAAGGCATATTCTTTGTGTAATAGACATCCCAAGGGGGAGTGTTATGAAATAATTATAAGATGTGGATATCCATTTATATTCTCAAGAAGGAAGATACATGTATTCTCCCTAAATTCATTGGTACATTGGATGAACCCATTTATAGATGTACTTGAGGTACTAAATTCATGTATTAGTATTTAATAGGGTTCATGTACCTTTAATCTTGGATCAACTATAAATAGGGGTGAATCCTACTTCATTTGTAACCTTGAAGAACTTTGATCAGTGAATATAATAATACTATAGTGCTTTATTCTCTCTCCCCTGCTTCTCACTCTATTATTCCAATCTCTTATTTAGTAGTTTATTTTATTAGTTTCACAACAATTCAAAGCCTATTTAATCTATAATGTTTTATTTAATCTATAATTGCGTAGACTGAAAATTATTCAGGCTTATATTTCTTTGCTCTCATTTTTACTTTTTTCACACGCTTAGCATTAGGTGCACCTTTTTAGTTTGAGTGAATCTATCTTCTATCTTATTGGTGATACAATCTTAATAAACAAACTAAACAAATGTTTCATTATTCACCTTGGGAAGCTTACCCAGAGCTGCGAAACAGTGTCAATCATGGATGAGCTTGTGTACAATGCTTCTAAAGGCTTGGCCTTGCTCAAAGTCAAAACCAGATTTTTCTTCCAAATTGACCAACTGAGGCCCCACTCTTTCCCAATCAAAACTTTGTAGCATTGTTCCTAATATCAGGTTAATCAATCTCATGCTCAAGCGCGTCCCTGGACAAGCCCTCCTACCTTTTCCAAATGGAAGAAATTTGAACCCTTCTTCGCATCCCTCTTCATTCCCTCGAATCTTTCTGGCTTAAACTTATTTGGTTCTTCCCAGACATTAGGGTCTCTATGAATAACCCAAGTATTTACTAACCAAGTTTGCCTTTTAGGGATTTTAAAGCCTCCTATAGTGCAAGCCTCAAATGAATAATGAGGCACAAGCGTTGGTGCTGTAGGAAAAAGTCCGAGTGTTTCTTTAATTATTCAACATAAATACGGCAATTTGGAGAGATCTGAATCCTCAATCAGTTGCCCTGATTTTGTAGCATTGTTGTCTATTTCATTTCTTGCCTTCTCCCAATACCTCAGGGTGGTTTAGCATAAGGGACATAGCCCAGTCCATGGTCGGAGCTGAAGTGTGTATTCCTGCGGTAAACATAATCCAGCAAAACAACAAGGCATATATTGGCAAAATGAAAGTAAAGCTTAACATAACAATTACAATTTTAAATTTAGTATACGCCAAGAGATATTCAATAGGACTTTCGTAATAAATTGATCATGGAGTAATTCTTTTTAATTGGAACAAATGAAAAGGATATTTTAAAGATTGAATAAAGGACTTTTGTTGAAAAAAATTCTTCTTAGTTTGTTTGACATCTGTTACATGGCTTGTTCTCGTTTAAATGGATTTCTAAATTGTACTCCTGAGTAATTCTTTAAAACAATAACGTTTACAAATCTGAAGATTATTTTGATATTCAAAGTTGTCGAAAGCAAATTTGTTTTGGTAATGCACCTTAGGATGACATTTTAGAAAGAAATAATAGCAAGAAGACAAAATGCAAGCGCTTGATCAGTCAAATGTTCTTGATTGCGACCCTTTTTGTACGCTGAGATTTCACATTACCCCATAAAGCTCACTGAAATCCAAATAGTGCAGGACAACATAAATTTGATACTTTTGTGTAATCTCTTACCACTTTCGATCGATCCGCTGTGTGTCACGAGCTAATTGCATGAGTTAATTTGCAGTTTAAGTAAGGACTTTTTCTTTTAAAATCTTTTTCTACATTCCCTCCTCCATACTATCCAATCCATCCAAATCAAGACTTATTATATCATTCAATCTAAATTGTCAAATCATTACAAATATAAAAAGAAATTTTTTTTTTCAGTTTTCAAAAATTCGTTCCACTCACTCAACCACTTAGTATAGGGTGTAGACGATCTGAGATTTGAGCTAGATTCGAGCTCAAGTGTGATGTTTGTGGTGTTTAAGTGCTTTGTGAAAAGAGTTTTGATATTGTCAAACAAGTATACTTCATAAGGTGGTTTGTGTTCTATGGCAAGCTACTTTAAATTTTTAATAATTTTCTTATCTTGTTCAAGGTATTAGTTTAAACCAACTTTGTTTCTATTATCTTCAGACTTATTCTAGAATATCTTTGTAAGAAGTTTTAAAGCTTCTCGCCTATAACCTTAATGGATTAATTTATTTCCTTCCCTTATTGTTTCATCTTATTTTATGAGCATCTTTAGTTCTTTAAAGTTTTTGTCTAATAAAAGTAGGGGTCAATCCCACTCAAACAAAAATGTTTTCAGTCACCACTAATAATAATAAGTCTATGTTTCCTTATTGTAGATTTATTGCTTAATTCCTTTAGGCATGTTCAAATTCACAGTCTTTTTTCCCCCTAAATAGTTTATCATCTGAATGGGTACTTTAGATTACAGAATAGACTTAAACGACCTCTCAAAATTAATTTAATAATTTTAGCATATGAAATGAGATAAAACCTATTATAAAAGTGGAAGAATCCTCGGACTGGTTTTTAATAATAGACTAAGAAAATGCACGTATAGTTCTAAGATAGTGCTACTTTTACTTATAAATTTATATGATAATATTAGGAGTTGTGATGAAATCATACTTCGTCAGTCAGTGAACACATCATTCTCAACAGGGTTATCCCGTAGAATTACTAAACTCATATTATTTAAAGACAATAGTTCGGTCCATTGAATTTTTAGTTATTCTAAGTTCAAATGTAGGCTAGTTAAACATGTATGGATCTAAGTTTCTTTTTATAAGAAACTTTTGTATCTTTCTTAGCACTGAGCTTGTCTTTTTTAAGAGACAAAAATTTCATGTCATATTTTGCTCATTTTTGCTCTTTATTTGCCTTGGTCATTCTGTTTATTTTAAGGCCTCAGCCTTTTAGAGATAGTTTTCTCATGTGTTCATATTGATTTTGCTAAAAGATTATATAAAATCTGAATATGAAGAGATAAGAAGCATGTGAACACAAGCTTTAGTGGTCCTTCAACTATGAACTATCTTTTTCTAACTTTGTAAGGCTAAATAATTGACTTTTATATTTACTATTAATTATAGAGCTTAATAGGTGATTCTTATATTTAAAAAAAATAAAAAAAATTTACAATCTTAGTCTTTGCGTTTATTCTTTTATACAATTCTTCTTAAGTAAATATGTATTGTTATCAAAGTGATGTTTGCCATTTAATTGCACAGTCTCCTTTTTTCTTGAACCTACTCTTAAAGGCCACTTTTGCAGTCCAATATTTTTCTTCTTAATGATTATATTGACACTGACATTTTTTAGAAGCAGTTAGACATAAATGAGAAGTTAAAAAAAAAGGGACATAAATGAGAATTTATGTAGCGGATATTATTGCATTATCATTCCAGGGTAATTTATGTCAAGTTGCTTCAAGTTATATTTCTTTGTTTTGATATGTGAAAAAGGTTTGGTCCTTTATCATACTTTATGTGAAACCATGATTTGATTCTCCATGTTACTGGGATGTACTTAGGTTTATTCCTAGGTTGCGAATAGGCGTATTCAAGATCTTCCTTCTTAATTAACATCGAATAAAAACTTTAGCAATGAGGGATATGTGCATTTAGAATCAAGATTACATAGGTGAATAATAAAAGCAAGAATACAGGGATACCTGAGATGAAGATGATAAAAGTTTCGAAGGACTTACAAAACTGAAAATTTTAAGCAAATTTGACCTTGAAATCAGTGGCACTAATAAATTGAAGTCATTTGATTAATTGATGTAGAGTTAAAAAATTAGAGTGTGAAAACGAACCCTGAAAAAAAATGGCTTGAATATTCTTTAAGAATTATGTGTTCTGGAGACTCCAAAATTAGTTTTGCGATCTTAACAGGCATTGGTCCTTCAACGTTCACGAGACTATGAATAAATTGAACTTGTAATTAGCTACAGACATCTTCTAAAATACCTGTCATCATTCTAAAAGAACAAATTTTTGCCAAACTTTGAAAAGCTCACAAATAAATTGAAAATTCAAAAAAAATGCAAAACAAAAAAAAATCTAGTAATCTGGGATTCGAAATGGTGAATATGTACCTATAACTCACGAAAAGAGTTGTATCTTCGTAAATTTACTTGCAACATCAAAATTATGCATATCTAATACATCAAACAGATATATGAAAAACATGAAAGCTTTATACACCGCCAACAAAAATTTGACAAAGAAAAAAGTATGCCAAAGGAAGTTAAACATGTAAAAGTTTTGAGTGAATGTGAAATAAAAGACACTGATACCAGTAAAAGAGTTCTTAAGCTAACTTAGCAACGGTTTTGGTGGATAAATTGAAGATGGGGATACACTGAGTTATGACAAAGAAAGGAAATTCACTGTCGAACTTGAACTTCAATTTGAGCTTAGCTAATTTTCTTTGAAGTCTAGCTCGAGTTACCCACAATTGGGTTCAAGTTAGCTCGATAACCTCGCTACTCATGAGTAGAGGTGTCAAAATGAGTGATTTGGGTGGGTTTGGACGGTAATAATTAAGTAATGGGTATAATTAAGTCAATTCATTTATACTCATTTAATAAATGAGTATAGATATATCCAATTATCTATTTATGAGTCACTTACAATTCTACTTTTTTTTTTGCATACTATTTGATAAGAAATAACGGTATTTATTGTTATTAAATTGACAAGAAATTCAAATTTATTTACTTAACACTAATTAAAAGTTGAGTTTAAATGTATAATTATTTTTAAATGGATACAAATGGATGAATCGAGTCAACTCACTATTCACTAATTAAATGGATTTAATTGGGTACTCATTTAAATTCATTCAAAATTAGTGGGTGAGTTTGAGCGGATCATTGGTGGGCGGATTTGGATGAATCAATATAATTGGGTTGTGATTGACATCTCTACTCATAAGACATTCTTTTTGCTTGTTTTGTTGAAGCCCCAAAACCACTTTATGTACCAACAAAGAAACCCAGTTAAGGTTGAAGATTTTCTATAATTACAAATGTGGAAAACCAAAGACCTCCAGTAGATGAACTTACAGCGATTTTAAAAGATCAATATTAACAAGCAAAAAGAAAAAGCCAAACACGGTTTGGTTCAAAGCCTATTTAATCTTCAATAACTGCATAGACCGAAAGATTTTCATGCTTATATTCTCCTTCCTCTTATTGTCCCTTTTTTTCACACTTTGCAATAGGTGCACCTTTGTAGTTTGAGCTTAAGTATTTCAGATATTATTATGATACAATCTTCAAAAACCACCAGTCATGTTCTTTAGTCAAAGCTGAGAAACTAATTCAATCATGGATGAGCGTGGCTTGAACAATGCTTCCAAAGGCTTGGCCTTGCCCAAAGTCATACCAGATTTTTCTTCTAAATCCACCAATTGAGGCCCTACTCTTTCCCAATCAAAACATTGTAGCATTGTTCCCAACGTCAGGCTAATAAATCTCATGCCTAAGGCAGCACCTGGACAAGCCCTCCTACCTTTTCCAAATGGAATAAATTTGAACCCTTCATCGCAACCCCCTTCATTAATTCCCTCAAACCTTTCTGGCTTAAACTTGGCTGGCTCTTCCCAAACCTTAGGGTCTCTGTGAATAGCCCAAGCATTTACTAACAAAGTTGTGCCTTTAGAGATTTTATACCCTCCTATGGTGCAATCTCCAGATGAATAATGAGGCACAAGAGTTGGTGCTGCAGGAAAAAGCCTAAGTGTTTCTTTGATTATGCAACGCAAATATGGCAATTTGGAGAGATCTGAATCCTCAATCAATTGCCCTGATTGTGTAACGTTGTTGTCTATTTCACTCCTTGCCTTCTCCAATACCTTAGGGTGGTTTAGCATAAGGGACATAGCCCACTCCATGGTCAAAGCTGAAGTGTGTACTCCAGCAGTGAACATAATCTAGAAAAACAACAAGGCATGTGTTGTCAAAATGAATGTAAAGCCTAACATAAGAATACCATTTTAAAGTTAGTGGATACCAAGAGATATTCAAGAAGATTTTTATAATAAATTGATCATAGAAGAATTCTTTTTAATTGGAACAACTGACAAGGATTTTTGAAAGATTGAATAAAGTATTTTTAAAAAAAAAGAAAAAAATTCTTCTTAGTTTCCATAGTTTAGTGTGATATCTTAATTATATATAGCTCGTTCGTCTTTGCAATGGGTTTCTAAATTGTTCTCTATGAGTAATTCTTTAACACAATAATGTTCACAAATCTGAAGACTATTTTGATCTTCAAAATTGCCAAAAGCAAATTTTATTTGGCAATGCACCTTAGGATGACATTTTCGAAAGAAATATTTAATCTAGAAACAATTAATAGGGAAAAGACAAAATGCAGGCGCTTGATCGGTTCAAATATATATTTTTATTGGACCCCTTTTGTAGGCTGAGCTTTCACCATGACATGTCCTTACACCTTATACCTCACAAAAATGCAAATAGTGCAGGGCAACATAAATTGATACTTTTATGTCATCTCTTGCCACTTTGGATCCGCAGTGTGGAGAACCAAGAGCTAATTGCATGAGGTAATTTGCAGTTTAAATCAGAACTTCTTGACGTGATTCGATCTGAGTCGCCAGATCGTTACAAATTCAAAAAGATATTTTCTAGGTCACCTAATCATTCTAGTACACCATGGATGCTGTCATATGCACATAGGATTTGCTTCAACGAAAGCTACAAGGGAAAATTGTGGTTACCGTAGGATTACTTAAACAAAAGTTAATAAGGAAAAAGATACTCATTCAGTCAAATTTTTTGAGTGGAGGAAAAAGATTACCAGCTAGAAGAGGAGTTCACTGACTAATTGGAGAAAAGGTTGATTTGCATTAAAAAAAAATGAAATATGAAAATAGAAACCGGATATAAAGAGCAATAATTACCAAAGCAAAAAATGTTATGTTAAGGAGAAAAGAGAAATGGCATGTTGGCTTACTAGTATGATCCCTTTGACAGTTTCATCAGTTAAGAATTCAGGTTCAGCATCTTGAAGGGACAGCAATGCTTGGATAACAGTTCTTCTCTGCTCAGTCGAGCATGAGCCACCTTCACCTTCCTTTTTCCTAGTTTGATCAATGAGTTCCCTGAATAATTTGTCCCTCTTTTGCTGTAAATTGATCAAATTTTTCTCCAACCCTCGAAATCCAATCCATCTCAAGACAGGGACATAATCACAAATACCCATGAAGGAGATCAGCGAAAACAAATCAGCTGTTTTATCAGATGGCCATTTTTTTCCTGCAAGCATTTTCATGATCACATTGAATGCCAAATCCAAGAACACAGAGTTCATGTTTACATCTTTCCACACTTTGTCATCATAGTTCATTGAGAACAATTTCTTGACACTGAAACGGATTTCCTCTGTCCAGATTGAGGAAAAGTTGTGGAGACTAGCGGAAGAAAAAATATGGACGGTGGTAACACGGCGGAGATTTCGCCAGTGGTCTCCATAAGGAGAGAATCCGATAGTACTGTTGTTGTAGCCAAGGATTTTGCCAGAAATGGACCCTGGTCGGTTAGCAAAGATAACATCATTAGTCTTAGTGAAGCATTCCTCTGCAAGAGATGGTGAGGAAACAACAAGTATAGGACGAATCCCAAATCGAAGGGAAATCAGGGGGCCGTATTTGATGGAGAGAAGTTGAAGAGCACGGTGAGGGGCAGCTTTCAGGAGGTGCAGATGGCCTAGAATTGGAAGAGCTGGTGGACTTGGAGGTTTTAGTGTTCTCTTGTTTTCTTGAAGATGTTTTATAGCAACTAAGACTACCAAGAAACTGAGAACTAGGATGCTATAGATGACTTCCATGATCATTAACAGGAAACAAGGGAGGTATTTTTTGCTTTTGAAGATGGATGCATATTTACATCACTATCAAGTGTAAATGAATCATTATCCACTGAAATGAATCCAAAAGGATAAGGTCACTGTACAGGCCAGTTTGTTGCCTTCTTTATTGATTTTTTTTTTTGCTTTGGCTTGGCTCTATATGACTTTTTTGAGATTGGTGCTCGATCAATAGCTTTGGTGAGAAAACATGAAGTCTTGACAAAGTTGGCCCCTTGATTTAATTGGGTCTGTATATCCACTAACCTCTACCACAGCCTTCTTAGACTCCCCCTCCCCCTAGATTAGAATAAAGTAAGTTATACAAATGTATCATTGCTGACAAAAAAAAAATTCAATATTCTGTACATCATCTCAATTTTGTTGATTTTTTGTATCTAAATTAGTAAAACACTGAATTTTTTTGAATAAACTGATACATCAGTAATTCTTTTCTAGACTTAGTGTGGGTAACGTGTTGTTCTGAAATATGAATATAACTAAATTAATTCTTTTTAAGACTAAGAGAAAAAGGTTCTTTTAATTTAACTTATTTTAAAGTATATTGAATTGATTGATAATTGTTTAAAGAAATTCAGTATAACTTAACCAAATGAACTCAAAATTAGATGAAAATATTTTAAGAAATATATTGGAACCATGTTGCAGCGAGATAATAGTGTAGACATACGTCTCGACGGATTAAAACAAAAAGAGTTATCATTTTTTGTGAGACTTAAAACTTTTCATGATTACACAAAAAAAAAAAGGCAAAAACACCAAACTTGTTATGAAAAAATACAAATACATGTGGATGTCCATTCAATTCCCCTAGAAGATTAATACATGTATTTTCCCCCTAGATTAATGTGATACACTTATGTTTTCATAGAACAACTCAATTTTATCATCTTGATGTACTATTCCACGTATAAGTATTAAAGTTAGTTCATGTATTATTCATTTTGCTTTGCCTAAAATTAGAGGTAATTCCAACCTTATTTGCAATCTTGTGAACTCCAAACAAACCAGTGAATGAAAGTATAAATTTCTCTCTACTTTCATTACCAACAAATATACATATTAGTATTAGTTTTACAATAAAACTACGTATGCTGTTGCACGAGATAGTTCCTACTCTTTTTGGGCCACGTTTATATTTATCCTGGCAAACAACATCGATTTAAGTGTATAACAAAAGGAAAATAGGAATGTGAAAAACCATGTCATTTTGAAAGCCACAAAAGACTCTTAACTGCTATTTTTCTCAATCGTCATCCTATATCGTTAACCCTAAAGCTTAGGCATTTTACTTGTGATTTTTATACAATTTCACGAATATTTAAAATTCCGAACAATACATGTAATGACTAAGGGACCTTTATATATGTTTATAACTTTCAATGATTGCGGGAGTTTTGTATACGTTTATATGCTACTGAAAATAACATCACTCAAATTAGGCCTCACTTGACCCATTCAAGTGAAGGAGTCTAGATCCATTCAGAAAAAGCCCATTCAAGTAGTTGTCCCAGCCTTCTTCATTATCAGATATTTAAACTAACGTTTGAAGGAGTCTAGATCCATTTAAATCTACTACCGTAGTTATTTTTTCATGTTACCACCAACTAATTTAAATTTTGGGATAATTTGGAGAAAGGGAATAGAAAGATTTAAAATTTGAAAGAAGGTGTAAGTTTTAGAAATTTATGAATGAGGTTTGAGTTTTTTTTTTCTTTTTTTTTTTAGTATAGGTGGGAGGTCTCGGTTTCAGGACATTTCACTTATATTCCCTTCCTTCTAATATTTAACCCACCCCTACCCTTTAAATGAGGTGCGAGTTACTGTTCATGAACTATTAAAAGAAATATTGTAAGTATAATAATAAAATTACCCTTATATGCACATATTACGACTTGTATCTGTGTAATTTGATTATACCTATACACAGCTGTATCAATTTTGATGCGCATATTTGGATTTATGTACATTTTACCAAACTACATATTTTTATCATTTAGGTGCATATTATTGTTCGATAAAGTGCACATTTCAAAAAAAAAAAATTTGTTTGCTCTTGACAAAGTGTACATTGTTGCAAGTGTGATTTAATTACTTAGCCAAAAATCTGTTCGTTTGGTGAATAGTAGTAAACCCATACCCTATCCAAAAATTTAATTAAAAGTTTCACTCTACTTATGAAGTTGGGATAATTTCAAAAACCTCTCTCGAGGTTCCTGACAATTTCACTGCTTTCCCGCAAGATTTTTAAAATATCACTTACCTCCTGTCAGTCAATTGGAACCCAATGCTTGCCTCATCAATGGTTAAATTACTTTATTACCCCTGCAACTTAGGAAATTTTACATAGTTATATGGAGAGACAATTGAGCCACTTGTACTGCCATAATTTGGAATGTAAAAAAGTTTGAAAATCTTGAATACCAAATTGTATAACAATAATTGTTAAAATTTTAAATTCTTTTTCTAATTTTAGTAGTTCTTGTAAATTCTTCCCCAAAAAAAGATTTAAATTCCTATTGAGATTTTACTATTTCATAAGCTTTTTTATAAGAATAACAAGATGACTACAAAAATGCACAAAAGGGATAAATTGTTAAAATATGCTCACAAATCAAATTTTATTAAGTTTTAGATAAAGTGTAACTACACATAATCTATTCTCTCCCTCTTTTCCAAAATATTTTTTTCTTTTCCTTTGTATACGTAATCCCAACAAGATCGTTAAAAATGATTTCCTCCACTTAGATTTACTTATTTTCCATTAAAGTCATTTCCATTCTATTCATGCAAACATTGCCTGAGAGTTTTTTTTTTGTTACAAATGATAGAAATTTCTTAGTAATCATGTGAAATAATGGACCTTGTACGTAAACGAAATAATTCAAAAAAACATATTTGATCATACTTTATATGCTTTGTCTTGTTTAGTTCTTACTCAAAATCTTCCAAATTTCACTACTAAGAATTTAGGAATTCAACGTGTAAATATAGATTCTAAATTAATAAAATTTCCTTTCCAATTCTTTGATTTTGTGAGCCATTGTTATTGAATTCTACTGGGCTCATGCTAGTGTTGTAATTTGCCTTACTAACATTGAAACTTTCTAACTATGGTTTTTATTTTCTATTCTTTACTAATATTCCCTTTTGATTCTAAGTCAACCAACTAGTAATTAGTTGAGGGGCACTTTTGGTATGAAATATTCTTCTCACTCTTGAATCATTCTTTTATTATTAATTTTTTTAATTGTGCTAATTTGTTACAAGAAAATTAGTTTTAAGGGAGGTTAGTGAAATATTTAAAAACTTTAGGGGAAGGCAATAAAACTATCAGAAACCTCAAGGGAGGTATCTAAAATTATCCCTATGAAATTTTAATCTTCCTATATTCTCATTTTCCAAAACTTTTCTTACATTTTAGCCACCCCCTACCCCACCAAAGTTGGATTTTATCAAAAAGGAGGCCAGCACACATCGTCGTCTGCTTGCATTACCATGCTTTTTATCTCTTGGTTAGAGCACTCTGAGCTGAAAATTTTGCTTACCCAATAAATGGTTCTAACAGATTCCAGCTCGCCTTACCAACTAATTGAGTTAAATTTCAGCTCAAAACCAGGATCCTATCAAGCAGGAGTCTAGCACGAGCTCATTTGGATGAATTTTGCACTGAGCAAATGTGACGGCCCCACCTTCCCCTAAGGCGAATCCCAGGGTTCGGCGGGTCGCCTGCCCAACTCTCGCCAGGACTCACTCACTCACTTCAAGAAAATAGATTGCAACCTCGAGAGTACAAGAAATAACAGTTCCCAAGTTTGGAACGTACATACACAGTCATTTCTATTTGAATCATCCATACAGTCCAAATCTATCAAAAGATATGGGTTCCAGATACATTCAACCCTAATCGAGCACTAGCGCAAGTACAATCGTAAAATTTTCAAAAACTAGACTATGCTAACCTGTACCAGTCTCACGCCTCGCTCGTGCCCCCTGTAAGGAAAACAAATGGCGTAGAATGAGCTAAAAGCCCAGTGAAGTTCCAAATAGCGAGTTGACCATTATTAAAAAGTTCACGTATCAAAATAGCAAAGTAGCGAGCATAACCAGTCCATAAAAGTGAGCAATAATACTTCAAGTAACAAATCTCAAAATGAACGAGTGTAAAATTCTTTTTCTAAAAGAAACAATAACATTACGAATAACCATCAAAGTATAAGGATACAGATGGCTCTCAGGAGCCAATTTCCCGTTGTTTCACCAAAGCTTGATCAAGTATTAGTTGACACTCCGTCAACTTTCAAGTAAAGTAACCAATCCAGTAGTGCTTCGCTTCACACCAAATCCGTTCACCCTTCAACCCCCTTACCGGGCCCGAACACCAACTAAACACTGGTGGTAATACTCGAGTATATCGATTAGTCGAGGAGATAACACTCCATTCGACAACACTAGATACCCATGGTTCGTTATCTAATCGACCAAGCCCTTGCCGGCTCGATTCGATTAACTAGCCAGTGGGGTTTGGATTCCCAAGTAGTCACTATAGTCGATGACCAATCGACTTAGTCAAGAGAAAGTACGGAGACGGGAATGAGAGGTACCTCCCACTTCGTATCGAGTGTGGTACATACTGCCGCTCAGCACTTACAAGTCAAGCACAAGTACAAATACAAGTACAGGTCAATGCAAATCAAGTCACTTGTATAAGCATGAATGAAATATCAAGTATTTAGTTGAGTTAGGTCAAGGGCGATAAAGTACACACTTGCCCGACCAAACCAAGCAGATCTTATCTGATCACATTGGTAAATCAAATATCAAGTTCAATCATGGTATTTGGAAGCACTCACCAAAGATTTAGTGGCTTGTCGAAATCACGTTCAGGTGGTAACTGCATTGGGTGTGGAGTCCCAAATCTGCGATACAATATCATTTTAAAAAGGCCCCCCTTTTTTGAAATCAACTAGGATTCGAACCTTAGAGTTTCGTTTCAAAAAAGATCAAGTAAATGAAACTCATTTAGATAGGGTTATGGTTACGTATCAAACTCTAGAAACTCATGCTCCGCTCTTTGGTTTTGGCAATGAAACGATTAAAACTTTGGGAATTCCCATTTGGAGTCGACAGACGAGAAAACGTATTTCTATTGGTCGCTACTTCATTTTTTCAGGGTAGTAAGTTTCGGCAAAATTCACAACTTAATATACCTCTACAAAAGAAGACTCGAATACTTAGATAAATCAAGTTCAATTCATCGTCAAATCTTTACTCAAGTTGCAAGTACACATTCGCTAACCCTCTGAGGTGAAAATTTGGGCGGCATGCCCCCTTTGTATTTAGCTATTTTCCAGCCATTTATGGCTTCATTATTTTCCTCAAACTCAGCGCCAAAGTCACACATAAGCAATGTTAACACAATAGCCCTTCAACTAGGCTCAATGTCATTCAATTACAAAAACAATACTAGTAATGCGACCGGAAACCAAGTTTAAGGACAATAACAAAACAGCAGGTTTGACGTCTCTTGGTGTTTCGGTCACAACTGAAGCTATGCTTATCGGATTGGGGTACACTATATACCGTTTCGAAGCTAAGCCAAAGGGTTACAACTTTGATGACGGCCACTTAACCTAATTCACAGTTTATCTAGGTCAAATTTGCAAATCACAGATCCAAAAATTCATGATCAGTCTGGTTGTCAGCACTGACTTTAACAAGTAATAACTCAAGCTACACAATTCCGTTTGAGGTGTTTTCAGAGGCGTTGGAAAGATAAAACATAGGGCTACAAGTTTTGTGTTTTGGCCAAAAGCTACTTGGATACGAATCCGGGTGAAAAACGCAGCCCAAACAGGTGAATTTACAAAACTGTTTACGAATTGCAGCTTGTGGTAGTAAGGGTATTTCGGTCATTTCACATTCTACCGTACTCCTATTGAGCTGAAATTTTACAAGCAGCTTAATAACATTATTTCCTACAACTTTTATGTTTTGAGCTAAGTCCAATTCGGCCTTCCATCATACACGAATAGAACTGGTCAGAACAGAGCTGTTTTATCACTAACACAAAATTTCATATAGGCTCATCAACCAAAATCCTAATCCAAACCCTTCATGCTGACCGGATGTTATATGCTACAAACTAACAAGCTTTAACCATGAATTTACTTCCATAAACTAAGCATAAACATTACTACACATGCACACCAAGAACATCCATCCATTCCACAACCAAAGCTGAAACTTACACCTTAAAGCTGGAATTTACTTTAATCACTACTAATATCATGAAATCTACCTAAACAAGCCATAATTTTCACTTGTAAACCAATAAGTAATACAACCATGAACTAATACCAACCTTACCTAGAATTGGAGAAGCACAACAACCCCTACGAAGCTTGAACCACCAAAACTCTCCACTCCAAGATAGCAATCCACCTTCCTAAGCAACTTCTATGGAGTATTTGGGGAATCTATTGGTTAGTTTGCAAGATTGAGCAAGAAATCAAGAATCCAAAGTTGAAGCTTCTCTCTTGCTTTCTCCATGAAGCTCACGGCCCTCTCTCTCTTTTTCCTCTTAGTTTGGCTTTGTTTGTTTTCCTTTCATTTACTAATAGCTTAGATATTTAAGCTAAAGTCAAGGATGCTTTTTCTCCACCAATCAAAATTGAGCTTAGGAAAATCCTAGAAGCTCTAAGGTTCCTAGTATTTACTTTGCTAATCCTCACACTATGGCCCCAATAAAATTTAATCATTGCAATTAACTCCATAGTTCACAAACTAGTTGTCAAAAATTATCGCACGTACCGCACTAGCGGGTCCCACGTCCAATATGTACTTACAATATCACATGAACTAACTTATAGTGGGAAAATGTCTTGGAACTTAATCCCTTAATAAAATAGCTAGAAAATTAATATAATAAAGGAAAGTATCGAAAATGTAATGCATGGGATGAAAATAAGAGCTAGAAAATAAAAAATGTCGTGTTTCACCGTTTTTCCTTAACTCACGGCGTACTAGGGTTTTTCACTTATAATTCACTAACTTATTATTATGACTCTTAATCACACACTTTTTCTTATCTAAACTCACTCTTAATTACCAAATTTAGTAGTACAACACTCCGTATCGATTACTCACACTATCAAAAAAACGTAAAAACCCGTAGAAACCCTAATTTCGCTTAACGATGAAACTAAAGGGAAATCTCTTCATTCTATTCTTTATTCCAACTTTTAGGGAGTAATATAAGTTAGGTAAATCTATGGTAAAGTCATTTAATCAAATAAGAGGAAATTCTTAAGAAAATAATGCGCGAATTTTGCAGTCGTCACAGCAAATAGAGGGGTCCCCTTGACACCTGCATTTCTTTCGCGATTGGTCCCCTGAACTATGTAATTAAACCAATCTAACTACAGACACAGTTTACAAAGAGTGAAACGAGGTACTTGTGCTCTATTGAGACTTGAGAGTCGTCACAGCAAGAATATTTACATACAAAATAGGATTGTCAATGTGTCAAGCCAGCCTGAGCCCATCCCATTTGACCCAATAAAAAGCCCAATAAGCCTAACCTATTAATGAATCAGATTGAGTTTGGACCTAAAAACTAGGTCCAAATTAAATATGAGTCGAGTTTAGCCCTCAATAGGTCAAGTCCGATTTAGGACCGGTCCTATAATTACCTATATATATATATATATATATATATATAACCTATCAGTGATCTGCGCTGAGTCCTGAATTAAATATGAGCCGAACTTGAGTCTCTTTAGGCTCATGCCTCATATAGGCCCGGTGCTATAATTACCTATATATATATATACAACATTTATGTTTTTGTAATATAATTATATATATAGGTACTACTATATAATATTTATGCTTTGGTATTATATACAATTATATATCCAAATATATAATTACTAAATACTTAAAACAAAATATACAAAAAAAACACCTTCACGATCACCGCTTCAGCTTCTCTTCACCTCTAAGCACTGATTCTTCTTTCACTTCTTCAGGCAGAGTCACAAAAAAAATAGAGCACCTCCACAAACATCCAAGAGCTCCTCAAACATCCAAAGCCCTTAATTCATTTTCCTCCGATTCTTCCCTCACGGCCGCCTCACTGAGAGCTGAAATCCTTTGTTCTCCGATCCAAATCTCCACCTCCACGGATGGCTAAACCTCAGATTCTCCACTTGAACTGCTTGAACCTCCAGTCTTCACCTACAACTTTCAATCCTGGTCTCCAAAACTAGGGCAAGGTAACTAATAGTATTTGCAAAATCCTTTCTTTACATGTTTTTTGTTTAGGGTTTTTTTTGGGGTACTTTTTGTGCTTTTTTCTTGAAATAAAGCAGAATCTGATTATGAGGGAAATTAAACGAAAATGAGAAAACTGAGAAAAAACATGCTTAGAATAGTCATATTGACAATTTTGATTCTGTTTTAAGTTAAATTGGAAATAGGAGTTTGGCAAGAAAGGAACCATGTTTCTTGACCATGTAAGAGACAATATTATGCTAAGAAATGGGAAGTGATGTTGAAATTCCTCCTCATAAGCAAACTCTACATGAAATTAACATTATAAGGTTTAAAGCACATATTCCAAATTTCTTAAAATCAAAAGCACACCCAAACTAAATGTGAAGACATCATGCTTTCACAATCTTTCCCTTTAGACAAGAAGACCAGTGCCCATTTTGTTCCTGGAATTAATAATCTTAAAAAAAAAAAGCCTAGGTGAAGTTAGTTATATTGGATAGTTCTAATGAAAATGAATGTTACTGCTTGCAGAGAAATGCCAGTTTTTTTTCCATGGAAATGAAGAGTAATCTTAATGTTAGCAGCTGCAGTCTTGAAAGAATTTCAGCCAAAAAAACCTTCAATTCCACTAATGACCAGAAAAAGCATAAAAGAACAAATCATCAAAGAAGAGTGGATCCTGAGTTATTCTTGATAAACTTATAGAATGAGTTGGTTTGATAATCAACTTTTGTTATAATTAATTGGGTTGGATATCCAATTGGTAATTTTATTTTAACTTAAACTTGCTCATTGATTATTTTTTCATTTCTCAATCAAGGAAAAAATTATCCTGTCAATATTTTGACTACTATACATATTCGAACCACTTTCTTAGAAATCTAAAGTGGGAAATTCTAAGGAATGAATTTGTTATATTTGCATAGTAACATTTTTTATACAAGAAACACTTTCTTATTCCTCTTATTTGTGTCAGCAAATACTTTACCTCTTTAACATTTTTTTTTTGTATTAGATGTCAGATGCAAACAATGAAGACATTGTTATTATAATCACAAGATGTTGAAGCAACAAAAACTACACTCGAACAGAACCCGAAGGAGAAGAAAACAAATAAAGGTGAAAAGAGAAAAAGAGAAGTGAAGGTGAGGTTCAAGGTTGGGCCCATGTCACCAAGATTCCACCAAGAAGGAGGAATGTACTTGCAATTATGGCAAGAAAGTTTTCTCCTACCATAGTAAAGAAGGAACAGCTCATTTGCATCGACATATATTTGGGGGCATATGTATAGCCTACAAAAGAGCCATGGGTGGACAACCGTCAAAAGGGGAAACGCTTCTTAGCTTCCCCAAAGGTAATTCAGAGCAAGCTAGTAATTTTATTTGGAAATTTGATCAGAGAGTCAAAGAGATCTAACAGAGCTTATAACTACCATTTAATTTTGTTGAAAATAAATCATTTCAGAAGTATGCTCTGGGTCTTAATCTGAAGGTTAAATTTATGTCTAGAAACACAATGAAAACTGACTGTATGAAAATATATGAAGTTGAAAAAAAGTAAATTGAAGGAGATTTTTTTACAATCCAAGCCAAGACTATGTTTGACAATAGATACTTGGACATCTAAGACGGATGTTTCTTTCATGGCATTGACTGCTCATTTCATACATAATCATTGGAAATTGCATAACAAAATTATCAATTTTTTCTTGGTTCCAACAAAGGTATCAAGGTAGAATCTATTTGATATAATTATAAATTGTCTGTTAGAGTGAAATATTGATAAGATATATACCATAACTATGGATAATGCTTCAACTAATGATGTCATTGCTAGATACCCACAAGAGCATTATTCATTTAGAGATGCATTATTGCTAATTGGAAGAAATATTCAAGTTCTTTTTTGGGGTCATGTTCTTAATTTGATTGTTCAAGAAGATTGGATGAGATTAATGATTGTATCCATAGGGTTAACAATGCGGTGAAATAGGTTAGAAGATATGCTAAGAGAAAACTTGAGTTTCTTCACTATGCAAACTAGGAATGCATTTCCAGAGGAAAAATGTTATCTCTAGATATATGTACAAGGTAGAACTCAACATATTTAATGCTTGAATCTGCATTGGCATTATAAGAGATCTTATGACCTCATGAAAACTCGTGATTTGAACTTCAAAGATCCTCCATTGGCTGAAGATTGGGAAAAAGCTCAAATTGTTCATTGTTTTCTAGAAACTTTTTACACCATTAAAAAAATTTTCTCCAGCAACAAATATTGTACAGCTAATGTGTTTCTTCATGAAATTTACCATGTGTTCATATTATTAAGAGAAACTTCTATAGAGAAAAATCCATTTCTTGGAAGCAATGACAGCTAATATATTGGTAAAGTTTGAGAAACATTTGCTAGAAAAAGAGCCAAATATCCTGCTATCTATCGTTTTTATTTGAGATCCTAGCTTTAAAATGAGAAAATTGAATATTATCTTTAGCAAGATCTATGAGAGCTATTTAGCACCACGCAATGTCAGATCATGTTGAAGAAACATTAAATCCTATAAAAGATTTAATGGGACGAGGGGTTAGCCCCTTAAACCACGAAAGTAAATAAAATAAATTAAAATGAAAGGATAAGAGTTAGGAAATGGGTCGCAGTCGGACTGCCACTAGTTAGTATAGGCGGTTGAACCAGCCATATATAAACAGAATGTAAATAGAATGTAAAAACTGGTAAGTTAGCTTAGGCAGTATAATCAGACATGTATGGTTAGTATAATAAAAAAAAAGAATAGGTAAATAGATATAAGGCGGCTTAGCCGACCATTCAATAGAATAAGATAAAATAACAGAGTTTGTAAGAGAACTTACAATGTTTGGGAAGCTTGCAAGGCTTGCTCTCTTGTTTGATACTAAAAACTAAAAACTAAAACTAGTTTGTAGAGAGAAGGGAGAGGTTTTCTTCAAGCTAGAGAGAGAAGTAAACTTGAAGAATTGTGTTCTGAATGGTATTTGGATTGTGTTGGGTTTAAGGGATATTTTATAACAAAATTTTCGTGTTGCTATAGTACCCACTACAGTAATTTTTCTATTTGCTACAGTACCGCTACAGTACTGCTACAGGGCGTACTACAGTGCATCGTTTTTCTTTTTGTTGCCATGTTTGCACAGTAACTTGCCAGACTGCTACAGTGATTTCCGGTGCTACAGTAAAAATGATTTTTTCTGAATTTTGTTCCGATTGAACTAGTTTGATTGTCTGTAGAAGCATTTGTTCAGCAAATCATTGCTAATAATTCTTCTGATGCTTCTTTGATCCATTCCTTGTAATGCTGTGTATTGACTCCTTGTTTGTCAAGCAACTATTTGTTGAGAATCATTCTTTGAATATTCTTCTTTGCATGAAGCATTGTTCTTTCAATGTTTGTACCCGAGTAGTTTGAGTTTGCTGCCCCGATGTGATTATATCTGTGGGTGTTGTAGCAAGGGATTTTTTCACCAGTATCCCTGTTTAAAGTATATGATGTCAAAGTTCTGATTCTAGATTCTTTTCTCTCATTTTCGAGATATGATATTCTATCCAGAATTGTGAGAAAATATCATCTCTGAGTTTGATCTGGAAAGGATTGGAGTAGTAGGATCTTCAGAATTAGAAATGGATTTTCATCTTCTTCAGTTTCCTGGATCCAGTTTATTATTGAAGTCTCATCAATTGCTTGGAATTGATTTGAAGTTGTTTAATCAGGCACCCAATTTGAAGTAGATTCCGCAGATATCCAGTTTTGAGGATGATTCCCAGGATCGAGGAGGATGATTCCTCAGGGATCCACTCCCAATTTGATAATGTTTGGCACTTATTAGTTTGATTGCTGGATATTTCTCCGTGGGTGGTTTGTTCCCAAGTAGAGTATCCATCGAAGAGATAGTTTTTCTCTTCTGGATTGTTATGATGATGAACTTCCTTCACCTGCCATGTTTCTGCACAAAGAAATAGTTAGTTTAAAGAGTATAGGATTAAAAAATTGGGATATTATCCCTTTATAGATAAAAGGAGCCAATTGATTGAGGAATGATGCTCCTAAAAATGATATGGTTAGTCAGATACTTAGTCAAAAAGAAGGTATCTTGAGAACTGGTTTTGTATATTTGGAATTTTGAATTCGGCATTGATCTTGGGATTGTTAGTTTTTCTAAGAAATTGAATTGGAATGAGGTTTTTTGGAATATAGTTTTGGTCTATCCCTGTATCAAATAGGGCTTTGATTTCGATTAACATAATTGCCAATAATTAGTAATCATATTTGGATCGAATATTCCTGAAATAACTGAGAATTGTTATTCAGGTTCACAAGGTTGGTTTGAGGATTTCGAATAGGAGATTTGTCAAGGATTTCTAGAAAATTCTGGAGTTTTGATTTGCAAAGATTTTGTTTAGGGATTTTGAAACTGTCTTTTTCCTGGAATATTCAAAGAGAAGGTTTTTGATCGAAGCTTGGTTCAGGTAGGGTTGTCTTGTTTCTCCAATGATGTTGAGAAGAAAGTTTGGTATTTGACCATAGGTCCTTCTTTTTCATCTTCATCACTGGTGGTTTGGGAGGAAGATGTTGGAATATAATTGTCATAATCTTTTTCTCATTCAGATTTGTCAGTATCTGATTGATCAAAAGATTTGACAATTGGGCTAGTTCTAAGATATTGAATCTTTGGTAATGTTTAGGTTATAAGTTTTGAAAATGGATAAGAACTGGTTGTTTGTAGGAGAGAAAGGGTTTTCATGGCTTTCTATAGGTTCGGATTGTTTATTGGGCTTTGTATGGTAGCTAGGATAGTCCAAACTGTTTGTAAAGAAGTCCAGGATTCCTTTCTTGGTACTGTTCTTCTGTAAGTCGTTTGGAAAGCCAGCCTGCTTGTTGGTTCTGTCCATAAGTTGTTTCTTCCCAAGTCTTAGTCTCTTTGTATTGAGGTCTGAGAAAGCCTTTGAAGAAGTCTCTCTTATGAACCTTGTTTTTGTCTGACCTTGTTAGGAATATATTTGATATCTACTGGACTTTGGGAATAGCTTTGATAAATCCTTGTTGGCTATTCCCTGAATCATCATCAGATGTGAATATATCTCCGATAGATATGATATTGAATACCACTGTTTCTGGGAAGGATGTTCCTGTCCTGTATGTCAGATTCATCCTTGTTGATTGCGACTAAGACATTGTTGAATAATATTTCCGTCTTCTATGATGAGATGTTCTTCCCACGATTCTTTGAATTGCCCAATAAATCCTATGAATAGGATATGAGTAGGCTAACTAATTGTAGCCATGTAATATTTGATTAAACATAGCTATGGTCTGTCATCTGTTGAGATGTCATAAGAAAATTGTATTTGAATATTCCATCTATGCTCCATCCATAGATGTCCTCCTTATTGTATGAATGTTGAAGGATATTGGGTTTTATCCTAAAAATATCAGAATGGAATCATTTGAAGGTAGTATAGTTTTTGGATGTTTTCTCAGTTAAAAGTATAATCTTGTTAAAAAGGGTTTTGAATATGATTTATTTAGGGTAGAAGACCCTTGAAAGTTTGGTACGGTTTTAATCATTGTGATTTTTGGATTTTTCAATTTTTGGTTTGGGTAATGGAATAAGAAAGGATTGTTCAATCCTAACTTTTTGGTTTTCTGATTGATCTAAAGGTTTGAAAAGTAAGTTTGAAAAGCAGGATTTTGGAAAGAGGAGTTTTTGTGATGAATTGGGGTAAAAGGATTGAAGAGGTATTTTTCTGGATAGATTGTAAGAATCTTTTTGGCATGGGTATAGGCTGTTTCTTTTGGTCAATTTTGACCTCAATTTCATGAATGACCAATTTCGATGAAGGTTCAGCCTGAATCTCTTGTTTGGTGACTAATTTTTTCAGAGAAGATTTTGTCTGAGTTTTTTGCCTGATACGTCTAGTTTTCCACCGAAATGCGTTTGGTAGCTTACCTTTTTGTATTTTCAGCGGAGGGATGATCAATCCTATTCTTCCAGGAATATAAAGATTGGATGTATTGATTCTTCTTGAATATCTGATTTTTCTGACTCCATTTGATGGGTCTGATGGGTCTTGGAATATCAATTCGAGATCAACCAGTTTTCATAGATCTGATTTTTCAGATACTCCTTGTATTTGAGACTGTCCCTTAATTTGTTGAAGATCCATGTTCTCCTCAGTTTGTCCCTTGTATTTGCTGGATAACCATGTTTCCTCTGTATAAGATTTCCACCTTGAGATTTAGGTACTCGATTATTAAGTACCTTCAGCTTATCAGGCTGCAAATGTTTGTAGGTTATGAAAGAATATATAAATAGTTTAGAAATTTCTTCCAGATTATTATTTGTAGATTTTTCTTCTGAATTTTCCCGAGAAATAAGTTTGTTACTAGAAGGGGAATTAAGTTCAGAGGACAAATTTGAAATAAATTATTTGTGAAGAATTCTGAATTATATTTTTTATTTGATTGGGTTTCAACTTGTTGATTTTCTTGTTTAGAAGAAATAATTTTTGTTTTGTGGATCTCTAATAGCCTAGACTTGGTGAGATGTTAAGAAGAAAGTTTAGTGGTTTCTTCTTTCTTAGTAATTTCTGTTTGAAAATTTTTTATAGTTATTGGTTTGACATTAAGATTGAGTTTTAGATAAGACATTTATTGTGGAATATCCTATGTCTAAAGAGTTTCCTATGTCTTTTCTTACATCAAGACTAGTGGTGATTATCAGAGTTATTCGTTGGTTGACTTAATACTAGAATGTTAGATCTTTGGTTTGGTAAATCTATTGGGTTTGATAGATCTACGGGAGAATCTGGTAGATCTATAAATTTGTTTTCCAATACTTTTTGCGAAATCTGGTAGGTTTTAAGATCCTGGTATGGATTCATAATTTGAAAAGATTTTTGGTGAATTTGTTAGGTTTATATGAATTGATTTTGATGATCTATCGATTCTGGCTGAGAGTTTGTGAAAGGATTCTAATACATGTTTGTTTGAGATAGATCTATGAAAGATCTATGGGTTCTAATTTTGTTTGGACCGGATCTACAAGATCTGGTGTGGAATCCTGAGGTTTTATAGCTTTTGACATAGAAGATGCAGGTTTCTGAAATATTTTGGATGGATTTCGAGCTCTGGTGCGGACACCTTAGATGTTGAACTCTACCAGTCAAAAAAATGATATGTTGTTTTGTTTTTCTCAAAAAATCATAAAAGTTTTCTTGTATATTTTTTCCATTTTCTCCCTGATATTTGTCAAAAAATTATTTTCTTTTAAATGGTTGTGGTTTGCAAAGAATTTCGATCTAAGGTATTGTTTGTCATCTGGAATTCAGAAGGTTTGTTTTCTAGTTTTTCTTGAATAATGATTGATTACTCAATTCGAGCAATTCTAGTTTGAAGATCGTCTAGTGGTTTGTTGTTTAAAGAAAAAACGGGAGATCTGAAGTTTGTTCTGACAGATCAAGCCATAAGTAAAGACAAGTAAATAAATAATTAGTCAAATAAATAATTAAAACAACTTATAATTCTCTTCCCTTTGGCGCAGAATCCTTCGGGATTCATGGAGGATAACCATTTTTCTAAATCAATTATAACAAAGATAGTGAGAATACTACAAGAAAAGATCTAACTCTTTTAGAAATATTAACTATACATGACGACCATATTTTCATCATAATAAAGATAGTGATGAACCTACAAGAATAGATCTAACCTTTTGAAGAAAGATTAACTATGCATGACGACTATATTTTCAAACAAAATCATAATATTAATAGTAAAAACCCATGAAATCAGATTCTGATCCTTCGACACTTCACCATCCTGGATTTCGGACCACAGGAATCTTAACATCCCTACAAGAATGCCAAATCCCATGACTTAGTCTGGACGCGGAGGTTAGCAATTACAGGCTCCATGTCCCTCGAACAGATTCATAAAATCAATACTATCAAATACTATAATAAGTTTGAATACATTAGTTAGTAATCACGAAATTAACCAATCTCATCAGATAGATCTAAACTTGTAGATCTACACTAGCAATATCATAAATAAAGAAAGATAGTACTCACGAAGTTAAGCAATCTCATTAGACAGATCTAAACTTGTAGATCTATACTAACAACATCATAATAAGTAAAGAAAGATAGCCATCACCCCATTTCCCCCTCTAACTCTGATAGCTATCAACTTATAGGATTTAATGTTTCTTCTTCTTATGAATTATTAAATCCTATAAAAGATTGTTCTGATGCATCATGGAAAAGAATAATGGTTTGGGTCATGTATATACAACCAATCTACGGTAGGGCAGAAGGTTCCACAAAAGGAGAAATCTACAGAGGCAAGCAGGCAGCACTTCTTCCACAGCAAAGAAGAATTAAAATGGATGATTTTTATAGTTTTAACAAGGTGGAAGATAGCACTTACCAACATGACAGAGTTGGACTCTTATTTGGAGGAAAAGATCTATCCAACAAGCCCAATGAAGAAGAATCATTTGATGTATTGGATTATTGGAGAGCTCATGCAGCGAAGTTTCTAATATTGTCCATTATGGCAAAAGACATCTTAGTTGTTCCGATTTTTTTCAATTGCTTCTGAGAGTACTTTCAGTATAGGTGATGTGTTTTGAACAAGTTTCATAATTCATTGCTGCCCTCTACTGTTGAAGCATTATTAATTTGTGCTCAAGATCGGATTAAAGATGCACCAAAGGAGATTGATTTTGAATAAGAATTTGACCCTGATTCTACTGATTAGTAGCAATGTAAGAAAATTTTCATTAATAATTTGATTTCTTATTGGTATTAAGACTAATAAGTGGTGTTTACCAACTCCTTCTCAATCCAGGAGTTAAAAATCAAACTCCTCTACCAACTTTCTTGAGAGCCAATTTTTTTTTCAATGGCAATCCCCATTCATAGGGTCGGGATGCCAGTTCGAAATTTTATTATTAGGAAATAAAGAAAAATTACAAAAGTTCAAGGAGGGCCAAAACTAATCCTAGGAAAAATATTAAGCAAAGTAAACCAGGAGTACTACTCCCTCACAATCTGAGATCAAACACAAAGAAATGACCTAGCATCTAGCACCGACGCTAACCGAACAGAAGAAGACAATTGACTAGACATCATGAAGAAGGAATCCAAAGCAAGTCTCAAATCAGCAAGCTTGTCTGCAGTCGAATTAGCTTTCCCTAAATATATGCTGAATATCTGAATTCGTGCAATTAAGCAAAAAATGAATTCTCGCAAAACATTGCAAAGAGGGCACTTAGCTAGGGAATCAGACTTTATCATGCTAGTTGGTGTCTCTGAATCCACCTAAACATGAAGCGAATGCTAACCCTTATCCTTGCAAAGATGAAGACCATGCAATAGAGAAAGACTTTCAGCCAATAATACATCAACATCCCCAAACTCCTTATAATATGCAAAAATGAAATGTCCTTCATGATCACGAAGTAACCCACCCACCTGATGTTGTACCCTTCACAACACTTGCATCAGAATTCGAATTATAAAAATTCACCGGTGGTTTCACCCTTGAAACCATAATATTCGGACCACTCTAGAGGGCTTTAAAACATATTGAAACAAAACATTGTCGATATCTCCACAAAAATGAGATACTTCAAGCACCTTAACTCTATCCAACTGCTCCAGAAATGAGTCTATCATTCAAATAACATGTTCAACAGAAAAGGCCCCTCCTTGAAAGTGCACCTGATTACGTTATTTCCATAAAAACTAGCAAATAACAGTCGGCAGAATTGATCTAATGTGAACTGGACCAACCAAAGGAGATGAGAATAACCAGACATAAACATTGCAGAAACATTAGTCCACATGAGGTCTGAAGTAAGAGTACCAAATCTCCCAGCAAAGTGACCCCACACTTGAGAAGCTACGGAACCATGGAGGAATAAATGATTTTAGGATTCATCCTCCAAGCAACACACACATTCTAAAGGAAGTGCAATCCCCTTCTTCCTCAATTTATCATTCAAAGGTAAAAGCCTCGCAACAACCACCATCCAGAAAAGGAAATCTTAAGTGGCAAGACATTATTCCAAATAGTTCAATCAACCATTGACAAGTTCCTCCCCTGCCAAAGACTTTCCCATGCCAACTTGGTAGTGAAAAACTAGAAGAAGATGGGGTCCAAACCATAACATCCTCAAGATAAGGATAGAGTAAAATTTGTAAAATTTGTTATACTAAAAAATCTAGAAGCTACTGCCTCAACTTTGTACAATCCACCTATCTTCAACATAAAAATTCCACTAGCAACATATGAGGCGGATCAAGCACCCCTAATAACACCGACAAAGGTTGATCAAAATACCAGCGATCAAACCAAAAATCAACAATCCTCTACCTAAACACCACTAAATTTTCGACTCTGCAAATATGCGTGTCCCCTCCAAACGATGCCAAGCGTGCGATGGCTAAGTTGCAGATACCATTGACGGATGAAGGCCCTTAACGTGTTTATCATACATAAAAATGAGACCAAATTGAATCTTTAAGGTGTAGACATCACCAGCGTTTACAAGCCAAAGCTTTGGAAACATCGTCAAAACTACAAAATCACAAACCACACTCCTCTACTGGAAAACAAGCATTACACATGTTTCTATAAAAAAAAGCATTACACAAACTGCCAAGTCTAATAAAAATAGCTTAGGAAGGCTAGAGGACTTGCAGTAATTCATTTAAAATTGGTAGATATAAGGATGAAATCTTGTGTGGTGTTGTCCTATGCATGCGAGTCATGTGATACTTGGTAGGCTCTAACAATTTGATAAGAAAATTACTTTTGATAGGGTTACTAATAAGTACACCTTTATGCATAGACATAAGAAAATCGCATTAGTGCTTCTTACACCCAAACAAGTACATAAAGACCAACTTAGTTTGCAAAAGGAATTTGAAAAGGAAAATGACAGGAAGATATTAGTAGTTAAGGCTGAGATTAATGAATCTAAAAACCCTAATGTAGAATCAGCCAAGGTAGGGAAAACTAAGAAGAAATTGAATTTTCTAGTGAAAGCTAAGGTAATAAGACAAGCTCTTACTGCAACGCAGTCTTTACTCGTACTTTATAGTAAAGAGGTTTTGATGTCTACTAACGAGTTAGACTTGACTTTGTCAGGAGAGGATGTGTCTGTTTTGTAGAAATTCACTGATATTTTCTCTGAAGAGATATCAAGTGGACTGCCACCTGTTAGAGGGATTGAACATCAAATTGATTTCATTCCTGGAGCAACCATTCCTAATTGGCCAGCATATAAGAGCAACCCAAAAGAAATCAAGGAGCTTTAACATCAAATTGATGAGTTGTTGAGCAAAGGTTGGGCGAGGGAGAGATTGAGCCCGTGTGTAGTGCCAATCATACTAATGCCAAAGAAAGATGAATCATGGAGAATGTGCACTGACTGCCGAGCTGTTAATGTCATCACAATAAAGTATCGTCACCCTATCCCTAAATTAGATGATATGTTAGATGAGCTTTATAGTGCAGTTGTGTTCACTAAAATCGACCTAAAAAACAGATATCATTAAATTATAATCAAGGAAAGTGATGAGTGAAAAACAATGTTTCAAAATAAGTATGGGTTGTACGAGTGGTTAGTTATGTCATTTGGGTTAATTAATGCACCTAGTACCTTTATGCGCCTAATGAATCATGTACTATGACCTTTCTTAGGAAAATTCATTGTGGTTTATTTTGATGATATACTTGTTTATAGTCATAGCTTAGATGAACAACTTAGTCACCTAAGATCCATGTTTGATGTTTTTTGATGAGAAATGATGTACGCTAATCTCAAAAAATGCACTTTTTGCACTAACTGACTTGTGTTCCTAGGTTTTGTAGTTAGCGCATAGGGTATATAGGTAGACGAGAGTAAGATTAAGGGCATACAAGAGTGGCCAATACCCAAGTCTGTGGGTGAAGTTTGAAACTTCCACGGACTTGCGAGTTCTATCAGCAATTCGTGAAGGACTTTAGCACATTGACTGCCTCATTGACTATAGTTGTCAAAAAGAATGAGAAATTTATCCGAAGAGAAGCTCAAGAACAGGCTTTCCAAACTCTCAAACACAAACTTACATATGCACTTATTTTATCTTTACCTAATTTTAACAAAACTTTTGAAATTGAATGTGATGCTTCAGATATTGGAATAGGTGCCGTGTTGATGCAAGTTAGGAAGCAAATCACTTATTTTAACAAGAAACTCGGCAGAGCAGCATTGAACTACTCAACATATGATAAAGAGTTCTACACCTTAGTTTGACTGTTGGAAACATGGTAGCATTATTTGCAGCCTAAGAAATTTGTGATTCACATGGATCATGAGTCTTCTTAAATATTTGAAGGTGCAACACAAGTTAAGTAAGAAACATGCTAGGTGGATCGCCTTTGTCGAATCATTCCCATACATTATCAAGTATAAGTCAGGTAAGACAAATATTGTTGCTGATACATTATCGTGCAGTTATACCCTAATCACTACTTTAGATGTTAAGATTTTAGGGTTTGAATTCATTAAAGATTTTACCAAAATGATGTCAATTTTGCAGTGATTTATGAAAACCACCTCACAAGGGTAAGTTTTCACTGCCAAAGGTTACCTTTACTATGTCGACAAGAGGTGTATTCCCATTGCTCTATTCGTGAGTTATTGTTGAGAGAATCACATAGTGAAGGATTAATGGGTCATTTCGGGGTAACTAGGACCTATGCTATTTTACAGGAACATTTCTACTAGTCGTGCATGAAACAAGATGTGGAGTGATTCATTGACAAGCGTATCACATGCCGACAAGTAAAGTCTCAGGTACGTCCGCATGGTTTATACACTCCATTGTCTATACCTAAGGAACTGTAGGTAGATCTTTCAATAGACTTTATTCTTGGGTTACCTAAGTTTAGGAGGGGCAATGATTCCATTTATGTAGTCATTGATAGATTTTTTTTAAAATGGCTCATTTCATTGCTTGTCATAAGTCTGATAATGCATCTCATGTAGCTGATTTGTTCCTTCAGGAAATCGTGAGATTACATGGTGTTCCTAAATCCATAGTATCCGATAGAGATGTTAAGTTCCTTAGCTATTTCTTAAAAACCTTATGGTCTAATTTAGGATCTAAGTTGTTATTCTCAACAACTAGCCACCCGTAGACTGATGGGCAAATAGAAGTAGTTAATCAAACTCTCTCTGCCTTGTTGCGTGCAATATTACATAAAAATCTTAGAGCGTGGGAAAATTGTCTACCTTCATGTCCGAATTTGCATATAATCGTTTTATGCATTCTACTACTCAATATTCGTTATCTGAGGTTGTTTATGGTTTTTAACCCACTAACACCTTTAGATTTAGTGGCCTTTACCCGTTTCTGAGCAAGTTAACTTAAATGACAAGAAAAAGATGAAATTTGTTAGGCAACTTCATGAGAAAGGTGTGCGCTAACATCAAGAAGTGGGACGATGTAATATGTTACCCAACAAATAAAGGACGTAACTGCGTGGTGTTTTGAACTAGGTAACTGGGTATGGTATCACCTGCGAAAGGAGTGATTTCCAACCCAATGACGCAATAAATTACTACCACATGGAGACGGACCATTTCAAGTACTGAGCTACTAAGTGAGTATGGAGTTGGTGCCACATTCAATGTATCTGACTTAAGTCCTTTTCTTGTAGGTGATGAGATCAATTTGAGGACAATCCTTCTTAAGAGGAGGGGACTGATGGAGTGTCACAAGCTGTCCAAGTCGATCAAAGTGCTCAAGTCGAACCCATGATTGTTCCGGTGGGTCCAATATGCATGCTTGAGTCAAGAGACTTAACGAGTCATTACAAGTTATGGTTCGAGCTGTTCAAGACTCAATTGAAGTGCCTAGCATGGTCAAAGGGAAGAATGAAGGGAACTCAAGGTTCATTAATCTAGTTCAAGTCGTTTGTGAAGAAGGAGAATGAAGTCAGAATTTTCCAAATTTTTCCAATTTCTTCATCTTATTATCTCGTTAATTTGGTCATTATTTTGGGTTGAATTATTAACTAATAAATGGACCAACTTAGTTGCTTGGATCCGCTACTATAAGTAGGGTTTATGCATCGGATTTAAGGGTCCAAGTTGTTGCCTTAGTTTGTCTAAGTTTAGTTAGGATTTCTTATGTAAAAGACACGCACAAATAATTTTGCAACAAATTAACTTTGAGAGAAAGCTCTCTTGGCTCTATGAGCAACCTTGAACACTTTTGAACTTTCTCGAATGTTTGTCCGGCTTATCAATCAAGACATCACCCTTGATTATGGCACCTACTACCTTTCCTAGTTCATTTGATTGTGGGTGAATATTATTATCAACGTTTCGCAACAATGGGGATTAGGGGGATCCATATAGGAATTTCGCTTCCAAAACTTGTGTCAATCACCAAAGGTCTTGGGCTTGTTGTTCGCGAATTTCAATTTGTCAATGGGGTTCATATCACTTAATACACAAACTGATAAATTGATCTGAAATGGTCTTATCTATTACATTTCGTCCACACAAAAGGCTATGTTAATGGTGGATAAGGGCTAGCTTGGTGACTTTATGAACTCTCATTTACAATTTACCAATCGAAAAAGTTATAGTGTAATTTTATCCTTTTAAAAGAAAAAAAAATCTAATAAGGAAAGGATGGGATTTAAAAAGTGAGAAGGAAAAAAGGTGGATTTGAACCAAGGATGTCTAACTCTTCATTAGTTTACAAAAATTCTATAATTTCCATAACCATAAATAAATACAAATGTTAATTTCTTTTTTTTTTATGCACAACTGTCAATTTTTTAATATATAGGTACAATTGTCAATTCCTATCATTTAATGTTCTCATTTGCTTATAGAGAATGAACCCAATGAGGTAACGTATTATGGAAAATATCAAGATTACATACGATGAGAACATTTCTAATATAAATCAATTTCTCAATCTAATCGTAACCTTATCCTTAAATTTTAGATGGGATAATTTTAGCAGCCTCCCTTGACGTTTCTAATAATGTCATTTGACACTTTCAAACTTTAAAAAATCTTACTTATCTCCCTTAATTTTAAGCTTTTTATAAACTTTTGTAGCACATTTTAAAATATAAAGTTAAAAAACTCATATTTTGAGAGAGAGAGAGATATCATAATTTAAATTTGCCCCTTTGGTTGTCTTTCTCTTTCTAGTACAAAACTTGATATATTAATAATAATTTAAAAAATAAAAATGAAAAGCATAAAGATTGATTCTGATGGGACAAAATATAACACATTTGAAGATACAAAGATTTAATATTTGAATGTTCATTTGAGGTTTTTGTATGCTACAAAAGTATTATTTTCTTTACTATAAAGTGTTTTGAATTAATTTAAAGAGTTCTCTAAATTGTTCACACTTTTTTTTGAATTTTCTAATTCTTTTTTCGAATTGATGGCTTGAAATATAAAATAATACAAAATGTTGAAATTATATAAACTTGTTTTTACTATTTCCAAGTTGTTGGAAAAAATTATTTTCATTATTGTAAAATATTTCAAGTTATTTTTACGAGCATTGTAAAACTATTAAAGGTTCTTTTGACCCCATTATCAACAATTAAAGTTTGATTAAAGAGCCACATCAATCAATTTTGACCAAAATTAATAGATAAAATTAATGTTAATTATGAGACAACAAGAAAAGGAAATATTTAGAATGAAATCATACTCTCTCCCAAAATAAGGTTTTTTAATATTATATTTTGAAAGTAGGGGGTGCAAGTGATATTTTTCAAAACTCAAGAATGTCAAGTGATACTATCAGAAATGTCATGGGAGGTTTCTAAAAATTATCCTAATTTGGATATATCTTCCCCTATATCTTCCCCAACAAAGTGAACACTCGAGGAGTTGACTTGTGTCTCTAATTATGTACACCAAACAGCGAGGACCAAACAGGGCCTTAGGGGGAATGTACAGCGGTAGGACTGCAAATGGGTCAAGTTTTGAACTTATTGAACTAAGCTAGACTTGTTAATGTGCGAGTTCGAGTTTGAGCTCGAGTTCATTGAGCCAAAAAAATGAATCTCGAGCTCAACTCAACTTAGGAAGAGGAAAGTTTGAGCTCAACTCATTTCTGGCTCACGAGCTTGGCTCGATTTCTGGCTCTTGAGCATCTTGAGATGTCAGTTCGAATTTTCCTCGATATTCTAGCTCGTCTGGAGGCCGAAATCAGCTCGATTTTAATTAATTTAAGGGCATTTTTATAATTTCACATTAACTCGAGCTTTTCAAACGACTCGTCGAGCAATCGAGCCTAACAAATGGCTGCTCAAGTTCGACTCGTATATATTAACACTCGACTTGAGTTCGGTGTTGATCGCAAGCCGCTCGAGTCGATTACAGCCCGTACAACGGTCAATTCTGACACATTTATTTATACTCGCCCAAAACAATTGGGTTGGCTGTTTGAGTTTCTTATGCTGGGCCCAATCGAGTGGCCCAATCATACTTGCAAAATTTGTAAGGTTCCTGCGAGTTGCCTATAACCCAATTCGACCCACTTGTAACCTTCGGTCCTTGTCACCAACAATTTGGATTCACAAACTAAAATTAACTTTCGGGCTTCTATGGTAAGTAGATTCAATATTTGGGTTTAACTTTCATAAAAATGAGGAGAAAATGTTGAAAACCTTAGACTTGTTTTCATTTTTTTTTTTGCCCTGTCTTCAACCCTTCTTATCAAGTCAATCAATTATATGCCAAGAACACTTATCTTGCTATACGAATTTAATCGTAATAGTACAGTAAGTTTAAATTAATCATAAACCTGAAGATTAGATGAGTCATAAATAGGTACTTGAGTGATCAATACCTATTTATACTCCAACAAATCAAAGAGTATCTTGAGTTAAATGATTGCTACTTTGTCACATCAAAAGCATTACCATTGGCGAATGTTCTATTTATAAGTTATGCTAGATTTTAACAAGTACGAAAGATTTTAACACTACAATTTTCAGATATGGTGCAGTTCGTTTAAAATTTGAAATGATTGTTTCAAGCTTTTCTACAAATCTAGTCTAGCTCAAAAGAAAATTTTTCCTTGTTTGGATTGTAATTTTTTAAGAAAAATTTTTATGTCTTCCGTGACCACATTTCCCAATCTCCATTTTACTTTACATATATTAAATCGTTATAAATCCTTCAAAAAAATACAACCCAAACAACCTCTAAAAGTAATTCGGCCTTCCATAATTTAGGTTCAAACATCACCTCTCCCTTCCATTAACAAAAATGACCAGTGGCTAAATTTCAACTGACACGCCAAAAGAAAGTCAAAAAGGCATGGGACAAATTTAACTTTATTTATATAAACTTTTCAAATTTAATAGAAGAACTGGCATTGCTAAAATAAACTTTTGGAACTTAAAAAAGGAGTAACTAGCATAACTTTGTAGAATCGCTTATAGAGTAAATCAACTTTTTTAACCGAAAAGAGGGGAGACTAAAAGCCATAATACTTGTAATCCTTCATTATACATGTAACATATTGGACAAATGCAATAGTGTTTTCTTATACAAGGTCAATATTACAGCCTAAGATATTTTTTTCTTAATTAGCTATTTAGACGATCCGACCCTTACTGTCCAATGCGGACAGCTAATTTGTTTCACTTATCAAATAGGATTCTATGGTGAGTTCGCAACCCTTGAATGCTGAAGGCATCCTTGTGGTGATCTCGTAGTTCCTACAGGGTGGAGATGATGGGATTGGTCCATAGATTTTTCTTCCTTTTCTTTTGTCGCATTTCGCTCAAAGGGTTAAAGGGGAATTGCAACAAGTTGTTTGCAGGGATCAATTTGATCCCCTTCCCCTGGGATCTGGGATGAAGCGCCGGTGGGAAGCTACCAACTCCAACTATCATCCATGTACGATCCATATTTGGATCTGGGTCAACTGCTCATACTTTTCTTTTCCCGGTAACAATTATATAATTTATTCTATCCTAATCGACAGGCAAGAGAGATCTAAGGAAGTTTGTGTGTTAGAGGTTAGGAAATATACAGACCTAACTAAATTAAGACGGTATTATGACACCACCCTTAGATTTTTTTTTTGCTGTAAGTAGGGTTTGAACCTCCACCTACAGCTCAAGGAGGGATTTAAGTCCCTTCTATGGTGCCTATTGAATCAAGTTCAGTGGTTTGCCCATACCTACCTCCTCTACGTTCTTGATAGTCTATCTTTGTGTCAGTAAAGTCTTTCAGTGACATATTTCGGTCCTCTTCCTGTTACTTAGAAAAAGTGGATCAATAGCTATAGAGTGCCAAAATCATTAACTTAAAATTTTTGTAGCAATTATGTTGTTTTGATATTATCAAACTAATATCGAATTTTTGTAGCAAATTATCTTGGTTTTGATATTATCAAACTAATATCGGAAAATTAAGAGACGCTCATGGTTAGTAGGGCTTTAAAACTTTAACCAACACAATCCTGTTTCAACTCTAAAACCAACTTCTTTTTTTTAAAAAAAAAAAATCTAAAAACCAACATTAATTTTATTAATGTTTCGACCCTATACGTGCACCAAAATCTAAAACCAACAAAAACTTTATTACTGTTTCAACCCTAAACGTATGAGTGTTTTAGTAACTTGACTAACAAGCAAACTTTAAATTTACGGATTAGGGAATTTGTTCATGTTTAAACTTAACGGTGGGCCGTGGGAGATGAACAGTTTTCCAAATATTAGCAGGGAAAAAAGAATAACCTAACACGGGTAATATATAAATAATTCTGTAATCTACATTTTTATTCATGTATACTAAAGCAGAGAAAGTGTTCGAGACAAGCCAAAACAATGACAAGAAGAGAAGCTTCTGTTGATCAAAATACTGACCAAAGTACTGATCAAAGGCAGTCTGAGGCCTTTCGCAGGGAAATACGTGCTGGTTATCATGCCATACATAATCGGATCAATGGTGATTTTTTTCATTTTTTTGGTCCAAGAATTTGTGATTTGTAATGGGTTTTCTCTTGAAGAATCGTGGGTCTGATATAGATTTTGGTATAAATTTTGTTTTGTAGTGGGAAGAGATGAGATAGCAAGTGCAGATTCACCAATGTTTAAAACCATCCTCGGAGATGTGGAAAAGTTGCATCAGCAAGGTAAGATTTTCTTGGACCCCATCTCAAAAAAAGTTTGATCACATTACTTTTTTGTACTTATGAGGCAAAAGAAGCGTAATAAGACAAAGAAACAGGACTAAGTACTAGGATTTAGGTGAAAGGTCCACCTGTTCTCCCCTGATAGGAAGGGGACATATGACTTGTTTTGTGTTTTAGTGGTTAGAGATTCTAAAGTGGAATGTATTGAAATTCATTATTTAATAGATATGTTGATCTTTAATTGACTGGCAGGGTTGGGAATTGAATTCTTTTCGAGTCAAAGATCTTAGTTTTAAGTGAAAAGTTCGTTGATGACTAATCAATCCTTTAATTATCAACTGTTTTCTGGTTAAATGAGGCCAAATATCTAATATTTTTAGGAAAAAGATGCGACCATTAAGTCTTTGCCTAGCCATTACATCTTCACTTCTTTTCCTTGAATAGGAAAAAGACGAGTAACTTACCGATGGAACAATGCCTCTGATGCTTATAAGTGCCTTATTCTAAGTTCAAAAGGAAAAAAAAAAAAGTAGTACCAATTTACCGTGTGATTTAAGGGTAGATAGAAGAAACCATACTGGTTTTATTGTTCTTGCATTGCAAAATTATCACCCTGTCTTACCGTAATTGGCTGTTGTGTTGGAAACTTTTACTTCCTGTCAAAGAGAGGTCTTTTATCTATAATGCAAGAAACCAAAATTGTTACAAGGGTATGTTGTTTTATGTCTTGCCAGGTCATGTGCATGTTTTGATGCATCAAGATTTCTTTTCTCACCTCAAGATATAAGGTGAGAAAAGAAATCAGGAACTAAGATTATTGGAAGCAGATTTTACTTTATGCGCTAACACTGTTTGAAAGTCGAGACTTAATTATTGTGATGTTGATGACTTTATTGAGGTAGTTTTCAAAGTTAGATTCTGATTTGATACACTTAACTAGGAATAATTTGTAATAAAGATGCAAAAGAATGATATCCTGTGTTTCAACATTTAGTCGTCAGATTCTTGAACTGCTGCTTAGACTATACACCATCTATGGAGTTCCTTTTGTGGAGATTTTGCTTATTTTGCACCGTGTTAATAAAAGCCATTATGAACTTGATATCAGCTTTTACTAGTTTGTTGTTGCTTAATTCCCCTGTACAAGATCCTCACTTCTGCAACAGCTGCAACTCAAGTGTCTGAATTCTACTAGTGAAGTTGAATATCAGTAACTATGCTCATAAGCTCATTGTAATAATTCACTAATTATTTGATCTTCAGTTGTTAAACCAAGGGAGCAAGTTGCAGATGCACAGGTTATGCTTAATCTTACTACCACGTTGCTCACCTCGACTGAATCGCTTGGTCTTGGGGCATTCACCCCCGCAAACTTTGTTTCTTCACTAAAAAGACAGTTTGCGGAAGATTCTCAGTTAATACAATCTGGGAATTCTTCAAATTCAATCGGTTGGAAAGCTCTTGGCCGTGCTGCTGCACATGTTTTCAAGCAAGGAATAGGATGTCGGACCATGTAAGTCTTGTTGAATCCTCAAGTCTCTGTATTTTTCTTCCTGTTTTGTCTTAATTTGTTCTAATCCGCTTTCAACTTGATTGCTGTTTTCTTAGGATTGGGCCCATGGAATTGAAGTTTAAGCAACAGGAATGTACAGTTGTTAGAAGACATCGCAGGCTAATCGAGAAGGAAAAACCAAAGGAGGTGTGGTTTCTTGTCTCCCTGGTTACCAATTTACAAAGTGTGTTATTTATGTTAGTGATTGTTGTTAAAAACTCTCGTCTTTCTTGTAAATTTCTCCCTTTTATTTCCAGAACAAGTTGGCGCGGACTCATACATGAATTTGTGAAATTTAATTGCATCGACTTCACCTATTTTTCTTGCCACAGGTCAATTCAGAGGAGGAGACGCAGAATGATATGATTGTTGCAGTGATGTTTGGTGTCCTGAAGAAAAATAATCCTGTTAAGCTTGAGAATCTTATACTTAACAGGCATTCCTTTGCTCAAACGGTTGAGAATCTGTTTGCACTCTCTTTCTTAGTGAGAGATGGTCGGGTTTTCATGGAGGTGGATGAAAACGGCTCTCATTTAGTTTGTAAGAAATCCCTCTAAAATTTGTCGATTTAGAATTATTGTAGAGTTTCATTTCTTTAACATTCAGAAAATGGCTTCACTCTTTTCTTCTATGTTTTTGCTCTTTTTCAGCTCCAAGAAATGCTCCCGTTCGCGTTCAGTTGTGAGAGGGGAGGTTAAATACAGCCACTTTATTTTCAGACTTGACTTTGCTGATTGGAAGGTACAAAACTGGAAATCTAATTGAAATTTATAGCTCTGCCTGGTTTCTATAATTGTTAGTAATTTTCGAGGTTCTTCATTCCCGAAGATTCAAATTTCTGTTGCAGCTTATGATGGATTCAGTGCCAAGGGGTGAAGAGCTCATGCCACACAGGAAGTATGTGGACAATCCAGCTGAAGAAGAGTTGGAGACAGAGAACGTTTCAACTGCTGTTAGATACACCTGCACCACCAGGTGTATCTCAGGAAGAGTGTGAATTGAAAGAATTTGAAATGGCAGAATCTTCAAGAAAACGTCGGCAACTCCTACCAGAAATGACTGAAACTGGTCGTGCCAGCAACCCAAAGTGCAGGAGAAAGCTATTCTGATGCACACAGATTTTGGTTGGGGAGGGGGGGGGGGGTGTTGTATAAAGTAGTTCAATTGGCTCACCTGTTGAAGCATAACATTTTGTTATTTAGTGTTATGTATAGCTTGAAGATCTATAACAGACAATGTCCAATATCTTTCATGGAGCAAGTTGTAAAAGTATAAAGCTTTTGCTATACATATATATCGCTAAAAGATGTTCCCATCTCATTATGGATCAAATATTGGTGCTGATGCCTTGGTATTTCTTTCGTTCTGAAGGTATAATTGAGTTGCCCAAATAATCCAATTTATATTGGAAATTTCCAAAGTAATCCAAAAATTTAAAATTCTTCCCGAAGTAGAGATTTTGCACTTTGAAATGATAATTTTAAAATCACTATTTCAGATGGTAACTTTTAAGTCGCTATTTGAGAAGGCGATTTTAAATGGTTTATTTTAATCATCATTTGTCTCTAGTTTGCTTTGCTTATTTTAAAGTCCACTTTTTCAATAAGACTACTTTAAAGTAACTATTTGAAATTGGTGACTTTGAAGCCTCTCTTTCAAACGGCAAAATATCTACTTTAAAAAGAATTCAAATGTTTGGACTACTTTCACAACTTTTTAATAAATATTGGCTTATCTTGGCAAATACCCCTAACTGAGTTGGCCATTATTTGGTCATTGGACTTGCGTATTTTCTGGTCTACCTTATTAATTTCTTTGCTTTCATATTTTTTCCCCTCATGGTTGATTTTACCATATGCATTTCCACTTCTCACAATTATTCATGCCTATCATCTACTCTGTTTCGCAAGTTATAAATGAAGTTCAACTTCAAACATTACTGTCAAATTTCATAAGAATTTCAATTTTTACTGACTTAGATTTCATCAATGTGCTAATGGCGTACTCAGAATTGTATGAGAGGAGTGCTAAAGCAAATGATGTGTAGATCATCGTCCATGTTTTAATGTTCTTGTGCTGGAATCAAGAGAACCACTTCATCCACAAAACCAGAAACAATCATCTTCTCACTGTCACTGAGTCCACGCAAGGTAGTAATTCTTATGAGAAAACTTACATCAGAAAAAAGTCTCAGCATAATACTCCTAACATTCAGATGAAGCCGGTGGTCAACCCACTGTTGGTTATGAACCTAAGAATGTACAAAAGAAACTGAAGAGAAACTCTGATTCTTCAAGCACCAAATCTACAAACAGGCCTTGGTCTTATTTATCATGTCAAGCATTTGACTTTGGAATGTCAAGATCTTTGAATATAGGACTGTCAACTCCCACGCCCATTGCATTCAGACCATTGTCCACGTATATTACAGCACCCGTAATAGCAGATGCCAGTGGTGAAGCTAGGAAAGCAGCCGTGTTCCCGACCTCATCTGTGTTATTTGTTCTCTGAGTTTAGCATTCTAGATTTTGCAAGCAGAAGTGGGCAAATGCCGCTAGCAGCAGAAGAGCATTCAATGGCTTACCTGCTGATAATTCTTTCTGGAGAGGTGCATTGGCTAGTGAATAATCAATCATCATATCGATGAAACCAATGGCTTTTGCAGCACGGCTTCTTAATGGACCTGGATAAACAACATTTTCAGTTAGCATAAAGAAGAAGTGTATTTTTTATTAGGGACACAAAGATATCAAAATTCATAAAGAGGGCAAAAAACCTTCGCTTCAGTTCAGACAAGTGAAGAACACACTTTTGTGGTGATGGTAAACTGTTTTATGTCATGATTCTCCACTAAAGTGTGTACTTTTACCTTTATTAGAAATGAAGTAAAGGTTCCACCCCTCTTTTAATAATCTTCCCCAAAAAGAACTTGCAAATATGCAGGATCTTAACAAAATTTTGCACAAATATAATAAAAAATAAAAACATATGTTCGACTGAGACTTGATTTAAAAAAAAAAAAAAAAAGCCTTGATAAACTAAATGGTGGCATGACGAATGATCACATCCCAATGTACTCTAGTAAGCAGTTTTTTCTCCTGGATATCAAAGCAGCTTTTTACATAATACTGAACTAGTCTTAGTTTATTGGCACAGCCCTTGGGTCCTCTGGTCACAATTCAAACATCTGGAGAATATAAATGCATATCCACTACATAATCTACTAAATTCTGTTTATCAGAACCGCCAACATGAGAATTTAGCTTCCATTTTTAAGTATAAGTATAATGCAGGGAATGGGACACAGTACCAGCAGATATTGTGTTGACTCTGACTTTATGCTTCCTTCCAGCTTCAAAAGCAAGTACCTGCATCACTCAAAAAAATCAGCTACAAGTATCAAAGTGTAACAGACGCATAATTCTGACTGGATCATATAACTCACTCTTGTGTCACTTTCAAGAGCTGCCTTTGCCGAGCTCATGCCTCCTCCATATCTGTGCATCTTAAAACTTTAGACTTGGTTTATTATGAAATTTAAAAAAGCCCCAGAAAGAAACATCGATACCCTGGAATGATCTTCTCAGAAGCAATATATGTCAGAGAAATGGAAGAACCACCTGTCAAAACAATAGCCAAGCTTGTGCTAAATGGGATATCCTTAAGAACTAATACAACTGTAAGAAAGACTAATAAAGGACGTCAAGCAAAAGGAGATTTAAAGATATAATGTCAAGGGAACTCCATGAGAAGTATACCTGGCTTCATAATTGGAAGGAAGTGCTTCAGTAAAGAAACATATGAATAGCTAGATGCAGAGATTGCTGCAAAGATATCCCTTCCGTGAAGTCTCCAACAGAGGTTTAGTCACCTACTCATGGAGTATGACTCAGTCAGGTAATCTATCAAACAGTTACATATTTATAGTATGATTAAGTACCTCACCTCTGGCCCATTAGCAAGTGAGTGAACAAGAACATCAATGCTGCCAAAATCCTCTTTCACAGATTCTGCAACCTCCTGTGGAACATTAAAAACAATAAATTATTTTCTTTTCTTTTCAATTGAACAAGAATAACATAGCAAGATAGCTATTGAAACAAGTATCACACAAAGGACATGAAAGTTCAATAATATAAAGGGATATGAAAGTTCATAAAATAGAATTCCTAACCAAGGAACTCCGATGTTTAACCTCTTTCTAGAAGGCAGAGAAAACCAACACAAAGAACAGGATGATAAAAACTTTACAATTAATACAGAAGCTGAGATGAAATAAAATACGGTTTGATATGTTGCTTCTTCTCTTTACAAGGACAAAACACGAAGTGGATGGAATCTCAATAATTCGACAATGGTAATTGTACACATGGTGGCCCTGTAGAGGTAGAGTATTACTTAATAATGCTGCAGTCTAGAATTTACACAGTGTACTTTAAAGTTTTCCCTGAACATCTGGCATCTGAAACCATTTGGCTAGACCAATAAATTGTTCATGAAATTAGATTGATATCACACAGATTCTTTGAATGGAAAATATGGCATCTGAAACCATCTGACCCAACCCATAATTAGTTCACAAGATCAAAATAAATTATAGAGTTCTTTGAGAGACAAGATGGTCATCATGTACCTTGACAGTCCAATTACTGGAACCAGCATACCGCTTGTTTGCTTTTACCTGATTGAGATAACACCATAGAGATTTTAAAAAAGTACTACAAAATACAAACTTAAAGATGACCACCATGTAATTTTAAATTACATCTTCAGGGACGTCCTCAGGCTTATCATAAACTGCATCTAGAGGATAAACTTTTGGTTATCTCCATTAAAGAACCATCCGGCAACCTGCAATTAAATCCTTCATTAGCATAGTCAAATGAAAAGGTGTTACCCTTGATTATTTAGAAAAGGAGCTGAAAAGAAACATAAGCTCTAAATCTTACACGCGCCGATTCATCAAATTTCCCACGTCGTAGACTTGTTTCAAAGATGTTCAAGGCCTGAATAGCATATATGAAGAGGATAAGAAACCTTCTAAAATAACTGCACACTGATACACTATTGAAAAATGTCAATCCGACTTACAGGAACCCCAGGTTCCGACGAGAATTTCAGCACCTGCAGCAGCAAGAGATTTTGCGATTGCCCAACCATAGCCATTGTCATCAGCCACACCAGCAATAAATGCTCTTTTGCCTAGGGTGACAGTTTTTGCCATTTAAGCTAAATCAGATATATGTGGCATACTATTATCAAGAATTAAATACCAAATAAATAAATGCTAACCTTTTTATCAACTTCTGTTTAGGTAAACAAAACTTTTTGACCCTTACAATTTGCCTTTACAGTCCATTGAGGACTCTAGACGATCAACACATCATTAGAAAAGGAAAAGAAGGAAGAAAAAAAAAAGGAAAGAAAGAAAGACTGATCCAAGTCACAGGAATGCAAAGACATATATCATACCCATTCAGACCAAATGATCTATTAACAACATCCCCAAAAAGCAACCTAACGTAAAAAATGAAATTTACTTTTCTGTATGCAATTTGCAGGGAAATTGTTAGGTGCCACATTTGGCAGATGCCAAATACTACCCCTCTTATTTCGATAACTACCCCATTCATCTCTCCTCCTATCAGAATTGATTATACATATTAACTATATTTTGCTGAGTGGGTATGAAAAGGTAGTATTCAGCATATGCATAATTTGGTTAAGATTTCAATACTTTGCAGAACAAAAACATCAAACAAAAGAAAAAAGGAAAAAACTAGGGAAAGGTATGCATAAGACAAGATTAAGAAACAGGGGCATTTTGCTACTGATTAAAAAAAAAATTGGTGATATTGATAGGTAACTCTTCGGTTCAAACCTCTAGAGACTTATTATGGTTTATCTAATTAAGGAAGACAAGTATATTACCTTCACTGGAAGATTTTAACAATAAAATATAGGCCAAAGAAGCAAGCTTTTCCAAAATGTTTTGGCTTTTGGAGCCTCCCCTGTACCATTATCTTCTAGATATCTTCTTTCCTTTCAATACCAACTTTTGTACAGATAATGCACATTACAAATGCTCAGCTGATATGCCAACTATTACCGATAAAAAGAAGAAAAAACAACATTTATACCTTTTAGGTTAAGTGATAGGCCCGATGACGACTGCTTTTCTCCAGCCTCAGACATTGCCTTCGTTACCATTCTCTCAGTTTTTGCAGAAGATGACATGAAGTTGCACTGGAAAAGTTGTAAAGATGATGTATGACAAGCACTTGAAAGTTTAATCCACGATGCTGCATTAGGGTCTGAGCCAACGCGGCCAACAGCTTGCCCCAAAACTCTTCGAGCTGGGATAATAGAAGGTCTAGCTGCAGTCAACTGCAAGCTGCAAGCTGCAGCTACTGCCATTTTGAAAGAATAAAATCTTGCGAAAACAAGCTGAGACCTGTAAAATATGCCTGAGTCATAAGCAATCTGTTGAATACAGCATCCTGGATAGTGAACATTTAACAGGGCAGTGATCCAAAATGCCAGTGGCTTTAAAGATCTTTAGGAAACTAGAACTGGTTATTGTTTGACTCCTGAAAAAAAGATGTTGCAGCTGGGTTGGGAAATACAGAATAAACAAAAACCTCAACTTTTGTCAACAACCAAGCTATTTGGCATACCCATGTCCTATTCTATTTATTTCTAGTAAATAGAACAGTAGACTCAGAGTTTCATTCCTCTTGCCTACTCATTCAATTTTTGGCACTTCAGTGTTGAATGCTAAATATTTTGATGCATATGAATGTTATAACCTAATTGAAATCGCTCACAACAGCAATTACATTATGGGGTATGAACATTCAAAAAAAACCAGTTATAGGAACTTGTCCAAAGCAGTCCAACTTAGCTCCTAGTGAACCATTTTTCCTCCAGTTATAACAAACTATAGCACATATGATTCTCATTTTGAACTTTTATATTGTAACCAAGTCTTTACATTGATACTCATGACAACAAGCAACAAGGGTAACCAATCAAGGTGGCTAAAGGATTGATGGTTGAGTAACTATTGTTCATTATTTTCTCTGGTGGTCCTTCCTAAAAGCTATGCAACTCAGAATTCTGAAAAACTTAATAAAATTTAAACTTTAAGAAAAGAATCCAAGGCATTTCCTGGCGTAATGAACCTACCCTATCAATCTTCTCTTGTTGCTTTGTTTTTCTCTCTCACTTTTGTGCCCCACTCCATAAACTTTATTTCTTCATTCGCACTAAAAAGCAATTTCTCACTTTTCATTCTCTCTAAGTCGGATCTTTCAAGATATGATTGCACCTATTTCCTTCTTACACAGTTATATCACATTTCTAATTTCAGCCAACCTAAACAAACCAAAATGCGACATAAATTTTTAATTTCATTGTTTTAAAATTCACAATTAAAAGCAGTTCTTTTACACCGAAACACTAAGCTTCATAGTTAGAGACAAAGCACCTGTAACCTCCACCTTCTCCCCCACCCTCTCCCCTCCCCAACTATTCTCAATCCAACATATAAGAGACTTACATTTTGAACAAATTAAGAAACTTCATCCCAGACAAAGCAAAATAAAGCTAAATTTCAACATAATGCAGAACTTTTCAGCAAAAATGATTAAACATACATGCACTAGAACAACTGCAGCTAAAAGCTTGGAATTAAAAGAGGAAGAAAATCACGATAAAAACCCACAAAAATTCGAACTTTACCATTCTGAAATGATAGAAGTTAACCAAAATAAATATCACAAGATAAAATTAGAGTGAGAGGAGAAAAGAGGCTGAGACCTTAAACTGGTGGATAGAGCCAATGCTAACAGTTGATTCCTAGTAATTGTGAAAAAATATTGAAAAAGATTTGTGGGTTTGAAGCTGTTTTACTAGGCTGGTGGTCACTTATCAGTGGCAGAAGGGTTTTGAACTGTAGGCCTGTAGCTGTTGGGAAGCCTTGGAATCATGAGAGAGAGAAAGAGAGGAGGAGACTGGAGAGGGACTCAGAGAGAAAATATTTCTTTAAGATTGGGCTAAATACTGAATAATAGATAAATTGGGCTCAGGCGTGGTTTCTTATCTTTGATTTGGGCTTATATCTTTTTGTTGAGCTTGCAACGGTCGAGATAATTGCATATCTTGTCCTCTTAATTTTGACTAGTTTTGCTGTTGTCTTTGAATTTCAGGTGTTTGGGTTATTTTTTTTTAACTAATCATTTATTTTCGAGAAAATGACCTGTTTCATTTCTCACATTTTACAAAAATATTTTTTTCATCCCTCACTTTAAAAACGAAATAAATTCGACCCTAACATTTAAAAATTGAATCTATTACATTTTTGAACCCAACTTTTCAATCTTAAATCAAACCATCCCAGCATCCTAATAATAAACTTCAGGGATAGAATTGTTAGATCACTCGGTCAACTCCATCACATTCACATGACAATTATTGAACTGAAAAAGGTAAACAATTAAAAAATTATAACATAAAAAGGCTGTTTTTGTTTTGATATAGGTAGGGTTTTCTTTTCTGAGTAATTCTTTTATGCCACCGTTAGTATATATACCTTGCAGGTCTAGATGTATACCATACATACAAATTTTGTTGTTTAAATTTAAATTGAAATGATGTAGTAGATATCTAGACTTGTCTGTGTATACAATAAAAATATAGGAAAGATTAATGGTTCTTTTTTATGTTACAATTTTTAATTTTTTCTTTTTGAATTCATTAAATTTCACGTGAATATTAAGTTGAGTTAACCAAGTTATTTACCAATTATACCCCGAAAATTTGTTAATTAGGTTGTTGGGTGGTTGGATTCAAATTGAAAGTTGATTTTTAGGGATGCAATACCATTAGTTTTTAAATGTCAAAAATGAATTTGTTTCGTTTTAAAAGTGATGGACTAAAAGAATATTTTTGTAAATTGTGAGGGATGAAACTAGTCATTTTTCCTTTATTTTCTACATGTTTGTATATTGACTTTGATGCATTTGGTGCCTCACATCTATGCCATCAAGTATTCGCTTGATATACTAATTTGGTTGAGAAGTTGGTAAGGTTTAGACTCTTTTCATATATATATATATGAGTAGGTTTCGAATTTGATTCGTCTATTTATATAAATATCTGAGTTTGAAATTGAATAAGATTATTAAAGAGTTAGACTTGAACTCAAAACTGAACTTAAAAAATGATCCAATTTTTTTGTATTAATAAATGATTTAGAATATATATTTTAATATGATGTTTGTTCTAAAAATAAATAATACTAATTTTATTTATACTTACTTCTTTGAAGTATAAAATTTGTGTATATATATATATGAGAATAGACATGGTATTTATATTAGTTATTTTTTTATAATTATATATGTGTTCGCAAACCTATTTGACCTATTTGGCTGGATTACTAAAAAAAGTCTAATCTTATATCCAATTTAATTTGACTCTATTATGTTCACAAACGAGCAAGTTTTATGCTAATCTACTTGGCCTCCACTCTTAAGTAATGTTCTGGGGTTTTTTTCTTTTTATATAGTTGTGTTTCTCGTTTTTTTATCTCCTAAGTGATATTCCAGTCCACATTCATCCTCCGGCGTTCCACTTTGACTTTTGCAAAAAGTTTATACTAAGAATTTGCCATAACATTTAACAATCATCACTCTTCGACATTTTCCGTGGATTGTCGACAAGAAAATAGTTCCTGCAGCAAAACTAAAATGTGAAAAACAGCTTCCAATCTATATATATATATATATATATCTCTCTCTTAACTGGGGTCTGATACTTCTTGAAGACTAACACTGGCTTATAATCACCAGGGTATCCGCAAGGTTTAGATCTAACCTTGCCATACTGTTTGTAAAAGTGTCCAAGATTTCTTTATTGGGCCTATTCTTCTGCAGGTCGTTTGGGAAGCCAGCCTGCTTGTCGGTTCTGTTCATAAGTTGTTTCTTCCGACGCTTAATCTTCTTGTATTGAGATATGAAAAGGCCTTTGAAGAAATCTCTATTATGAACCTTGTCTCCATTCATATATGTTGTTTGCCTAATATGAATTTTGCAAGATGTTGGGTTTTTCTTCAAGAAAAACATCTAGATAGGTAGCTCTTGAGTAATATAGTTTTTGTGAATTTTTCCAATTGGTAATTTGGTTTTGTGAAGAAGAGGGTTGTAATTTGTTTATAACCAAAGATTCTTGGAATTCTTCTTTGGTTATTGTACAGGCTGATTGGCTAACACTTGCGGATCCTTGGATAATAAACTCGAGTTTATATCTCTACAAACTAGTTTTTAGTTTTTAGATTCAAATAAAGAAGCAAGCCTTGAGCAAGCTTCAAACCTTTGTAAGTCTTCTTACAAACTCTTATATTCTCATATTCAATATCATTCTATTGCATGGTTGATTGAGCCGCCTTATATCCATTTACTTACAAACCAGGGCCCTCTTCTCAAACAACCAAACAGGATTCTTCAAGTTCTTCTAGTTCATCCCAAATAGAAAAGAAATCATCTTCTTCAAACTTACCTCCAAACAGATTTCAAATTTTCTCTTCTCCTCAACCCATATCCTTAGCCTCCCCTAAAACATGGGCTGATATAGCTGAAGAAGAAGATGAAAAACAACTATATTTTGAACGCCTCAAACAATGGGTTGAATCATTAGGATATCAACCTAAATCACCAGGGTATCCGCTAGGCTGTCAGAACCGTAGGCTAGTGAAGAGGGGACTACCATTCGAGTAGGAAGAGGCTAGTGAAGTCATGGTAGGCCAATTGGATAGTTGATCGACATACAAGGGAGAAACTCACCGTAGAAAGGAATAACTTATAGCCTAGACTGAGGGAAGGGATTTTAAAATCCCTAGAAATACCTTCTTGCAGCCAACTTGAAGTTGTCAAATTGGTTTATTAAAAGAATTAATCTTTTTTCACACCATTAGCATAAGAATTTTTTAATATGAACAAATATAGATGCATTCTACATATGCAAAAGGAGAGAATTGAAGTTTGAATTAAATTAACTATCATGCATTCAGAATTACTTGTAAAAGAATATTTTACTTTGATGGTATCAAAAGAATTTACCTTATTAATATCCTTGAAGGAAAATATTTATTAAACAGAGGTGTAAAAACAAGTTAGTTGTGGATAGTTTATAAAAAGTAATTTAGGAAGAACTTAAAATGTACATACATATTTACAGCCCTCCTCCCTGGGATGGCAATGGGGCAGGTTTAGGTTCCCACGCCTCCACCGCGTTGTCATATACCTCCCCCGGCCCCGACCTCATCCCCCGCCCCAGTCTCACCCCTCTCCCTGTGGATGCCCATGAGGCCTTTTTTTCTGTCTTAGTATCTTTATTATTAAAATTAATATTATCACTATCACGCTTACCCAAAGAGTTCCCTTAATCCTTAGCAGATGGACGATCAAACAAGTAAACCAGAACTTTCTGGCTTCTGATAATGAACTTCAATCTCAATTAGACATGTCAAATGAGACGTCGCAAGCAATTTGTCTTCACAGCTAAACATGCACAAAGAACCAGCTCAGAATCAAGTTTTCTTCGCTGGAAGCTTAGGTACACAAATGATCTCATCACTGTGTAATAATACTATTATTACTACTAATACTATTATTATTAGAAAAAACTAGTATTACTGCTACTACTAATAGTTTAACCTAGCATAATATAAACAAAATAAATGTATTAATAAATTTATATGTATTCATTTGATTAATACAAGGGACGGAACCGGGGATAGGAAGGGGTTACACTCCCTCGCCCATTTAAGGCGAGGAAGAAAAAGCCCTCCACCCTCGTCACCGCCCCTATTCCGCCCCACCTCTTGCCCCATACCTCTCTCTGGAGAGGCGGATACCCACGAGCACCTGCCCCCAGTGCCATTCCTACGCCTCACAATTTACACATGCTAAACTTCTACAGAGGATGACAAAATGATGACAAGAGCAATTGTGTAATACTCTATTTAATCTTTGTGTATTTGGCACCATTTAGATTATGGGATTCGTAGGGAAAGGAAAGGGGAGGATTTCAAGGAGCTTAGTTTTTCTTTTTTATTGAATTTTGAGGAGGGAAGATAATTAGGGAAAGGAAAGGAAAAGGAAAGAAAATGATCTGGTCATTTTATTCAAATATGGTTTCTATCTAAAACCAAGTAGAAATTGAGGGATAAAGAACCACATTTGAGAAATTATTTTAATTTTTTTAAGAGACCATTTTTTCCCTTCATTTCCAACTAATACTTATATGTTTTTCTTTCCTTTCTTTTTCTTCTCCCTTACAAACAAAATTTTAATATTTCTTTTCCTTTCCTTCCATATTTAATGTAAACAAAATAGATAGGAACTGTTTTTCTCTATTTTTATTTCTTTCTTTCCACCAGTGTAATTTCCTTTCTTTTCCCTTCCTCTCCTTCAATCCAAACAATGGAGGAGTATATTTTAGTGTTTTTAGTTTGTACGACTAGCAAAGTGGAGCACTGGAGGAGTTTCTTGGAGAGCAATTATCATCAACCATAATAAACTATGGCGAAGTCATAATTTCATCAACGTGATGGCGCTGCATAGTTCAGTAATTTGATTGGCTACTGAAAATTGAAATAGCATGACATGTTTCCAACAGTGGGTTTAGCTGGTGAAGTTGATCACAACACAGGTCCGCATCTTGCCGAAATGACCGTTGGTAAGGATGTAAAATTGGTTGTTCTATGCTATCTTTAGAATACCATATCCGTAAGTATCAATTCATTGTTAGATGTATAAAAAAAGATAGGGCACAAAATCTTAGCGACCACTAAATTATTGGTCAGATCATGTTTTGGCTATTAAACTATTTTTCGTCAGTAATTGGGCACTAACCAACTTAATCAATAAACCCATGACCATTTAATCGATAATTGCTTTTAATCTGTGAAATTAGCAGTACACGTGGCAAAGCGCGGGATAATTTTGTCCAACAACTACGCAACCCTATTTCATAGATTAACTGCTAATTTTACAGATTAAGAGCAATTATTGATTAAATGTTCGTGAGTTTACTAATTAAATTGTTTAATAGCCAATTACTGATGAAAAATAGTTTGATGGCCAAAATATGATCTGACTAATAATTTAGTGGCCGTCGAGATTTTTTACCCAAAAAGATATCCACCTTTAAATGATTTGAAGAGTTTAAACTATTGAGTGATGTGATGAGTTTATTGGATTAGAATCATATGTATGATACCCAAAAGATACGGTAGAATTTTCCTGTAAAATCATGTCTTCTCAAAGCCGAGGAGGATTTGATACAGCCCTCTCATAAAAACTAAAAGCTTATATTTCCTTTCAAGGCAAAAAAAGCATATATATTAAAAATTAAACTTTGCTGCCCTAAATCATTTTAAGTAGGGATGGACATGGGTTGGGTATTTGCCCTACACAACATTTGACTGACCCAACCTACACCTTTGCGACTTTGCAATTTAGTCAATTTTAGACCCGTATCTCTACCCCATTCCTCTCATCATTTACTTTTTTATAAAAAAATTATTTGTACTAGTTTAATTTTATATTTAACACGTTCATCTAAGATTCAACATAAATTTTATCCAAAAAAAGTTTCATGCCCAGCAACAAATATGCAAAGAGAACAAAAAAAACAAAAGAGTTCAAAATCACTGAAAATTTTGTAATAAGCTTTACATTTTTTTATATATTCTATATCAATTAAACTCTTTTCTTAAAAAAATAATATCATGACTCTTCAAATGAACCTTGTAAACAAATTATAGTTTCTTATATTTGGGTTGCAATTTGCTCAATTAAATTACTTACCTAGTTCTAAAAATATTTCTTATTTTGTATGTGTGTCTGTGGGTAGATATCCGTGGATTCTTAAATCTCTAACCCACTTGCTCCGTATATAAGTAGGTACTCAACCTTCTTCTGACCCAGTATAAAAAATGCAGGTTAGACATCCTAATTTTTGAAACAAATCAAATTGGGGACCCCAAATCAACTGGTCAACAGGAATTTTTTGCCCACCCGCAATGAGAAGCATAAATTTGCCTCTAAAACGTAGGGCAATTTGCACATGCTTGTTATCGGGTATCGAGGTTAGTCCTTCCAACCCCTCCCACCACGCCCTCCACACACCCCCCCCCCCCTTAAAAACAACTTTATTCCTTCCAACCCCTCTCATACCAAATCTTTTAACCTCAAATACCCACACACTTGCATACACATATACAAATATATGTATATATGCGTGTGTACATACATACATATATATATATATATACATGTATATATAGAGAGAGAAAAGGTAGTAAGTCTATCTTGCTTAACTTTTTTCCTTACAAGAGGCTATTGGCGATAGGAGCCTAGCTATCACGTTTCAAGAGGAAGCAAGCATTTGAAATTTCAGTAAGTTTCAACAACTATTGTCAGTAACAACTTTCAAATCTAGAAAAGTACAAAATTTGCCATGAAGGAACACTAGGATGTAAGGGTGATTCGTTTTATTCCCAAAATGTACATTAACATCTGTGACCATTCCGGATCCAAGTCCATGAAGATGCAAACGCTTGTAGCAAGTTTTATGCTATCTGATTGTCAATGATCAAAAGAATATTTGGTGAAGATATGGTATTCCATATATCTCTCTCTTTTTGGCTTTGGTGCGCAGTTAGAGGTTTGGAAATTCGAACCCTGAATCTCATACCACATAAATTTATTAAATTAAAATATGTAACATATTAAGATGACTTTTTAATGTTATTTTTAACTGTTAAGCGTTCTGAAGCCACGAAAATTCACCAAATTTTCATTGCAAAAATGTCGATAATATAGGAAAAGGACAAACCAGACAAAAGTTGTCCACGATCTACCTGTATAAAAATTCAAATCCTCATTATTTTCAATTGTCGATGTCTATGGCCCAAAAAGTCTAAAGTGGACTCGTTTGCTACCTTTTCTTGCAACCATATGCATTTGATATAATGAAAATTGAAATTTAAGCGGCATTCAGGGGGTTGGGGATAAGTGGGAAGCCTACCCTTTCGATAAGTGCTTGTACAGCACTAGTGACCATTAAGGAGTTAACAATTAGATCTCGTTTAATTTGCAACTAGGATTTAGCCTGCACCCTTCAAATCATTCACTTTTGAAATATTAGGATGAGGGAGATAATATTTATTTTTAAAATCAAAGGAACATGCAATAATCAAATTAACTTTAACCTCTATATACTATGAGTTTGTTTTCGATTAATTATTTCAACTAATTATAAATTATGATTTTAGATAATTAGTTTATAATGCACTCGTTTGGTTTTATATTCAGATTATAAATTTTTTAATGAGAAAAAAAGTTAAAATTCATAATCAACTAAATAATAAAATTTACTGATTATTTTTTTATAATCACTTTTTATAATTGGGTTTTACAAAATCTAAAGCAAGTGAGAAAAAGGCCTATGATTAAGGCTAAAAATCCTCATTTACCAACGAAAATAGCATTAAATGCCGCCTTGTCATCAAGGCTGTACATGGATAGGTATGGCCTCCTAGAAACACTTGTTGTGGACACACCTTAACGCACCTGAGAACAGTGCAATATGATGCATTTGGAATTTGGCAGACTGCAAAACAGTGAATTCTGTTGGCCACTGACGAACATGCTCACGCACTTGTACCAAATTTCATCATTTTAGGTCAGCCAATAAATTTTGCTTGGGGCGAAATGCTGAGCCTTTGGTGCATTGAAGTTTCTGTGCCATGCAAAAATCATGTCTTGACTAAAGTTTCAAAAGAAAAGGAAACATTCGATTCTGACAGGTCTATCTGGCAAATTTACATATGTTTATTAGTACGCACATATGCATACGCATGTATATTGCCGTTGTCGGAAAGAAAAAAAAACATATGCATATATGTGGAAAGAGGACATAGAAATTAGAATGGGACGAGATATTAGATATAGTCTTAAGAGTCTTTGGAGGGACAAGTTTCATCTCCTGTTATTTTGTTTGCATTATAACATAATTTTTAATTATTTTTTAAATACTTTTAATTATTATTTTTATATCACATACATTATATTATAAAAAAAAATACTACAGTAATTAGTTCATCTTTCAAGGCATTGGCATGATTAAATTCCTCGAGGTGTTAAAAAGTGGATTCTTCAGCATGATAAATTATGCTTTTGATCAAAGTAAAAGCATAACACGAAAAAAGAAAATTAAACTAAAAGCTTACTAAATGCAAAATAGTTTTATAATATTACCCAAAAAAAAAGGAACCAAAGGGTTGCAAATCTTTGATGACTATTTTCCAGATCATAGTTTGAATAAATATGTGTTGTGTGTTGTGCGCGGGCATGTTTATGCAGTGTGTGTGTATGTTCATCCAGCAAATCATGTTCCTCACTCAAAGCATGTGTGGGATGTATAACAAATCTTTCATGATTTACTTCAATGGTCAAAAGTAGATTTTCCAACAAATAACTCCCCAGTATGTACAAGTTGCTCCAAGAAAAAACTATCAATTTTAATTTCTCAGCAAAAATAAAAAATAAATAGAATAATTTTTATCAGTCTTAATATTTCGATAGGTTGAAATGGCACCGTTGACTGATATATGCATCTATAGGCTAATTGTAAAAGGTACTACAATGTAGATAAATTTCCAACTATCTTTTTATCGTTTTAATTATTATTTTATTTCACATAAATTATATTGTAAAAATTATTATAATATTATGATGAATAAATTTCCAAATAACGGGTATCCAAAACACCAATTTTAGCAAAGTTCAAAATTGATAAAGTACATAATATATGTGCGAAACAAGCCATTAGATTGTTAAGCGTTAACCTCATGGTTAGGACTCAGGACGTGGAGGAAATGCTAAAAGCATAATAGATGCGATTTGCATGATAACTGATGAAGCTAATCAAGCATTTTATAAGGTAAAGATATTTGATAGTAAAACCTTTTGTAAACCCAAAATACATCTTGGCAACTTTGTCTTTCTTTTTCTTTTTTCTAGTAAGAAAAAGTTTTGGTGGTTTCAAAGTTTTTGCTAGGATAAATTTGGGAGATTATAAGTAGATTATCCACTAATGCAATTTTCAAAGTACATAAAATATTTGGACCCCATTATTTAGAGGAGTGCCGGGTATAAATTTCTATTTTTCTTCCCTATCTTTTAAATTTCATTTCTCTCCTACAAAAAAAAAAGTCTAATAATTCTTTGAAGACACTCTTTGATTCGACCTTGAGTGGTAAAATGTTTTAAAGTTTGAAGTTCATTGTGGAAAGTAATTAGTCAAATGTAAAAATAACGATTGTAGTGTCTCTATAAAACAATTTATCGTTTCGAAAAAAAAAAGTTAAGTATTGTGTTCGTGGCCTTAGGTCATTATTTCCAATGTGAAAATTTTTGAACAAAATTGTTAATTTTTTTTGTAAGAGAAAGTTGAGTTGGTTCAGTTTCAATCACTATCACGAGTCAAAACATGTTTCAAGAATCATGAGTAGTTTACTGTAAAAAAGGAATACGATCTTACTAACTCAACCAATTTGTTCCTTCAAAAAAAAAACTCAACCAATTTGTGTTCCTACAAAATTGTTAATTGGCATTTTACATATTACACCTTTTGCGGCAAAAATCAGTGGAACAAAAACAGGAGACTAGTTAAATCAAGTGATTCTTGATTTTGAAATATTTGAGTTAACGTTTACAAACCTGGGAATATTACAAGTGGAAGACAGCTCATCCAAGATTCAACGAGAGATGACTCAACAGAAAAGGACTCTTCCCATGTTCTCATCCAAGATTCAACGAGACATGGCTCAACAGAAAAAGACTCTTCCCATGTTTGATTTGATAAGTCCTGTAATTGATAATTGTGATATATGGAGTTGTCCTTATCACATTTTCTTTGGTTTCCTATGAATGCATTTTCTACTTATTCCATAAGCAGTGTAGTTCATAACTTGATATGAGTATTCAACTATTGACCTAAATTTACTGTATCTGCTTTTATTCTTATGTGGCTCAAAATTTTGCCCCTCCATGGTGCTTACATGTTTTCAGCAAGAGTTGACTAACACAGACATATAGCTTCCTTCTTGACAAAGAATGGAGATAAGTATTAACTTGTGGTGAAAAAGGACAAGTTAAATTTTTAAAGGATGAAAACAATCATAACTTTCTGACTTTAGAGATATAGAATTGAAAAAAAAAAAAACTAAACGAATGTATTGAACCTTTTTTTTCACGTTTTCTCTTGTAATTTTAACCTGTCTATCATAATAGCATAGTCAATGATTAAAGCCTCATTATTGGATATCTAATTCAATACAAAGGAAATAGAATTTTTTTTAACTATTTTTCAATTCTCTATTCCGTCTTCACCTCCTTTTCATTTTCAATTACCAGGTTCATGGTACTATCAAATTCAAAATTTGAATATTGTCAAATTCTTCAAACTCTGAGTATTGTCAAATTCAAACTCTGAAACAGATAGTTGAAAATGCTCTAAAAGGTTTTATCTTGAAAGGCACTCTCTCTTGAAAGGAAATAGAATATAAAAATTCACAAAACATAAATGTGTAAAAGCCAATTCAATTTCGAGTTCTTAGATCCACTTATGAGTTCGATAAGCCTAATGACCATTCTGTCCAAGGCCCCTTTGGATTGCATTTTCCGTCATTTTTTGTGAAAAAATTATTGTAGCGATTTGATGTATATGAGGAAAAAAGGTAATAGAAAAATATAATCACGAAAAATAACGCAATTTTCTGGCAGAAAATGACAATCCAAACAAGGCCTAAGTATCCAATACTACTACGATCTGTTATTATTAGTGCTTATCAGGCCAAGAATTGTTTATCAAAAAGTGGGATCTACGCATTGTATATTTATTTTAACCTATCAACAGACAATGTATCTTACATGGTTCGTATCTACAACTACAGCAATTCTCTTTGTCTTCGTGTTCGAAGATTAAAAAAAATGCATTTAGAAGAGACATGGCTCTTTTTCTTTTCATTTCTTTTCTTTTCGTCTCCTTTTGGAAGGAAAATCTCACTGTATTAGAGAAAAAAAAAAGAGGAGAATACGAAGAACATAGGCATAGAGAAACTTTAGGCTCACGAAACTTAATAAATAAATAATAAACAAAATAAAATGAGAAGAGAAGTTTTTATTTTTTTTTGGAGTCCTGATCTCACACAAAGTCTACTTCTACTTACTTTGAGACATCTCAGGAACAACCGGACCTAAATTTAAGCAAGTTTGTTACACTAAAAAACCTAAGAAAGACTGATTCAACAACGTTAGTTCATAATTTTCTCTATAAATACATATGCTTCCTTTCCTTTCTTCTCTAAAATTCCAGTCTCAATCACTATTTTTCTTGTTTCAGTTTCCCTAAACTCTCAAAATATAACTCTAATCTAAATTTCCTTTGAGTATAGAATTCTTGAATAAATACAGAGAAAGTGGTGGAGATTCACAGGCTTATCTGTGTCAACAATTTGATAATCTTTTGTCCCCGTAAATGTCAATAGATTTAACCAGCTTTGATAGTTTTCCGGGAGGTCCTAGACTAAGCATCTTGGCTTCACGGCCAGTTGGGCTAGTTGATACGCGATCTTCGCCTTCGCCGGAGTCTGGAAACACTCCGGAATTCATATTACTTTCAGTAATCAAATTTAAGAAAAGGTTTGTGAACTTGATAATGTTTTTAAAGTAATGTTTTCTAAGATATTTTGTTTATGGCTTTTGCATGTGTCTTTATTTGAGGGTTCTGTAAATGACAAAAAAAAAATTTTTGTTTTGCTTGTACCAGCAAAAAAATACTATATGTTAGGTTACACCTAAATAGAAGAATTATTTGATCAATTATTGCATGATCTAAGTAAAGAATATCTGCAATAATTTTTAAATTCATTGTTGTAATTAGGTTAGGCCAATTAGATCAGAATTTCTAGCCCATTAACTTTTCATCTTTTCCTACTTTTCTTGTCATATGCCTGAAATTTGTATGCTTAGTATGGGAATTTTTTTGGCTGCTGTGATCATATAAATGGAAGGTTGGTTTTTAACCATAAAGTATGAGAGGGACCTTGAAGTTGTTTGATTCCATTTTGCAACTTTTATGCTGTTCTAGAAGAGTTATTAATTTGAACTGTTTGTTGTGGTTGGTGATGCAAAAAGTTAATTAACAAAATAAAAAAGCACTTCAATCTTTTAAAAAATTGTAAAACAAAAAACCATAGAAGAGAAAACATTGTCTACCTCTTTTTTATATATAGGGACTCATAAAAATCCACTGATTGAGACAGTTCTGCAAACTTGTGATCAGCAATTTCTTATAGCACTAAGGTTTTCAATGAATACCCATCTTGCTATATGTCAGCATTTTTCTTTTTCTTTTTTTTATATCCCAAAGAACAATATATTTTTCTTCAAGAAAGATAGATAATTATGAAAGAGACGCACACTGTCTTCCCCACCTCACCATTTCTTCTTACATTGCTATAAATTGTCGACTTCTTGCACAAGGTGCATCAAACTTCTTCTTTCTGACTTGCTTTCTTGATCAAGTTTACAACTTCCTAAGTGTCAGCTGGCGTCTATAAGGCATTCTCATACTTTGACCTTGCCTGATTTACTTCTTTCTTAGTTTATTAGCATCATCTTAACCTCTTGAATATAGTATTGTATTCATCAATAAAAAAGAAAGACAATACTGAAGTATTATTCATTAGAAAATAACTTACTGGTTTTTCTTTTATGCTTGTTACCCTTAGAGAAATTTTGGCTAAGTTTTCGACATAGTTTTGTCTTTCTTTGCAGCAACTATTGAATTTCTTTTTCCTTTTCTTATTGCAGAATTTGCAGACAAAATCTTACATGGCTACGATAGACTCGCTAAACACGGCTATCTCACAAAAGGTAGAGGATATATCCCTTCCTCATTCTTTCTTTTTCATCTTTTTTTTTCACTTCAGCATATTGGAGGAGAATTCATGTTTTTTTTTTTATCAATGAGTCAATTTGCTCTTGTTGCAGTCACTGAAGCGTTACTGAAACATGGTTGTGCTTTTCGGGTGTCATATCACCCACTTTTTGTGAGTACAATAGTGTCCAAAATTCTCTTCATAGAATTTTCGAACTGTCCTTTTCATTGTGATCTAGTAATGGTCTTGAATTCTTCTACCATTTTTTGTAAATTTATTTCGAGCATTCCCTTTCTTAAATCACAACAAAAAAGAAAAAAATATAAAAAAAAATTGAGTAGCATTCAGAAATTTGTGCATGTCTATTATCTAATACAAGTAGAATTCACAAATTTGAAATTGTGACCGCGTCTCAGCCTATTTCCACAACTTAGGTCCAATTTGCATTCACTAACACCTGTTTCATACTATGTATCTCAAGATGGTTAAAAATTCCTATAATACCTAACAGATAAGTTGACTCTCAGTTGAATCTCAATAACTAGTACTTGAAGTAGTAATTAGTTTCAGGACATAATTTTGTATTTCTTACTAAAAAATGAATCTGTAAATTAAACTTTACTCATCCAGAATATTGATTCTTTATTCTTCAGGAACAAGCAAGCAAGAAGAACTATGTCTTTGAAGAAATAGCTGAAGTTGAAAAGTCTGCAAACTATGATCAGAAACAGAATCTTTGTCTGAATATTGGAGGAGTCTTACCTATAAGAAACCACCTAGGAGGCTGGAGTTCGGCATTTCTCTTGCTCGGTAATTTTAGTCTGCCAAATTAACAAAATAATGCCACTTTAGTTTTTAATAATTCTTCAATCTTCCTGAATTTCTTACCATCAATTAATCTTCTTGATTTTTTTTTTTGGTTTTTTACTTTTTTCATCCTTCAGCAAATCAAGGTCTTGCTACATTAGCTTTCTTTGGTGTCAGTGTAAATCTGGTTTTGTTTTTAACCAGAGTTCTTGGCCAAGATAATGCCTCTGCAGCCAATAATGTCAGCAAATGGACTGGAACAGTTTACCTGTGCTCACTTGTCGGGGCCTTTCTCAGTGATTCATACTGGGGTCGATATTTAACCTGTGCAATCTTTCAAGTAATTCTTGTTCTGGTAAATTAACTTTTCTCGATACTACTTCAGATTCTGTAGATTTCAAGGATTATATGTTTTTTGTTATATCTGCATGGATATGGTTAGATCTAATTTATGTTTAACATGAATTTTCAGGGCTTGGTGATTGTATCATTGTCATCCTGGCTTATGCTGGTTAAACCTGTTGGATGTGGTGATGGAATACTAGATTGTAATCCCACTACACCAATTGGCAATGCAATCTTTTACTCAGGAATATATCTCGTAGCACTAGGATATGGTGGACACCAGCCAACTCTTGCAACGTTTGGATCAGATCAATTTGATGAGAATAATCCAAAACAGAAATCCTCCAAAGCTGCTTTCTTTTGCTATTTCTACTTTGCTCTCAATGTTGGTTCACTATTCTCAAATACCATATTGGTGTATTATGAGGATACTGGCATGTGGACACTAGGATTTTGGGTGTCCGCAGGTGCTGCTGTTGTAGCCTTGGTATCATTTTTGCTTGGCTCAGCATGCTATCGATATATCAAGCCGTTTGGTAACCCTTTGCCGCGTGTTGCTCAAGTATTTGTTGCTGCAATAAAAAAATGGAAGCTTCCTCAAGTTGATAGTGATAAACTGTATGAGGTAGAAGGATCAGAATCAGTAATTAAAGGAAGTAGAAAGATTCTGCACACAGACGAATTCGGGTGAGTAAATAAACATATCTTCAATTAACTTCAAAACTAATTCCATAACAATGGATTTTTTGCATGTTATCAATCCTGTTTTAATTTCTAATTATCTAAGTATTTTGGATTCCTGTTTGTGGAAAATGCTAGGTTTTTGGACAAGGCAGCAGTAATGACAGGAAGAAGAAAGATTTGGCAAGAGAAGTACATGGAATCTTTGGCACTATCACTCAGGGTTGAAGAAGCCCAAATGTATCATAAGAATGCTTCCAATATGGCTCTGCACTATTATATACTCTGTGTTTTCACTCAAATGGGCTTCATTGTTCGTAGAGCAAGGTGCAGTCATGAATAAAAGTCTTGGGAAATTTAATCTTCCGGCTGCTAGCATGTCTGCTTTTGACATTTGCAGTGTCCTTACTCTGCACTGGAATCTATCAAAGAATTCTTGTCCCCTTGGCCGGAAGATTGAGTGGAAATCCCAAAGGTATAACTGAGCTTCAAAGAATGGGAGCTGGGATAATCATAGGAATGCTAGCGATGATTGCAGCTGGTGTAACAGAGATTGAAAGACTTAAAAGAGTCATCCCTGGACAACAATCCAGCTCTTTAAGCATATTTTGTCAAGTTCCACAATATGTTCTCGTAGGAGCTTCGGAGGTGTTCATGTATGTTGGTCAATTGGAGTTCTTTAACAGCCAAGCTCCTGATGGAATCAAGAGTTTTGGAAGCTCCCTTTGCATGGCTTCAATCTCGATTGGAAACTTTGTCAGTAGCATGCTGGTTAATATGGTGGATGCAGATAACTGCTAAGGGTGACAAACCTGGATGGATCCCTGAGGACTTGAATGAAGGTCACATGGACAAATTCTACTTCCTCATTGCCTGGCTGAGTGCAATTGATTTCGTGATCTACATTTTCTGTGCAAAGTGGTACAAGTGTGGTAATCCTGATGAGGATAACTCAATTACACAATCTAACGAGGAGGAAGATCAAGGTGAAGATGATGTGCTCAACAAAGTCTAGATTTTGCAGTATCTGGTTTTGATATTTGGGGAGTTTAATTAGATCAGGATAAGAACAATCTTGTCTTAAATAAATGAAGGGATACTTTGAATGCTTTTAAACGTTTCAATGCTCCAGAGATCCATAGATCTCTAGTAGATGGATTAGTTTCTAGCTAGTAGATTGATTAGTTTCTAGCTAGAATAAGATAAGCAAGAACTTTCTTGATCTGGTGAAGGGCACGATTGCTTCTGCGATGGTGATTTACTTTCTCCAGGATTTTGCAATTAGAAGTTGGCAACATGTGCTAATTAATAGACATTTCTGCTAATTAATGGACACTCTGGTAGTTTTATGGCCTTATCAAACAGTATTTGATGTTTCATTCCGCTATTTACTGACTGACTAAGGACGTTCATATTTCTTGATTTATTCCATACTGAGCAGGTGATTTCTGTTACTCGTGAGCAGGTAAGAACTATAGGCTGCCGTGAAATTGGTTTCCTTCAATAAATCGTTCATTTCACATTTTAATTTTTAATAAGCTGTATCTTTTTCAAACCAATAAATAGAGCTGAAGTTATAGTGAGTGTGTGTATATATGTATGTATGTATGTATGTATGCGCATATATATATATGAGGGGGAGAAAACTCAAGTGTCTTTTCTTCTTGTTCAAAAGATACTAAAGGCAGGTGATTTATGACAAAGTCTTGATGATAGCCATCAAACATGGGGTGTACAGTTCGAGCTAACTAAGTTGAAATGAAAGGAAACAAATCCTGACTCAACTCGACATAGAGAAGAAGGACAGAGCAATTTGAGGTTTACAAGATATGTAAAAACATGAAATATTTCTTGTGTCTAAAATTCAATGCTCGTTTATTTCAATTTGAATATATTTTTACATTAATTTATTAAAAACAATAGTTATCTATATGTTTTTTGCTATCCTCATCCAATTTTGATGAAGAAATGTTCTCGCAAATTTCCTATGTTTCAAAATCATTATACAGAGAAATTATTTAATTTCTTGCTCTCTGTCCGAATAGTTGACATTTATTAGAGAAGAATAAGTAACATAATTAAGGAGATAAGCGTCACCTCCCCGGCCTCAGAAATAAAGCTTCAAGTTGTTCATGATGGGATGATAATATTGTTAGCCTTATTGGCTACTAAATAATCCAATCCAATCACGACATACAACTTTATTATATGTGGATTTTAATGCTGGTGTAAACCTAATTTCATATCATTTTAAGGTTCACATCATTTCCACAATCTTGTGGCCTTGTGGAGGACAGAAAGCTTTGAAGATGAAATGTCATATGGTACTACTATAGTGATGATGCTTTTAGAGATATCATTATATCTTTTTCCTGTTCCAACTATTTTTCTTCAGGAATTTTTGTATTCAACTTGTGATTTTTTTTTTTTGTCAAACGTTGTGATTTTGTTATTCCATTACTTAAAACATGTCTACATATACATATATATGTGTATGTATATATACATATATGCATATATGTGTATATATGTATATATGTATCCATGACATGTATATATATATGTGTATGTATATATACATATATACATATATGTGTATATATGTATATATACATATATATGTGTATATATGTATATATACATATATACATATATGTGTATATATACATATATACATATATGTGTATATATGTATATATACATATATACATATATGTGTATATATGTATATATGTACCCACGACATGTACATGTACATGTATATGTATATATATATATGTATTTGTGTGTAGTGGCTAGCTATATATTGAATTTATTTAACTAGTGAAAGATGATATGCTCCTGTAATGTGTTGGAGATTTCAAGCCATTATTCTGGCAATGCTATAGAATTACGCTAGCTTAGTAAATTAATCTAGTATAGTATTAGGTTTCAATGAAAACTTTATGTCGCGGATGAATATCTGCCAGACTTGTTGATTCTAATGCTAATTGAACATCAGCATACATTGTAATGAGATTGAAATTTCCTATGGTGAGAAAGAATGAGCATGCAGAGGGTTACATAAATCAACCTTTAACTCATAAATTGATTAGATTGTTAATTAACCAGAAGAGATGTTGGAAAAGCTGGAAATCCCTGAAACAGTCATTTGAGATTCAGTGCCTTCAAGTATCCCAAAAAAAAAACATAATTGGTAGAATTTTTATTGTATACATACTTATGGCAAAATAAAAATAATACAAAACACTAAGAACATAATTATAACTTATTCGGAGTTGTTTATTCATAGTAGAATGCAAGTTCAACTTTTGATAATGTTGGCATATTAAATCAAGGTTCAAAATAGAAATTTTCATATTATTGTTTAGCAGCAGTATTTAGCCAAATCGAGTTTTAGTAGTTTATTTGAGTGAAGTTATGATAGTTTTATTGTTTAGCAATTTGTATTTTATTAAGAAATTTCTTATGATTGTAAGATTTGTTTACCAAGTCACATAAGTTTATAAATAGGGAGTTTTATTATTATATTAGTTGAAAAGAATGAAAAATTGAGAGTTTTGTTCTTATGAAGTGATTAAAAGATTATTATTAGTATTATTTCTTTTCTTCCATACTAAAATATATGTGTAAATTGCCTCCCCATATACATTGATTTTATCAAATTTATCTCCTATATATTTTTGGTGAATCTTTTGGGCTCTACAGATAATAATTTATTTCTTCTTTCCTTTCCATACAAAATAAAGAAAAAAAAATGTTTCTAGGTTCAAAGGGGCATGACTGATGATGTGACATGATTAACTTTCTTAAATTATAGTTAATTATTTCTAAAGATAAACACAAAATTAAAATACATCTTGGCTAATCGTCAAACCGTTATGATTAATCCCTCATAATGGGAAGAAAGATAAAAAATAAATAAGTTGACTTGAGTGACTGTGATATATATACCAGCAATATAATCATTCCATAATGACTTTGCCTTTACAAAATTGACCTAATAGAATAGGACTTTATCCTCGTACCAAAAAAGATTATCTTCTAGCTTTTTAGTCTTAGGACTAGCAGTAGTCGAGAGTAGTGGGGCTTTCATGGGATAACACTACTTTCCTTGCTTTAATTCCTTGCCTCTCATTTATATCTTCGTTATTGTTTTACGTATAATGCATGGCCGAAATTCTCGTACGCACAATTAAAGATGCTCTATCCTCGGATAAGTGCATGTTAAGAGTGTAAACCTAGGTACGTATATTGACAAAAAAAAAAGGTACGTATATTGACAAGTTCATGTAGGGGTAGGGCGAATATGTTTTAAAATTCCAAATCATTGAGTCAAAAACACAGTGGCCATCACCTAGCCATTAAGGCTCAGTGAAGTGGGAGGCCCACCAAATGCCATATTTAAAGTGGCTTGCTTCAAAAAAATCCAGATGGCTGCGTTGTGCATCCATTTGGTCCGATGCTGATTCAGTTTCTTCCGGATTACTCCTGAATCTCTTTAAGTCCGCCCCCTCCCCCTTAGTGTAGGATAGATTAGATTATACAACAGTTATCGTCTCCCAAAAAAAAAAAAGTCAAAAACACCATTTTGTTGAGTAAACAATTGAAAACCTTTGTATATGAAACAATTATATCACATTAGACTCGGAAACAATTTCATATATATTGAAACTTCTATATTATATATGCACGGAAGGACTAAAACCTTTGTATATCACATTATTGAAATTGTTTGCGATATGAAACAATCAAAAACCTTTGTATAGAAGTTTGCGAAAGACTAAAATTATGGATAACTACTTGCGTGTCAAATATATTACTAATAGAAATGAGAAATTATTAATGCTTTAAGGGATACATGTAGTATCATCCTACTTTCACCAAAAAAAAAAAAAAAAGAAGAATAGATAAAGAGATTTTTAGTTTGTTTGTGTTGCTATTATTGTAGATTTTTTTTAGTTTTTTGAGAATATTTTCTTGATATATTTTTGGGTCACTATTTATTTTACACATATCAAATTGTAATAAAAGTACGATAGTGTTATTTTTCTATAAACTTGCAAACACTCTCAAAAAATACAATACAATTTCGAAACGAGCTAGATGACCTCAAAGATTAAAAGCGTTTCTGATGAAATCAAAATGCGTTGCTAACATGTAACATGACACTCACTGTTATAAATAGAAAAAAGTTTATTTTATCAGTCAATTATTTCATGCGTGAATAGCGTCAAATACACTAATAAGCTAATATTTATGTTGTTGATTATGTTTGTCATGCCCTCCAAGCTTTTATGTATGTTAATTTTAATAATTCCTTCCGTGCATGATCACATCTCATTATATGCTTTGCAGATTTCAATAAACTTATCCTCTGAGTATAGTTAATCATAAGTTGAATAGTCATGATGTTTGAGATCATAATATTAGCACAAATTGTAAATTTCAATATTTCATGCTAAGAATTCCACGGAGAGAGATCATTCTGTTTCAAACGAAGGTGGAAGAACTATAAAAATTAAGGATTAACTACACTTTGCACTTGCAAACTTGTACTCCTTCCCATTTTATTAGTCTTAATTTCCATTTTAATTTGTCCCTTGATATTTGTCCTGATCTAAAAAAGAAAGTGAAAAAAGATTAACCTCTCCATTTTACCCTTCTTTCAATTTCCAAAAAGTGCATCAAAGTCATGTTTTGAAATTAATTGCTCCAACTATCCATTGTGTAATTCAAAAATTTAAAAGCAAATAACAAAATTTGAATGTAAATGAAGAGGTAGTCATGGAAAGAGTTATTTAGTAGCTAATCAAATAATAAAACTCTTAAACTGTGTACAAAGTTGGCCATCACAAGTAAAATGGGATGGAGGAATACTAGGAATACTACGTTTCACTTTACACACTAAATCTGAATTTTGGACACTTTGCGCCTTAAATTCTCAATATTAGATACTTGGGCATCCTGAACTCTCAAAGTTGTCCTATTTAAATCCAATCAATAACAATATTAGCACAATTAATGAGATAAATGATAGTGCAAATTATTGATAACGTATGATTTTGTTCTAACAGTGATCTTGCAACTCCTTTCGATCACTTTCGGCACATTGTCATTGTTTTCTATGGTCCCAATCACTAATTCTATTATCAAAATTAACAAAATAGAAGATAGTGCAAATTAATGATACTATAGCATATTATTTTAACTGTGATCATTGGACTGCTTTGGATCACTTTCAACACAACGTCATTAATTTATAGAGTCTCCTATTCCATTAATTTTTCTAATATTGTCATTAATTGGACTTAAATAGGACAAATTTGAAAGTTTAGGATACAAAGTGTCCAAAATTGAGAGCATAGAGTACAAATTATTCAAAATTAAAATTTAAGGTGTAAAATAAAAAATAGTACAAATTTGGAGGTGCAAAGTAGAGTTGGTCCAAAGATTAAATGACTTCAGCCACAAGGGAAACTCTAAGAAAACGTTTATCAAGTAAAAGAAAAAACAAACAATTTGACCATCTTACTAGAAACAAATTAAAATTATATGACGAAATTTCTATCAGGGGACAACAATTAGCGGAATGACTTTTCTTAAAGATCATAAAGAAAAGCTCAAGGGGGACTTCGATCTAGTGGGATTTTGCATGAATCCCTAGTCATTTATTATTTTGCAGGAAAAGAAAGTGTACAATTAGAAAAATGGATTCAATTAATTAAAAACTGACAACCATAGAAAAAGATTACAGAGTTGTATTGAAGAGACCATCTTTTTTTGGTTAGGTATGAAGAGACCATCTTTTCTAATATCTGGTGACTTAATTACAGATTAAAACGATAGGGTTCCTTGTTGAAAGCGATTATTTTTCTCCCCTGGAAAGTTTAGAGTCTTTCTTGAACAAAAAAAAAAGCAATATTTTCAAAAAATAAATAAATAACGAAATAAGTGAATGATGAAAAGTGCAAGAGGGAAAAAAATCAAGATCTGTTTAATTTTTGGCTGCTATTCATTTGAAATTGGGCTATCGTTGTTTTAAGGCTTTAAGTTCATAGTTCTTGCCATTGGTTTCTCGTTTGACTTGTAGCTGAAACATGGTGCATTGGCAATAACACGAGTGTAATTTTTTAGAATAATAGCGTGACATTGTTTGTGATGTAATGCATGTAAAACAGAATAGTTGAATGGAAAAAAAATGGTTAGAAACCAAAACAGAAATTCCAAAAAATGAACTATACAAGTTTACCAAAGTTTCAATTCGCTCTACTTCTGTCCCTTGCAATTTCTGTGCGAAAATTTTGAAACTTACTTCATCTATGTTTTGCTGAAATCGCAAAAGGATAAAATGAGAACGTTGTCATCATTTTGGAAAATCTAAGAAAGTACATCAAATATTTCTCACAGAGCTAAATGATGGAATTAACCAATACAAATATTGGCACAAGTGTATCTAAGTAAGGGTGCAAACGAGTCTAGTCGGGTCGAATTTTGCCCTAATCGAATCAAGTCTTAACTTAATTTTACGAAATTCGAACTCGAATTCGAGTTCAACGAGCTCAAAATGCCAAGATTGAGCTCGAGCTCAAAAAAATAAAAAAAATTACTTTATTTTTTAAAAATGAATAAAATGCGAATTTTTCTTAACAAATAATAAAATATTATGGATATATATGTAATTTTACTATTAAAATAAAAAGTTATATATATAATCGAACTTGCGAACTAACGAACTTAGTATTTTTGAACTTAAGTTCGAGTTCGAGTTCAACTTCATCAGTTCGAATTCAACTCGAGCTCGATATTGACTGAACTCGATTTTTGAACTTTTCTTGTCATTTGTTGTTTTCTTGGAAAGAAGAGAAGGGAGAGTGCCAAGTAGTTGCAGCTCAATTGGCGTGAACTTATTGATAGAGGTGTGCAACAAATTTGAATTCAGTAATTTGGAAGTTTGAATTCGGAATTTTTTGAAATTTTGGCAGCAGAATTACCCACCGAATTTGATTTCGAATTCACCAGTCCCGAATTCGAATTCGATTTCTGAATTCACCAAATTTGAAAACCTTTTTTTCCCTTTTTTGTTAGATGTATTGTTATATAATATAAATTTTATGTTACATATATTATAAAAAAATATTATTATATATATAAATATATATATGTATTATAAAACGAAATCAAAATTAGTTTCTATTTCTATTTCTATTTCCAATTTCGAATTATGAATTCAAAATCGAAAATTCCGATTTCAAAAACTCCATTACCGAATATGAACCAAATTTGCATAATTCGAAATCGAAAATTCCGATTTCAGTGCCAAATTCTAAATTATCAATTTCGAAAATTCCGAATTCAATTTGAATTCGTTTGATAAATCGAAATTTTTTGATTTTGCACACTCCTAATTATTGAATTCTATTGTCAACTAAAGTGCCGTTTAGGTGATTTGTACGTATCACTGTAGTTGGCTGATGCATTGTAATATGTTTTCACATTAGCATGGGATGAGTTTACATCATCTTGGCCTAACAGTTAAGGTTGAAATCTCGAAATTTAGAAATTTTAGGATTCAAGTCTCTCTTCCCTTATGCCCTTCTTGAATCCTATTCCTTTTCTGTTAGACAAAAATTTAAAAAAACGAAGAAAAAAGGCTGAGCTTAATCTCCTTATAAATGTCACCTTCTAAATATCAAATACATACATACATTTTTTTTAGCAATTTTTTTTATTTTTTATTCCAAAAAAGCTAAAAAGATTACATGAAGAGGACGAAAGAAACCAGAGGCTAGCGCTTAGGGATATTATTCCCGTACACGCTAAACCCGAACATTTGAGAATTCTCTACTATCCAGTAAAACTGCGGTCCTTACGCTCCCTGGGAGGCTAGCAAAGGACGTTGTGACCCACTCCCTCCCCAAGTTGGACCCTGCTAACCCATCGGCCGAGCTGTTCGCTTCCCTAAAGCTGTGACAAACTGAAGCAGACAAGGACTTAACCAACTTCCAGATCTGTCGAACAAAATTGCAGAGAGGCCACTTAGAAGAACTTTTTGAGTTAACCAGAGCGACCAGCAAGACCGAGTCCACTTCCACCAGCAGTCTCCCCTTGAACGCCATTGAGCACAATCAAAGGCCATGGAGTAATGCCAGACTCTCCGCTGTGAGGACGTCCATCTCCCCGAACTCCTTATAGAAAGCAAAGATGACCTTGCTTTCATGGTCCCAAAGCAAGCCTCCCCCTGCTCCCCGTCCCTGACAAACACTCGCGTTCGTGTTCAGCTTCACAAACTAAAAAGGTGGCCGCTTCCATGAAACGGCCAAGACTCCAACTTTTGTTCGGAACAGGGTAGCCAGTGGCCTCCACAGTTCGTCCGGATCCCCTCTGAAGTGCGCTGGCCAAAGAACCATCGCCCGTCCTAGCTATACCACAAAACTTTCCACCATGCAGATAACACCGCGAGCATTAAGAACCACCCCTTCGAACCGTGCCTTATTACGCCCTTTCCATAAAAACCACAATATTAAGCAAGGAAGCATCACCCTAATATGATCCCGCCCCACGCATGATGATGAGAAAAACCACGCCAAGCACATAGCCGAAACTGAGTGAAGGCTGGAGCCCACAATCCCAAATCGTCTTTTGAAATGGTCCCACACCTGAGCCGCAACCGGACTATCGATGTAAATCTGTCTCAATTTTACATACATACATACATACAAACAGGACACATACACATGAAAATATAATTTGAGAATTAAAAATCAAAAAACAAAAATTATGAAGTTCTATTACATTTACCTATATTGTCAAAATCTCAAACGCCCTCCCTTCCCCCAAAATCCAAAAGAAACCCATAAAAAATAACCCACTCTTCCTCTTCCTCAATTTCCAATGTGTGTATTTAGATCAGGGTACTATTTAAGATATTACTTGAAATAATTATTGTATCACTTTTTGTGATGTGTTATATGTAAAATAAAATGATAATCAGAAATATAAAAAGGTGAATTAAAAAATATATTTATGATGCAAGAAAATATTATATTTGGATTGTTATTTTTAGAAATTTTTATAGAAAAATATGATATAGTGATTTGATATATATGAAATAAAAAAATGATTGAAAAATATATTCAAGAAAAATATAAAAAATTTTCTGCAAAAACTATCAATCCAAGGCTATCCAAATAGGCTTGCCAAAAAAAATGAAAAATGAAAAATGAAAAATGAAAAATGAAAAATGAAAAATAAAAAATGAAAAGCATTGCGAGGCAGACGAACGCAGGCTTGAGTCCTTGACCCTAAGTTCCCAAACCAAAGATTGACGTAATTATTAAGGTACTATGACTACCCTATGGTAACAATTTATTACGGCACGTGAAAACACTCGCTTACAATTACGTCACCCAGAATTTACTTTACTTTCCTTTCTCGATGTCATTCTCTCTCACGCACAACACACACTAAACAGCTCTATAATTGCCAAAATCCACTGCTCTTTTACTTCTTTTACGTCACCGCTTTTTCTCTACTTCTCTCTCTCTCCCCTTCTCCTTCTCCTTCTCCTTTCTCTATCCTCTTCTGCTTCGAACCCTAGGCAAAAAATTAGGGCTTTTTTCTGCTTGCGAATTTCAAGGGTTTTCCATTTGAGAATTCCTCGAAACAGTGAAACTCTTTGCTAAAAGGTTCGTTTTTGGAATATTATGGAGTTTGGAGGCGCTCGGAAAAGAGGAAGGCCTGACGGCGGCGCAGCCACCAACGGCAATGGCGGCATTAAGAAATCGAAACAAGGTTTGGTTGTTTCCTTGTTCTGTCTTCCTTAAACTTGTACTTTGCTTTGTATATATTATTGATTGTCGAATCTAGGTTTTATTTTTGGTTTCTTTTACTATCTACATGCATGTGTATGTGTGTTATATTTTTAAGCATGTTATTGTTTGTTTGAGATTTTTGTGGAATTGCAACAAAATCTCTGCGGTTTAAATCCTTGAAGTCGGTTTTTGGGAGTACATTTATATCGTCTTTGTTCCTAGGGTCTTTTTTTCTTTTTTTCTTTTTTCTAACTTTTGTGTGTATTGCCTATTCGAGTTTTAGACTGTAGTCCGCGTCTTTATTTTTTCTCTCCTTTACCTTTTTCCTTAAAAAAATAAAGTTCCCCAATTAATGGTAAATTGGTTTGCTCTCCAAGAATAAGACTCTTTGCCATTTTGAAAGATTCAAGTCTTGGAATATTTGATAAGATTGATTGGGTTAATCTCTTTATTTCTGTTTCAGGAGTAAGAAAGCATGTAAAGTTTTATTCTTTTTACTATACGTTTTATTTTTTGGGTTTTGTGTTGTCAGATACTTAGTATGAAAACAGGAAAGAATTTATCTGCAATTTTTGCTGAGTCCTGTTGTCAGAGTAAAGCAAATACCAAAAAACTTGGCATACATAAAACTCAGCAAACGTAATGGAAGAATTTTGCTTCAAATTTCTGATTAAAGGAAAACAATACAAGTTTTTGTGCCTATATGCTACTTTTTAGTTGAAGGAAAATAATATCCTCCATTATTTTGTGTGAGTTCTTTAGGGTGTTTGTTACTTGCTATGCATTGAAGTGAAAAAGCTAAGAAGAAAAAGAAATTCATGTTAAATAGGAGAATATAGATGTGTTTATGGCTGTACACATCTCTCTCACTTTAGTTAAGCTTATATAAGAAAATATTGAGTGTGCTTGGATTGGCATTATTTGCAATACATTATTTGCATGCATCACATGCGCATTTTTCAATCAATATATTATTATTTTGATTACATTTCATTAAGAATTTGGAATGCAGAATACTAGTTTTTCTCTTTGCCTTCAAAGTGAACATGGAAATGATGTTCAAGTAAACTTAATAATTTAAGTCTTAAGGTTCAAGTCGATGTGTAAAAGGATCCTTCAAGAATATTGAAAGGGCCTGTTTGAAACATAAGAAGCATAATCTAATTATCAATGGTTTTTTACATTATCTAATTAATTATGTACATCTTTACTATGAATAATGCAAGTACAGTGTAGTTATGATGACAAGAAATGTTATTCAGAATTTGAGCTATATCGCAAAATTTTAAGATTAATAACTCATTGGAAGTTTAACTTTGAAAAACGATAATTTGCTGTAACAGAAACGGAGTCCTTTTCATCCGGTATAGGAAGCAAATCGAAGCCATGCACAAAGTTTTTCAGGTTCTAATCTTAACTCACTTAAACTAAATATTAAAATGCAGTATTATGTTTGCTGGTGTGTATAAGCTGCAAGCCCAAGAATTATGCATACTGTCACTAAGTTAAATTTTGGTGTTTGACTAATGAATTGGGTATTTGAAGTTTTGATACAGGAATACTTGTTTAACCTATATCGATCTGTGAGTGGAATTGGCTGGGTAACGAGTAATTTGAACTAGCCACTTGCTCGGTTATATAACTCAAAAGTTGATCAGTTGATGAACTCTGTCTGCCGTCTCCCACATAACTAAGTTGATTATTGTCGAACTCTCCTTGGAAAATGCAGAGTTTATGCAATGGAATTTGGCTAAGCGATTGACACTAAATATGGATACAGGTCACCGTTTTTATAACAAGTCAATAGCCATTAGAGAATGAGTATGGTGTTTGGTTGGTAAATGAATTACCGGCCATCTATTCAACTTGGTAACAGCTATTGAGTGTGACATCTTAATCATTCTGATGCTGGAAAATGCAGAGTATGCAGTGGAATTTGGCTAAGCGATCGACACTAAATTTGGATACAGGTCACTGGTTTTATAATAAGCAAATAGCCATTAGTGAATGAGAATGGTGCTGGATTTGTAAATGAATAACCAGCCATCTATTCAACTTGGTAACAGCTATCGAGTGTGACATATTAATCATTCTGATGCTGTTATTATTTTGCATTGTTTTCTTTGTTGTTGCTACTTTAGGGGTAGAGCTATTTGGCTAGGAATTTCTGTGGATTTTGCTGCTTTTTGTCATTTTTGTTTTAAGTTTTGAATAGGCTGGCTTCCTACATGCTTTGCTATAAATCTTGATTCAGATGTGCACAGATTGGTTGGTTTGCATGATGCAAATGCTCCTTTTTTTTTTTTTATGTAAGATAGGGTATGTATAGGCCTAGTTGGACCTTGCAATGGTTATGGCCTTTTTAAGCCTTAGAGCAGTGAGTGGTAACTTATTGGACAATTATGTTCTGGTAGCTCACTTAAATTGGCTTATTGTGTATTGTTTTCCAACTAGTACTTTCATGTAGATTTGGGGCAAGTTGATTTACGTGTATTTTCTCTTTCTCCTCTTTTTCCTTGTCCACCTCCTGCCCTCTTTTGTATCTGTTAAGAAGTTTTTTCTTTTTCCTGTCAATATGATGATTTGGACTGATGCTTTACCTCTTTCTCTATATGGTACTTGTGATAAGAATGGATTTTTGAGCACATACTGAGTAAAACATCATATCTTGCTTTGCTGTTTGGAGAGATATTCTATGTAAATTTGGGCAGACCTTTGATGTTTGACTGTCTTTGGAAGATTTACTTCAATGGAACTGTGTTGTTTGATCAAGTCAATATTTACAGGCTGGATTTTGTGCTTGCTTTGATGTGCTGAGACTTGAGCTTGTCCTCCTTTAGTGGGAAACTTGAATGCTTTATGATGTCAAAGTGTCTATATCCCATTGTCTACATATTCATTGAATCTTTGTGTACCTGGAATCATGACTTTGTAATTTACTCACAAAGAAACTTTAGCTTGCTCTTTGACAAAATTAGCTTGTAGAAATCTGAAGTTCGAATATGGCTTTCTCATTAGCATGCATCGCATTAAACTCATCCCAGGCATTTGAAAATCATATGTGGTGTAGGACACATGGAGATTGGCCAATATCTCACTACTGTATTAATTTTCTTCCAAATAATTGAGAGACAATAGGACTTCGATGGATTAATTTGCAACAAGTGCTTTTTTTTTCTCCTTTTGGCATGCTAAATGTGGTTTGGTATGGAAGGTTGTCCTACAAGTTCTGGTTCTTGATTGCATTTATGCTCATTTTAGAGGTACAGACTGACAGAGAAGACACAGGAAGATTTGGAGGGTTCAGGTTGGGGATTATAGACCGGAGATCCAAGAGACCTTGTGAAAAATCATTTGCTGGTGTTGGTGTTACTGAATATGACTCAGTGGCAGCCGCTGAGCAGTTGGACTGAGAAATCATGTGGAGATTGGGAGATTGACTGAGAGTAATTGAAGAGCGGATAGAATTCCCAGTCTTTTTTCTGTTTTTTTTTTTCTGTGGTTGGTTTGGTCCGGGGGTGCTCTAAAGAGGTGAATGGGAAAATAGATTTAGGTTTTGGGTCTGATTGCATGAAGATAATAGATGTCTATGTGTTTAAAGATGATGTATATTAGGTTAATAGTACCTTAAGTGCATATAATAACTCATTCATGATGTTTGATCAATTTTTACCAGGCAACTTTTATTTTCTTTTGGGCTCCCTCAACCCCTGGTTTTGTCTGGCATCCTGCTGCTTTTCAGCAGTTTGATAGTAGAACCAGGAAATTCTTTTCCTTGGACAAGATGTGAATTAAAGAGCATATTATCCTAGATGAGGCCGTATCTGTGTTAGGGATCTGGAACAGGTTTTCAAACTGTAAAGCGGATTATAGATCTGGGTCCTTTTGTTCTAGCTTTTCCACTGTCAAGTTGCTATTTATTCTTTGTCTGTCCAGATTTCTGTGTCATTGCTGAGAATTTGATTGCCTATCGTGCTTATTCATCTCATTTATTGGTTGCAACGAGAACGTCATTTCAAACTTAATATGGGAGCTTTTATTCTCTTGGAAAGCAAATGGCCTCTTACTAGCTTGCATATATTTTATGCTCGATTGTTCATTTCTTTTGTGATTAATATGTTACTTTTGGATGCATATTAACATGTATGCCGTTGGTAAATCATTCAATGACTTATCTTGTGGTGAATGGGTCCTGTTACCAATCTAATGTTTAGTTTGACAAATGGAATTGTGATTTTCAGATTTTGTTATCCCTCACTGTAATCCAGTGTACTAGAAAGTTGTGTATATTATCCTGCTAGGTAGTTCGTGTTTTCTTCTAATTGGCAATTGCCTAAACTTCTTTGCTCTTTAGTGGCATTTGATGTAATTTTGAGAGATTTCTTGTTGGGTAGCATTTGTAAGAGGTCTCACTTTGCACAGTGTCTTATGAGAACTTTTGCCCTTGTAATTTTGAGGCCTCATTCATGTATTTGGTCACCTTTTTTCTTTCGTAGGTCCTTTTGGTCAAAGTGTCTACACCATCAATTATGCTGTGGTTAAATTTGTTTTGCCATACTTGCTGTTATCATAGATTGCCTACTTGCTTTCACTATGTGCCAAGACATTAAGGAAGTTGTTGCACAGCTAAATGTCATGTATTGGAATAGTTGCTCTCTTTTAACTTCAGGAGCCTAAAGGATGGCTGTTTGACCTACTTGTTACCTCGATTTTGTATTTTGTTTACTTGTTTCCTCGATTTTGTATTTCGCTTTACTTGTGAAGATATAATATTGTATCTACACACACATTGTTGAGTTTGGAACCTCCTGTGGATTTCGGGTACAACAATTTGCCCTATCAATTATCCTGTACTGTAATTGAACTCTTTTGTAGTCTTGATATGGGAAAGTGCAGGAGCTGGTTGTGTATAGTGGAAATAGCAAGATCATATATTTCATGCACCTATTTTCATCCCTAAGCTCACTTGCATTTATTTATATACAAATCCAGTTTATGGCTCTGGCATCACGTGACTGTCCAAGTATCACTTTTGCTAGATGGAAAGTATGTATCATTTCTCTAATTCTTTCCTTTGAAATTGTATGCAGCACCTCAGGGTGTCAATTTGGTGAAGGATGCCACTTCTTGCATTACGTACCTGGTGGCATTAAAGCTGTGACACAAATCCTTGGCAGCAATCCAGCTCTTCCAGCAGCTTCCAGAAATCCTGTGGTCCCACCATCATTTCCAGATGGATCATCTCCTCCAGCTGTTAAAACTCGTCTCTGCAACAAATACAACACAGCTGAAGGGTGTAAATTTGGAGATAAATGCCATTTTGCCCATGGTGCATGGGAGCTCGGCAAGCCTACTGCTCCTGTACATGAAGATCCTCGTGCTACAGGACCACTCCCTGGTAGGTTTGGTGGCAGAATGGAGTCAACCCCTCCAGACTTTGGAGCTGCAGGGAGCTTTGGAGCTTCTGCTACAGCTAAGATAAGTGTGGATGCTTCTCTTGCTGGAGCAATTATTGGGAAAGGTGGTGTGAATTCAAAACACATTTGTCGCACTACGGGGGCAAAACTTGCCATAAGGGACCATGATTCAGACCCTAACTCAAAGAACATTGAACTGGAGGGTACATTCGATCAGATAAAGCTGGCAACTCAGATGGTGCGCGAGCTTATTGCCAATGTAAGTTCAGCTGCACGGCCTCCTCTGAAAAACTATGGGGGCCCTAAAGGCTCAGCTGCTGCTAGCAACTTCAAAACCAAACTCTGTGAGAACTTTGCCAAGGGATCTTGTACTTTTGGGGATAGGTGTCACTTTGCACATGGAGAAGAAGAATTGCGATCATCTGGGATATGAATATAAATTCTGTAATTCCCCCCCTGCCAGTCTTTGGGGGCAATCTTGCTATCATGGGGACGAAGATGTTGCTTCCTAGCTTTGAGTTTTGTGTATTCAGATTTAGATGATATGAGAGTTACTCTGGCTTTTTTGACTTCTTCTAGTTTAGACATTTTTCGTAACTTTTTGTCTGGTTTCATGGTTGCATATTGTCATGGTTTCTGAACCTTTAGTAGTGCAGATTATGGAGCAATTCACCAGTTAAATTCTCCGGTTTTTATCTTCCTGGTGACCTGTGGTTTGTTTTCCGCCTCCTCTCTTTTTTTTTGTTTGTTTTTTTTTCTTATTAAACTTGCTTCATTATCCTTTTATCATTCTTTATTGCCCTTTTTAATTGCAAGACAATTCCAACTATCTCCTTTCTATCCCAAGAAAAGTTATAAATTCACTAAATACTACCTCGTCTTATGTTTTTTTTTTTTTACCCCTTCTTATAATATTTGCACTACGGCCTCTCGAACAAACTTCATGTATTGTGTTTGTGTATTGTTATATTTACCCCTTAGTTCAATATCCGGTTGACAAATACAACTCTTTTAAAGGAGAGGATGGTTCTGTCTTTATAATTGTTGCCCGGGAAAATGATTATCAACCTCATCTTCCTTTTTGCTGACAGCACCACAAGAATCTATGGTAAAAACAACGTAGCTGGCAACCAGCCCAACAAATGAAATCAAGAAATTGAAAATGAATAGGAGACGTTTATGCTATACCATTACAAGTGTATTCTACGAGCAATTATTTTATGGGTTAATCACAAGATGTCCCCCTATGGTTTGGTGTATTTTGTAATTTATCCTCTAACATTTTATTTTTCTCACTTTATTCCTTGGCTCGTAGTCAAAGCAAGCATTTAGTATGCTGATAGTTGAACATTAAAAGGACAATGCTCTCTCTAAAAAAAATAATGAACAGACATGAATGTCGAAAAGTTTCAAGTTGAGTATGGTACATAATTTCTCTTCCTTTGCATAAAGTTCTGAATTTATTCATTTGAAATAATCACATGCATGACGATTCTAGATAATCTTTTTTCATAATTCAAATTATTTTTCTAAAAAATACAAAAAATAATTAGTTTATCGTAAAAATCAAACCTTATAATTTGAATACCCAAGAAATCTCCTTCAAGGACTTTTCAGTGTCCAAGGTCATCTCTAGGGTGCTATTTTACCACATTCATAGGTTTTTTGGATTGGTTCTTCCATATGGTGACACGAACAACATCTAGAAGAAGAGTAACGAAATAAATTTGAGAAATTTTAGTTATAAATGTTCTTTATAGAACATGAAGAGTGCCATTTTCATCAAAAACTTTTAACGATTAAAGTGGGGGATATTTTTGTTAATTGCAATGTTTTTATTGGTCATTTGCTGAGGTGGACTGTTGGTGGGGATAAAGTGAGAAAAATAAAATGTTAGGGGATAAATTGCAAAACACACAAACCTTAGGGGGACTTCTTGTGATTACCCTTATTTTATAGTGATTTATGATTACCCTTATTTTATAGTGATTGATAGTATTGAGCTATATTTTAAATATGTGGGTAATTTAATTGTTAAGAATTTATTTCCAAAAAAAGAAAAAGATTGATTTATTCATTTAATCATATTCGCCTTTTGGGTTATGGCCGAAAGATAGGACTATCAACCGGATTGAACCAGTTCGAACTCATCCCACTGGACTCGAGAAAAAGTCCAATGAGTCTAACATTTTATTGAGCCGAGTTGAGTTTGGCTTTAAATATTAAGGTCGAATTAAATGTGAGCCACGTTTGAGCCTTATGAGGCTCAAATTCAACAGAGGCCCAGTCCTTTAATTTGTATTTATATACATAATTATATATAATATATAATATATTCATATTTTGATATATATATATATATAATTATACATCTAAATATATAATATTAATACTTTATATTTATGAGTTGTTTGTTAAAATATATTAATCTATATAAGAAATATTAAATATAAAAAATTATGTCAAAGGATTCGGAACATAAGCAACGATCCAAAGTCTTGATTTTTCTCATGTCCTCTCTGGCTTCTCTCTCTCTCTCCCCTCACCGTCACTGACAACTGCTGCTTTATCACCTAAAGAATTATATTGGTTGGTGCATGTATTAATTAACAATCCTTAGAACTATAGAGCGAAATCTCGTAGTCGGTAGACGTGGAGAATAAGAAGTAAAAATGGGCGAAAACTCTCTTAGTGGAATATGGAAAATCTCTTATTCTCCATAGTTGCTTAGCTCGGCCATTGATATTGATATTTCGCCCCACTTCCCATAAAAACTGAATTCCGCATTCTATGTTCCTTGCGAAAGTGATAGCATTAATTGACAAGAATAGTCATATAGAGAACTGTAGAGGACAATTAGGAACTCAAAGGGGTTATTGATGTTAAATTAGTTTTAGAACTTAATGGTTATAGTAAATATATTAAGGAAATTAAGGAACAATAAGTGAATTTGAATTAACCCAAATTAGGCTCACAGCTCAAATATCTTGTGAGTCAAATATGAATTTCATATTTATCAACTCGAAACTTATAGTCCAAAACTCACAAATGATACTAATTATATGAATTGAGTCTCAACCTATTAAAACTTGACTCGGATGGCCAAATTGACAAGTCTATCGGAAGAGAGCTTTATTGCTCCCATGCAATCTTGACCACCTACTTCAAATACAGACTATACAGTGCAACTATGTTGGGGCTCATTAACGGTTTAGATCTCATGGGAGCACTAGAGTTCCACTACCATGCAATAATAAGACAAAGTGTAACTTTTACAACCTACCAATGAACTGATTTTCTATGTACACTTTGGCATTTGGAATTTTAAGATGATAAAAAAAAGGAATATGAAGGACACATAATACTACTATTTGCCAGCCAAGAGAACAAGTAAAAGATAATTTGGTGTTAAGAATATGGAGTAATTTACTACCCTTGAATTTGATACATTAAGCAGTATAATAAATGGTGAGTGACAATTGACAAAAGGATATGATAACTACTATTTGTCATTTTTTTTTGTTTTAGAAGTCTGTAGAAGCTGAATCTGATTTATCATGATGGCAAAATCATGTTAATCAAGTAAAACATTCACCAACTGTGAGAAGTTGCTCAGTTCCAAAAAGATACTACTATATTTCTGAGTTCAAAAGAGCAAAGACATTTGTTTTGAAATTTGAACCATGGAAGCAAACCAAGAGAGAAGTGAGGCGACAAACTGTAGACTCAATCCAACAACGCGGACGTAAATTGATGTTAGTGAAAGCAGAAGCAATCCTGTTGGTTCACCTTCTGCATCCACAAGAGGGAGAGCAACACCTCCATTTTTGGAGAAGGTTTATGATATGGTAAGGAAACCTGAAACTGGTTCCATCATATCTTCGAATTCCACAGGCAACAGTTTCATTGTATGGGATTGCCACAAATTTGTTGCTGAGATTCTTGGAAAATATTTCAGGCACAACAACTTCTCAAGCTTCATTTGTCAACTCAACACATATGTGAGCATCCCTGAACTGATATTTCTTACTGTTTCCTTTCGTTGTCTCATTTTCGTTTACTCTTCTTTAACGAGTTAATAATCTTTTGCCTTGTGTACGTGATTTTCTGGACCGATCTTTTCTGAAGTAGCAATTTGTAGTGTTATATTAAGAGTTCTCTCTCCTTATATGCACTTCAAAGTTGCCTATTTGAAGCAACATGTCTAGAATACCAAACGAATTGCCTACAAAAATTAATGTAATGTTTCTGAGGCATCATTTTTTGCATCTTCTGTGCAATCTGCTCTCAGTATCTTGGTTCTTTCTTTTTCAGTTTGTTTTACTTATGATATGAGACAATAACGCAGTATTCTCGGAATTAAGTTTCTAATATTAGAAAGATTAAGAGATAGCTGATTGGTTCTGTTTTAACATTCTACGGGTTCAAAAAGATCATATAGGATAGGTTGGAATACCAGAATGAATGGTTCCAAAAAGGGCAGAGAGTTGGCTAAAGAAGATTAAAAGAAGATATCAAGGAACTCAAAACATGTATCATCCTAGGACAACAGAATTTAATTCATGTAGGGGATTTGAATTTGTGTGGAAAGCAGAAGAAATTGAAAATTTTAATGCATGAACATGATGCATTGAAGGTGGAAATGATGAATTTGAAAGAGATGCAAGAAAACTTTAGAGAGTGAAATGCTAGTCCTTCAGAAACATGCTCAGAGTATTATGTTCAAGCAACAAAAGCGCAAAAGTATATGTTCAAAGAAGTTATTATGACCAAAAACGGCCTGTAGAGCACTGATGCTATAAAGGAACAAGGATCAGATGGACAAAAATGCACTGAGAGCTTGGAAGGGCACTTGTATGAAGGTGAAACATCACATAGGAGCTCGGGAAAGTCTCCAAGGGTAGAATTAGGTATGGAAAAGGCACTGTCAAATATTGACTTAGGCACTCTGACTCACAAAAAGGAAAAATGTACGACTTCCTGATCTCACTATTGCAGATTATTCGTTGCTGAAGAAGCAGCTAATGGATGATCTGAACTTTGAGAATGTGCCTGAGGAGGAAAGAGCAAAGCTTCAGGAAAATCATGTCATTCCTTTGGAAGATTTGATTGAAGGATCTGCAGATTGGGCTGAGTTTGTGAAAGGCCTGAGCAAGAAAGCAAGGAGTTGAAGAGTTCATTAAAATGGTATTACCTAGAAAAAAATATCCTGTTATTTCTTTTTCTCAAATGTGAACACTAATATCTCTAAATCACTTTTATCTGCTAATTTGTGTCAGGCGAATAATCTTGAAGGTTCATTGGATTGCCAAAACATCTCGTGCAAAACTAGTTCAGGATCAATTTAATTCCTTTACGGATACCAGATTATGTTCAGCTTTTATTTTGTCTCCTTTTCTTTATTTCTCCTTCCTTGTATTTCTTTCCTCATCTGAACATTTGAACTAATGCACCATTGAATCTGTACATCTCAAGACCTAATTTAGTTTTAAAGTAAACGATGCCTTGATCAGTTGAAGCTACATTTGTTTCCAGCTCTTTTTGAATGCCTTATAACTGCAGAGTTTTGAATCTATGGATCAAATTTCTTTTTATTTATCTGTGGATTCTATTGACCATAGCAGTACTGATAACTTGAATACCAGAATTTCAATTGCTAATAGCTAGTATTGTGTTATATACAAATATGTATCAATCAATTATAGTTGCATTACACTTTTTCTTTGAACCAAACAAAGCATAATTGTAAGTTTCTTTCTATCCTGATCAGTCTATCTCTTATGCTGTTGCAAAAGCTCCCATTTTTCAGAGAAAATGTTCCCAAGTAATGGTCTGTACCCTACTATTGTAAACATTCTAACCTAAGCTGACCAATGCAAAGAGTCAAACGCTTTTGATGGATTACATGGACCAAAAATATCAGTTTAAACTGGAGAGGGTTGCTTGTAAAATTATACATGAATTTGTACCTTGTTTAAAAAATATTGTTAAATTTTCAGAGCTTTTTCTATCACAGTACCAGAAAATAATCTCATTCACAAATCATAGAAGTTGTATTCATCTCTCTCTCTCCATTTCTTCATACTACATTTGGATATCAATAAGATAACCAAAAAATCTATAAAATTTATGTAATGGCCAATATCATTCCAATTTAACGCGTCCAATATCATTCCAACCTCCACCTGTTTTTTTATATATATATAAATTTATTATTCGACCCCCAAATCTAGACATCTTCAATCTGGTATGTTCACCATCAAGATACTAAAATGACACAATAAGGGATTAGGTAGGCCTTGGCACAAAAGATAGCAACATCAAAGTCGCTTGTTTTCTGTTGATACTTGGGATGGCAAGAAAACTAGTTAAGTTAATTGTTGATCTAGGAGAGCCTAGAGTACACCATTTGGGCATCTTCCTCTATTAACAACCCATATGATTTCCAAGAGGAATCATCTTTTATGTTTGGGAAACATAGTATCAGTATTATTCCTGCTAATTTATGTTTGGGAAATATAGTAAATTGACGTTTGTGATTTCATCACAAAGGAGTATAACTTTCATGATGATTTTTTACTGCAAGTAGGGGAAACTACTTGTGTCCATTTGAACTTTCTAAACAGAAATACTCTGGCTGAGTATTCCGACTACCCCAAAGAAGTTGAACCAACTAATTCAAGAACAATGGAAGAATGCAGTGGAGGAATAGTAGGTAATGGTGGAAGTGTGAGGCCATCATCACTACCCTCTAAGGAAGCCTCAGAGAAGATGGAATTTGTGAAGAGAGAATGTGGTTCTTTTCCACCCCCCTTGTTGACAAAGACCTTCAAGATGGTAGATGATCCGAAAATAAACAACATGATATCCTGGAATTCCGAATGTACCAGCTTAATAGGCTGGGACCATCTCAAGTTTGCCGTGGAGGTTCTACCTATAACATTTTAGGCACAGAAATTTTTCAAGCTTCATTTGACAACTTAATAACTATGTGAGTTTACACATTTCTTGATTATTGCATACCTTAGTCTACATAGTTTTCACAGTATGCACATGCCATATTATAGCTAGAATTGGATGACATGATTTTAAGTCAATGCAAGGCTTTGACAAGTCTATAATAACTCATAAACCTTGGTAAAGGCCTTTTCGTGTACTTTTTGCCAACGCTTGTTTGAATAGTTCCTCATTTGAGGTTTGGTATCCAAAGAAATAGACATGGTTTCTTTTCTGATTTTGTTTTCTCGTTTGCGTCTTATTTGGCTTCATTTTGTGTCTCAACCTTGCAGGGGTTCAGGAAGATAGGACTGAGTCAATATGAATACCAGAATAAATGCTTTTAGGCAGGGCATGAACTTTTGCTTATGAAGATTACAAGGCGGAATGATGAACTTCCAACAACTAAAAACAACAAGGACTGAAGAATCAATACTTAACAGCTGAGAGGTCTAAAATGGAGGAAAAACTGGAAAATTTTCAGGATAAAATCAATTCATTGAAGATAGAAATGGCAAAACTAAACTGTCAAGTGGGGCAGTCTGAGAGTCGCATAGCCACCTTGAAACAAAATGTCAAGCACATGGAGAGTAAGTCAAAAGAGTTGATTGTGTTCTCAGCCCGAATATTAGGCCTCTCCTTAGTTAACAAGATAATTCAGCGCATGGAGGTAGAACAAGAACCTGAAAGCCATTAGAAAATGAAGAGAAGAAAATTGATTGCACCAAAAGCTCCGAAAGCATAGCTAAGTCCATAAATGAGGAGTCAATCGCAAGGACCAAGACGATCAGAAGGCAAATGCTTCAGTCAAGACATCAAAAGAAACTGATGTCTAGAAGCTGTGGAAGGAGTTCATGAAAGATGATTTAGTCAGTGAGAATGAATCAGAGCAAGTGCTATCCAAACAACAACTCAAGATTGATAGGGCTTTAGCCTTTCAATGACTTGATGGGATCCAAAATTGTGCATTCAAAGGAACCTTACATGGATGTGGAGGATCAAATTACTTTTGAACAGTGGATAACAATCATCACTATAATTCTCGCCTAATTTTTCATCTATTCTGGTGCACAATGACACATTATTTTTCCTGTTGCTCAATTGGTAAACACAGCCACGTGAGCTTGAGGTCCGTAATTCAATTCTCAAGCCATTCTCCCTTCCCGAATGTAAGGTTTAGAGTCTTCTCTTGAATAAAAAAAAAAAAAAGAATTGAGGTAAGATGAGCCTAGGAATCGTTTCCCATTTTCCCTGCCCCTAATTGCCTGAACCATTAACCAGGAAAAGAAAAAATGCGTTTAACCATTGCCTCGACAAACAAATAGTGATAAGAACAGAAAAATTGCTTAGGCATCGTTTGGATTGAAGAGTGGAAGGGACAGGCAATACATGTGTAGGAGGGATTTGGTCGTTTGAATTTAATTGTAATTCTTGAGGAGGGGGTGAAAGGTTAGAAAGGAAATAGTCTAACTATTTTGTCTTAAATTTAATTTTCATCAAAAAAAATGTACGAATGTAAATAAATGAGACACACTTGCAATTAAATTTCTTTTACTGCCTAATTCATAAATAATATTTTCCTTTCCCTCCCCAGTCAGTACATTATATGTATTTTAATTACTTTCATATCTCCAATGTATGTGACCTCAATCTTTCTCTAGCAACAAATGAGACCTCGTGGGTAGCAAAGCAACATTGGCAAGATTTGCTAAATTGTGGAGGTTGATAATCAAGTGGCATCCTTGGACTGTCGATCCTTCTGTTATATGGTTTTGAGTAAAGAACGAAGGATTGTGATGAGTTAGCAAACTAAGCTTTCACAAAGTTAGTGATAATATGTTACAATTGTTACATCATAACATTGGCAATTCATCTTCTTGAGATGAGGATTCATGGGGACTTTCCTCAATGTTCTTGCAGTTATCTTTCTTGGTGCCTGAATCTAAAGTTTTGCGGTTAGACTCCACATCACTGAGAATCTTTAAATTACACATCATTTTTGTAATTCAGAGATCTCTCTTCTATGATACTTTTCAAGTTGTTGATCACGTTTAACATCTCTAAAACTTGCTCCTCCGATTGACAAGCGTTAGTTCGCATAGATGGCATGATGTCCCAGCAAATATTTTGTTGTAGTAAGAAGAGAGGAGCACTTTCTCAGAAGATTGGCCAAATTTGTTCCGTTGAGCAAATCACCATGTTCCTTTGAGCAAACAAGTTTCCTTTGAATGGCAATGATACTTATTGAAGGAGAAGAGATGGACTGTTTTGGTCCGACTGGGCATGCCATAAATTTGTTCCGACAAATTTCAAGTATGTAGAAGTATAGGAACAAATTAACAAAGAAACATAGACCTATTAATTTCGAATTTGATGGGCACACTACTCTAAACTTATATCTTTGACAAAAGATGAATAATAAAACTTCCTTGATTCTTACTCCCTTCTAATGGAGATTTAGGCACAAAAATAGACAACAAATCTACCTCAATAATGCCCAAAAGCTTGTAAGAAAAACACTTGAGTGTATATCTCGAGAAAGAATGCCTCATGATCCACGGGAGTCGTAGCAGATCTTGAGGAAGAACATTTCATGATTCTTGCCACCTATGCCTATCTGTTTTATATATATATATGTGTGTATTTTATTTAGAGCAAGAATACCCTATATCAATGGAATGCTTGTGTATCCTAACTCCTAGTGGGTTATTTGTGATTCAAGATTTCCATCAGCAAATACAAGGCATTAAGTTAACCCTTTAACATGGCTCAAAATGTCCAGCTAGAGTGATTGATATTAATTCTAACTTTCACTTTAGGCCAAATTTAATTAAATCAATAACTTGTTTTGTAAATAAATGGACTTTAATTTGGATAACCCATTTAATTATTTAACCAATAAAATAAATTTTAATTATTTTGTTCACGAATTAAATTTCAAAATTTCGATAAAAACCTCCAAGTTGGTCATGTATCTCATGCACTCTCTTTTGTTTTCTTTTTTTTTTTTCTTGAAAACTTTAAGCAAATGAATGACAGGCAATGCTTGTGTCATAGTCAGCTAGGCGATAGGGTATGTCATAAGTATTTTCTCAAATTCCTATTGACATGTGGTTATTTCATTTATTTTTCATTTTTTGTGGTTATCATTTTCTAGTTACAAGGAAACTTATTTTCTTTGACCTCTTGCATTCAACTCGTAAAAGCAAATTTAGGATTTAAAAATATAAATAGAGTTTTACAGTAATGTCAAATTCAACAATGTAAAAATCAATCATCATTCATTATGTAAGCAATTATCATAAGGAAATATTAATTTTACCTTTTGAATTCAACATGCCAAAAGGTACCCTTGTCCGCACTTATGAATTTGCCACATAAATAACTTATAATTGTAAGGTCAATTTGAATACCATTCTAAGCTAAATCTCCAAATATGTGCTCCGTCCGTCAGAACAGACGGGCTAAGTGCTAACTACTTCATAGCATTCTCCGCCCAATTGACTTTGCGGTTGACTTTTATAGGGTATCCAAAACTTTATAGCGTTGTTTCAAATCAGACAGTTAAGTAAACTATGTAAGTTTTCGATTTACTACTCAAATCGGTTCAATTAGTTCATGTTTTTATTCTTTTATTTATTTTAGAAATTGAATGACTTTAAAATTTTTAAAAATTAGTAGTATATACCAGTTGAAAATCTGATATTTTTACCATTTTTGACAGGTTCAACAGGTTCTTAACCAAGTTTAATTGATTCAATTAGTTTGACGAGTTTCTTAGTGAATCAGATCAATGCCATAATCAGTTCACAGTGCAATCTGTCAAACTGGCCGATCCGGCCTGAATTCATAACATCGCCTTATAAACCCAATCAAATTCTTACTTTGCATCTAATGGAGCGCGAATCTTTGTAGCATATCTATTACACTAGAAATAGGTTTATGCAGAGAGTAATTGACACAATTGACTCAAAACACAAAACGGTCCTTTTTTTTTTCACAAAACAGTCCTTGGCAATGACTGTATGCTACAAATTTGAATTACTTTTGTTTAGAAGAAGCGAGCAAATCATGCTATTAATACAAGTCAAGAGCATGGAGTCATTTTTACATCAAATACTATTGAAAGTCGCTAGTCATGTGTAACAGATAAACGTTGTTATAAGCTAAAAAAACAAGTTCATGGCACTCCAAATGTTGGTGTAGGCATATGTATAGAGATCTTCAAAGTGCAGGAAAGTACATTTCGACAGTTATTTTCAGCTTTAGCTCAGTGCTAGATTGAGCCCTGCATGAAGATTTATCAAGGTTAATAATATTCCAAATAACATGACAATCCCTTTTAGTTATGTTCCAAGGGGCTGGGCTAAATTGATTTCCTTTGCCCATGGACAAAGATAATTGTCAGTCAAGTCAGCCGCACAATACACTTCATTTTTCGATCTCATGTTCTGGAATATCAGAAGGTTTTTCAAGACATGAAAAATTGATGGAAAAAAGATAAAAGATGCTGCTTATTAAGATTGGTGATAAGCTACAGCATATCAGTGGCAGGTGAAAAGCAAATATTACATGCAAATGTTCTTGTAGGATAAATTACACTTTACCTTCTTGTAGTTTAGCGCTTTTCCACATAACTCTCTCATTGTTTCAAAAATTATATATAATCCCTACATGATTTAGAGTAAAGTGTCAAAATGATATATTTAACTCTTTGTAATGAAACTAACTGAAATGTCGAAATTACCCTTGTTTTGAAACAAAGATGACTAAAGTGGTCAAGATATAAATGTAAGTATGCATGGCACTCTAGTCCCTTGTGGTTTACTACTTTTTCACATAACCCATTTTTAATTTTCAAAGTTTATACGTGACCTCTTTGTGGTTAGTAAATAATTTTCATCTTAATGTATATGGGGGGTACTTTTGACGTTTTAGTCAAAATGTAAATTTCATTGCTTTGACATTTTAGTCCATACCTTGAGGAGATTGTGTATAACTTTTGAAATCATAAGAGAGTTATAAAAAAAGCTACTAAATCACAGGAGGATAAAGTGTAATTTACCATTTTTATGTGATCGGGCATTTACAATGATTAAATTGGCAACTGGCTTTACTTTTAATATCTTAATGGGATCATTATATTAACATACCTGATGAGATGGTGGATTGATGTAAAGAGACCATGCATGTCTGACTGGCGAATTCATTGTAAATTTTCCAGGAGGAGTATATAGAGCTGGTCTTGCACATGGCGATGGAGTATAAGGCGATATCGGTGAACGCAGTATAGGAGTGTGATGATACGAGATGCCATCAGAGTTTGCCTGTTTGCATTGGAGGCCGAGGCTGCTCCAGGAGATCTTAAAAGATATTTCTTTTCCAGGAAGCATATTAATCTTAATTCTGGAAAGGGAAGAGAGTTGCAACGTACTTAGTATTGGCAAAATGAATATGTGGATTAAATGAAGACAACAACAAATTGAAAATGGTTTATAACTTATTGTGGACGCCAATATATTCGTCAGTTTCATCATAGATTGGCTCCTACAGAAACAGAATGCATGTTAGAAAGTATTTAATTAGTCTCATTATTTAGGCAATTCCCGAGTATGCAGGCACACGACTATGTCCTTTGCTTAATATCAAATTCATTAAATCACTGAGGAAGCACAACCAAAAGATTTTAGTTGATATGAAAGAGCAACACTCCAGAGATGATGGTGGTTTCATCTTGAGTTAACTCTCCACCTTTTCCTGCCTGAAATGGGAAATGATATTAACATATAATATTGTCAAATAGAATTGGGATGATAATTTCAGAAAAAACCTCATTTCCATGAAAATCAATCAAGGTCTTCAGCTCTGCACGCCATAGTAGTGCAGAGTGCCCCTTCCCCAGGAGTAAATCCAACAACTGATCCAGTGTGAGAAAAAGAGTCAGAACAGGACCTCCATATAGTTTGATTCTTGTTATTGTATCAACATTTCAATACTACTAGGAAAATGCACGTGCTTTGCATGTTGTGAAGTATGAAGATTTTCATTTTGAAGTATGAAAAATTAAAATATGACATTTTGAAGAAAATCAACAAAACCCGAGTCTCTCCTGCGTGAGAGTTCAAAATTTTCTCTCTATTGGGAAATGTGCGAGCTCCCTCCTTGGGAGTTTGTTGAATCTTCTTTGTCTGAAACCAGAGAAATAACCAAAGCACTAAACAAACATCTTGAAGACAACAAAACCCTCTACTTCAGCATTAAAAGGCATTCCGACAGGTTTAATTTCAGCATTAAAGAACAACCAACAAGATCTCATTTTTAGTTCTGATTGGTGAATCCAAAGAAGACGCAAAGAGAAGGTACTCCACTACTATCTCTGTCAGAAACATTGTCTCAAGCTTAGATAGGTAACTTTAAAGCCTTTACCGCAAGGATCTTACCAGCCTCTGTGAGTACTCTTGAGGGGAAGCAGATAGAACTGTTTTTTCTTGCTTTTTAACCCTCAGTTTCATCTCTTTCTTGATTTTTATTAAAATAAAAAAAAGGAAAACCTGGAAAAAAGACAGTGAGAGAAAAAAAGGAAAGTTTCTGGTTTAATTTTTATAATTTTTTTAAAAAAAGGACGGTATTTTGATTTCCATCTGGTTTGTTGTACTGATGCAGTAAGGCTATAAGTCTTAAAGAATATTTGGTCTTATACACCTGAACTGTTTATCCTCAGTGGAAACCCAAAACTTTGAGAAGAGAGAGATTAGGGGTACACCCCTGTTTTAGCCTAACTAACCACTGGTTCGCTGTCCTGGTCTGGAGTTGATCTGTGATAGTCTTTCATAGAATCCTAGTAGGAGCTCTATGGATGAGGAAATAGCTGAGATATTGCAAAAATTTGCGCTATCCACTAAAGAAATTGGTGGTACAAAACTAGATTTGGGGGATGTAGGACCAAGTGTCAAGGAGTGTGAAGAAAGTCTGGTGGGAAAGATAAAGGTTGACAAAATCATCAACTTTGTGGGAGTGAAAAACTTTGTTACACTAGCATGGGGCTACCCTAAAGGTCTGAGGGTGGTGGAGGTAGGAGTTAATGCCTTCCAGTTCTTAATACCCAATGAGAAGGATAGAGAACGGAACTATAAAGGAGGTCCATGGATTATTGATAGCCAGATGTCAGTTGTTAGACCATGGTTTGAAGGGTTTGAAGAGGAGGAAGCTGACTTTAATATAGCCCCATTATGGATTCAGGTATGGAACCTCCCAGTGCACTGGATATCTAAGAAGGTGGGAAAGAAGATAGCTTCAGTGTTCCACGAAAATGAAAGAAGTGATTATACCTCAAGGAGGAGATAAAAAAGGAAGGCACATTAAAATGCTGTTGATGGCAGACATATCACAACCTCTCATGAGAGGTACTACGGTCAAAATGGAAGGGAAAGTGAAATGGTTAAACTTCAAGTATGAAAGATGTCCTGACTTCTGTTACACTTGTGGCAAAATAGGACATAGTGAAAAGAACTGCTCAGATAGTATATAAGTGGAGAAAGGTCATCTAGATAATCAATTTGGGCATGGCTTAGAGCAAGGGGTGGGAAACTGTCACAGAAGGAAATGAGAGGTAGGCAGCCTGTTACCATATCCCCTAACAAGCAGAGGTGGGGGTTTAAAGATGGGGAGCTTGTTCCAAAAAAAAGTGGAAGGGAGTTGGTAGAGAGGAGACAGCCTAGCGTTTACGAACCAGCGAGAAAGGAATATGGGCAAAATGAGGTTGGCAGATAGGGAGAAACCAACATGATAACTAAGAAAAAAGAAAAGATGAAAGAAAAGGAGGATAGTAGGAACATTAGAGAAAGAAAAGAGGAACAGACATAGAAAGATCCTGAAGGGAAAATTTGTGGAGGAAATCCAAACATAGTGTTGGAAAGGCCTGTGGAACAAATCTCAAAGGAGCCAGAAACTGGAAGCATGCAAGTGGAAGAACAGTTGGAGGTTCAGGAGGATATAAGTAACTAGAAAACAACTTGAAGGACTAGAAAACAATTAAAAACTCCAATGATCAAAAGAAAACCACTGAAAGATGTACAGAATTATAGGAACAACAAAGAATCTGCAAGAAAGAGAAAATTTCAACTAGTTGAAATAGTTGGAAAAAAGGGTAGAAAGGAGACTAATCAAGAAAGCTGTGCAAATTCAGGAGAGTGGGAGGTGACCAGCCCAACCTAGTCACCAATGGATAAAATGAAAGCACTAGTGTGGAATTGTCAAGATGCTGGGAGCCCCTTGACAATTCCCCAGTTGATGGAGGCTTGCAACCTTCTCTCCCCAAAAATGGTCTTCTTGTGTGAGACCAAAAACAGACAATAGTTCATGGAGAAGGTTCGAAGACAACTGAGGTTTGAGGAAAGTGTAGTGGTGGAATCTATGAATAAATCAGGGAACATGGTAGTAATGTGGAACATTGATGTAAAGGTATTGGAGGTCAGTACTACTGCCTTCACTATGGAAGTCCACATAATGGACACAGAGACTAATGTGGACTGGTGGTTCATAGGAATCTATGCTAGTACTGATGATCAAATCAGGGGAAATCAATGGAAAGTTGTGGAGAGAAGGAAGGAATTATGGGGTCCTAGGTGGATGATTACTGGTGACTTTAACGATATTATATCAAACGAGGAGAAATAGGGGGGTAGAAAGAGGGAGGAAGGAACCTTCAAAGATTTTAGGAATTTCATTGAACAAAATGGACTCATTGACCTAGGCTTTGAAGGCAACCCCTAACATGGAGTAACCATTGGGTTCAAGAAGGTGAAATTAAACAAAGGCTTGATAGAGCGTTGGGGAGTAGTGCTTGGAGCCAAATCTTTGACAGAACAATAGTCAAATACATAGAAAACTTTGGCTCAAACCATAATATGATTTTACTAGACTCCAACCCTCTGAAAGAGAAGAGAAAAGAAAAGATTCCTCTTTGATAGAAGATGGCTGAAAAAAGATGGACTGAACAAGTAGTAAAGCAGGCCTGGGATGAGGAGTAAACAGGCTCTAATATGTATAAAGTGCATAGGAAAGTAGCAAAATGCAGAATGGCTTTACTTAAATGGAGAAATAACTTCCAAGGGAAATGCTAGAAAGAGAATTGAAAGCCTTAAAAAACTCCTGGAGGAGCTCCAAACCATTGAGTATGAAGATAAACAGGGAAAGAAACAAGGCTCTCAAAATGCAATTGAAGGAGGCTTATGATGAAGAGGAGCTCTTTTGGAGCCAAAAATCTAGAGTTCAATGGCTTAAGGAGGGTGATAGGAATACTCATTTTTTCCACTCTAGTGTAAAGGGCAAAATAAGAGAAACAAGATGCAAAAGATACAAAGAGAGGACAACTCTTAGACTACATCAGAAGAGGAAATTGGAGAAGAAGTTGTGAAGCAATTCAAAGACGATTTCAGTAGCAAGGGAGTGAATCAGGCGGATATGGTTCTGGAAGGAATATCGCAGACCATCATAGACCAAATGAACACAGAACTCATCCAACCTGTTAAGGAGAAAGAAATCAAAGAAGCACTATTTTCCATGAACCCAACTAAAGGCCCTGGACCAGATGGTATGACACCAATTTTCTTTCAGAAAATTCTGGCATATCCTCAAAGAAAATATCATACAAAGCCATTAAGAGTTTCTTCCATTCTGGTCGCATGTTGAAAGCAGTATATCACACCATCATATCCCTCATCCCTAAGGTAGAGAACCCCACTGAGATAAAGTAGCTCAGGCCAATAAGTCTATGTAATATGCTGTACAAAATCATTTCCAAAATTTTATCAAATAGACTGAAAAAAGTTTTGAAAAAAACTGCATTAGTAAAAACCAGGCAGCTTTTGTACCTAGAAGACAAATTTTGGATAATGTAATAATCTCTCACGAGTACTTGCATTACCTAAAAAACAAAAGGCAAGGATCTCAAGGTTTTATGACTTTAAAGTTAGATATGTCAAAAGCTTATGACAAGGTGGAGTGGGGATATCTGAAAGCAAATCATGGCAAAAATGGGATTTTGTGATAGATGGATCAACTGGATGATGGAGTGCATCACAACAGCTTCTTTTTCTGTCAACATAAATGGGGAACCTAAAGGATATGTGATACCCTCAGGAGGAATTAGGCAAGGTGATCCTTTATCACCTTATCTATTCTTACTAGTATCAGAAGGCTTTTCAAACTTGTTGGCCCAAGCAGAGCGGAATCAAAGACTGACTAGAATAAAGATCAGTAGAAATGGCCCATCAATAACTCGCCTCTTCTTTGTAGATGACTCATTGATTTTCTGCAAAGCAGACAAGACACAAGCTAAAGAAATGATGGAAATTTTGAAGATGTATGAAAAAAGCTCAGGACAAATGATCAACATGGACAAATCCTCAGTTTTTTTAGCAAGAATGTGGAATATGATGAACAAAGAGAGATTTGCAGCAGATTAGAAAACATAAAGGTGGTGAAGCAAGGGAAGTACTTGGAGCTGCCAATGGTTATCACAAAAACTAAAGACCAAATCTTGGTTTCATCAGAGATAAATGCCAGAAAACAATCTCTAACTGGTGCAACAAACAGTTAAGTCAAGCAGGGAAAGAGATTTTGTTGGAAGCAATAACCATGGCAATGCAAACTTACACAATGTCATGTTTTAAGCTTCCAGTGAAGTTATGCAAAGAAATTAATGCTTTGATGGCATGATTTTGGTGGGGAGAAGACAATGGGAAAAGAAAAATTCACTGGTGTTCATGGAAAAAGATGACAACTGACAAGAACACTGGTGGATTAGGCTTCAAAGACCTCCAAGGTTTCAATAAAGCTTTGCTGGTCAAACAGATTTGGAGGCTCCTCACAAGCCCGAATCTACTGATGAGTAAAGTGATGAAAGCTGGATACTACTCCAAGGCATTACCATTGACTTGTGAAGTAAAAGGTAACTCATCCTGGATATGGAAAAGTCTGATGGGGGTAAAAGATGAGGTGAAGAAAGGAGCAAGAAAGAAAATTAGAAACGGTAAAAGCACCAGAATTTGGGAGGATGCCTGGTTACAGGAAGGCAAGGGAGGTAAACTAGAATCCTCGTAAACCTCCAGGTTGCAAGGTCAATAAAGTGAGTGAATTGATATCTAACTTGAGATGGAATTCAACAGTCATATTTAGGATCTTTAGCCTACAGGAAGCTGGAAAAATACTCAAAATGCCTATAAGCCATAACAGTCAACCTGATTGCTACTTTTGGAGCCATAGCAACAATGGACAATACATAGTTAGGTCAGTAGCATATGAAGCACTGACAAGAGAGGATAGGCAGTTGAAAATGCAAGTAAGGATAAAGGGAGAAAAAAGCTGGGGCAGGTGGAAATGATAAAATTTGGAAACAGCTATGGAAAATTAGGATAAAGCATAAACAAAAGCTGTTTTATGGAAAAGCCTACATCAAGCATTACCAGGAAGGGAAGCAATTTATAGAAGAACAGGGAAAAGGTGACTTGATCTACAAGTTGTGTGGAGAAAACAGTGAGACAGTGGAACATATATTCTTCCAATGCAGAAAAGCAAGAATGATATGGCAAATGGATCCATTACAATGGGATGGACTTAAGGAATATACAGGTGACTTCAGAAGGTGGTGGAGTATGCTAATGGAAATGAAGGCCAGAAAGGATGGAATGGAACACATAACTCTAACAGTGGACATTCTTTAGCAGATTTGGAAAGCCAGGAATGAAGCAGAATTTGAAGAGAAAGATAAGCATCCAATGGAAGTAATTAGAAAAGCAGTAAAGAATTGAGAGGAATATCAACAATCCCAATAGACAGAGCAGCAGATGAGCATCTCAGAAACAGAAACAGCACATGCACAAGAGGAAAGGGTGGGGGAAGATGAAAACATGCTGATCATTTGTGTAGATGTGGGGCAACATGTTGAAGGCCAGAATATGGGAATTGGCATCACAGCAGAAAACATTATGAGCCAGATATGTGTAGCTTGGATTCTGAAGGAGAGAAGCACTGGATCAGTTGTTTTGGATAATTTTTTGGCTATACAATTGGCACTATGCAAGATAAAAGAACAAGGCTGGCAGTACATTAAGATCCAAACACCATGCTCTCAGGTTCTACAACTGATAAGGTGTCAAGGCTTAAAAGATATACGCCTAGCAGCTCACCTAGAGGACATAAAAATACCTCAGCTCAATGTTTAGGACATGCTCATTTGATAGTCTGCTTGTTGAAATTAATAGACTCAGTAATAGACTAAGTAAGAAAGCAATGCACATTCACTTTGATGGCCCTCAGTGTTTTAGTACACTTTTGTAAAGTCCAAGTTTGAGTCCTTGCTCATATATTGTACTGTTCTTTTATTAGCAATAAATATTTCTATCATTTCAGGAAAAAAAAGAAGAAAATCAACAATGCATGTCATTGAATAAAGAAACACCTTTCCAAAGCACCATCCATATTCTTGTACAGTATTAGATTAGATTAGATTAACTTAGAGGCCCTTTACGATTGTGAAGGAGAATGTACCTTACTAATAGGATAAGATATTTAGAAAACAACTATGACAAGCAACCGAACAGCTACTGACAATTTCGCACCAATACTCAGTCCATAAAGAGAACACACGGCCTGGGGAATAATCTGCAACAAAAAGTAAGCATTCCTCATAAAGCTGCCAATTCTCCAACCAATCCTATCAGATGTCTCAAATACTGCACAAGGTTTACCTCGCCAAAAGCAAGAATGAGGGTGACTGATATTAATATAGTGCCCTAGGTGGGGAGGAAAGTGGCCAGTTGATTGGTAAGGCCTTATCCACAAAGATATGATTTCAATTAAGTTAACCTTATATACACTAACAATTTATATTATCACGGATGGATCATGACACATATGTAAAATTTAGAATTTAAAATTCAAATTCAAATTAGTTGTCATGTATTCAACCCTAAAATTGTGTACACTATCATTGTATAGAAAATTAATCCATTTCAGTTACAATATGAAGAACAATTGAATGCCAAAAATTACATATCAGTTGGTCAATACATATATCTCCATTGCTAGGGAGTTGCATATGAGGAGGGTACACAAAAACAAGTGTTGGTTTTTGACAATAGGCAGAATCTTCGCTGCAAAATTGTATCGAGGCAAAAGAAATTAAAAGCAGAGAACAAACTAAGCTGTTCATTCCTAAAATGAAGCATTCACTAATAGGTAAGATTGTGCTTAAGATATTTAGACCAAACCTGTATTCTTCTTGTCCTCCGGCTGACCTGCCTTAACAAGGACCTCAAGATGGGCAAGGTTAAGTGACATGAGTCCAAGGGTGAGCCCTGACATGAGGCCTGCAAATGCCACAAGTCCCGAAAATATGACTAAGGTTCTGTTTGATAAAACTGAATCTGAATACTGAAACAATTAATTTGCTAAATTTTAAACACTAAAAAGAAATATATGGATGTCTGAATTTAATGGTAAACCTATTTATGCTATTTGATAAATATTTTATAACTGAATGCTTAATAAGTTTATTTGCTAATTTTGTCCTTATATCTTTTCATTCAAAAAAGAAATAAAACCTATGTTTTAATTGGGTTAAAATTTTTAAGTATGAAAATGACAATATTTATTTTAAATCAAATTAATATAAAAGATGAAATATATTATAGGAGGAATATGGAGAAGAGTGAAAGTCATTAAAAGGGAGAAAAGAGACACATAAAACCGTTAGATAGAAAATATTAGATTGTTTAATTAGATAAGAATTTTGAATATAATTAACAAACAAGAGTAGATTTGGTAGATAAGATAAGATAGTTGAAGTAATTCTATTCATTCTTATTAAAATTAAGCATTCAGTTAGGATTTTGTGCTGAAAAAAAAACACACAAGTTCAGCAGATGGATTTTTATTTATCAAACACTCCGAACATCTAAATGCGTAAAAAAGTTCAGTTTCAGCACTTTTTTTATGTTATCAAACAGACCCTAAGTATACCCAAAACATGGATTCACAACATGGCACATGATTGGCAGCCATTTTGTTGTATGATCAACAGAAGTTTTGTGAATGGAGTATAAATATATAGGACCTGGCAGTTGCAAAAAGATGGTAAACAACTGAGTGGATCAGAACAACATGGTGCAGGTTTATTACTGCCCATAATTGCATTATAATACTACATTATTAGCAGGATAAAGAAACAAAACAGATGTGGATTCATGACTCAATCGTGAGGGAAGCATCAGTTACTAACCTAATTTTTGCTTGCAGAGTTTGAGATTACGAGATAACTAGGAAGATGACAAATATATTTCACTTAAATGGACACTAGACCAGTGTCGAATCCGGTCCTTTAAGTATACTTGTAGAGTGCTATATTATGTTGATTAGTTAGCTTAGAGCTAGCACCAAACCTAGAATATGTTAAGATAATTGACTGTCCCTTCACTTTGTACGATAAAATACCCAATGCACTACCAAAACAATTAACTCCCCAACCTCAAGACAATCTTCATGTCATCATATCAAATAGAACCAATTATAACTGGAGCAGTTAAGACCTGATGGAAGACCACTGGTTACAGGCTATGTAAGCAATCAAAGTTCTTTTGTCCTGTGTTACTTATTTGGGGTTTCTTCTCTATCACATAAGATATCACCACAATCATGAAAACAGTTGTAGTGTGGCATTAGTATCGACCAAGGTTTATAAAATCAGAATTCTTCCTTAGATCGTTTTGGAATTCATAGGGTCGAATGGTAGTTAGGATCGTAAGATTGTTAGATCCTATTAAACAATGCTAAAAATTTTATTTATTTAGCATACATTAAATGTTTGTGAAAACATACAACGGAAGCCAAAAAAAGTAAAATTTTTCAACGAAATTGTATAATTTTAGCATTATATGCTGATAGATAAAGTTTGAATCACTCAAGAATTTATTTGTTTTTTGGTTAAAATTTTGAAAATAAATATCATTGATCCAAATTCATGAAATATAAAATTTTGAATTCCAAATTATTAAGATATCTCTTATTTTAATATATATTCAGAACCACAAATTCTAGTGATTTAACAATAGAATTACAAATGACAAGATCATAGTAGGATCATAATTGAATTTATAAATTTATATCATAGTCATAGGATCGTAACCACAGGATTAGGAGTTTAACAATTTTGGTTTCGACACGAAGCATTTTGAAATTTATTCATTTATTCATTCAATTATGGTTTAATTTAAAAATGAACTCCGCTGACGTCAACATTACTTTAATCTCCATATTTAAGAGAAGCCAACTTGATGAGATTAAAGCAAGATTAGATAGAGAATTAGGAGAATACTATGAGAATACCATGATAATACGGGGAAGATACCGCACAGAGGGGCGGCTAGGGAATCCTATGGCGGTCTCAAACCCAGGACGGTGAATAGGAAAAGAAGAAGAAGAAGAAGTGATGATAACCGAAAACACCACTCATAATATGAATCAAGGATAGTCATGGTTGGTATATTTGTGCAATTGTCCATTTGCTGTACTTTTTATATAATATGATATACAATTTACCTAACTTTGTCATATTGATAAATTTTATTCCTATAAATCAATTCCGTACATAAACACAACCGTATCTGTAAACGTATATAAATGTGCGGAAAACATTATAATAACCGTACCTAATCGGTCATTAGAAACATCTGTAAAAGAAAATATGTAAAGTATTTTTTTCCATATCATGTCTAAGTAATGCTTGACCATCAAAATGATTTGAGGAATAAAATTTTCATGCACTATTAACATAAAATTACATTAACGAGTTTGAATGCATATTATATAACTATCATTTAAAATTAAACTTTTCTTTTCGCCTATGTGGCATTCATATTTCCTGCCTTTTATTTCCTCATGTTTGGTTAAGGTAAGAGCTTGAGACACTTGAACGCCTAACAAATTACGTAACCCCCACCGTCGTAACCTTAATTAGTTGTCCAATCACTGATGTTTTAATACCTAACTCCACTATTGTGACCTTAATTACTTGTCCAGTGACTGATGTTTTGACCTTAATTAGTCTTAATGCTTCAAAAACACATTCACACTTGGAGGGTTAACTACAGGAAGGTGATAATGTAAATTTGATGCTAATATAATAACTCATAATTTTTTTTCTTTTGTAAGTGATAGATTTTGAATCCAGGACCTTTTATTTACAATCCCTCTCACATTACCATCCAACCCAACCATTCCCATATAACTTAAAACTTGTTCATTTGCAACATTATTATCTACAAACGGAGGATTTTGGAATATTGCTTAAACGTCATCAAGGATTACCAGGACAATATAATTCAATTTTAATCGGGATTTCCCTAATCTCAAAAGCGTTGCTTTCTTCTTAATTTGAAACAAAACTCACTGAGTTTTGATAATTCTTACAGTATAGTATAATATTTTTTTGACCTGGCATACCACGGGTTAATATTGTGAAGGAAACAGTAAAAAAATTATATGAAAAGCAAAAGGTAAAAAGTTCAAGAATTTATTAAGAACATGTTAAAAACAAAATTGAATCTTATTAATTTACCATTGCCAACATAAGATGAATCTAATTAATTTTACTATTATTAAAAGTTTCAATTCTAAACATGCCCATATACAATCAGCATCTGGTACCAATAAAATAAAATAAAAATAAAAATAATTCTTAAATTGCACTTTACCCTTTTGTGGTTTAATACTTTTCTACATAACCCTCTTATGATTACAAAAGTTATATATTATCCTCATGTGATTCAGACTAAAATGTCAAAGTGACGGAATTTGCATTCCATAATGGAGTTAACTAAAATGTCAAAAGTACCTTTTATGTAAAGTTGAAAATTAATTATTAACTATAGGGGAGTTACATATATATTTTGAAAACCATAAAGAAGTTATGTAATAAAGCACTAAAATAATAAGGGATTAAAATGTCATACATATTATATTTATATATTTTTGTCACTTTAGTCATTTTAATTTCTAGACAAGGATAATCTCGATGTTTCCATGGATTCCATTGCAGAGGATCATTTCCATCACTTTGCCACTTTAATCCAAGTGACAAGGGGGTTATGTAAAATTTTTGAAACCATAGGAGAATTATGTGGAAAAAAGCTAAACCACAAAGGGTAAAATGTAATTTATCCTAAAATAATTTTAGTAAAAATAGGTACATCGTAGCCTTATGCATTCTGAATCTAGTATAAACAAAAACATATATTATCAAAATATTAATAAGTAAATTTCATATGTAAATAGAAATTTGAAACTAAATTCCTACATAAAAATACAACTTAAAAATTAGGTAGAGCACTTAGTTCACTATTTAGACATTAAGTTCAAATTCAAAGCTTTTAGAGGAAAAGTTCACAGTTTAATCTATATTGGCCCTCAAAATTGAAGAAGTATAATTTCAATGTAAAGAAAAATTCCATGACCAGGAATTCATTTTTACATTTTAACAAGTGCTTAACATTTCCTATCAGACAAAAATTGAAAGAAGAATAAATTGATCATCATAGTTATAAGTACTTGCACATGAAAGGTATTTTGACCTGTGCTCTGCTTTGGCTCCATTTGAATGGTCTGTTTTTCTAAAATGTCCTTTCAGAAAACACATCTACAACAACTGTGACACTTCATAATTTTAACTTAAAATTTTTAAGTAGTAGGGGAAATGTGGAATTCAAGAAGCAGAGAGGGGAAGGAGAAATTTGAATTCTTAAATGCCTCAATCTTAACCAGTAGAGTTTTTATGTAATTCGTACCATAGAAATTTTGTGCATTATTTAAGATAGGTCTTCTAAAATTTAAAATAAAAGCAATGTAACCGTCACACAATTAGTTATAAAGGAGGCTAAAATTTTTTTTTTAAGAATTACTTGGTAATGAGAACTAATACTAGCTAGTAATACGATGAGTATAAATTAAGTACTAAAACTATGAATTCTGTTACTAAGTAAATTAAGACTATATAAATATGAGGCATTTGTCTCATTAAGTTTCTCAATGAGTTCTGTTACTAAGTAAACTAGTATTCTGATCTATGCTATACACAGTTTTATATTTCATTTCAAAACAATACTTATATATTATAATATATGATAAAGTACGTGAAAAAGGCAAAAAAGATTCAAAGAAGTATATGATTAACATGTTAAAAAAAGGTTTATTTCATAAGTATAAAATAGGCTTTCTTAGTTTTAATATCTTAAATAAGTTAAAACCAAATTTTGTTAACCTATTGTCTGTCAATATACTATAAAAATTTGAATAGAATAATTTAATTTATAACAATTTACATGATAGATAAATTGCAAACTTATTTATCAATATATCATGTTACATCCATATATCAAAATTTTTAACATTAAAAATATAAAGTATAACTAATTCATTTTCCTCAATTTTAGAAATTTTTTCTCATCTTGTAATCCTAAAATTGTTGAGTGTTTATAGAATAATGTTCTTCATAAATTCTAATATAGATTTAAAATAATCTTTGTAAGATGTGTTTTTAAAATTTTCAAAATTATTAAAAATTATCACCAATTCCATCCTTTCTTTCCTGCTAACTGGCAATCTGCTACCTTTTATGACTTTCAGACCTCTTACCATAGTGCCTTCTATGACTTTCAAAATAATCTTTGTAAAATGTGATTTTAAAATTTTCAAAATTATTAAAAACTATTACCCTTTCCATCCTCTCTTACCTGCTATTAATGTGAGGGTAACTAGAAGGTAATAGTTAGCAGGTAAGAGAGGATAGAAGGTAATAGTTAGCATAGTGAAATCTAAATGATTAAAAAATGTGAAATCATGGTGATTTTCCTCTTTATTTACCCTCACATTAATAGATTTCAAATCAAATTCCTATATAAGCGGGCCACGTTTTACTTTTAAATTCAAAAGACATGAAAAGATATATAATAATTAAAAAAATTCAAAATTCTATTAAAAAAAAGGAACGAGGAGTTATATGCATTATAATTTAACCATCCTAAAAACCCTCCCTACAATATATAAAAACATAGATCATAGAACCTGTGTTTTAAAACTCGGACCGGACCGGCCGGTTCAACCGGTCGAACCGGGAACCGGCCATGTGTCCGGTCCGAGTTATACTAAAAAACCGGGCAAGTAAAACCCGGTCAAATCCGGTCAAGAACCGGGTTTGACCGGGAAAAAACCGGATTTCCGGTTCAAACAGCATTTTTTTTAAAAAAACTCAAACTTTTTCAATATTATATTTTGACCCCTAGATTGTTAAAAATTATTAATATACCTCAAATATTTATACTTTATCAATGTTTTCTTAAAGTTTGGTGTTATTTTTTAATTAAGTCCATAATTTTAATTCTAAACTTGTTAATACTTATTAAATAATATAAATTGCTACTTGATTGTTCTAATTTCTTTGTATTTTCTTGTTAAATATATTTGAAACATCAAATATATATGAATATACCTTTATTAATATTAACATGTTATTAGGTATTTTACATGTAATATTTTAATTTTTAAATAATTTTTATTTATGACGTCATCCGATTCAACCCCTATCGAACCCGGTTGAACCCATTGACCCCTGACCCCTGAGCTTGACCGAGTCGATACCCGGTCCGGTTCTGAAAACATAGCATAGAACCAGAAAGCTAGTTCACTTAACATCAACTTAAAGGATGAAGTCAAAGCTATGGCACCAGAAAGTCAGAGATTCCAGCTATTACCCTCATCTCATTAACAAGATTATCGTTTTTTTATGTCAGTCCATTTAAAATTTCCATTTATCTTTATTCAATAGAAAATTGTTTGTTATTTTCATTTTCGAGTCCTTATGGAGCATTCAAGGCTCAAATTTTGACTAATGCCTACTGCTCCAACTCTCTCGAAGAGTCCTATTTTGTAAGTGATATGCTAATTCGTTCAGAAGGTTCTTACATTAAGTGATAAGAATGAAATAAACAAAAGAATTTTTTAGCATGAAATGAATACTAATCTAATAACTACTAATTAACTACACTTATATTGGTTAGTAGGGAAATGAAAGTAAATAAAATATATGGGAAATTGATGGGTGATCCATTTCCATTTGTAACCGTAGAAAGTAGCAAATAAAAAGGTAATAATCTGTTTTGTACCTACTAATCATTAAACTTGGAAGTTACGTTATTAAGAAAGTTCAATAAATTATGACGTGTGTGAAATGTTAAGAAGAACTCACAAAGGAAACTTAATTAGCTGAGTGAAGTTAAAGTCTATTAGTAGAGTAACAAAGTCAGTAGGAATTAACTAATGCTAAGAGACAATCTAGAAGTGATGACCATGGATTAATTACTAACTAATCAATGGTAAAAAGAATTTACATGTGATGAAATTCAAAGCTACATAATTCACTTCTGTAATTAGTGTCACAATTTATGCTCATAAAGTCTTGGAAGTTATTGCAATGTGAATTACAAGCTTTTCAACTAATGATGGTCATAAGTAAGAAGATCTAACTAATAAAAGAGCTAATTATTCGAAATAGAATTACTATGAGTTATCTAATAGAACTAGTTGTTCTATTTCTTCCATTCTTGGTGACTTATTTTCTGTGCATTCTCCATGCTCCTCTGTGCCTCGGAATCATTAGTCACAAGTCCAAATGTGCCTTCTTCAAATTAAAGTCATATTCATGATAGATCCCAGTGAAATCATTGAATTTTAAGAATTGAACAACAAATTTTGAGCAAAATACTAAACACTTTCGTATATCAATATTTTTTATGGTAATTACAATATTGATACCCCTATTTTCTTTTTTTTTTTCCTTTTTACTACAACAAACAAGTTGTAATTGTACAATGAGAATGGGTTGACTATTTCCTAATAAAATATATGAACAGCGTGCTTTTTCTTTGGAGTTAGATGACTTCAACTTTCATCCCAAATAAAAACCTAATACCTTGAATAGATTTTCTTTGCATGGTAGATCCCTATGATTTTTCATGTTATTTGAATTGAATTTGTTAGTGTTTATGCAGTTGTTCCATGTGAAGTGAGTTGTATGTATTTCAAGCTTGAATAAATATATATACAATGTATATAGAACTGTAAAATGAATGAGCGGCTCATGAGCTTAGCTCAGCTCGGATCATATAAGGTCGAGTTTAGCTCGTTTGTTCAATTAAATGAGTCGAATTCAAACATCAAATTAGACTCGTTTTATAAATAAGCCGAACCAAACTTGGCTTGTAAATAGGTCGTTTAAGTTCATCTAGGCTCATTTGCACATTTATTCAAGCTAGTATTGCTAATTTTTCTTAGTAATTATGTAGATTTGCCTTGTCTTGATTGTTTAATATTTTGTTTTGTTTAAATATTGGGAATCTTCTTATATTTGGTGAAAATTTTTTCATTCAATAGGCAAATTAAATTGGTTACATTTTTTGAATTGCAAAGTTGTATATGATATACAAACACATTTAATTTTTTTTTTAATTTGAACTTTCCTCGTTTATGTCATATAAGTTGAGTTCGAGCTCGGACTTGAGTTTGAATTCAAAATAATTTTAATGAATTGAGCATGAACACAAAATTTGGCCCATTACATATACGAGCTGAGTCAAACCTAGCTCAAATTGATAACTTAGTTAGCCAAGATTGAACACCAAAATTTCTGCTCAACTTCACTTGTTTACAGCTCGAAATGTATATGAACTTGTTGCACTTTTTGAGTGTTATTTCTTCTAAAGATCCAACACATTTTTTTAAATTTCTGGCTAGCTATTTATTTTCAACAATTCAAAATTCATTTGTGAAGATAATCTAGTTTTTCCTTCGGAGTATTTATTATTGTTATTAATGTTTTGATTGAATATAATGCAACACAAAGCACAACCAATAAGGATTTTCTTCCCTATTAATCTTATGAATGGCATATTCGTTATAGATATATCGAATTTAAGTGCGGTAGCATTAAATGTGGGAGTTTTTCATTTTGATTACTGACATTATTGAATTAATGGGAAATGAACCATTTACTTAATTAATATCACAACTGGGATGCAATAACTCCAATTATTACACAAAAGAACTTTTTTTTCTTTTTTTAATAGAAAAGCTAAATGAATTTATTAAAGTAAATATAAATCTGTCTGGAAAGTAGGCAGAATAAAACTTGGGGGTACATTAAACCATGTACTTGAATCATATTCAAGTGACAGAGTACTTTTATCAAGGAGATGAGCAGCCAAATTAAGGCGTCTAGCAATCCAGCAAACATTCCAATTTATAAAACCTCGTTCAAGAGTCAAAATATTATCAATTAAGACTCCAAATCTGTTGGTTATCTGCAGCACATCACCTTCAATTACAACTCGGTGCAAAAACATCAGTTGTCAAAAGTCCAATATTCTTCTGTGAAAAACCGGCAATAAATTGACCATGATCATTGCAAAGTGCCACACCTATCCCAGAACAATGATTTTGCACGGAAATGGCCCCATCAAAATTTGCCTCATAGAAATTCTAGCGAGGTTTTTGCCACTAAGTTGGTGAATTTGACAACCTTGTTGATGAAGGTGCTAAGTTTGTAGAGATTGAGAAAGCTTCCTGAAATTGTTCAAGTAATTTAGAGGAATAGGAAGCAAGACTAATAGGGTCCTTAAAAGAACTCTCAAAGACCACACAATTTCAGTTGTTCCAAAGAGTCATATTCATCACAATTAACCGGGATTTTTGCTAGATAGAAAACTTAGTGATCAAACCTAGATTACGTGCTACACAAAATAAACACAACTTTAATCTTGTTGGGAATGTTTAGCGATTCCAATGGTTACTAGAAGCGTCACTGCTCCCAGAAGGTATGTTTTGCCAACTTGAAGTTGGTTGCTTGATGAAATGGTAAGCACTCTTCTCGGAAAAACAATCGTTTTTATTAAAATGCCAAATCAACTTGTGTTGATTATTTGCATCACTAATTGGAATGCTATGTTTCGACGTGTTCGTTGAACAGTCTATCAAACAATCCACAGTTAAAGACCACAAAATAAGGGCACTTTGGAATTTTTTAAGTCCATTTAGAAGGGCGTAGTTTGGATATAGCAAAAATTAAGTCCACAAAATACTTATATGCTACTTACCAAGACCTATCATACTTCTTTGATAGTATATAGATAGATATAGGCATAGACGTGTTCCTGGTTCACTCAAACTAAATTCACATGAAAACAAGATTATATGTGTACGCCAAATTAATCATGTACTCCCTCTGTACACATGTTACAGTAGTTTTCTAAAAATTAACTTCGCATGGAGGCATATAGTCATTATGTTTTGATGATGTGACGTTGGATGAATTTACATGTAGTTAATTTCAATTTGGCATCCTTCAACTAGACTCTAATTTTCATTTTGGTTTTTGAACTCTATATTGAGACATTTTAGTCTCTAAACTATACTTTGATTTGCACTTTTGATCCCTAAACTCTAAATTGGAGCATGTTGGCCCCAAATTGTACTGCAATTCTCAATTTAGTCCCTAAACTCCTTTATTCTGTCTAATTTTGGGATGCTTTTAGGTTATTGGTTTATCTTTTCTTATGCTATCTTCACTAGAGTTCTATTAGTTTCGAAAATTTCATTAACAACTGTCCTTATGTATTTTTATAATTTATGGACTAAAATGCCCCAATTGATAGTTTAGGAACCAAAATGAGAATTGAAATATGGTTGAGAGGTGCAAAATAAAATTAACCCCATCTGCATTTATAACCCTGGAATTCAAACTATTCAATTGATAGATGTGCATTGGAATTCCTAAAGTTACTTTTTTAAATAACAAAACCAGGATATAGTTGTTGATTTCAAAATAATAACTCTTACTTTGGAACATTACGGAAAATTAGAAATATAGCATCAATAATAGAATGGTGAAAATAGGGAGGGGAGGAAAACGGGTTGAGTGGTACAGGAATAGGAAGTGTAAATGAGAGATTTGGAGTTCATGGGCTTCCACTTACATTGAAAAAAAATATAAAAAATAGAACAGAGAAAACAATAAATATCATAACCTCATAATCACACTAAATCCCACCCACACCTACCCCGAGCTTGGTGGAGTTCCGGTTTTATGAGAAAGTAATTAATCTTTGGACCCTTAAGTTCCATTTTGTGTCATTTTTCCCCAAACAAATGGGTGAAGGATAAATTGGTTTGGGGCCTTTGGGCTTATTGATTTTCAACTTGAGCTGGCGTATTTCAGAAACACACAAATAAAACTCACATAGAAGCATTAACGAATTACAGCGAGCAACTACAGGGAGAACCCACAATTTGGATGCAAAACGTCCACAGTGGTGATCTAACGAGTCGTCCGCATCAGAGAGCAAACTGCAGTGGCTCTATTTGGGCTACATAACCTATTAATTATTCAATAACATTATGTATAGAGAATACTAGCATTATGCCCCACACTATGCACGGGAACTATAATTTGCTTTAAAAAATTTAAAATTTAGCATAAAGTATATAACAACTTTATTATTATAGAAAATTATTTAAAATTGTTATAATTACATGCAATTCAGTGATTATTTTTTGTTTGTTAATTTTGAAAGCAATTTAAATGTGATTGTATTTCTTAGAACTCTTTGTAGTTTGTACACATAGGGCCTTGTAACACGATCAGTGTAATATATAGAGAAAAAATTGATAGACTTTCATTTTTTAAAATTTTAAGGTAGTAATGAATTTGGTAGAATTCTTTGACAATTGAAACTATTATAGATTTTTACAAAATTCTTAATAATTTGGAAAGATAACTCATATGGTGTATACTAAATTTAAGAGGAATTAAAAATAATTGTAAACTCAATAAAATTATTGAAGAAAGGTTCTCTTGATAATGGAACTAGTAGTTTTTATATAGTTTAAAAGCATTATATCCTTACTTAAACTCTTTATAATAAGACAATAACTAAAAGTCTTTATTTGTACAACAGGATTGAGGGAAAATTTGTTACTTTTACATTTTTATGGTAGTCATGCATGATGTTTATCAACTTGTTAAACCATTTATTTAAATTTATAATATCCTATACACAAAAACATTTTACAAATAACACAATATCACAAATTTGAATCTAAAGGAAACATTAAAGTAGAAAATTTTACTTGGAGAGGCTTATTGATAAGTTAAGTTAACTAAAATTTTTCACCTGAAGGAAATGTTAAAATAAAGGCAAGTTTTTTGATAAGTTAGTTAAACAAAACATTTTTCTACCTTAAATATAAGGATTTAAATATTTGGATTAAACAAACTAATAAACATTAGACATCATTACTTGAATTAATTAAACAATAAAATAATTCAAAATCCTTAAGAAATAACACATGTGAAAGTATGTATATGCTATTCATCATTTGCAACTAAGGGAAACGTTAAAGTTAAAGTAAAAGTAATAAATTTTACTTAGAGACGCTTATTGATCAGTTAGTTTAATTAAACATTTTTAACCTAAAGGAGATGTTAAAGTGAAATATTTATTCATCATTTGCAACTAAGGGAAACGTTAAAGTTAAAGTTATAAATTTTACTTAGAGAGGCTTCTTGATAAGTTAGTTTAATTAAACTTTTTTAACCTAAAGGAGATTTTAAAGTAAAATATTTATTTAGACAATATTTTAAATAAGTTAGTTTAGCAAAATATTATTCTTCCTAAAATACATAGCAATTTAAATATTTGAACTAAACAAACTGATAATGATTAGAGAACATTAATAGGACTAATTAAAGAGCAAAATAATCCAAAATCCTTAGAAAATGACACATGTCATATTACTAGAACTCTTCTAAAAGACATAGACCGGTGAATAGTATATAGTAGTGATATACTAGACGGTCTCCACCCTGGCTAAAATATTTGACCAATGTTGCATTGATTGGAATGATGCAGTTGCTATTAATTGGCTTAGAAAAGCAATTCTAATCATCAATTTTTCCTACAAGTCACTTTTTATCATATGTATATATATGTATGTGTATATACACATAAATAAATATACATATGTATATGTATATTTGTTGTAATTGATGTTATAATTGGAAAAATTTATCATCTTCTTTGAAATTTTAATACCTATATGTATACACACATAAATATACATATGTATATATATATATTTGTTGTAATTGATGTTATAATTGGAAAGATTTATCATCTTCTTTGAAATTTTCAAATTAAACATGATAAAAAGTGACCTGTAGGAAAAATTGACGATTAGAATACACACACCCATATATATATATATATACACACACAAAAATATATAGATATCGAATTTAACATATATGGATAATGCACACACATATATATATGGATATTGAATTTAACATTCTTGGTTGCCTAAAGTTTAAGGTCTCAATTCTCAATGATATTGCAAATTAAATAAAGTTAATTAATATAAGTTTCAAGATTTCATTAATTATTATCTCCTTCCAAAAATATAAGTTCAATTAAGTTGAGATCACTGCGTGTCTCTATTTTGAACCAAGAAGAAAAATAACTTTTCTGAGAAAAGGACGTGTACAAAAACACACGTGTTTGTTTGAAGGACAACTTCTCGAGAACAAGTGCTTGTTAGCAAAAGGAAAGTTATTTCATGTGGGATGTTGTGCTGACATACATAACCTAATGGTTCAAAATGGCCTTAGTGAAATTCAAGAAATAATTCATAACATAAGGGCAAGTGTAGAGTTTGTAAACAAACTGAAGGGAGGTGTTTGATCTTTGCTGAAATTGTACACCAGTTGCGATTGCCTGGAAAAGTGCTAATTTATGACTGCAAAATAAGGTGGAATTCGACTTATGTGATGCTAGCTTGTGCTCTCAAGTTCCAAGAGGTGTTCCCAAGATTCAAAGACAGAGAGCCAAGATATACTTTTTGTCTTTCCACAAAGATTGGGAAAAGGTAGAAAAATTGTACAATATTTTACAAGTTTTTTGAAATGCGACTTATATAATATCTGGGACTGATTATCCAACAGCTAATGTATATTTAAAGGAAGTTTGTCGGATAAAAACACTTCTAGATAGCAAAGCAAATGATGATGACAACTTTATTTGATTAATGGTTTGGAAGATGAAGATGAAATTTGACAAGTATTGGGGTGAATGTAATCTGATGATGTCTATAGTAGCCATCTTGGATCCCAGGCTCAAGATGCGAGTTATCAACTACTACTTTCCATTGATATATCCTCCGCATGAAGTGCAAGCGAATATAAACAAAATTTGGCAGGCATTGTATGATCTATATGCCGAGTATGTGGAGGTGCATGTTTCAAGTTCAAGAGATTCTCGAGCAAGTTCTCAAGTAGTGACAAATGATCCAGTTAGCAAGAGTAGCAGGTTACTGGAATGTATGAATTTCTATCTCATATTGCTACTGTGGAACCCGTTCAACCAGAGAAGAATGAGCTAGATATCTACTTTGAAGATGGTTTTCTCAGTGCTATAGAGAAGTCGAATTTGGATATTGTCAACTTAGATGCTTTGAAATGGTGGAAAAGCACAACAAAATACAAGATTTTGCCTAAAATGGCTGCTGATATTTTAGCCATTCCTATTAGCATCATAGTTTCGGAAGCGACATTTAGTACTGGAACTAGAGTGCTTGACTCCTACCGTGCTTCTTTAACTCCAGAAACTGTAGAAATGTTGATGTGTGCTAGGGATTGGTGTCGTAGGCTAGACGGGGTGAAGAAAAGGGATAAGGTAATTATGTTGCAAATTACTATTTCATCTATTGCAAATTTGCAATATGTTTTATAGTTGGCTTAATCTTGGTCTTTATTATTTTTTACTTTGCAAAAAATGAAGTCAGCACAAGAGATTTTATTGCCTATTCCTTGAGTTTTTTCATGTTTTAGGTATATTGGCTGGTTTTTTGACTTATTCTATTGGCTGGTGTTTGGCTATTTTTTTTACAACTCACTTGTTGGAAACTGGAAAAGAGACATGGAGAAATCTTGGCTGGTTTTTGGCTGTTATTTACTTATTTTTGATGTTGAACTTTGTGACTGAGAATGTTGAACTTGTATGAATTGCTGGGCATTTAAATTCTAGAATTTTATGTGGCATATATTTCTAAATTTATGATTGTATTTAGTGAAAAATTTGTAGGCCTTTTTCGATTATGATCATGTGAAAAATTATGGTCAATTGTAGCCATGAATTGTAGGCTATTATTATGCTCATAATTTGGTTAGGAATAAGTTGATAGAATGATGTTTTTGTTAGATTAATTTCCAAAAATTTGAGCTAATGATCTGCTCACGAGTCAGAAATTCGAGCTCACAATTCGACCTACTCGCGAGCCAGAAATTGAGCTATAACTCACGAGCCAGAAATCGAGCTATAACTCACGAGCCAGAAATCGAGCTACAACTCGCGAGCCTTATCGAGTAGAGTTCGAGTCTAGTTTTTTCTTAGTTGAGTCGAGCTCGAGCTCAATTCTCTAGGCTTGTCGAGCTCGAGCTCGAGCCTACATGTTATTAAGGCGAACTCGACTCGATAAGTCCAAAACTCGACTCAACTCGTTTGCAGCCCTAGTTTTTGTTTAGTGATGGTAAAATAAGCTCAAGTGGGCAAAATGCAACTTATCCCCAATTACATTCGGGTTTAGTGTAATTGACCCTTTATTTTGTTTTAATTTGAATGCAAAGAGCCGAATACAGTTTCTTGTCACTCTTTGTTGTAGAGCGGATATTACATTATTGTGCCCACAATCATTCAAAATTTCTCAATAGCCTGCTCTGGTTGGATTAGCTGTTTTTTGAGGTGTTTTTAAAAAATTTTACTATAACAGTGTATATGAAATGCTTTTTTAAGTTACTCTAGCAGTGTTTTTAAAAATATTTGATATATTGTATGGATGAAATGTTTTTTTTAAAGTTATTGTATATTAACGTAACATTGTATTTGAAAAATTTGTCTTTGAAAAAATGACGAATCCAAACGGACAATCCAAAAATGGCCAATCCAAACTTGGTTGTGTAAAGTTTAGAGTTCAATTTCTCAATGATGTAATATTAAGTAAAGTAAATGGAAGCCTCAAAATTCCAAACAAAGCTATCAATTCCTTCAAAAAAAAATTGTTTGATATAATTTGAGAATTGAGATCACAAAAAAAAAAAAAGAATTTCTCTGTAATAAAAATATGTCAATCAACGCGTAGGACAAATACCGCGCATGAGTGTCCTTTTTGCAATTTGCATTCGTTTTGGGAGCACGACAAAAATGGCCCCACAGCTTGACTGTGTCAGTAGCACTCTGAAGACCGAAGTCTTCTCTTAAAACTAAAAGCAGTCTACCATTCGTTTGTTGAACCAATTACGTGATGAAATCACTAACCCTCATGAATGAGAACCAGCATAACTGTTGATTCCAAAGCACTAATTCGGAAATGGAGAATAAAAGGAAAGGGTGAAGACCCCAGCAACAAGCCAAGCACCTTATTCATTCCTTTGGAAATTAAAGCATCCAACTTTACCAACGAAGCCCAGCTCTACACGCATCGAGGGCTCATTATTTGTCACCCAATTATCGTTTTTTCTGGTACCCATAAATTAGTGTGAATGCAAACATTGAATGCAGCAAATTACATATGTATGTACGATATAAGCATGAATTTGTGCTGCAATCAATACGCAAATGAGAGTCACATTATGGTTAATTATCTCGAGCAATTATGCCTAGTAATTATTCAGGCTTTCTTTACCCGTTCAATGAGACTGAGTAGGAGCGTGCATTCGGTGCAAAATCGGTAATTCGGTGCGATGAATTCGGTTATTCGACCTATAGAAATCTAAACCGTTTTCAATCTATAGAAATCTATAGAAATCTAAACCGTTTTCAATTTCGAATTGGCCATAACCGAATTCATTCCGCAACCGATTTCAAATTTGAAAACGGTAATGAATTCGATCTAACCGAATTCATCTATTAAAAAAAGTAATAATAAGTAATATTAGTTAGTAGTTACAAAGAATTTATAATTTACAATGATTAATAATAAGTAATATTAGTTACAAATTTATAAATTACAATGATTAGTGATAAGTCATATTAGTTACAAACTTATAATTTATTTCAAATCAAAATAAAACTTATTTACTTACATATGTTATTGTGAAAGTTAATACACTAATACATTGATTTCTAATTCACATGCATTCACTTACACTGTTTAGTTGTCTTGTCTATACTTAAAGCCTTAAGATTAGTCAATAGATAATATGAATTTTAACTTATTTGATCACTTATACCTAGAATCCTTAGTCTATGATTTAAGGAACACATAAAAAGTGATTAATTTAAACTAGAATAAACCTTAGACTGTACAATGATTAGTGATAATTTATGAATTTATAATTTACAATGATTAATAATAAGTAATATTAGTTACAAACTTACAAATTACAATGATTAGTGATAAGTTATATTAGTTACAAACTTATAATTTATTTCAAATCAAAATAAAAATTATTTACTTACATATGTTATTGTGAAAGTCAATACACTAATACATTGATTTGCAATTCATATGCATTCACTTACACTGCTTAGTTGTCTTATCTATACTTAAACCCTTAAGATTAGTGAATAGATAATATGAATTTTTATGTTAAATATGTAATGTAAATTTAGAGCATACTAATACTTGCAAGTTACAGATTATGCATTCAAATATTCAATAATTCAAACATGAATGATGTATCAAATTGCCAATATCTAAATTCTAATTACTAATTATGTTTATTGTTTAATATTTAGTATTATACATATATGTATTAATTATTATCTAATTCTAGTCATGTTACTCTTGTATAAAATAATAAGTATTATAGTTATCTTATATTGTTATGTATTACTATATATTTGTATTATTATAGTCATATAACAATTAACAAATACTAAAATAATATATTGTACATTATTACATATTATTATTATTATAAGTACATGATATGATGATAATACCATATACTAATTATTATTAATAGCATTTACCTATATAATATAATAATATATTAGTAGTATATACTAATACTAAAATAGCATTTATCTATATATTATATAATTTTATATACCAATTTGGTATTCGAATGCGGTAATGCGGTACCCTATTTCATTTACCAAATTTGAATACGAAATCGGTTATTATCAAATTCATAATTTCATTACCTATTTCATACCATATTAGAATTCGGTGAATTCGGTATGTATCGAATTTGTACCAAATTACCAAATACCCAATTTTAAATTACCAAATTGAATTTGAATTCGGTTATGAATTCGGTATGAACCTAATTTGCTCACCCTTAAGACTGAGACAAATGCACCACAAAAGTTACTCTTTATCAAATTTCATAAGTGAAACAGTTTGACGAAAACAAGGAATATGTAATTGTTGATGTCCCTTGAATGTCAAAATTGAAGCAAATGCATCTTTCAAGTTACTAATCCCCAGAGTTCATTGACCAATTTTTTTTTTCAAAGGAAAGAAAATTGGATTGCACCAATTCCCCATGAAAGTGGACACAAAATCCCTGGTTTTGTAAAGTTTAAAAGGATCGAGTCTAAACAATTTTAAACGGTTTTATAATAAAAACAAATTACTGATGATTATTTTACAATTCCTTGCTGATTATTCTCTTCAGAAAATATACGTTTAAATAATTTGAGATCACAGGTTTGGTAATTGAGACACAGAGTTATAAACCATCAACTTTATGTCTCTATTCTCAAACAATAAATAGACAAGTAAAGCCTAATTAACCTCCATCAGGGAACTATTGATGAATAGTCTCAACATGTTATGTTATTTTTTCAAAGCATTCATGTGTTGTAATCTTCCAAAAATTATTACAGGCTAGAACCCATTGGACGGTTCATGAACAATGTGTCTCAATAAGCAAATGTATTTTCTTGTGATCAATATTTGTGTCCAATAAATCACCATTGCTTCAATGATTTCACTCTTTATCAGTTTTAGCCACTTTATTAAAGCAGCGTAGAGCACAAGTAATAGTTGAATGATTAGTCAATTGCATGCCAGTAAACAGACCAAAGTGTATTTCGGTCAAAAATTCACCAAGGCCAACAACTATCCTTTCTGAAATGGTGCTCCAAGCATTGTAGGTCTTTGTGAGTGCTTTTATAGCACAAGGATCAAGAGTATTTAAACAAATCTCAATTTACTCCATGTACACGTATAAAACTCTGTGCAGTTATGAATATACTTATGTACAGTATATTCATATGTATATATATATATAAGTATATTCATAACTTCACAGAGTTTTATACGTGTACATGGAGTAAATTGAGATTTGTTTAAATACTCTTGGCAGTATATATATATATATAAATACATATATATATACAGTGTTAGTATAGAAAATATTAATTCATATAAGTATGTGTGTGTATATATCTACGATTCCAATTAAAAGAAACGAAAACAATGGGGAAATTAGATGAAAGAGGGCAATAAAGGGCCGGTAGCGCTTTTTGCTTTTCATTCTCATGAAACGCTTGCTGTTACCACTGCTTTTGTTAGCGGAGCGGGTAAAGAATCTGAATAAAGTGGATGGGCCCTTGGAAAATGAATACTAGGCGGGAATGTAACTCATGATACTAGTTAGGACTGCTTGGTTAAAGGGTTTGGGAATCTTAGAATGAAATAAACCCTTTATTTGTTGCTTGGGTTAAGCCTATTGGAATGTAATTTTTGGAATCATTTCTAAAAAATCAAACTTATCCCATTCCCGAGCAAATTGGGAGGTTTTGGACAAAACTCTCAACTTATTCCCTCAGACAACATTTATGACGGACCTACCCTCTCTTTCTCTCCATCACACGCCGCACCTTCTGTTCTTCTTCATCATCAAATTTTCTATCTCTTCTTCTTCATCATATAGACTTCATCTCTTATCCAAAATTTCTTCTCCGTTGCCTCTACAATTTTCTTCTCCGTTGCCTTTGCAATTTTCTTCTCCGTATGCAAGCTTTTCTCTTCCTTCTTCTCTGTTTTTTCAGGCTATTCACTGGCTAGCTAAAAATAAAAAAGGAAAGAAGGGAATCTGACACAATAACACTAATTGGACCAAAATGCTACGCTCTGGACCTATCACCTTCTGACTTTTACTCTACTCACGCTATTCACTGTGTTTTCTTGAATTACACATTCAATGGAAGCTCAGAAACAAAGGGTCAATCGATTCTTGATCTTTTGGTTATTTGATCCGTGATTACTGGTATAGTTTGGGTGGGCTTCTGGTTGTCTTGTACCTGTTTGTAAAATTGTCTACCTGAATACCTTTTAGTTTCATAGTTATGGGCATTAAATACTAAACCTGCCAGTTTCCCATAAAGAGTTGGTATGTTATGGACAATTTCTTTTTTTGTTTTTAACTTTCACATATTTAATTTATGTTAAATACAAAACATACTAGTTTTCCTTTGGGCGCTATTTAACCAATTTTTCCCATAAAAGAGCTGGTATGTTTTCCATAAAGAGTTAGTGCAAAACATACTACAAAACCTGCCAGTTTCCCATAAAGAGCTGGTATGCTATGCGCTATTTAACTAATTTTTCATATTTAAACAATTTTATGAAAATTAAAATGACGTATTTGAAAGTTGTATTTTTATTTGGAAGAACGCATTCCTTGGATGCGTTTTTCACCCTTTGGGAAGAGATTCAAATATCGCCACCTTTTGGGAAGTTAGTTTAAAAACTCCATCTTTTTGGGAATTTACTCCTTATTAATGTAGCCACTATATTTATTTTCTGGTATTAATTTTTTTATGGTTTATGATTTTCTTATGTTTTATCAAAAAGTTAATAACTATTGTAGTTACAATTATGGAGATGTTAATTTGTCGTATGTGTAATTCTTTTGTTTTATAAGAATTGTTATATCAAGGGTAAATTTGAAATTTAATTGCATTTAATTCTGAAACACTCATCAAACCAAACATCAGGAATTGGAATGATGCTAATTCCAATGTGTGAGCCAAGTTAGATATTGGAATGAAAAGTTTAATTCCAAAACCAAAGTCTATGATTCCATTTCCATTTCCGATTCCAATCTGTGAAACAAGCACCCCCTTACTGATTATTTGCTCACATCTAAATACCATTCCAAGGTAACTTGTTTTGAAACCAAATATAATAGATAAAATCATGTATCCAAACAAACCCAATGATACCAGCGATCTTTTTTTTCCCCCTAAAATCTAACCAAAAATTTTTAGTAACTCGTCATTTTGAGCATTTCACAATAAATATTAAGTAATAAGTATAATATTTAAAAATTAAAATTGAAAAATAAGTAAACTATTTAAAATTAAAAATTAAATAATTTGTAAGATTTGATTAGACTTGATGAGTACTCAAGCATAATATTTTCAAGCTTGAGCTTGATTTGCTACTCAAGTAGCACGGTGCTCAACTCGACTCACTCGTACCTATACTTCCCCTCACCCTTATAATCTAATACCTGTCTCTTTCACAACTAATGTGGGATAAACACAACAACTAATATGTTTTAAATCCAAATAGAAATGAAAAAATAAAATCACAAAATTGAGCCTTAACAAGTTTATACATCAAATGTAAATTAAAAAAGCCTAAGTTTTAACTCTGATGATAAATCTTATGTAACATAAACAAAAATTAAGTTGAACTTTTCAATAAAACATTGGCAGCAAGTCTATAAAACTAAAAATATAAAGATCAAGATACTGTTTTTAATTGCAATGGAGATTTGTATTAATTTTTGGAAATTTCTTTTGCTATATCTCTTATGATTAATTTTGAAATCAAACTGAAGAATATGACTTTTTATACAAAAATTAATTACTCGATTATGAGGTGGGCAACAAATTCGGTAATAAACCTCAAACATGTAAAATTTTGAGTAGACATAGACGATCTAATTACTAAGATGACCAGTTTACTATTTTTTTTATTACAAATAATTATTAGTTTTAGGGTCTGTCTAACGGGTGGCCAAAGATATAATTCATATATTAAATTTTTGGAAAGATAAGATTAATTAGGGAAATTATATAAATATAGGGAAGGATAATAATTGTTAGTATGCGTACATACATGGTAGATTGGATGGAATTAAAGTGTGTTAATGAATGCCTATCGGACACTTACTAGAAAGACCTTTTTGCAATTACTCATTTGGAAATCACTTATGCAATTAACAAATCTAATCCCTACGGTACCTTGGACATTGCTAGGCTTATTTGATCTTAAAGAAGGTACATAGACAATTCAGTATTATAGGAAGCATTTTTGTGTAGAAGCTTGTCTTTGTGGAGTGGAAGTTTATCTTATTGGTTTTTTACTTTTTTTTGGTTTAGTGTAATTAACCCTTTACATTTTAGGCAAAGTTTTTGGGTTTTTTTCAAGTAAAAGAATGGTAAGATTTAAGAAGTGAGAAGAAAATAAGAGCATTTAAAGTTTCATAGATAGACGATATATGCACTACTAAGTTTAGATACATAGCATATAGATAAAAATTCAATTTTCAAATTCAAATTGAGATAATATAGGATGCATCCAAATTGGTGATAAATACACTACCAGTGCAATAAGGATTAATTCTTACATTATTTATGTACACCTTCGGCACAATCAATGCACAATTTCAGCATGAGCTTGGGTTGTAATGAATGTCAAGGTTAATCTTCGCCATAAATTGTCTCGAGCAATTCGGCCTAATAATAATTGAGACCTCTTAAATCCGTTGAAGTTACTCTTTTTCAGTTTCATTGGCTAGACGATGCAACAGAAACAATCAATTTGTATTAATGCCCCTTTCGTGATACGACTAAACAAAATGCATTGTTCAAGTTATTCTTAACCAACGTTCGGTCATCGCAATTTTTTTTACACATCGATCTCCTATAATATTAGATTAATTTTTCTTACATTGTCAATATTATATGAATAATAATTATGTAAAATTTTAATTTAAAATTTAATTTTACACATATATCATAAATCAAACATTTACTTTTTAAATTATTCCAAATTTCAAGATTTCGTTGATTGTTATCTCCTTCAAAATAAAAGTTAGATTAAAGTGAATTGTCTTGTTGCTCTTGGCTGGGTAATGCATTACTGTACGTACAATCATTCAGATTTTTTTCACCCAACGGCCCCAGCATTCAATGAGAGAAGACAATTCAAGTGAAAAAGCCAAGCAACTTCCACGCAAAAAATAAATAAATAAATAAATTGCCAACAAAGTGACAAACCACTGCCACTACACGGATTGTGGGCTCATTAGTCATAATCTGTCAGATAATTATCGTTATATCCCAACATAAACATATGCTGAAAGCCAGGGTGATGCATGGGTTCACAAAAACAAGGAATGCGTACAAAAATGCATAATTCGTGTTATTGTTAGTCCATGTTCAGTATTCATGATATTGGATTCAACAACTTTGGCCATGTAAAGTAAATAGAAGTCTCAAAATTTCATTGATTATTTGATCCTTAAAAAAAATGTTTGATATGATTTGAGAATTGAGATCACAAATGTTTATTACAGAGAAAAAAAATTTGTCAATCGACTAGGATTGCAAATACCATGTATGAGTGTCCTTTTTAGCATGGTTTAATCTTTTCCACAACAAAGGCCCCACAACTTCTGAAGACCGAAGTCTTCTCTTAAAAGCAGTTTACTATTCGTTTGGTCATGCATGGCCGTATAATGAAACGTACCATGAGAGGTATTATACCTTACCCTCCGAGTCAGGCCATTGGAGTTGCTTTTGGCGATTCCTTCCTTATCTCATCGCAGAAGGCATCCCCATCACCATCATCGATATCAGAAAACTTTCATCCTAATTCCAATCCCAAGCAAGAAAAAATGGCTGATGCTGCTGTTAGTGCTACCATTCAGGTTGCATTGCAGACGGTTGTTTCCCTTGCCGGTGACCATGTTAATCTGGTTCGTGAATTCCCAGAGGAGATGGAGAGATTCAACCAATCTGCTGCAATGATCCGAGGCTTCTTGGCCGGTGCCGAAAAGGACATTTGTAGACCAGGGGTGCAAAATTGGCTCGAGCAGCTGGAAGATGAGGTATTCAAAGCTGACAATGTGCTGGACGAGCTCAACTATGAAATTCTTCGTCGGAAGGTGAAGTATCAAAATCAACTCATGAAAAAGAAGGTACTCTTCTGCTTTTCATTCTTTAATAAAATTGGTTTTCGTTGGAGGTTGGGTTCAATGATCAGGAAGATCAACACGAACCTTGAAAGGATCCATGGGCATGCCAGAGGTTTGGGACTGGAATGTAAGGGCCAATCTGAAGAAGCATCTGGAGCCACAGCAAGCCAACAGACCGACTCTAAGATTGTTCGAAGTGATGTCCTAGGAAGAGACGAGGATGAATCAGAAATAGTTTAAGAAGTTGTTGACCGAATCTGAAAGTGACAGTATTTCAGTTATTTCCATGACTGGCCCGCCAGGATTAGGAAAAACAACTCTAGCTAAAGCCGTTTTCAACACTCCACAGTTTGATAATCATTTTAACAAAAAAATTTGGGTATGTGTGGCTAAAGAAGTTGAAATCATGGAGCTCTTCAAAATGATTCTAGAATCGTCAACAAGAAAAAAGGCTGAAGTGGATAGTAGGGAGGTAATAGTTGAAGGAATTGAAACTGAACTTAAGGAAAAAAGATATTTGCTTGTTCTTGACGATTTGTGGAATCATCAAGAAGGATTGTTGAATGATTTTTTCACCACTTTGGAGGCACTCAAACCGAAGAAAGGGAGCTGGTGTCTTGTTACTTCTCGTCTCCAAGAAGTGGCAATTGTTCTGTCTAGACATCGGCGGATCAATTTTACTCGTCATGACCTAAGAAAGCTGTACGATGATGACTGCTGGTCTATCGTGAAAAATTGGGCAACTGTAGGGGAAGAAGTGCCAAAAGAATTGGAAGCATTAAGGAAGCAAGTTTTAAAAAGATGTGACGGTCTACCTCTGGCAGCAACGTTAATAGGAGGTTTGTTATCTAAAAAGAGAAAAGAGGATTGGCTATCTATTTTGGAGGAGAGCCTCTTGAATGGAGATCAGGGTGGGATCGGGCAAATACTTAAGGTGAGTTTTGATTATCTTTCACCTGCACCGGTTAAGAAATGTTTTGCATATTGCTCAATTTTTGATCAAGATACTATAATGGAACAAGATCTACTAGTTGAGCTTTGGATGGCTGAAGGCTTTCTTCAACCGGATTCCCAAAATCAAATGATGGAGGGAATAGGATATGAGTATCTGAGAACTTTGCTGCAAACTTCCTTATTGGAAGAAGTAAAAGGGAAGAGGAGAACATGGTATAAAATGCATGATCTTGTGCATGATTTTGCAAAATCAATTTTGAATCGTAACATCAGCAATCAGGACCGTTACCTTGCGGCATACTCACCCGAAAGAATCAATGAAAAAGCATCAGCTTCGCTTCGCACATTATTTTTGAAGGGTGGCATGGCTGATGATATGTTATCAAAGTTCAAATACTTGCATGTCCTAAAATTGTTTGGAGCAGATGTCAAAGAGTTGCCGACGTCTATTGGCAAACTAACACATTTGCACTTACTTGACATTTCAGGGTCTAGGATTACAATTTTGCCAAAATCTCTTTGCAACTTTACCGTTTGCAAACACTGAGAATTGGCAAGCTTGAAGAAGGTTTTCCAAAGAAGATGAGCAATTTGATTAGCATGAGGCATCTTCACTATCATGATGAAAATACAAGACGCGAAATCCAAATGCCATCCAGTATTGGACGATGGACTTGTCTTCAAACGTTAGAGTTCTTTAACATAGGTCGTCAAGAGGAAGGTCGTGGTATCCAGGAGCTTGGGACCTTGCAAGATCTTAAAGGCTCCTTGCAGATCAGAAATCTTGAATTAGTAAATGGCAAAGATGATGCTAAACTGGCGAACCTATCTAAAAAGCCAAATCTGGATCAGTTGGTACTTGAGTGGGGCAGCAGGGATCAGGAAAGTGATAAATGCGATGAAGATGTGTTGGAAGGTCTCAAACCTCACCCAAATTTAAAAGAGTTACAAATTTTGCAGTTCATGGGTGATCAGTTTCCACAATGGTTCATGAATTTGACATCACTAGTGGAGTTGGAGTTGAAGGATTGCACAAGATGCAGAAAACTCCCTGCACTAGGACAACTGCCATCCCTCCAACACCTATATCTGTGTGGATTGGAAAACACAACGTGCATTGGGCTTTCATTTTATGGTATTAGTGATGAGGAGGACAGAGGATCAGCAGGTTCAGGCACTATTAGAAGACAAACATTCTTTCCAGCCCTTAAAATTCTCTCTCTTAAAAGCATGACAAATTTGGAAGAGTGGAAGGACGCACATGAAGTGATGGATCCGTTTCCCGTGCTGGAAACGTTGTATATTAGGGAATGCCCCCAGCTGACCGCCATTCCAGCTCCAAGTCATTTCCCAAGTCTTGATATGTTGAACATCACAGACAATTGCCATGTTTGCTGGCAGAACAGGTTTTGAGCACTATAGCCAATCTCTCGTCCCTTGAATTACGGAGTTGTTTTAGTCAATGCATCGAGTCTCTATATTTAGTGAAACGACCAGACAGCAGCAGTTTGAGTATTATTGGCTGTAACAGTCTACCCACTGACATGCTTGAGCGACTCTGTCTTTTTCCAACTCTTCAGCATGTAGAATTGGAGTTTGCCAATAATATAACGACATTAAGAGGAATGAGTTGCGCTGCTTGTCTTAAGAGATTGAAAGTCTCGTGGTGTGAGAATTTACGGGAGTTGCCAGAAGATCTTTATCAATTTCAAGCTTTAGAGCACTTGGAGATATGGGATTGCCCAGAAATTGAATCATTTGGATCAAATCCTAATAAAGGACAGAAAAGCCTCCTCAAGTCTCTTGTGACATTTGATATTGGAGGCTGCGGTGGATTAAAAAAGATTACCAGTGGAAATGTTCGAGTCGTGTACATCTCTCCGAGAGCTGACATTGCTCGATTGTCCCAATCTGGTCTCCTTTCCCCTTGATTTGCGACGAACCCCTTCTCTCGAGACCTTCGCGTTACAGGAGTGTCCCAACTTGATTACGGAGATGCCTAGTGGATTTGGCTATCTTACCAACTTAAGGAAAGTGGAGATTGGTCCCGTCTCAGATGACTCTGTAGTGGAATTTGATTGGGCTGGATTAGCATCCTCATCGACGCTCCAGCACGTGCGTTTAATTGGGATGCCTGACACGAAATCTCTGCCACATCAGCTTCAAGACTTGACTAACATCACATCACTATCTCTAAAAGACTTCGGAGCAATAAAAGCCTTACCAGATTGGCTTGGGAACCTTGCGTCTCTTGAAGACCTAACTCTGGAAGGTTGCGCAAAGCTTAAATATTTACCCTCCATGGCTGCCATGGATCGCCTCAAATTAAGATGTCTGCAAATTGAATATTGTCCTCTATTAACCCGAAGATGCACTCCTCAAAGCGGCTCCCAGTGGCCCAAGATCTCTAATATTCCAAACCGTGATATTGATTAAAAGCCATCTCTCTGAGCCATCCGGTAAGATTGCAGCTCATAATTTTAATTAATTGCTTCTCAGCATCTTATTCTATCCATAGTTGTCCCTTACTCTTTTTCTCTGTAACTCTCTGTTTCTCTATTTATAAACTGGTGAAGATTACTTTCTCTTTCTATTTATAAACTAATTGAAAGTAGAGTTACGAGCAAATTGAAAGACAATAAAAATTGTGGATTTCATCTACTTTTCTGAACCATCGAAAAGATTGATAAGCATGGTAAAATTCACTACTATCTATGAACTTGGTACTGATTATTTGTCCACGAAATTCACTTATTTTTTTTGACACTGATATTTTCCAAACAACATTAAAACCAATAAAATAGCAATTTTGGGAGAACATTACAATTTTTGTTTTTACCGCTGGCATTTAATGGATGGATATGTTCTTAATCTTCACTGTTATCTCCTCTGTAGGGACTCTGCATTATGATTGTCCATAAAATTAGCTCAATGTCGATCAAGTTGAAATTGTTTGCAGAGGAACTAGGGTGCTGTTAAAACTACAAATGTTTATCATCTTTCAAAATTTTTAAAGCTCAAAACTATATCTAACTACTTTTCTGTTCTGTGAATTGGATTGATGATATTATGGCCTTGCAGGCAACAAGTGTCAGTGACGAGAAAGCAGTCATAGTGCCGAAACATTGCAGAAGGCTCAAAAGTGTGCTCAAGGCAGAGTCAGCCTGGAACCTCTAAAGCATCTTGTTGCATTGTTCACATTCTCCAACTGCAACATGAGGCTGTGGTTTCCAATCTTTTTTGAAGAAAGATAAGGAGGTATGTGGTTTGGAAAAGTCTCCACCCAACTTACAAGAAGTACAAGTGAATTGGTCCAAGTTTGCAAGTATGTTTGAGTCATGTAATTGTGCATAAATGCAGGGTGATATCTGCACTATTATGTGTTCTTTATGGCTTAATCAATGGAATTTAGCTTAATTTTTGCTCCTAAGGATTTTGAGTGATAAATTGTTGCACTAGTTACCAGACCAAACCTTTCTGTGGCTCATGTTTCTACTTAATGTCATAACTGAAGCAACACTGTGATGTAATATTGTGATGTTTTTTCTTTCCAGAATTTGTTTAGGAAGCAGAAATCATGCTTTTTGGACAAAGAACACCAAGGTTCCCGTGTTGTTCTTATTAGAATGTCAGGAGGGAGAAGTTATTTTCACTTATCAGTCAGGTTTTGAAGATGGAAGGTAGTTATCTGTGATTTTTCCCGCCAGAATGCCATATATTGCTCAGAATGTGGAAATAAAGGTAAAAAATGTTGACTGCATGTCTTTTGGGCTGTTTCAATGGCTTTTCCTTTTTTTTTTTTATCTATTTTCTGGAAGTGTTTAACAACATAAATCAAATACTGAACCTTTCTCCTTGTAGCATGCTGAAGACAGAGTGGCTTGTGCCAGGCCTGCAGAAAGTAGTATGGATGGAGAAGAATTAGAGGGGAGCATGGTGGCTGGTACTGGAGAGCTATCAAGGTACAAGACTTGCTGGAAGAAAACTGGACTTACTGATACTTTAGTTCCAGAGGTGAGAAGATTTGATGGAAAGAAGTTAGACATTGTAGACAGCATTGACGATCATTTGGACAGACATAAACGAAGCATGTGATTGCAGTGTCAATCATTCATTTGGGTGGAAACAGTTAAAAGATTTGGTGCTGCAATTGCAGAGGCTAGAATTCCTACATCCTCATTCAAACGTTCCCGCCAGATCTTGCAAGGCCTTTGTCAATTGGAGAACAGCTTATATCTTTCCACTCAAGAACAAGAGAGACTCATGGTACAACTGTGCTAACAGCTAGTCATTCCAGGTATTAGGCTCAGCGTTGAATTTGTTTTAGTCAAATAACATATCCTAAGTACTATCGTGGTTCTTAACTAACTTAATTATTTTGACATGTCTACTTTAAGATAAATAGTCACAATCCAAAAATTTGCAGTTTGAATGATCAATAAACAGGTTTTGTTATTGTAGCATTCCATCTTTTGTTGTAACATATAGGAAGCAATGATTTCTAAGCACAAAATATATGGATGGTGATGTGGTAGAAATTTTTTCTCTTAAGGAGTGATGATCAATCTTCTAGAAAGCAATATGCGACAGAGTAAATGAACAGATATGTAGTCTCAGTAGATTAAACGTCTACTATGTTTGTGTTGCAGTTGCCATAACTTCAAATCAATCACATATAAAAAATGAGCTTTGTACTTTGTGTTTTTGATGGCTTAATTGATACAACTTTGCTTAATTTTTGCTATTTAGGAATTTTTGTAGTACATTCTTCATAAGTTTTGAAGGTTTGACATGGCTAATTTTATCCTTAATATTACTGTAATGTAACATGGTGATGTGTTTTTCCTAAATCTGTTTGGGAAGCCGACTTCATCTTGTTGGAAAAAGAACCACATGGCTCCCTGTTGTTTTTGTGAGAATGTCGAAGGGAATAAATTATTTGTCACTGACCAGGCAGGTTTCACAAATGAAGATGGTTACCAATTACAGTTATTTTGCTCATTAAATTGCATTAGCCTTGATGGAGACTTCTCAAACACCAAACAAAAAAACTGAAAGTGTTATGTCCTGTAGTGCTCAGAATGCAGAAATGAAGGCAATGATTTGGCTATATCTGAGATTTGTGAAGACCAATGAAGGTGGTAAATCAATAGTAAATGTTACACAAGGGAGTTCTTCAAGGTGGTTCATTCCACATGATAGAGGTACTGTGCCACAAGTCTCTTCTTCTAAGGTTAGATGAGCATATTTCAGCATAGCCATTGAAATGAAGTTGACAGTTTAACTCTAACAAATTCAACGAAGAAGGAAACTACTTGCCCACAACTTTAGAATAGTGACATTCTTTTGCTGCTTCCTTCTGAAAAAGGTTATCCTTTACTGGTCCTTTTTTGTCCCAAATATCTTTTGTGTTAGGAGAAATCAGTCTGCTCAAAAGAAGGTACTTAGAGGCTAAATCTGTTGATTATTGGTTTTGAATAATAATACATGAATGTTCAACCATGACTTTTTTGCTTGGGATTATTTTGCCAAACTAGCTAAAATTAGGACCTCAATTTTTAAGCAGAGGAAGGATTATCATCTCACTCTTCTTCTAAGTTTTACATAGACATATAGCTTTCATTCTTATGTTCTATTAACATTGACATTCATGCAAATTTTATTGCCTTTGCTAATTTTTGCGTTCCATTTTTGGTTCATCCACTAATTGGTTAGAATGATCATCTTTCCATTACTAGTTGCTTATAGAGTTCTTTGCTTATTGTGAATTGTTATTGGATATCTATGTCAATATTTAACACAGTCAGTGTCTAACAGGCTATGTTGGAACACGTACAAAGCAGCAGTTTCTGAGCTGTAGTGTATGAATGCAGTTTCGATTGATTAAAAGTTTGCTTCTCTTGAAGTTGGCATGTCTTTCACATACATATGGAAGTGCCTGAAAAGTTTTCATGTATTTTGCAGGTTTCTTCTAATTTGATTTGCTTCAGACTGAGAAAAGCGTATCAAGGAACCAATTTGCTCGCATGGCTGAGACCAGTAGCCAATTTGGTTGATCTTGGTTCCATTATAAGCTCTCTAGATTCCTCTACTTGTCAATCGCATGAACATAGATCTTATATCATTGGAAGCATTGAATGTGAGAGGATGAGAAGGCAAGAAAATAGGAAGCTAGTTGTTGGACTGTAGGTGTGAAAAAGTCCTTCAATTCACATTTTCATTATTTGTTGCTATACTAAAGTTTTGCTCACGTTTCATGTTGGAAGTGGAATTTCTTTTATCATTTCATATTGGGAGTGGAATTTCTTTTATCTTTTTTGACATAATTGCAAGGATCTAAGAGCTCCATAGTCTGGTTCTCCAACACTTGGGCTGCAATCTGCATTCTCCACCATGGGTTCCTTCAATAATCTTTGACGAAGACCCATGGCTTCCTTAATGGATTAAATTTTTTCAAACAATTATGTGGCTAATCGTGCTCTTTTTTATCCCGTTAAACCCAAATTATTCATTTGGAATAAATTAAAACCAAAACAAGGAACTCGTCCAAATATTAATTAACCAAGGATAGCCGAAAATGTACATATGTATAAGAAAATTCTAATTTTGTACATGAACTTCTGTAATAAATTTTTATTATGAACCATTTTTTATTTAACTCGTTGTTCGGTAGAGTATCTGTAAGGGGTAGGCAGGATGTGGCGATGTGTTGGGAGGGTGAAGTATTTAAAAAAAGGCGAAAGGAATAAGAAAATAAAAAGCTTTTGTGGGATAATAAGCTTTTTCTTTGTAAAATCACTTGGACATTATAAAGCATCATTTTTTTTTTAAGGAAAAGGCATACATCTAGCAATTCAAAATACATATTTTTGCCATGATTTTTCAAGAAATAAGTTGCCAAAAGAAAAAATTTTAGTAACGTTGAGCAAGATTTATTTAAATTGTTTATGAAGAAAAGAAAAGGATCTTTTATAGTTCCAATTCATTCTGTATTGATAGTATCATAAACATAAAAATGAAATGATTATATTGAAATTGAATCAATCTTAGTCCAATAGTAAGACTAGATTCAAAACTCAATAACAAATGTAGAAAATTTGTTAGCTAGTTTTGCAACCTGTCCCTTTAAATTTAGTTGAGAAAATTTGTTATAGTAAAGTTGGAAATCAAATTTTTAGTCCTAACTTTACCTATTTTGCAATTTTTGAATCCGAAGTTAAAAGAAAATGGAAAAATTTATAAATTATTCATCGTAGAAGGATTTAATTGTTTTTATCATACATGATAGTAAGGAAAGATAACTATTGAGACAATTTACTGGAGTTGTATCCTAGGGGTTCATTATAATCAACGCATTAAAAAAAAATTTTAACTGAAAATTTGAAAGGACAAAATAATGAGAGCTTGTCCGAAATTGTGGGAGATATATATAAATAATGTAAATTAGTGATTGAAAAGATAAAGTTAAGAACAAAAATAAAAGTATTAAATGGTGAGAGAACACATCATGGAACAGACTAATAGAGTTGCATTCAAGTTATACACGTATTCATAATATGCACATTATAACACAAGGGGGTGTTTGATAATCCCATTAAATACCTAAATTAATGCATTTTGTGTTTTTTCTATTAAATTTGTTTTATACCACAATTTTCTTACATACGAATGCATTGAGACCCACTTAACTCGTATACAAAGTTTCAAGTGAAAATTATATCACTTAATTTGTTGAATGTTGAATTATAACATTCAACCAAAGCATGCTCGGACTCCCAGACATTTTCATACAGATACACATTGATTATTAGATTTTTTCCCCCTTAAAGCATTGAACATTTTCACTAATGTTGTTTATAAATTAAAACGTTTTACCCTATAAAAGTTTTTAGGAAATATCACACGACACGCCTTAGTTTAAATGTTCTACATCTATCCCTACCCCAATTTCATAATCTAACACTACATACTTGTTTGATAATCCAATTCAGTGTTTAAATTTAATGGATTCATATATTAACATGTTCAGACACATTTGATAACCAAAAAATTGAACATCTGAAAATATTAAGTGTTACTAAATTTTTTAGGCAAAACTTGTTCTCAAAAATAAGTGATGAGCTATTTATTTATCATTTAATATAATATACACTCAAATGTATCAGATTTAGTACTTAACAATTCAATAACTTAATGGATTCAAATTTCAAATTTCAGATTTCAGATATCAGATTTTAGATTTCAAACTGCAATTTTATCAACCGTACCCTTCTATACTATCTCTTTCCTACTCAATATACTATTTAACTTTACAATTAGCCAATGATTTCCCTATATTGCCTTGAAATGCGATATGAACATTGTATATTTCTCATTCAATACATTTGATCATGAATAAATTCTTTATGACTAATGAACTGCATGGATTCCCTTTGTTGTTTAATAAGGTATCTTTGAAATATAAACATATTTTGCAATTCAAGGACAAAATATATATTTCTTTAGATGAAAGGTTTTTTTTTTACCTCCTATCAATTTCTTTAAATCATTTTTAAATTTCCAAATACTATACAAATAACGTGTTATAAATAAATAGGGGTGAAGATTTAATGTAAATTTATCTGCTTAGAATCTACATAAGAATTAAGGTTTAATGTAAAATTATCTGCTTAGAATCTACAATTACTACAATTAGTTTTGACACCTGCCAAATTATTGCAAGAATTAGGTTCCTTATTTTATTTTATTTTTTGGACCTATTAAGTTAGGTGCTATTTTTTATTATTTTTTTGCTCCTATTAATTCATTTGCTATGTCAGTTACATTATCCAGCTGTGCAATGTTTCATAGCAATCATATGCTGGATTAGCCGCTTTGTAGATTTTTGTGTCAACTTCTGTACCATAATTGCAGAATCCCGCACATGAACTCTATGGAAAGGAAAATTCTAATTTTTTTCCTATCGTATGCATTTTTATTTAAAAAAAAAAAAGCAAATACATCACAACCAAATAATTTTCTTCTTGCCAGTTGTTGATTAATTTATAGATGCGAAATTGAAGTCTCAAACAACAAACCGACAAGTAAAGCCTGATTAAAGTTTAAGGTCTCAACTCTCAATGATATTACAAATTAAACAAAGTAAATACAAGTTTCAAGATTTCAAATAAGATTTTTAAATGCTCAGTAAAAGCACCAACGACATGAATAAAACTAGCATTAAGGAGAACTCCAAATTTCTTTTTTTTTTATCCTATGTATTTTTTATTTCAATAAAACTAGCCTATACATCACAACTGAATAATTTTCATCCTACTAGTTCTTGCATTCATTTATAGATGCAAAATCAGAGCCTTAAACAACAAACAGCCTGATTAAGGTCCATCAGGAAACTATGAATAGTTTCGATGTATTGTGTTGTCTTTTCAAAGTATTCATGTGCTGCAATCGTCCAGAAATTATTGGAGGCTAGAACCCACTAGACGGCTCATGAATACTGCTTCGATGAGCAAATACATTTTCTTGTGGCCAACATTTGCGATCAATAAACCACCATTGCTTCAATGGCTTCACTTTTTATCAGTTTTGGCCACTTCATTAAAGTAAATGATTAGCCAATTGCATGGTAGTAAATAGTCAATAATTCGCCAAGGCCAACAACTAACCTTTCGCATTGTAGGACATTGTGAGTGCCTTTGTGGCACAAGGATCAAGATGATCATAGTGTATATGATTCTAATTGCCCTTTTTCATTCTAATAGTATTCAAACAAATCTCAGTTTACACTATGTACACATATAAAATTCCATGCAATTATGAATATATGTGTGCGTGTGTCATATATATATATATATAGAAACATATATATGTATATAGAAGAATGGGGAAATTAGATGAAAGAGGGCAATTAAGGGGCCGGTGGCAGTTTTTGCTTTTCATTCTCATAAAACGCTAACAGTTACCATTGCATTTGTTAGTAGAACAGATAAGGACTCTGAATAAAGTGGGTAGACCCTTAGAAAACGAATAGTAGGTGGGAATTTAACTCATGATACTAATTACAGATTATATATTCACATCCAAACACTATTTCAAGATAACTTGTTTTGAAGCCAAATATAACAGATAAAACCATGTATCCAAACAAACTCATTGATATCAGCGATCTTATTTTTTTCTAAAATCTAGCCAAAAATTTTCAGTAACCCATCATTTTGAGCATTTCAAAATAAATATTATATAATAAGTAAAATATTTAAAATAAAAAATTAAATAATTTGTAAGATTTGATTAGGCTTGATGAGTACTCGAGCGTAGTATTTTCAACCTCAAGCTTGATTTGCTGCTCAAGGAGCACAGTGCTCAACTCCGTTCACTTGTACTTGTACTTTCCCTCGCCCTTATAATCTAATACTCGTCTCTTCCACAACTAATGTGGGATAAACACAACAACTAATATGTATTAAGTCCAAATAGAAATGAAAAAAAATTAAATGATAATATTGAGCCTTAGCAAAGTTCTACATCAAACGTGAATAAAAAAAAGCCTTAGTTTTAACTCTGATGATAAATCTTATGTAACATAAACAAAAATTAAGTTGCAGTTTTCTATAAAACATTGGCGGCAAGTCCTTAAACCTAAAAATGTAAAGATCAAACAACTGTTTTTAATTGTGATGGAGATTCATATTAATATTTAGGAAATTTCTTTTGTTATATCTCTTATGATTAATTTTGAAATGAAACAGAAGAATCTGACTTTGTTATACAAAAGTTAATTACTCGATTATGAGGTGGGCAAAAATTCAGTAATAAACCTCAAACATTTAAAATTTTGAGTAGACGTAGACGTAGACGATCTAATTACTAAGATGACCAGTTTAATATTTTTTATTGCAAATGATTATTAGTTTTAGGGTCTATCTAACTAAAGATGTAATTTATGTATTAAATTTTTAGAAGGATAAGATTAATTAGGGAAGGTATATAAATATAAGGGAGAGTAATAGTTATTAATATGTGCATATACATGATAGATTGTGTGAAATTTAGGTGTGTTAATGAGTACTCATTGGACACTCGTTAAAAAAACCTTTAGTTTTATTAGCCAATTTTTGCAATTACCAACTTGGAAATCACTTATGCAATTAACAAATCTAATCCCTACGGCACCGTGAACATTGCTGGACTTATTTGATCTAAAAGAAGGTACATAGACAATTCAATATCATAGGAAACATTTTGGGTAGAAGCTTGTCTTTGTGGAGTGGAAGTTTATCTTGTTAGCTCTTTACTTTATGGTGGTTTAGTGTAATTAACCATTTCCGTTTTAGGTAAAGTTTTTGGTTTTTTTTTTTCCAAGCAAGAGAAGCGTAAGATTAAGAAGTGGGACGAGAATAGGGAGATTTAAAGTTTTCATACACTGATGATATATGCATTAGCGAGTTTAGATACATATCATATAGATAAAATTTTGATTTTTAAATTCAAATTGCGATAATATAGGATGCATCCAAATTGATCGGTATATATACTAATAGTGTAAAAAAGATTAATATTATTTGGTTGTGAAAACAGTTTCTTTGTCCCTCTTGGCTGGATACTGTACCCTACTATTCGCACAATCATTTTGGAATTTTTTCCACGCAACAGGGCCCAGTATTCAATGAAAGAAGATGAAGACCCCAGCACCAAGAATATTCAAGTGAAATGCAATTGAATAACATTCAATTTGCCAGCAAACCATTTCCTACCACTACACGGATTGGGGCACGCATGGGGTAATTCATGTACACCTTCGACACAATCAAAGTACAATTGCAGCATGAGCTTGTGTTGCAATGAATGTCAAGGTTAATATTCACCATAAATAGTCTCAAGCAATTCGGTCTAATAATAATTGAGACCTTTTAAATCCGTTCAAGTCACTCTTTTTCAGCTTCATTGGTCAAACGATATGACAGAAACAAGGAATTTGTATTAATTCCCCTTTTGTGATAGGATTAAAAAAATGCATTGTTCAAGCTATTGTTAGCCAACGTTTATTCATCACAATTTTTTTAAACATACTAGGATGTAGAATGGGAGTAGCACACCAATCCCCCATGATATTGGACTCAACATTCTTGGTTGCGTAAAGTTTAAGGTCTCAATTCTCAATGATATTACAAATTAAATAAAGTTAATTAATAGAAGTTTCAAGATTTAATTAATAGAAGTTAATTAACAGAATATTAGAATTAATTAAGTAGCACTGAATTTTCTAGAAAAAATTTGCTCCAAAAAATAAGTGGTAAACTATTCACTTATTATTTTATATAATATACATTCAAATATATCACATTTAAGTACTTAAGAGTTCAACAACTTAATATATTCAGATTTCAAATTTCATATTTCAATTTTATCAAATGCACCCAAAGTTGAAGATGAACAAGGTTGACTAGATAATAGAATCCTCAATTTTGTTCCCTTAAACAAAGTTAGTTTCTAAAAAGTTTGTTAGGCTGTATTCTTCATTCTAAAGGTTGTATTCCAGGTTTAAACATCCCATGAAATCTGGTAGACTCGTCATTCTTTATTTTTATTTATCTTTTTTTGGGAGATTGTCAAAGAAAGAAAAAGAAGTACTAACGAACTGAAATTACTGTTCAGGAAAAAAAAACGTTACTAACTATCCGTAGACAATGAAATTTTTGTTTAAATTTTTTGGTCAAGATAAAAATAAATTAGCCTTTGATAAATTAAATTAAATCATATTAAATTTTGTCAAATCCATTAACTTTTAGGGCGACAAGTTAGGCCAGTGCCATGTTGGTCTCAATATCAAGGTGTAAGGTCCATTTAAATTGAAGTGGATTAATTAATTTATTAATTCAAAATAGACTATTTAGACCAATCTGTTATTAAAATCCAAATTAAATAGGTTTCTTGGATTACAAGTCACTCTAATTACAGGAGGATTCTCGAGGATTTCTTGAATACCAAGTCTACATATTTTTGGCTATAAATAGAACATAGATTGAAATCTCTAAATTTACTTTCTGACCTCTAGATTGGATATAATATTTGCTTTCTGACCTATAGGGTTTACTTTAAGGTAAGACTTATTTTGTATTTAATTTCAAGTAGAAAAACCTAAACAAAAATAAAATATTTTGAGATTTTTTACTGTTGAACTATGTTTGTAAACTCTATTCCATCCAAAAAATTACATTGCAATTAAATTAGTAATCTCTAAGTTAATCATTTTAACTTAAATTCATGAACAAGTTATCAATCGACGTGCAACGCACGTATTTTCTTTGTGACGGAAATTAATATTAGTCTTGAGGAATTGTTTTGTTATTATATCTCCTCTAATTAATTTTAAAATGAAAAAGCAAAATCTGACTTTGGCATACAAAATTTAATTACTCGATCATGAGTTGGTAAACAATTTCGGTAATGGACCTCAAACGTTTGAAATTTTGAGTGTAGATGGACAATCTGATTACCATGATGGCCAGTTTTAGTATTTTGGCATTGCATACCATGATTACTTTTATTAGCCAATTTTTGCAATAACTAATTTGGAAATCACTTACCCAATAAACAAATCTAATTCCTACGGTACTTTGTATATTGCTCGACTTGTTTGATCTAAAAAAAGGTGCATCGGCAATTCAATATTATAGGAAAGCTTTTTCGGTAGAAGTTTGTCATTTTAGAGTCAAATTTCATCTTATTAGCCCTTTACTTTACTGTGGTTTAATATAATTATCTCTTTGCTTTTTGGAATAAATTTTTCACACAGTAAAAATATATGTACTAATGGGTCTACATCCATATTATATGTACAAAATTTATTTATCAAATTCAAATTAATATAAATTATATACATCTAGATCGAATAATATATAAATTGATAGTGTACGAAAAATTACTCTTTAACTTATTATAATTTGATTGGAAAGGCAGTTTCTTTTCCCTCTTGGCTGGATACTGTACGACTACTCGTACAATTGTTTTCCACACAACATGCCCCAGCATTCAATGAGAGAAGATGAAGGCTCCAGCAACGAGACAATTCAAGTGGAAAAACCAAGCAACTTCCGCGCAAAAACAATTAAAAAACAATTGCCAACAATCCACTGCCACGACACGGATTGTGGGCTCATAATCTGTCACAGAATTATCGTTATGGGTTAACAAAAACAAGGAATGTGTACAAAAATGCATAATTCATGTTATTGTTAGCCTTGATTAGAGGTGGCAAAATGGGCGGGATTTGCTTGGGTTTGAGATGGAACCGAGTCATATGGGTTTGGGCCCAACCTTACCCATATGTGTTTTGGAACTAATCTGGGCGGGATCACTTTGGGATAGGTTTAGATTGATCCCACCCAATATCCAAATCTATTTTCTACATATTTTTTTCCTTTTAATTCATTTTTAATTTTTTATATAATTTTAATATTTTTAATATATTAAATTTCTTTTAGTTTTATTAAATAAACATGCAAGTGCTTTATACTCAGGATTCTCACCAAAAATTGGATTAACAAATAAAGAAAAAGATAGATATACAGCCATATTCCAACATATATCAAGATGGCCAATACACTTAGGGTGTTGAATATTTATGTTCATCATTGTTCAAGGATGACAGGTCTAAACTGACTGAAATGCTAGAAATTCTTGTGGATAATGACTAGAAAGACTGCTAGATTATATTTGCTGGTATGACTATAAAAATTGTTAAAGATAATTTTTGAATCTAAGACTCCGTTTGGATTGGCGATTTTTTCAAAAAATAATTTTTTCAAATACAATGTTATAATAATATACAATAACTCAAAAAACATTCCATCCATATTAGTATATCAAATATTTCAAAAAAAATTTTATAGCAAAAATTTTTCATATACATTACTACAATACAATATTTCAAAAATACCCCAAAAAATAATTAATCCAAATGGAGCCCTTACTATTTGAGCCCAATGGGTACCCAAGTATTTCCCAAAATTTCCCATCAATTAATGGGTATAATTGGGATTGGTCCCATTTTAAATCCAATATCAAATTCTAGTACCGATCTCACCCAAAGTCCCTATGGGCATGGATAACCCATTGGGACTTGGGACAAATTGCCATCTCTAGCCTTGATATTCATCAAAATGGCATGCCAAGCACCCATGATATTGAAATTAATAGGCTTGGCCGTGTAAAGTTTAGAGTCTCAATTTGTCAATGACATTACATATTAAGTAAAGTAAATAGATGTCTCAAAATTTCATTGATTATTTTTCCCTTCTAAAAAAAGTTTGATATAATTTGAGAATTGAGATAAAAAAAAAAATTCTCTGTAATAAAAAAAGTCAACTACTAGGATTACAAATCCATATGTGACGACTACGGTTTAATTTTTTCCACAACAAAGGCCCCACAGCTTGACTAAGCCAGTAGCACTCTGAAGAGGACCGAAGTCTTCTCTTAATAGCAGTCCACCGTTCGTTTTGGCGATTCCTTCCTTATCTCATCACAGAAAGCATCCCCATTACCATCATCGATATCAGAACACTTTCATCCTAATTCCAATTTCAAGCAAGAAAAAATGGCTAATACTGCTGCTATTGCTACTATTCATGTTACATTGAAGACGGTTGTTTCCCTTGCTGCTGATCATGGTAATCTGGTTCGTGAATTCCCAAAGGAGCTGGAGAGACTCAACGAATCTGCTGACATGATCCGAGGCTTCTTGGCCGGTGCTGACGGGAAAATGTATAGCCCAGGGGTGCAAATTTGGCTCAAGCGGCTGGAAGAAGAGGTTTTCAAAGCTGGCAATGTGCTGGACGATCTCAACTATGAAAATCTCCGTCGGAAGGTGAAGTATCAAAATCAACCCATGAAAAAGAAGGTACTCTTCTGCTTTTCATTCTTTAATAAAATTGGTTTTCGTTGGAGGTTGGGTTCAATGATCAGGGATATCAACACGAACCTTGAAAGGATCCATGGGCATGCCAGAGGTTTGGGACTGCCCGACAAGCGCCAAGTTCAAGAAGCATTCCCTACTGGAGCCACAGCAAGCCGACAGACCGACTCTAAGATTGTTCCAAGTGATGTCCTAGGAAGAAAAGAGGATGAATCAAAAATACTTAAGAAGTTGCTGACCGAATCTGAAAGTGATAGTAATTCAGTTATTTCCATAACTGGCCCGCCAGGATTAGGAAAAACAACTCTAGCTAAAGCCGTTTACAACAATTCACAGTTTGATAATCATTTTGACAAAAAAATTTGGGTTTGTGTGGCTAAAGAAGTTGAAACCATGGATCTCTTCAAAATGATTCTAGAATCGTCAACAGCAAAAAAGCCTGACGCGGATGTTAGGGACGTAATAGTTCGAGGAATTCAAAATGAAATCAAGGAAAAAAGATATTTGCTTGTTCTTGACGATTTGTGGAATCATCAACAACGATTGTTGGATGACTTTTTCACCACATTGAAGGCACTCGAAGCTAAGAAAGGGAGCTGGTGTCTTGTTACCACTCGTCTAGAACATGTGGCAACTACTCTGTCTAGACTTCCGCAGATCAATTTTACTCGCCATGAGCTAGGAAAGCTATGCAATGATGATTGCTGGTCTATCATTAATAAATGGGCAAATGTAGGGGAAGAAGTACCAAAAGAATTGGAAGACATAAGGGAGCAAGTTTTAAGAAGATGTGACGGTCTACCCCTTGCAGCAAAGTTAATTGGAGGTTTGTTATCTGAAAAGAGCAAAAAGGATTGGCCATCTATTTTGAAGGAGAGCCTCTTGAATGGAGATCAGGGTGGGATCCAGCAAATACTTAAGGTGAGTTTTGATCATCTGTCACCTGCACCGGTTAAGAAATGTTTTGCATATTGCTCAATTTTTTATCAAGATGCTGAGTTGGAACAAGATCTACTAGTTGAGCTTTGGATGGCTGAAGGCTTTCTTCAATCGGATTCCCAAAATCAAATGATGGAGGGAATAGGATATGAGTATCTGAGAACTTTGCTGCAAACTTCCTTATTGGAAGAAGTTAAGGGGGGGTGGAGAACATGGTATAAAATGCATGATCTTGTGCACGATTTTGCAAAATCAATTTTGAATTGTAACAGCAGCAATCAGGACCGTTACCTTGCGGTATACTCACCCGAAAGAATCAATGAAAAAGCATCAGCTTCGCTTCGCACACTATTTCTGGAGGGTGGCATGGCTGATGATATGTTATCAAAGTTCAAATACTTGCATGTCCTAAAATTGTTTGGAGCAGATGTCAAAGAGTTGCCGACGTCCATTGGCAAACTAACACATTTGCACTTACTCGACATTTCAGGGTCTAGGATTACAATTTTGCCAAAATCTCTTTGCAAACTTTACCGTTTGCAAACACTGAGAATTGGCAAGCTTGAAGAATGTTTTCCAAAGAAGACGAGCAATTTGATTAGCATGAGACATCTTCACTATCAATTTGATGCAGGATGCAAAATCCAAATGCCATCCGGGATTGGACGATGGACTTGTCTTCAAACGTTAAAGTTCTTTAAAATAGGTCGTCAAGAGGAAGGTCATGGTATCCAAGAACTTGGGACCTTGCAAGATCTTAAAGGCTCCTTGGAGATCAGAAATCTTGAATTAGTAAATGGCAAAGATGATGCTGAACTGGCGAACTTATCTAGAAAGCCAAACCTGCATCGGTTGGTACTTGAGTGGGGCAAAAGGGATCGGGAAAGTGATAAATGTGATGGAGATGTGTTGGAAGGTCTCAAACCTCACCCGAATTTAAAAGAGTTACATATCCGGAATTTTAGGGGAGATCAGAGTCCACAATGGCTTGTGGAATCATCAACATTAGTGGAATTGCACTTAATAAATTGCACAGAATTCCCCACACTGGGACAACTGCCATCCCTCCAACATCTTGATGTATTGGAAATCAGAGAGAATTGCAATGTTTTGCTGGTAGAAGAGGTTTTGAGGAATGTAACCGCACTCTCGTCCCTTGACTTAAGAGGTCAAATCACGAGGTTTCTAAATTTAGTGAAAGGACCAGAGAGCAGTTTGAGTATTAGTGGCTGTAACAGTCTGCCCACTGACATGCTCGAGCGACTCTGTCTTTTTCCAATTCTTCAAAGTGTAGAATTGAGGGATTGCACTAAAATAACAACATTAAGAGGAATGTGTTGCGCCGCTTGTCTTAAGAAATTGGTAGTCAAAGATTGTGAGAATTTACAGGAGTTGCCAGAAGATCTTTATCAATTTCAAGCTTTAGAGTACTTGGTGATATGTGATTGCCCGAGAATTGATTCATTTGGATTAAATCCTAATAGAGGACAGAAAAGCCTCCTCAAGTCTCTTGAGCGATTTATAATTGATGGGTGCGATGGATTAAAAAGATTACCGGTGGAAATATTCGAGTCATGTACGTCTCTCCGAGTGCTAAAGTTGTTAAATTGTCCCGATCTGGTCTCCTTTCCCCTTGATTTGCGACGAACCCCTTCTCTCGAGACCTTCTGGTTAGACAGCTGTCCCAACTTGATTACCGAGATGCCTAGTGGATTTGGCTATCTTACCAGCTTAACGGAAGTGCGGATTGGTCCCGTCTCAGATTACTCTGTAGTGAAATTTGATTGGGCTGGATTAGCATCCTCATCGACGCTCCAGCACGTGGGTTTAAGAGGGATTCCTGACACGAAATCTCTGCCACATCAGCTTCAAGACTTGACTAACATCACATCACTGTGTCTACGAAACTTCAGAGCAATCGAAGCCTCACCAGATTGGCTTGGGAACCTTGCGTCTCTTGAAGGCCTAATTCTGTGGCATTGCGAAAAGCTTGAATATTTACCCTCCATGGCAGCCATGGATCGCCTCAAATTAAGACGTCTGGAAATTTATGATTGTCCTCTATTAACCCAAAGATGCACTCCTCAAAGCGGCTCCGAGTGGCCCAAGATCTCTAATATTCCAGATCGTTTTATTCGTTAAAAGCCATCTCTCTGAGACATCCGGTAAGATTTCACCTCAAAATTTTAATTAATTGCTTCTCAGCATCTTATTCTATCCATATTTGTCCCTTACTCTTTTTCTCTGTAACTCCCTGTTTCTCTATTTATAAACTGGTGAAGATTACTTTCTCTTTCAGTTTATAAACTAATTCTTGTCATTAACAAAGTACAGTTACGAGCAAATTGAAAGACAATAAAAATTGTGGATTTCATCTACTTTTCTGAACCATCGAAAAGATTGATAAGCATGGTAAAATTCACTACTATCTATGAACTTGGTACTGATTATTTGTCCACGAAATTCACTTATTTTTTTTGACACTGATATTTTCCAAACAACATTAAAAACTAATAAAATAGCAATTTTGAGAGAACATTACAATTTTTGTTTTTACCGCTGGCATTTAATGGATGGATATGTTCTTAATCTTCACTGTTATCTCCTCTATAGGGACTCTGCATTATGATTGCCATAAAATTAGCAGAGGAACTAGGGTGCTATTAAAACTATAAATGCCATAAAACTTTTCTGTTCTGTGAATTGGATTGATGATATTATGGCCTTGTAGGCAACAAGTGTCAGTGACGCAGAAAGCAGTCATACCGCCGAAACATTGCGGAAGGCTCAAAAGTGTGCTCAAGCAGAGTCATCCTAGAACCTCTAAAGCATCTTATTGCACTTTTCACATTCTCCAGCTGCAACATGAGGCTGTGGTTTCCAATCTTTTTTGAAGAAAGATGAGGAGGTATGTGGTTTGGAAAAGTCTCCACCCAACTTACAAGAAGTACAAGTGAATTGGTCCAAGTTTGCAAGTATGTTTGAGTCATGTAATTGTTCCTAAATGCAGGCTGATATCTGCACTAGTATGTGTTCTTTATGGCTTAATCAATGGAATTTAGCTTAACTTTTGCTCCTAAGGATTTTGAGTGATAAATTGTTGCACTAGTTACCAGACCAAACCTTTCTGTGGCTCATGTTTCTACTTAATGTCATAACTGAAGCAACACTGTGATGTAATATTGTGATGTTTTTTCTTTCCAAAATTTGTTTAGGAAGCAGAAATCATGCTTTTTGGACAAAGAACACCAAGGTTCCCATGTTGTTCTTATTAGAATGTCAGGAGGGAGAAGTTATTTTCACTTATCAGTCGGGTTTTGAAGATGGAAGGTAGTTATCTGTGATTTTTCCCACCAGAATGTCATATATTGCTCAGAATGTGGAAATAAAGGTAAACAATGTTGACTGCATGTCTTTTGGGCTGTTTCAATGGCTTTTTTTTTTTTATCTGTTTTCTGGAAGTGTTTAACAACATAAATCAAATACTGAACCTTTCTCCTTGTAGCATGCTGAAGACAGAGTGGCTTGTGCCAGGCTTGTAGAAAGTAGTATGGATGGAGAAGAATTAGAGGGGAGCATGGTAGCTGGTACTGGAGAGCTATCAAGGTACAAGACTTGCTTGAAGAAAACTGGACTTACTGATACTTTAGTTCCAGAGGTGAGAAGATTTGATGGAAAGAAGTTAGACATTGTAGACAGCATTGATGATCATTTGGACATACATAAACGAAGCATGTGATTGCAGTGTCAATCATTCATTTGGGTGGAAACAGTTAAAAGATTTGGTGCTGCAATTGTAGAGGCAAGAATTCCTACATCCTCATTCAAACGTTCCCGCCAGATCTTGCAAGACCTTTGTCAATTGGAGAACAGCTTATATCTTTCCACTCAAGAACAAGAGAGACTCATGGTACAACTGTGCTAACAGCTAGTCATTCCAGGTATTAGGCTCAGCGTTGAATTTGTTTTAGTAAAATAACATATCCTAAGTATTGTCGTGGTTCTTAACTAACTTAATTATTTTGACATGTCTACTTCAAGATAAATAGTCACAATCCAAAAATTTGCAGTTTGAATGATCAATAAACAGGTTTTGTTATTGTAGCATTCTATCTTTTGTTGTAACATGTAGGAAGCAATGATTTCTAAGCAAAAAATATATGGATGGTGATGTGGTAGAAATTTGTTCTCTTAAGGAGTGATGATCAGTCTTCTAGAAAGCAATATGTGACAGAGTAAATGAACAGATATGTAGTCTCAGTGGATTAAATGTCTACTATGTTTGTGTTGCAGTTGCCATAACTTCAAATCAATCACATATAAAAAATGAGCTTTGTACTTTGTGTTTTTGATGGCTTAATTGATACAACTTTGCTTAATTTTTGCTATTTAGGAATTTTTGTAGTACATTCTTCATAAGTTTTGAAGGTTTGACATGGCTAATTTTATCCTTAATATTACTGTAATGTAACATGGTGATGTTTTTTTTCCTGAATCTGTTTGGGAAGCAGACTTCATCTTGTTGGAAAAAGAACCACATGGCTCCCTGTTGTTTTTGTGAGAATGTCAAAGGGAATAAATTATTTGTCACTGACCAGGCAGGTTTCACAAATGAAGATGGTTACCAATTACAGTTATTTTGCTCATTAAATTGCATTAGCCTTGATGGAGACTTCTCAAACACCAAACAAAAAAACTGAAAGTGTTATGTCCTGTAGTGCTTAGAATGCAGAAATGAAGGCAATGATTTGGCTATATCTGAGATTTGTGAAGACCAATGAAGGCGGTAAATCAATAGTAAATGTTACACAAGGAAGTTCTTCAAAGTAGTTCATTCCACCAGATAGAGGTACTGTGCCACAAGTCTCTTCTTCTAAGGTTAGATGAGCATATTTCAGCTTAGCCATTGAAATGAAGTTGACAGTTAACTCTAACAAATTCAAGGAAGAAGGAAACTACTCGCCAACAATTATAGAATAGTGACATTCTTTTGCTACTTCCTTTTGAAAAAGGTTATCCTTTACTAGTCCTTTTTTTCCCAAACATCTTAAGTGTGTTAGGAGAAATCAGTCTGCTTAAAAAAGAAGGTACTTAGAGGCTAAATCTATTGATTATTGGTTTTGAATGGTAATACATGAATGTTCAACCATGACTTTTTTGCTTGGGATTATTTTGCTAAACTAGCTAAGATTAGGACCTCAATTTTTAAGCGGAGGAAAGATTATCGTCTCACTCCTCCTGAGTTTTACATACATATAACTTTCATTCATATGTTCTATTAACATTGATGTTCATGCAAATTTTATTGCCTTTGCTAATTTTTGCATTCCATTTTTGGTTCATCCACTAATTGGTTAGAATGATCATCTTTTCGCCACTAGTTGCTTATAGAGTTCTTTGCTTATTGTGAATTGTTATTGGATATCGATGTCAATATTTAAGACAGTCAATGTGTAACAGGCTATGTTGGAACACGTACAAAGCAGCAGTTTCTGAGCTGTAGTGTATGAATGCAGTTTCGATTGATTAAAAGTTTGCTTCTCTTGAAGTTGGCATGTCTTTCACATACATATGGAAGTGCCTAAAAAGTTTTCATGTATTTTGCAGGTTTCTTCTAGTTTGATTTGCTTCAGACTGAGGAAAGCGTATCAAGGAACCAATTTGCTCGCATGGCTGAGACCAGCAGCCAATTTGGTTGATCTTGGTTCCATTATAAGCTCTCTGGATTCCTCTACTTGTCAATCGCATGGACATAGATCTTACATCATTGGAAGCATTGAATGTGAGAGGGTGAGAAGGCAAGAGAATTGGAAGCTAGTTGTCGGATTGTAGGTGTGAAAAAGTCCTTCAATTCACATTTTCATTATTTGTTGCTATACTAAAGTTTTGCTCTATAGTACTGTATCCCAAAACTTCAATTGAACTATACTAAAAGTGTCGTACACTTGGCTGGCTAGAATGCATGTATTACTCTAGTTTGGCTTACTGAGAGAAAGAGCATTGCAGCAGATACTTGAGAAAATGCATGTATTTCTTTGTAAGGGGTAGGCAGGATGTGGCGAGGTGTTGGGAGGGTGAAGTATTAAAAAAAAAGGCGAAATGAATAAGAAAATAAAAAAGCTTTTGTGGGATAATAAGCTTTTTCTTTGTAAAATCAGTTGGACATTATAAAGCATCATTTTTTTTTAAGGAAAAGGCGTACATCTAGCAATTCAAAATACATATTTTTGCCATGATTTTTCAAGAAATAAGTTGCCAAAAGAAAAAATTTTGGTAACATTGAGCAAGATTTATTTAAGTTGTTTATGAAGAAAGGAAAAGGATTTTTTATAGTTCCAATTCATTCTGTATTGATAGTATCATAAACATAAAAATGAAATGATTATATTGAAATTGAATCAATCTTAGTCCAATAGTACGACTAGATTCAAAACTCAAGAACAAATGTAGAAAATTTGTTAGCTAGTTTTGCAACCTGTCCCTTTAAATTTAGTTGAGAAAATTTGTTATAGTAAAGTTGGAAATCAAATTTTTAGTCCTAACTTTACCTATTTTGCAATTTTCGAATCCGAAGTTAAAAGAAAATGGAAAAATTTATAAATTATTCATCATAGAAGGATTTAATTGTTTTTATCATACATGATACTAAGGAAAGATAACTATTGAAACAATTGACTGGAGTTGTATCCTAGGGGTTCATTATAACCAACGCATTAAAAAAAAATTTTAACTGAAATTTGAAAAGGACAAAATAATGAGAGCTTGTCCGAAATTGTGGGAGATATATATAAATAATCTAAATTAGTGATTGAAAAGATAAAGTTAAGAAGAAAAAATAAAAGTATTAAAAGTGTGAGAACACATCATGGAACATACTAATACAGTTGCATTCAAGTTATACACGCGTTCATAATATGCACATTATAACACAAGGGGGTGTTTGATAATCCCATTAAATACCTAAATTAATGCATTTTGTGCCTTTTCTATTAAATTTGTTTTATACCACAATTTTCTTACATATGAATGCATTGAGAACATTTTCATATAATTTGCTGAATGTTGAATTATAACATTCAACCAAAACATGCTCAGACTCCTAAACATTTTCATACAGATACACATTGATTATTAGATTTTTTTTCCCCCTTAAAGTATTGAACATTTTCACTAATTGTTTATAAATTAAAACGTTTTACCCTATAAAAATTTTTAGGAAATATCACACTACACGCCTTAGTTTAAATGTTCTACATCTATCCCTACCCCAATTTCATAGTCTAAAACTACATACTTGGTTGATAATCCAATTCAGTGTTTAAATTTAATGGATTCATATATTAACATGTTCAAGCACATTTGATAACCAAAAAATTGAACATCTGAATATATTAAGTGGTACTAAATTTTTTAGGCAAAACTTGTTCTCAAAAATAAGTGATGAGCTATTTATTTATTGTTTAATATAATATACACTCAAATGTATCAGATTTAGTACTTAACAATTCAATAACTTAATGAATTCAAATTTCAAATTTCAGATATCAGATTTTGGATTTCAAACTGCAATTTTATCAATTGTACCCTTCTACACTATCTTTTCCTACTCAATATACTATTTAACTTTACAATTAGCCAATGATTTCCCTATATTGCTTTGAAATGCCACATGAACACTGTATATTTCTCATTCAATACATTTGATCATGAATAAATTCTTTATGACTAATGAACTGCATGGATTCCCTTTGTTGTTTAATAAGGTATCTTGAAAATATAAACATATTTTGCAATTCAAGGACAAAATATATATTTCTTTAGATGAAAGGTTTTCTTTTTTCACCTCCTATCAATTTCTTTAAATCATTTTTAAATTTCCAAATACTATACAAATAACGTTTATAAATAAATGGTTGCACAGACATTTTTTATGAATTAGTACCAAATGCTATTATGTTTATTTTTCAACTATATGTAAAACTAAATATTTTTTGTAGAGTCTAAAATTGTGAAATATTTGATGAACCAAATTGTAGATTTTAAAAATTTGTTTTTCAATAGGGGTGAAGATGTAATGTAAAATTATCTGCTTAGAATCTACATAAGAATTAAGGTTTAATGTAAAATTATCTGCTTAGAATCTACAATTACTACAATTAGTTTTGACACCTGCCAAATTATTGCAAGAATTAGGTTCCTTATTTTATTTTATTTTTGGACCTATTAAGTTAGGCGCTATTTTTTATTATTTTTTTGCTCCTATTAATTCATTTGCTTTGTCAGTTACATTATCCAGCCGTGCAATGTTTCACAGCAATCATATGTTGGATTAGCCGCTGTGTAGATTTTTGTGTCAACTTCTGTACCATAAATGCAGAATCCCGCACATGAACTCTATGTAAAGGACAATTCTAATTTTTTTCCTATCGTATGCACTTTTATTTTAAAAAAAAAGCAAATACATCACAACCAAATAATTTTCTTCTTGCCAGTTGTTGAGTAATTTATAGACGCGAAATTGAAGTCTCAAACAACAAACCGACAAGTAAAGTTTAAGGTCTCAACTCTCAATGATATTACAAATTAAACAAAGTAAATACAAGTTTCAAGATTTCAAATAAGATTTTTAAATGCTCAGTAAAAGCACCAACGACATGAATAAAACTAGCATTAAGGAGAACTCCAAATTTCTTTTTTTTTTATCCTATGTATTTTTTATTTCAATAAAACTAGCCTATACATCACAACTGAATAATTTTCATCCTACTAGTTCTTGCATTCATTTATAGATGCAAAATCAGAGCCTTAAACAAGAAACAGCCTGATTAAGGTCCATCAGGAAACTATGAATAGTTTCGATGTATTGTGTTGTCTTTTCAAAGTATTCATGTGCTGCAAGTCTTCCAGAAATTATTGGAGGCTAGAACCCACTAGATGGCTCATGAATACTGCTTCGATGAGCAAATACATTTTCTTGTGGCCAACATTTGCGATCAATAAACCACCATTGCTTCAATGGCTTCACTTTTTTATCAGTTTTGGCCACTTCATTAAAGTAAATGATTAGCCAATTGCATGCTAGTAAACAGATCAAACTATATTCCAGTCAATAATTCACCAAGGCCAACAACTAACCTTTCTGAAATGGTAGCCCACGCATTGTAGGACATTGTGAGTGCCTTTGTGGCACAAGGATCAAGATGATCATAGTGTATATGATTCTAATTTTCATTGTCAAATTGAAGCTCTGCTAAGAGTATTCAAACAAATCTCAGTTTACACTATGTACACATATAAAATTCCATGCAATTATGAATATATGTGTGCGTGTGTCATATATATATATATATAGAAACATATATATGTATATGTATATAGTATGTGTATATACATGATAGATTGTGTGAAATTTAGGTGTGTTAATGAGTACTCATTGGACACTCCTTAAAAAAACCTTTAGTTTTATTGGCCAATTTTTGCAATTACCAACTTGGAAATCAGTTATGCAATTAACAAATCTAATCCCTACGGCACCGTGAACATTGCTGGACTTATTTGATCTAAAAGAAGGTACATAGACAACTCAATATCATAGGAAATATTTTTGGGTAGAAGCTTGTCTTTGTGGAGTGGAAGTTTATCTTGTTAGCTCTTTACTTTATTGTGGTTTAGTGTAATTAACCATTTCCATTTTAGGTAAAGTTTTTGGTTTTTTTTTCCAAGCAAGAGAAGTGTAAGATTAAGAAGTGGGATGAGGATAGGGAGATTTAAAGTTTTCATGCACTGATGATATATGTATTAGCGGATTTATATACATATCATATAGACAAATTTTTTATTTTTGAGGATGCATTCAAATTGGTCGGTATATATAAAAAGATTAATATTATTTGGTTGTGAAAACAGTTTCTTTTTCCCTCTTGGCTGGATACTGTGCACTACTATTCGCACAATCATTTGGATTTTTTCCACGCAACAGGGCCCGGTATTCAATGAAAGAAAGTGAAGACCCCATCATCAAGAATATCCAAGTCTGGGTTTAAGGTAGTGGGGTAGTTACTTTGGGTTTAAGATCCACGGAAAAGCTGTTCTGTCACCAATTGGCTAAACGGTGTTTTTCTACGGATCCTCCTTAAATTGCTTTCGGACCGTCTTTCTGATGCCTCCTGCGTCAGTCTAATTGAGTGTGTGTGCGTGTGTTTCTACCGCTTGTGGAAGGAAAAAAAAAGGAATATCCAAGTGAAATGCAATTGAATAACATTCAATTTGCCAGCAAACCATTTCCTACCACTACACGGATTGTGGGTCATGCATGGGATAATTCATGATTTCATGTACACCTTCGACACAATCAATGTACAATTGCAGCATGAGCTTGTGTTGTAATGAATGTCAAGGTTAATATTCACCATAAATAGTCTCAAGCAATTCGGTCTAATAATAATAGAGACCTTTTAAATCCGTTCAAGTCACTCTTTTTCAGATTCATTGGTCAAACGATATGACAGAAACAAGGAATTTGTATTAATTCCCCTTTTGTGATAGGATAAAAAAAATGCATTGTTCAAGCTATTCTTAGCCAACGTTTATTCATCACAATTTTTTTAAACATACTAGGATGTAGAATGGGAGTAGCACACCAATCCCCCCATGATATTGGACTCAACATTCTTGGTTGCGTAAAGTTTAAGGTCTCAATTCTCAATGATATTACAAATTAAATAAAGTTAATTAATAGAAGTTTCAAGATTTAATTAATAGAAGTTAATTAACAGAATATTAGAATTAATTAAGTAGCACTGAATTTTCTAGAAAAAATTTGCTCCAAAAAATAAGTGATAAACTATTCACTTATTATTTAATATAATATACATTCAAATATATCATATTTAAGTACTTAAGAGTTCAACAACTTAATATATTCAGATTTCATATTTTATGTTTCAATTTTATCAAACGCACTCAAAGTTGAAGATGAACAAGGTTGACTAGAGAATATAATCCTCTATTTTGATCTCTTAAACAAAGTTAGTTTCTAAAAAGTTTGTTAGGCTGTATGCTTCATTCTAAAGGTTGTGTTCCAGGTTTAAGCATCCCATGAAATCTGGTAGATTCGTCATTCTTTATTTTTATTTATCTTTTTTTGGGAGATTGTCAAAGAAAAAGAAGTACTAACGAACTGAAATTACTGTTCAGGAAAAAAAAGAACGTTCCTAACTATCCGTAGACATTGCAATTTTTGTTTAAATTATTTGGTCAAGATAAAAATAAATTAGTCTTTGATAAATTAAATTAAATCATATTAAATTTTGTCAAATCCATTTACTTTTGGGGTGACAAGTTAGGCCAGTGCCATGTTGGTCTCAATATAAAGGTGTAAGGTCCATTTAAATTGAAGCGGATTAATTAATTTATTAATTCAAAATAGACTATCTAGGCCGATCTGTTATTAAAACCCAAATTAAATAGGTTTCTTGGGTTACAAGTCACTCAAATTACAGGAGGATTCTGGAGGATTTCTTGAATACCAAGTCTACATATTTTTTGCTATAAATAGAACATAGATTGAAATCCCTAAATTTACTTTCTGACCTCTAGATCAAATATATTATTTTCTTTCTGACCTATAGGGTTTACTTTAAGATAAGACTTATTTTGTATTTAATTTCAAGTAGGAAAACCTAAACAAAAATAAAATATTTGGAGTAGATTGTAGATGAATTTTCCAAATTAAACTCTCACATGTGAAGTCAAGTATGAAAGCAAGCAGCAGATCAGGCAATTCTTTTTTAAGACAAGAAATTCTTTTGGAGCACTTATATAGGTTCCTTTTTCCCAAAGGATATAAAAACAAGAAGAAATAGTTCTTTTCTCCAAAAAAGAATTTCATAGTCCAATATTCCTTCTTATGGGTACGGCAATGGGTAGGGTCTTCCTTATAAAGTAATCACTGAGATTTTTTACTGTTGAGCTATGTTCGTAAACTCTATTCCATCCAAAAAAACAACATTGCAATAAAATTAGTAATCTCTAAGTTAATCATTTTAACTTAAATTCATGAACAAGTTATCAACCGACGTGCAACGCACGTATTTTCTTGTATATTTAAAAATGAACAGATCATAGACCTAACTGTTTTTAATTGTGATGGAGATTAATATTAGTCTTGAGGAATTGTTTTGTTATTATATCTCTTCTAATTAATTTTAAAATGAAAAGCAAAATCTGACTTTGGCATACAAAATTTAATTACTCGATTATGAGTTGGTCCAACAATTACGGTAATGGACCTCAAACGTTTGAAAACAGTTTCTTTTTCCCTCTAGGCTGGATACTGTACGACTACTCGTACAATTGTTTTCCACACAACATGCCCCAGCATTCAATGAGAGAAGATGAAGGCTCCAGCAACGAGACAATTCAAGTGAAAAAGCCAAGCAACTTCCGCGCAAAAACAATTAAAAAACAATTGCCAACAATCTGTCACATAATTATCGTTATGGGTTAACAAAAACAAGGAATGTGTACAAAAATGCATAATTCATGTTATTGTTAGCCTTGGCCGTGTAAAGTTTAGAGTCTCAATTTCTCAATGATATTACATATTAAGTCATAGAAGTCTCAATTTGACAAAAAAAATGATATTACATATTAAGTAAAGTAAATAGAAGTCTCAAAATTTCATTGATTATTATTTCCTTCTACAAAAAAGTTTGATATAATTTGAGAATTGAGATCACAAAAAAAAAATTCTCTGTAATAAAAAAAAGTCAACTACTAGGATTACAAATATCATATGTGACGACTACGGTTTAATTTTTTCCACAACAAAGGCCCCACAGCTTGACTAAGCCAATAGCACTCTGAAGTCTTCTGTTACTAGCAGTCTACCGTTCGTTTTGGCGATTCCTTCCTTATCTCATCACAGAAAGCATCCCCATTACCATCATCGATATCAGAACACTTTCATCCTAATTCCAATTCCAAGCAAGAAAAATGGCTCATACTGCTGCTATTGCTACCATTCAGGTTACATTGAAGACGGTTGTTTCCCTTGCCGCTGATCATGGTAATCTGGTTCGTGAATTCCCAAAGGAGCTGGAGAGACTCAACGAATCTGCTGAAATGATCCGGGGCTTCTTGGCCGGTGCTGACGGGAAAATGCATAGCCCAGGGGTGCAAATTTGGCTCAAGCGGCTGGAAGAAGAAGTTTTCAAAGCTGGCAATGTGCTGGACGATCTCAACTATGAAAATCTCCGTCGGAAGGTGAAGTATCAAAATCAACCCATGAAAAAGAAGGTACTCTTCTGCTTTTCATTCTTTAATAAAATTTGTTTTCGTTGGAGGTTGGGTTCAATGATCAGGGATATCAACACGAACCTTGAAAGGATCCATGGGCATGCCAGAGGTTTGGGACTGCCCGACAAGCGCCAAGTTGAAGAAGCATTCCCTACTGGAGCCACAGCAAGCCGACAGACCGACTCTAAGATTGTTCGAAGTGATGTCCAAGGAAGAAAAGAGGATGAATCGAAAATAGTTAAGAAGTTGCTGACCGAATCTGAAAGTGGTAGTATTTCAGTTATTTCCATAACTGGCCCGCCAGGATTAGGAAAAACTACTCTAGCTAAAGCCGTTTTCAACACTCCACAGTTTGATAATCATTTTGACAAAAAAATTTGGGTTTGTGTGGCTAAAGAAGTTGAAATCATGGAGCTCTTCAAAATGATTCTAGAATCGTCAACAAGAAAAAAGGCTGAAGTGGATAGTAGGGAGGTAATAGTTGAAGGAATTGAAACTGAACTTAAGGAAAAAAGATGTTTGCTTGTTCTTGACGATTTGTGGAATCATCAAGAAGTATTGTTGAATGACTTTTTCAGCACTCTGGCGGGACTCAATGCAAAGAAAGGGAGCTGGTGTCTTGTTACTTCTCGTCTCCATGAAGTGGCAATTGTTCTGTCTAGACATCGGCGGATCAATTTTACTCGTCACCACCTAAGAAAGCTATACGATGATGACTGCTGGTCTATCGTGAAAAATTGGGCAACTGTAGGGGAAGAAGTGCCAAAAGAATTGGAAGCCTTAAGGAAGCAAGTTTTAAGAAGATGTGACGGTCTACCTCTGGCAGCAACGTTAATCGGAGGTTTGTTATCTAAAAAGAGAAAAGAGGATTGGATATCTATTTTGGAGGAGAGCCTCTTGAATGGAGATCAGGGTGGGATAGAGCAGATACTTAAGGTGAGTTTTGATCATCTGTCACCTGCACCGGTTAAGAAATGTTTTGCATATTGCTCAATTTTTGATCAAGATACTGAATTGGAACAAGATCTACTAGTTGAGCTTTGGATGGCTGAAGGCTTTCTTCAACCGGATTCCCAAAATGAAAGAATGATGGAGAAAATAGGATATGAGTATTTGAGAATTTTGCTGCAAACTTCCTTATTGGAAGAAGTAAAATATGGGAGGAGAACAAGGTATAAAATGCATGATCTTGTGCATGATTTTGCAAAATCAATTTTGAATCGTAACAGCAGCAATCAGGACCGTTACCTTGCGGTGTACTCACCCGAAAGAATCAATGAAAAAGCATCAGCTTCGCTTCGCACATTATTTTTGAAGCGTGGCATGGTTGATGATATGTTATCAAAGTTCAAATACTTGCATGTCCTAAAATTGTTTGGAGAAGATGTCAAAGAATTGCCGACCTCCATTGGCAAACTAATACACTTACACTTACTTGACATTTCAGGCTCTATGATTAGAACTTTGCCAAAATCTCTTTGCAAACTTTATAATTTGCAAACACTGAGAATTTACATGCTTGAAAAAGGTTTTCCAAAGAAGATGAGCAATTTGATTAGCATGAGACATCTTCACTACGATGATGATCATACAGGACGCAAAATCCAAATGCCATCTAGTATTGGACAATGGACTTGTCTTCAAACGTTAGAGTTCTTTAACATAGGTCATCAAGAGGAAGGTCGTGGTATCCAAGAACTTGGGACCTTGCAAGATCTTAAAGGCTCCTTGGAGATCAGAAATCTTGAATTAGTAAATGGCAAAGACGATGCTGAACTGGCGAACTTATCTAGAAAGCCAAACCTGCATCGGTTGGTACTTGGTTGGGGCAAAAGGGATCGGGAAAGTGATAAATGTGATGGAGATGTGTTGGAAGGTCTCAAACCTCACCCGAATTTAAAAGAGTTACATATCAGGAATTTTAGGGGAGATCAGAGTCCACAATGGCTTGTGGAATCATCAACACTAGTGGAATTGCACTTAATAAATTGCAGAGAACTCCCCACACTGGGACAACTGTCATCCCTCCAACATCTTGATGTATTGGAAATCAGAGAGAATTGCAATGTTTTGCTGGTAGAAAAGGTTTTGAGCAATGTAACCGCACTCTCGTCCCTTGACTTAAGGGGTGGTGGTCAAATCATGAGGTCTCTAAATTTAGTGAAAGGAGTCAAAGGACCAGAGAGCAGTTTGAGTATTAGTGGTTGTAACAGTCTGCCCACTGACATGCTCGAGCGACTCTGTCTTTTTCCAATTCTTCAAAGTGTAGAATTGAGGGATTGCACTAAAATAACAACATTAAGAAGAATGAGTTGCGCCGCTTGTCTTAAGAAATTGGTAGTCAAAGATTGTGAGAATTTACAGGAGTTGCCAGAAGATCTTTATCAATTTCAAGCTTTAGAGCACTTGGAGATATGGGAGTGCCCGAGAATTGATTCATTTGGATCAAATCCTAATAAAGGACAGAAAAGCCTCCTCAAGTCTCTTGAGCGATTTATAATTGATGGGTGCGATGGATTAAAAAGATTACCGGTGGAAATGTTCGAGTCGTGTACGTCTCTCCGAGTGCTAGAGTTGTCATATTGTCCCAATCTGGTCTCCTTTCCCCTTGATTTGCGACGAACCCCTTCTCTCGAGGCCTTCCGGTTAGACAGCTATCCCAACTTGATTACCGAGATGCCTGGTGGATTTGGCTATCTTACCAGCTTAACGGAAGTGCGGATTGGTCCCGTCTCAGATTACTCTGTAATGGAATTTGATTGGGCTGGATTAGCATCTTCATCAACACTCCGGCACGTGAGTTTAAGTGGGATGCCTGACACGAAATCTCTGCCACATCAGCTTCAAGACTTGACTAACATCACATCACTATCTCTAGAACACTTCGAAGCAATCGAAGCCTTGCCAGATTGGCTTGGGAACCTTGCGTCTCTTGAAGACCTAACTCTGTGGGGTTGCGAAAAGCTTGAATATTTACCCTCCATGGCTGCCATGGATCGCCTCAAATTAAGACGTCTGGAAATTTATTATTGTCCTCTATTAACCCAAAGATGCACTCCTCTCTAATATTCCAGATCGTTTTATTCATTAAAAGCCATCTCTCTGAGACATCTTATTCTATCCATATTTGTCCCTTACTCTTTTTCTTTGTAACTCTCTGTTTCTCTATTTATAAAATGATGAAGATTACTTTCTCTTTCAGTTTATAAACTAATTCTTGTCATTAACAAAGTAGAGTTACGAGCAAATTGAAAGACAATAAAAATTGTGGATTTCATCTACTTTTCTGAACCATCGAAAAGATTGATAAGCATGGTAAAATTCACTACTATCTATGAACTTGGTACTGATTATTTGTCCATGAAATTCACTTATTTTTTTTTGACACTGATATTTTCCAAACAACATTAAAACCAATAAAATAGCAATTTTGGGAGAACATTACAATTTTTGTTTTTACCGCTGGCATTTAATGCATTGATGTGTTCTTAATCTTCACTATTATCTCCTTTGTAGGACTCTGCGTTATGATTACCATCAAATTAGCTCAATGTTGATCAAGTTGAAATTATTTGCAAAGGAACTAGGTGCCGTTAAAACTATAAATGTTTATCATCTTTCAAAATTTTTAAAGCACAGAAACTATATCTAGCTACTTTTCTGTTTAAATTGTCCGTGACGCCGATGACCGACTAAGGTCTATTTCCCATATGGATGGGTAACCAAGTCAGCAAGTAATCCATTAATTAGTCGACGTTGACAACTCGAGCATCTTCCATTAATGGATGTCCTCTATTTCACAATAGTTTCAGGACTTTATCTAACTGTACTTTGTCCTTGTTGGAGGGATAAGTTTGATACGTCCCCAGTTCCTTTGGCATCGCAGATGTAACTGGTACGGACTTCCAAAGGCACCTTTTTCTATTACCAGTAACAAGGCCTTCTTCCTTCTTTGGTAATAGTCGAAAGACTGTGCACTACTTTTAGCAAAGGCAAAGGAAGAATTTTTTATGTCAATTTTGTCCTCGCCAATGCCATAATCGAAGTTTTGAAGAGAAGACTTGTGAAAAGATTTGTCTGAATTCATCTAATGTTATGTCATTGATCATGTACTTCAAGGAAAAGTTGGATTATTTTTAAAAAAATGACGAAAATATTGAGATAAATGAGTATATTTTTGTGATGAATGGTATACAGACATGTATATCGACAGATGTATATGAAATTATGAATTATTATTTTAGTTTCTTTCTCCACTCTGAAAAGGTGAAAGTTGGTGGCAAGTGAAGAATTTTTGGCTTCTTATCAGCCAGCTTCATCTTCTAGATTCCTCTACTTGTCAATCGCAAGTAGATCTCATATCATTGGAACTTGGAAGCATTGAAAGTGAGAGGATGAGAAGGCAAGAGCATTGGAAGCTAGATGTGGGATTGTAGGCATGAAAAAGTCCTTCAATTCACATTTCCATTATTTGTTTATATAGTAAAGTTTTGCTCTATAGTACTGTATCCCAAAACTTCAGTTTAACTATACTAAAAGTGTCGTACACATGGCTTGCTAGAATGCATGTATTACTTTAGCTTGGCTTATAGAGAGAGACAGCATTGCAACAGATACTTAGAAAATGAAAAGAGCTTGTTCCTTTTTTTGTAAGGGGAAGGCAAGATGTGGGGACGGGTTGCGAGAGTGAAAAATTTTAAAAAGAAGGGGGCGAAAAAGAATAAGAAAATAAAAAGCTTTTGTGGATAATAAGCTTTTCTTTGTAAAATTACTTGAACATTATAAAGCATCTTTTTTTTCTTTGTGAAATCACTTGAACATTATAAAGCATCTTTTTTTTAAGGAAAAGGCATACATCTAACAATTCAAAATACATATTTTTGCCATGATTTTTCAAGAAATAAGTTGCCAAAAGAAAAAATTTTGGTAACATTGAGCAAATAAATTTAAATTGTTTACGAAGAAAAGAAAAGGATTTGTTATAGTCCCAATTCATCCTGTATTGATAGTATCATAAACATAAAAATGAAATGATTATATTCAAATTGAATCAATATCAGTCCAATAGTACGACTAGATTCAAAACTCAAAACAAATGTAGAAAATTTGTTAGCTAGTTTAGCAATCCGTCCCTTTAAATTTAGTTGAGAAAATTTGTTATAGTAAAGTTGAAAATCAAATTTTTAGTCCTAACTTTAACTATTTTGCAATTTTTGAATCCAAAGTTAAAAGAAAATAGAAAAATTTATAAATTATTCATCATAGAAGGATTTAATTGTTTTTATTATACATGATACTAAGGAAAGATAACTATTGAGACAATTTACTAGAGTTGTATCCTACGGATTCATTATAATCAACGCATTAAAAAAATTTTGTAACTGAAAATATGAAAAGGACAAAATAATGAGAGTTTGCCCGAAATTGTGGGAGATATATATATAAATAATATAAATAAGTGATTGAACATATAAAGTTAAGAAGAAAAAATAAAAGTATTAAATGTGCGAGAACACATATGAGGAAAGGATTGATAGAGTGGCATTCAAGTTAGCGCTTTTTTTTTTCAAGTGTAAGCAGCAGAATTCGAACCCAAGACCTCTTACTTATACTTCCTCTCTCCCGTACCATCCAATCCATCCCTCCCCCTAGAGTTGCATTCAAGTTATACACGTATTTATAATATGCACATTATAATGTAAGGGGGTGTTTGATAACCCTATTAAATACCTAAATTAATGCATTTTGTGCTTTTTCTATTAAATTTGTTTTATAACACAATTTTCTTACATATGAATGCATTGAGACCTACTTAATTCACTAATGTTGTTTATAAATTAAAACTTTTTATCCTATGAAAATTTTTAGGAAATATCACACTACGCGCCTTAGTTTAAATGTTCTACATCTATCCCTACCCCAATTTCATAGTCAAAAACTATATACTTGTTTAATAATCCAATTCAGTACTTAAATTTAATGGATTCAGATATTAACATATTTAGATGCATTTGATAACAAAAAAATTGAATATCTAAATTAATTAAGTGGTACTGAATTTTTAGGCAAAACTTGTTCTCAAAAATAAGTGATGAGCTATTTATTTATCATTTAATGTAATATACACTCAAATGTATCAGATTTAGTACTTAACAATTCAATAACTTAATAGATTCATATATCAGATTTTAAATTTGAGACTTCAATTTTATCAACTACACCCTTCTATACTATCTCTTTCCTGCTCAATATACTAGTTAACTTTTCAATTAGCCAATGATTTCCCCATATTGCCTTGAAATGCGATATGAACACTGTGTATTTCTCATTCAATACATTTGGTCAGGTTCTTGTACCACTTAACCATTTGCATAAATTCGCCTCTCTTTGTAAGTAATTGTGTATGAAGACAAAAAGCGTCTTCATCAAATTTCTCCCTAATCTATAAAGAAAATGCGAAAATTCGTGTTGATTATTCTTTAAGTTTAGGTTTGGTTAAGATATATAGTATATTCTTCCACCTTCTAACATGCTTTTTTAGCTATATGAACTGAAATTGTGCAAACGTAATTTGAATTATTTTTGGGGAAGAAATACTTAACTACCTGCAATTTTAGGAATTAACCAACGTATTTGAATTTTTAGGTGTTAAAAATTTAGAAAAATAAAATAATGAGTAGTACAAAAGAGTTTTTGTATGTCCTATTATGCCATTTTCTTGAACGAATTTAAAAGGCCATGTCTCAACATAATAGGCATATTTATTGCAAAGCAATGGGGTAAATTGTTTTGTGTCATTACACTTTTCCTACAAAATTATCCATATTTCATGAGTGGATTAAAATGTTACTTTATCTCAAATTCCAAAATTCACTTCGATGTTTGGACAAAATGCATCGTGTAATATTGATTGGTTTAATTGCATAACGTGTCCTTCCACCATCCCTCTACTATTAATGTTATACTATTTACATGAACTGAAATTCTCTTAATTAAAAAAAATGAATGAACTAAAATAAGTAGCCAATTACAGCAATGTCATTTGTACAAATTTCGGTAAACAATGATTAAATATACTATATAACTTTTGACCCAACAAACCTGATTTTGAATTTTCATTGTTTCAGGTTTCCAAATATGAATTAGGGATTTTTTTTCTTCATCAAAACAAAAAAGTCATTATATATTTGTAAAACTTAAGCTATTTTGTACCAATCAAAGTAAAAAAAAAAAATGTCATGTTGAGCACTAGAACTTTTCAAAATGGAAAGAAAATCCAATTCTTGGAGAGCAAACCAATTTACAATTAATTGGGAACCTTAAAAAAAATCAGTATTGCTTCACAAAAGTTTTTAAAAAAATCGACATAAAGAACATCTTAAGATATTCTAAAAAAAAATCACAATTACACTATTAATTCCCTCATAAAACAGTATATACAAATTCAATCACCTTAAACAACTCAAAAATGACGGTGAAGTATCATTTACCTTTCTAGATTTGGTCCATCAATTTTTCAAGAAAAAACAAAGGTTTGAGGCAATTGAAACTTCACCTATCTGAACTGATCAAATATGACCTTTGCTGGAATGTTTGAATCCTCTTAGTCAAACTAGTGGCTCAGAATAAAAATAAAATTTTCTTGGACAAATAGTCAAACCGTAATCTATGGCATTAATTTACAACCAGCAATTTTATTAATCTAAAACCCATAATTACTCCTCTTGGTTTAGCATATTGAACCCTTTTTAGTTTCACTTTTTAGATAATTATTTTACAAGATGAAATTAAACATAATAAAGCTTTTGGGTACCAACATTGAAATTGTTGCACATATTTGGATCTTAAAATATTTACTTTCCAAATCAATTATCAGTTTGTATCATACAATGCATGTTTTGATAATTATTCAAATTAAAGTGCAAGTATTCTCAAATTAAAAGTTTCATTTTCTTTCTTTTTTCCTTTTTTCAGAAAGGCTATTTGATTGATAGAAATTTTAGGTTCTCACGGAAAATTCAAATACATCACACGAATCTTTAGTCCTCGAAGTGGCCCTTTTCCATAAATTCTAGAACTGCTGAAAATACACTTGTGTAAATACAAAGCAACAATTTGCCCTAGTAAAACAATACATATTTCCAAAAAGAAGAAGGAAAAAAAATCCTTTGCTCTTAAGAGAATCCAAATTGTCAACTGAAGGATTAGACCATCGCCTTCTTAATTCTGTCCCTTCTTTTTATTCGATTTCTTTGATTTATACTTACTTTTCTTCTTTGATAGATTAGACAAACCTGCCAATGGTTGCTGGTTCATTTTCTGCCGCTTTGAAATCACTGGCTCTTCTTCAGCATCCTCGAGTTCTTGGGCATCACTCGTAGAATCTTCATCTTCATCAGAACTAAGTACCAACTCCTCCACAACATCTTCGTCAAAAGCTGCATCCTCTTGGGACCTCTTTCTCTTCTTTTTCTCTTTCACCTTTTCGGCATGTGAAATCCTGGGAAGAGGCAACTCAGGTAGGTAAACAAACAAATTTACTAGCACAAGAATCCAAGGCTCAGATAACAAAAACTTTGCACGAATTCAATGACTATGAGTATTAGCTATTGAGAGACAGATAGAGAGAGGATGATACGTGGAATCACTTCCTGGAAGCCAGCCTGAATTAAAGGCAGTGACACCTTCCTCGTTCACAGAATCATCTCTTGTTCATCAGTATCAGTGATCTTAGCCCCAAAGATTGATGTACGTTCACCCACAATTACACTGGAGAAGAAAAACGAAAAAAACTTGAACCTGAATTTTTTGTCATAGTTGTGGTTCTGGTTCCAATTCAATAAGTTGCTAGTCTAGTTCCAATATAAGTCTAAACTGTGGCTACCCTAGTTATAGAAATTGGATAAGAGATTTTAATAATTATATTAAATCTTACAGGAGGACTCTCTTTAATATAAATTTATACGCATTTAAACCAACACGTTCAACATTATTCAAGCATGATAACATGACAATTAACATGCATTTTGGGCCAAGCAAGGCTGAACAAAAAAATTTGACTTTTACTTCTCCAATTGTAGATGGAGGGCCCATGCAACTAATAAAATCTAGATGTAGTATTAATATTCTGATTTGAGCCCAATGTAAGAGCCATTTAAATTGCATTTAGTGAGAGCCTTTGTAGAGACATTTAATCCAAGAGCCTGGTATTGTTTACCATATCCATCGGCAACCAGAAGTTAAAAAGAAGAGAGAAGAAGATTAAGAAAATGATGACATCTTGGAATTAATGTAGACTGAACTATATGTAGTATTATTGACTTGTTATAGTCATTGAATTTCTTCCTCAATTTTCCCTTCTTTTTGCCTACTCAAAATTAACCTGTTAATATAAGTCTATAAATTGAAATACCTTTGTATTGGTGCCTTTTATTGTCAGGAACAACCACAAGGTGAGGGAGGAAAGGAAAAAAGAATTTTTAGTTCTACTGTAAAATAACATATCAGCATTCTATTCATAATCGTAAGAAATCACCTTCTAACACTTGTCTCTTGATGGTTTGCTCAATAATCCGGACCAAATTCATTTTAGCAACAGCTCAAGTGCATTATGGTGCATCAATTTATCCCGCTCTACAAAATTTCTAGGCCATTTTATACTAACAATGGCTCTGGTGCCAAAATGGTTCCTTGTGCAGCATTGTAGGAACAAGTGCTCTTTTAGGCAACAACTCCAAAAACCTTCCTAGTGTACATTTCTTCCCCGTGTTTCCCCTACAAGAAAGGAAGCCAAAGCAAAGTTTAGTGCTCCATTTTTTCACTCGTTTGAGGCCTTGCCTAACACTAATTGCTACATGAATGCAAATTACACTTGCAGCATTATAGAGATTGGCTTACAAGAGGATCAATTTAGGACAAAGTATGTTATACGAACACTTCCAGGAGCACACTTGTCACAATATGGCTGCCAAGCGGAATGAAAAGCTAGATCAATAACATGGAAGATAATCAAACTTCCACCTGTTAGGTGCCGACATTCGTGATAAAATTTAGTGCTAATTGAACCCAAAGACTTTCTGTTTGATTACTCATTTGTCTTTGAGAGTAACATAGTTTGAAATTCTAGAGACGCCTAATCTGTTTCTTGCATTGCCCAAAACATTAAAAAAACTTCTTAGATCTACATTTTACACATCAAGATTCCAGGAATATTCGACCTGCACCGTTTTGCATAAATTATAGTGGTCAGGATTATGTGTGATTATGTTAAGAATGGGTTTGGATGTATACGTGTGTGTTTGTTTTTCAAAACTAGTAATAATTTGTTTAGACCAAATAATTTAATAGGAAAAAGCATTATAATTTAAAAATTATAATAATAACCATCATACCAACGAAAAGTAAGCAAAAATAATTTACTAAACTAATAATGAAAATGATATAAAACATAAATTAATTAATTTTGAAAGAAAATATTAATTCTTTACACAAAAAAAGCTAATTATTTGTACGAAGTAATTTAATCTAAAGGAAAAATATTTTACGCAAACAATAACACACCATTTAGTAATAAGAATAATATAAACTACACAAATAAATTAATCACAATAATAAATATTTTATCCAAATAATCACAAGACATGACAAATTAATTACGTCGCACAAGGATTAATACCTTGTAATAGGCAATTTAATGAAAAGGATAAAGATTTATTAATGGCTTTTAATAATAATGAAAACACAAATACAAGATATTTGAATGAGAATCATAAATATTTATTCAAAGATTTATGAATGAAATAAGAAATATGTCTACAGAATTAATTTTTGGTAGTAGGTAATTTAATGAAAAGAATAAATATTTATTGAAGGCTTTTAAAAACAAAAAATACAGAGCATTTAATAACAAACAACAGCACTAAAATACAAGATAAGATTGAGCAATCAAAAAATAATAATAATAAAGTCATTTTCAATGAATTAGTACATTTTCTTGAGCCAAGAGCCAACAACTACCATCATTTCTTGCCTTTAATAACTTGTACTCAACGCATGGATATATTAGACTCAAACCCAATAGATACGCATCTACTAAAAATGGGATAATTTCACCAACCTCCCCTGAGGTTTCTGACAGTTGCACTGAAACCCCTCCAGGTTTAAAAATTTCACTTAGCTCCCCTGGCAGAGTATTGGGATCCATTGCTGACATGCAGAGCGCTGAAATGACCTATTTGTCCTCAGAGGACGGTTCCTTTAACTGACGTTAAGTAAATTGACAAATGCATCTGGAGGTTGATAATTACATTTAACTACAATAACAGAAATTTAATGTCTAATGAAGGTGATTAAAAAACCATTACTCTTAGGCGGCAATAGAAGAAGTAATTTGGCGCCAATTTCTGATGATGAGTGATGTGACAAGGCTGATTGAACAGATGTATCTTGCTTTGTAACTACAAATCTCAGAAAACTTAGATTGCATGTAAATGTTAAGAAACGGGACAATAAAGAAGGCAGTGGAACTCAAGTGAAGCTGTCTTCATCTGGTGGAAATTAAGCTTCTTAAAAGCAGAAATTAAGGTACCAATTTCCATTTTCAGATATGCAGTACTGTAATGCAGTATTGTAATGAATCAGTTTGTTGAGAAAATGCATGTTATGGAGAAGTTTTTTGCTTGATCAGTAGATGTGTCAAGAAACATTTCTGTTTTTTGCTTCATGCAGTACTGTAACTAAAGATGTTTATTGAAATTTCATGCACGATGGATGCATGGAAGATGTTTTCTGGAAATTTCTGCAACTTTTGTTAAAAATGTGCATGAATGCATTAGCAAATATGAACTGTAATGATATCAGAAATACCAGTACACTTACTAAGCTTATTTTTCTGGTGCGGGACTGTAATGATGACCCTGTTTTAATGAATCAGTTTGTGAAAAATTTTTTGTTATGCAGTAGTTTTTTTCCTTGATCAGTACTTTCTGTAATACTGAAGTATGCTGATCTGTAGTGAACATGTATGCTGATGTGTTTCTGAAAATTTCATGTGTTTCTGTGAGAATGTAAAGGCATGAAGCATGCACTTTTATTTAATCACCACTTTGCATCCAAATCTGAAAATGTAGGATTGGGACTGTTGCTGCTGCATATGACATTGTTGTTCACTGTAATGCAAGCAAAATCAGGATTCCAAATGTTGATCCAAGTGGCTACTCATACATTAACTTGTTGTTTGATGTAACTGAAAAGGCATTGAGCAAAATAAGTGGGAATATTAACATGATTATACAGATAAGATGTGAAATTCCTGGAAAAAATTGCACGATGGATGTTAATGATGACTATTCAGTTAGTGATATGTTCAAAATACATCAATCTAAGCCAGTGATAAACTTGCATGTCTCTGATATGGAAATTATCCCTGCGGATGAAGAGAATAACTTAGTAAATCCAACTACTGTGAACATGCAAGATACTCTAGTTATTAGTAAACAGAATAATAAGACAGTAGCAATAGAGGTTGATTCTCAAATGATGAGTATGGAGACTCTAGTTCTGATTTTCATGGAGACACAATCTGCATAGTGACAATGAGGATGAATTAGTTCTAGATAGGGTCTCAAATGATGATAGTGAGAACAGTGATACTAATTTTTCTGATTTTGAAGACAATGAAGCAGCAATTGTGGTTCCTGATTCTGAAAATGAGGAAGGGGATGATCCTATGAGACAGTTGATGAGATCAAAGATGTAGATTTACAATCCTAAAGATGACATAGAGTTTGAGAAGGGTTAATTATTCACCAATGTGGATGCATTTAGGGCTGTCTTGAAAGATTATGTTATTCAAAAAGGCTTTCCACTTCTAAGAATTGAAAAATGAGAGATCTAGAGTGACTGCTATCTGCAATGCTGAGGGATGCCAGTGGAGAATACATGCATCACCAATGGCTGATAATATTACTTTTCAAATTAAAAGTTACCAACCACAACACACTTGTGTGATGGATAAACACTGTGTTGAAGCCACATCTGATTGGATGGCCAAAAAACTGGTTGGTGTCATGAGAGATCATCCTAATATGACCAGCAAAGGTGTAGAGGCAGAGTTGAGGAAGTATGGTGTGAAGCCAAGTAAAATGCAGATTTTCAGAGCTAAAAACAAAGCACTCAATAAAATAGAAGGCACACATGCTGAATCTTATTTTAAACTGCCAAAGTATGCTGAACTGTTAAGGAACAATAATCCCAATAGCATTTGTAAAATACATTATGATAGGCCAAATCTGTTAGTTGAGCCTAAATTTCTGAGAATCTTCATTAGCTTTAGAGCTCAAAAGTTGGGATTCCTAGAAGGTTGTAGGCCTTTTGTGGGATTTGATGGATGTTTCTTGAAAGGTCCATTTGGAGGTGTGCTTCTCGCAGCAGTGGCTTTGGATGCAAATAACAGCATATTTCCAATAGCATTTGCTGTAACTGAATGTGAGAATAAGGATACTTGGAGGTGATTCTTCTACTACTTTCAAGAATTCTTTAGACCATTTAACAACAACATCTCTTTAACTTTCATGAGTGATAGGCAGAAGGGATTGAATCTTGCTTATGAGGAGATATTTCCTGATGCAACTGGACGGTATTGTTGTAGGCATATATTCATGAATTTCAAGTCTCAATTTTCAGGAATATTACTTAGAAGTTTCTTTTGGAAGGCAGCAAAAAATTATGATATTGTTGGTTATAATGAAGCAATGGCAAGTATTAAAGATATTAACATTGCTGCTTGGAGATATCTGGATAAAATTCCAAGAAGTTCCTGGTATAGGCATGTCTTCTCATCTCAACTTAAGTGTGATCATGTAACAAATAATGTCACTGAATCCTTTAATAACTGGGTTGGTGATCTTAGAGGAAAGCCTATACTGACATTAGTGGATGGTTTGAGGAGAAAGTTCATGAAAAAGTTGCACAAGAGATACCAAAAATGTTGCACTTTGACTACTAATATCACTCCTAGGATTGCTGAGAAACTCACAGAAATTAGCCAAGCATCAAGAAAATGTGAGATGCATATGGCTAGTGAATTTGGGTTCAAGATTGGTGATTTGGACAGAACCTACATAGTTAATCTCAGCAAAAGAATCTGTGATTGTGGTGCTTTTAGATATCTGGAATTCCATGTAAACATGCAGCACTAGGAATTATGTACAGGAGAGAAAAATTGGAATACTACTGTGAAGTCTGATTCACAAAGGACATGTATTTGAAGACATACTCAGCAATGATTCATCCTATTCCTGATGTGAAAAGATGGCCTGCTATGCCTGATTTACTCCCAAAAACTGTGTTGCCACCTCCTTTGCAAAGAGCTCCTGGTAGACCAAGAGTAAATCGAAGAAGGGAAGCTGATGAGGGAGCTTCCTCTTCATAACCAAAAAGGTCAAGTACTCTCAAGTGTGGCTATTGTGGAGCTTTTGGTCATAATAAGAGGACCTGCAAAGGACAACCTGTGCACAAAAGGACTGCAAATGCTACCCCTGCTGAACTGGTAGTTTCTCATCTCATCACTGAACTGCATCATCTTACATTGATTTTTGTTATGTGCAACTCATTTGAAGTTGTTATCACAGATGACAAATAGAAGAGGCAGACCAGGCAGAGGAATGGCCAGCACAGGCTTATCAGGAGCTGTTCTTTGGGTATTTTACTGCCAGTTTTATGTTTCATTCCTTAGCATTTCTCAATTATGTATGCAGAGGTTTCCACAGATTCACAAGTACTCTTATTTTACAGGATTATGCAGAAGGAGCAGTACCTATAGTTCACTCTAGTCAAGGGAACAATCCTAGTCCTACTGATAATAATGGAGGTGTCTCAGTGCAGAACAATTGTCAAACTACTGCTGCAGGTTCTAACAGAAAGGTAAAAACTTGTATACTAAGCTTGTCTAAGAGAATAACAAGTTCTGTGATCTGATTTTTGCTCTCAACTTGACTTTCATGCTATTATGTTTACAGAGAGGAAAGCCTACTTCAAAAGTTTCTTCTATTTCAACAGTCAGAGGTGCTGGTAGGACTAAAAGTACCAGAATCTACTCCAATCCTCAAGTGCCAGTTCAATTGACTTCTAAATCTGCAAATGCTACATCTGTCAGCATGAATGCACCAGTAAATGTGAACTCCAATAGCATTAGTAGTACCAGCACTTTCAGCAACTGGTTTTGAGTTGCCAGTTCAGACTAGTTAGCATGTAATGATTAGCTTAGCTTCTTTTGAATTTGGTGTTGCTATATGGAAATGTATCAGAAGTTAGGACTGCTGAAACGTTTTGTTAATGGAAGCTCACACTCTCTTACAATAGTAGTGATGCAATCCTCACCATCTGCTATAGAAACTGTCTTGGTAGATGGTGTTTTGTACCTGTGGATTGCACTGATGAAAATGTTATATGTACTACTGATATGATTATTGCATTTTAGCATGTGTAATGTCACTGCTACTATTATTCAGGAGCTATTGTCAAATTAGCATACTGGTGCTATTTATTACTCATACAATGATTGTAAACTGCTGCATACATGGATTAGTCATTGGTTTATGTAGCATTTTAACTGTCATAGACTTCTACTTTCATTTGGCTTTCACCAGAAAATGCATACTACATCTACTGCAACATCTGCTGCAACATTGCAGCAGATTTACATGAATTCAGACTAGTGATTTTACTATTTGAATGAGGATGAATATAGCTAACAGTAGCATATTGGTGATGAGCAGCACGTTTCCTAAGACACTTGGAGTTGGAGATTGTCTTTGCAGTTCCACGGCAACATCAGATTGTCTTTCTGAAATGCCAAGCACTCTAGCTCTGCTAATATCCCTTTCCTTGTTTGTGTCTTGGTTGTTTCTTTTGCTATTAACTTCTCCTTCAGCAGAAATACAATTTGTCCGGATTCTTTTCGCTCTCTGATATCTTCACTGTGGCCTTGCGATTGCAGTATCAATATCTGTTCTTAATAGTGAAAGTTGTGGGTGAATTCCAGGATTCTGCTGGTTGGCTTGAAGAGGCCATTGAATTTGCTAAATGTTTTCAGCTTAGCCCTTTGTTAATGCTCCTCACAGTCTTTTGGCTTGAGGATAAAATATGCTTTTCAGATGTTTATATGCACTTAGAGGTTTCCAAATTTTTGGCCGTTGGAAGATTGCATCAGACCGTTGCCTATTCCTATCACTTACTGAAGATGTCTCAATGTAATAGAAGAAATATTCCTAAATTACATTTATACCCCTTCAACTTTGATAATCATGTCTACCTTTTTATTAACAAGCAATCTTGTACTAATATAGGGAGGAAGAGGGTATTCATGGAATATAAATGTCATCTCTCTCGTGATAGTTATATTTTAATCCTAATTGGACTGAATTGTTACCAAAATTTGAAAAGCAAGGGAGCTAAGTGAAATTTTTTAAACCTAGAGGGGTCTCAGTGCAATTGTCAGAAACCTCAGGGGAGGTTTGTGAAATTATCCCACTAAAAATTGCAATTCTCTATTAATCAAGAGCACATAATATAATTATCATTCCCAAAAAAAAAAAGGAAAAAAGCCTCAGATTTTTTACTCTCTTTCCCTCAACCAAAACCAACACTCACGTGGAAACCAAGCGCACTAGCAGGATGACCAAAATTAGCTCCACATTTCTTTAGCCACTTTTTCTATAAGGTAATTAAGAAGACTTCCAAGAACTACACTAATACAATTTGAGGCAGTTTAGTGTGCCAGTGAGCACTACTTTTAAATTGGGAAGTCGTCAGAAGCAAGCTATTAGATGCCGATATTCAAGGATAAGTAAGAATTAAAATCAAAGTTTATCCGTTTGACGAAAATTGTTAGAAGCAAACAAAGTTGTTCTATTTAATTACTCATCTAAATGATGCATTGTTGGGTGGATCACAGATTAATATAAGAGAAAACAGAAATGTGAATTAGTCGGTCCAATCAACCCAAAAGCGCCAATAAGTGATCATGACTTGATGTGAATGATGATTAAATTAAACTAAAGAGATTAATCATGCTTATTAGGTTTATTGACCAAGCAATACTTAAACCAAGTCCTACCTACTGATATAATTTGAAATCACTTTCGTTGTTTTTTTAATTCCTACAACGAAAATAATGGAATTTTTAAACAACTAAAGGCCGCCACCATTGACCAAACTTGTTTCATGACCCAATTTTTATTCTTTCTTCTGAGCGTCCACACAGATTTTAATTATTTGCTGCTGAAACTTAATCTTAAATCCAATTTTAAGCCAGAAAAAAATGGTGAGATATGATTTATATACTATAACCATTTACTGAATTTGCAATTAATTGACTTTGGCATACAAAATTTAATTACTTAAATTGCCAGCAATCCGTTTCCTGCCACAACACGGATTGTGGGTCATACACCGGGTAATTCATGTACGCCTTTGACAAAATGAATTTACAATTCAACATGGGCTGGGGTTGTTATGAATGTCAAGGTTAATCTTCGCCATGAATAGTCTCAAGCAATTAGACCTAATAATAATTGAGAGCTCTTAAATCCATTGCAGTTACTCTTTCTCAGCTTCCTCAGTCAACAATTTAACAAAAATAGGGAATTTGCATTAATGCCCCCTTTTGTTATAGGATTTATAAAAAATGCATTGTTCAAGTTGAAAATAAATGCGAGTCTTGAAATGCGGCAAAAATTTTGGAAGGAAGGGAGTATTATAATTGAGTCTAAGTCCATATTACTATGTTTAATTGGTGTGTAATTATATCATTAGTAGATAGCAACTATCGAGATTAAGCTTTTGTACAAATTTTCCCTCTAGTGATTAAGCTTTTTTGTTCATTATCTTATATATAAATTCAATCAGTGATAATTTTGCACTATCGAGATTGTGGGGAAAACAATCAATGATAATTTTGTATCAAAATTTTTGTCGCATTTCAGGATTCAATTTTTTTAAAAATAATAATTTGATGGCTATGCTAGTGCATTGTTTCTAAAATTGTCCCCAAAAATTTAAATTTTGAATTTAAATTTAGTGTGAAATGTTGATAAATGTGGAAATAAAATTGAAAGAAGAGATCAAAAGTAATTTTAAATTTAATACAATAATAAGTATTTTGAGACAGTTTTTGTTGATAGAAGGTCTCAATTCTTAATGATATTACAAATTAACTAAAGTTAATTAATAGAAGTTTCAGGAGTTTATTGATTATTATCTCCTTCAAAAAAATAAAAGTTCAATTGACTCTAGATCACTACACGTCTCTATTTTGAACTATGAAGCAAAATAGCTAGTCTGAAAAAATGATGCTTGTTTTTGTCTAGTGGGCAAAGTGCAACTTATCCCTTTTTATCAAAATGCAACTTACTTCCGGCTTTAGTGTAATTGACCTTTTATTTTGTATCAATTTGAATGTGAGGAACCGAAACCAGTTTCTTGTCATTCTTGGGTGGACAGTGGACAATACATTACCGTGCCTACAATCATTCAGATTTTTTTTCTTCAGCATTCAATGAGTGAAGATGAAGGCCCCAGCAACCAATATTCATCAAAATGGCATACCAATCACCCCTGATATTGGACTTAACAGCTTTGGCTGTATAAAGTTTAGAGTCTCAATTCTCAATGATATTACATATTAAGTAAAGTAAATAGAAGTCTCAAAATTTCATTGATTATTATTTCCTTCAAAAAAAATTTTGACATAATTTGAGAATTGAGATCACCAAAAAAAAGAAAAAATTCTCTGTAATAAAAATTTGCCAATCTACTAGGATTACAATTACCATATATGAGTCCCTTTTTGCCAATTGGTTTTGGAAGCACGACAACTAAGGTTTAATTTTTCCCACAACAAAGGCCCCACAGCTCGGCTATGTCAGTAGCACTCTGAAGACCCAAGTCTTTTACTCTCATCCCAATCACCATCATCTCTGAAAGCATCCCCATCACCATCATCGATACCAGAACACTTTCATCCTAATTCCAATCCCAAGCAAGAAATATGGCTGATGCTGCTGTTAGTGCTACTATTCAGGTTGCGTTGAAGACGGTTGTTTCCCTTGCCGCTGATCATGTTAATCTGGCTCTTGAATTCCCAAAGGAGCTGGAGCGACTCAACGAATCTGCTGAAATGATCCGAGGCTTCTTGGCTGGTGCCGACGAGGACATGCATAGCCCAGTGGTGCAAGATTGGCTCAAGCAGCTGGAAGAAGAGGTTTTCAAAACTGACAATGTGCTGGACGAGCTCAACTATGAAAATCTTCGTCGGAAGGTGAAGTATCAAAATCAACTCATGAAGAAGAAGGTATTCTTCTGCTTTTCATTCTTTAATAAAATTGGTTTTCGTTCGAGGTTGGGTTCAATGATCAGGGAGATCAACATGAACCTTGAAAGGATCCATCAGAATGCCGAACGTTTGGGACTGGCCTACAAGCGCCAAGTTGAAGAAGCATTCCCTACTATTGCTGCTGGAGCCACAACGAGCCGACAGACCGACTCTACTATTCTTCGAAGTGATGTCCTAGGAAGAGACGAGGATGAATCAGAAATAGTTAAGAAGTTGTTGGCCGAATCTGAAAGTGTTATTTCAGTTATTCCCATAACTGGCATGGGTGGATTAGGCAAAACAACTCTAGCTAAAGCCGTTTACAAAAATGAACAAATTGTTGGACATTTTGACAAAAAAATTTGGGTTTGTGTGGCTGAAAAAGTAGATAAAATCGAGGAGGTCTTCAAAATGATTCTAGAATCGTTAACAGAACAAAAGGTTGAAGGGGATCGTAGGGAGGTAATAGTTCAAAAAATTCAGGATAAACTCAAGGAAAAAAGATATTTCCTTGTTCTTGATGATGTGTGGAATGATCAAGAACTATTGTTGATGGACCTTTTCAGCACTTTGGCGGGACTCAATGCGAAGAAAGGTAGCTGGTGTCTTGTTACTACTCGTCTGCAAGGCGTGGCAAATATTCTGTCTAGACATCCGCGGATCAATTTTACTCGCCATGAGCTAGGAAAGCTATGCGACGATAATTGCTGGTCTATCATCAAACAATGGGCAAATGTAGGGGAAGAAGTACCAGAAGACATAAAGGAGGAAGTTTTAAGAAGATGTGACGGTCTACCTCTGGCAGCAAGGTTAATTGGAGGTTTGTTATCTAAAAAAAGAAAAGAGGATTGGCTAACTATTTTGGAGGAGAACCTCTTGAATGGAGATCAGGGTGGGATCCAGCAAATAGTTAAGGTGAGCTTTGATCATCTGTCACCTGCACCGGTTAAGAAATGTTTTGCATATTGCTCAATTTTTGATCAAGATACTGAATTGGAACAAGATCTACTAGTTGAGCTTTGGATGGCTGAAGGCTTTCTTCAGCCGGATTCCCAAAATCAAATGATGGAGGGAATAGGATATGAGTATCTGAGAACTTTGCTGCAAACTTCCTTATTGGAAGAAGTAAAAGAGGGGAGGAGAACATGGTATAAAATGCATGATCTTGTGCATGATTTTGCAAAATCAATTTTGAATCGTAACAGCAGCAATCAGGACCATTACCTTGCAGTATACTCATCTGAAAGAATGGTGGAAACCATCAATGAAAAAGCATCAGCATCCCTTCGCACATTATTTCTGGAGGGTGGCATGGCTGATGATATGTTATCTAAGTTCAAATACTTGCATGTCCTAAAATTGTTTGGAGCAGACGTCAAAGAGTTGCCAACCTCCATTGGCAAACTAATACATTTGCACTTACTTGACATTTCAGATTCTATGATTACAACTTTGCCAGAATCTCTTTGCAAACTTTACCGTTTGCAAACACTGAGAATTGGCAAGCTTGAAGAAGGTTTTCCAACGAAGATGAGCAATTTGATTAGCTTGAGACATCTTCACTATTATGATGATGCAGGGCGCAAAATCCCAATGCCATCCGGGATTAGACAATTGGCTTGTCTTCAAACATTAGAGTTCTTTAACATAGGTTGTCAAGAGGAAGGTCATGGTATCCAGGAGCTTGGCACCTTGAAATATCTTAAAGGATTCTTGGAGATCAGAAATCTTGAGTTAGTAAATGGCAAAGATGATGCCGAACTAGCGAAACTATGTGAAAAGCCAAATCTGTATCGGATGGTATTTGAGTGGGGCAATAGGGATCGGGAAAGTGATAAATGTGATGAAGGTGTGTTGGAAGGTCTCCAACCTCACCCAAATTTAAAAGAGTTACATATCCGGAATTTTAGGGGAGATCAGATTCCACAATGGCTAGTGAAATCATCAACATTAATGGAATTGCACTTAATAAATTGCAGAGAACTCCCCACACTTGGACAACTATCATCCCTCCAACATCTATATCTCTGTGGATTGGAAAACACAACATGCATTGGGCTTTCATTCTATGGTATTAGTGATGAGGAGGACGGAAGATCAGCAGGTTCAGGCACTATTAGCAAACAAGCATTCTTTCCAACCCTTAAAATTCTTTCTCTTAAAAGCATGAAAAATTTGGAAGAGTGGAAGGACGCACATGAAGCCATGGATGTGTTTCCCGTGCTGGAAACGTTGTATATTAGGGATTGCCCCCGGCTGACCACCATTCCAACTCCAAGTCGGTTCCCACGTCTTGATGTATTGGAAATTGAAGGCAATTGCCATGTTTTGCTGGTAGAAAATGTTTTGAGCAATATAACCACACTCTCGTCCCTTCAATTATGGGGTGGTATACCCATGAGGTCTCTAAATTTAGTGAAACGACCAGAGAGCTGCTTGAGGATTTATGGCTATGACAGTCTACCCACTGACATGCTTGAGCGACTCTGTCTTTTTCCAAGTCTTCAACGTGTAGAATTGGGGTTTTGCCCTAATATAACAACATTAAAAGGAATGAGTTGCACCACTTGTCTTAAGAGATTGGTACTGGATCATTGTAAGAATTTACGAGAGTTGCCAAAAGATCTTTATCAATTTCAAGCTTTAGAGTACTTGGAGATACGGGGTTGCCCGAGAATTAATTCATTTGGATTAAATCCTAATAACTCTCCTGAGAAATTTTCGAGTCGTGTAAATGTTGGGTGCGATGAATTAGCAGTGGAAATGTTCGAGTTATGGACATCTCTCCGAGAGCTATCGTTGTTCGATTGCCCCAGTTTGGTCTCCTTTCCCCTTGATTTGCGACGAACCCCTTCTCTTGAGAGCTTCGCCTTGCAGTGGTGTCCCCCACTTGATTACTGAGAGCCTAGTGGATTTGGCTATCTTACCAGCTTAAGGGAAGTGGAGATTGGTCCCTTCTCAGATTACTCTGTAATCGAATTTGATTGGTCTGGATTAGCATCTTCATCAACGCTCCGGCACATGTCTTTACATGGGATGCCTGACACGAAATCTCTGCCACATCAGCTTCAAGACTTGACTACCATCACATCACTAATTCTAGAAGACTTCGGGGCAATCAAAGCCTTACCAGATTGGCTTGGGAACCTTGAGTCTCTTGAAGAACTAATTCTGTGGGATTGCCAAAAGCTTGAATATTTACCTTCCATGGCTGCCATGGACCACCTCAAATTAAGACGCCTGGAAATTTATGATTGTCCTCTATTAACCCGAAGATGCACTCCTCAAAGTGGCTCCGAATGGCCCAAGATCTCTAATATTCCAGACCGTGATATTGATTAAAAGCCATCTCTCTGAGCCATCTGGTAAGATTTCATCTCAAAATTTTAATTAATTGCTTCTCATTGGATATTGTTGTTCTTTAACATCTTATTCTATTTGTATTTGCCCCTCACTTTTTTTCTCTGTAAGTCTCTGTTTCTCTATTTATAAACCTGTGAAGATAACTTTCTCATTCAATTTATAAACTAATTCTTGTCATTAAGTAGAGTTATGAGCAAATTGAAAGACAATAAAAATTGTGGATTTCATCTGCTTTTCTGAACCATCGAAAAGATTAATAAGCATGGTAAAATTCACTACTATATATGAACTTGGTACTGACTATTTGTCCACGAAATTCACTTTTTTTTTTTTTTGCACTGATATTTTCCAAACAACATTAAAACCAATAAAATAGCAATTTTGGGAGAACATTACAATTTTTGTTTTTGCCACTGGCATTTAATGGATGGATATGTTCTTAATCTTCACTGTTATCTCCTCTGTAGGACTCTACGTTATGATTGCCATAAAATTAGCTCAGTGTCGATCAAGTTGAAATTGGTTGTAGAGGAACTAGGGTCCTGTAAAAACTATAAATGTTTATTATCTTTCAAAATTTTTAAAGCTCAGTGAATTGGATTGATGATATTATGGCCTTGCAGGCAACAAGTGTCAGGGACACAGAAAGCAGTCATAGTGCCGAAACATTGCGGAAGGCTCAAAAGTGTGCTCAAGGCAGAGTCAGCCTAGAACCTCTAAAGCGTCTTATTGCACTTTTCACATTCTCCAGTTGCAACATTAGGCTGTGGTTTCCAATCACTTGTTGAAGAAAGATGAGAAGGTATGTGGTTTGGAAAAGTCTCCACCAAACTTACAAGAAGTACAAGTGAATTGGTCCAAGTTTGCAAGTATGTTTGAGTCATGTAATTATGCCTAAATGCAGGGTGATATCTGCACTAGTATGTGTTCTTTATGGCTTAATCAATGGAATTTAGCTCAATTTTTGCTTCTTAGGATTTTGAGTGATAAATTGTTGCACTAGTTACCAGACCAAACCTTTCTGTGGCTCATGCTTCTACTTTATGTCATAACTAAAGTAGCATTGTGATGTAATATTGTGATTTTTTTTTTCCAGAATTTGTTTAGGAAGCAGAAATCATGCTTTTTGGACAAAGAACACCAAAGTTCCCGTGTTGTTCTTATGAGAATGTCAGAAGGGAGAAGTTATTTTCACTTATCAGTCGGGTTTTGAAGATGGAAGGTAGTTATCTATGATTTTTCCCACTAGAATGCCATATATTGCTCAGAATGTAGAAATAAAGGTAAAAAATGTTGACTGCATGTCTTTTGGGCTGTTTCAATGGCTTTTCTTTTTTTTTTTTATCTGTTTTCTGGAAGTGTTTAACAAAATAAATCAAATACTGAACCTTTCTCCCTGTAGCATGCTGAAGACAGAGTGGCTTGTGCTAGGCTTGTAGAAAGGAGTGTGGATGGAGAAGAATTAGAGGGGAGCATGCTAGCTGGTACTGGAGAGCTATCAAGGTACAAGACTTGCTTGAAGAAAACTGGACTTACTGATACTTTAGTTCCAGAGGTGAGAAGATTTGATGGAAAGAAGTTAGACATTGAAGACAGCATTGACGATCATTTGGACAGACATAAACGAAGCATGTGATTGCAGTTTCAATCATTCATTTGGGTGAAACCGTTAAAAGATTTGGTGCTGCAATTGCAGATGCAAGAATTCCTACGTCCTCATTCAAAGGTTCCCGCCAGATCTTGCAAGGCCTTTTTCAATTGGACAACAGCTTATACCTTTCCACTCAAGAACAAGAGAGACTCATGGTACAACTGTGCTAACAGTTAGTCATTCCAGGTATTAGGCTCAGCGTTGAATTTGTTTTAGTAAAATAACGTATCCTAAGTACTGTCATGGTTCTAATCCAAAAATTTGCAGTTTGAATGATCAATAAACAGGTTTTGTCATTGTAGCATTCCATCTTATGTTGTAACATGTAGGAAGTAGTGGTTTCTAAGCAAAAATATATGGATGGTGATGTGGTAGAAAATTGTTCTCTTAAGGAGTGATGATCAGTCTTCTAGAAAGCAATATGTGGTGGAGTAAATGAACAGATATGTAGTCTCAGTGGATTAAAGGTCTACTACGTTTGTGTTGCAATTGCCATAACTTCAAATCAATCACATATAAAGAATGAGCTTTGCACTTTGTGTTTTTGATGGCTTAATTGATACAACTTTGCTTAATTTTTGCTCTTTCGGAATTTTTGAAGTACATTCTTCACAAGTTTTGAAGGTTTGACATGGCTAATTTTACCCTTAATATTACTGTAATGTAACATGGTGATAGTTTTTTCCTGAATCTGTTTGGGAAGCAGACTTCATCTTGTTGGAAAAAGAACCACATGGCTCCCTGTTGTTTTTGTGAGAATGTCAAAGGGAAGAAATTATTTGTCATTGATCAGGCAGGTTTCGCAAATGAAGATGGTTACCAATTACAGTTATTTTGCTCATTAAATTGCATTAGCCTTTATGAAGACTTCTCAAACACCAAATAGAAAAACTGAGAGTGTTATGTCCTGTAGTGCTTGGAATGCAGAAATAAAGGCAATGATTTGGCTATATCTGATACGGAGTATTTGTGAAGACCAATGAAGGTGGTAAATCAATAGTAAATGTTACACAAGGAAGTTCTTCAAGGTGGTTCATTCCACCTGATGGAGGTACTGTGCCACAAATCTCTTCTTCTAAGGTTAGATAAGCATATTTCAGCATAGCCATTAAAATGAAGTTAACTCTAACAAATTCAAGGAAGAAGGAAACTACTTGCCAACAATTATAGAATAGTGACATTCTTTTGCTGCTTTCTTCTTAAAAAAGGTTATCCTTTACTGGTCCTTTTTTGTCCCAAATATCTTAGTGTGTTAGGAGAAATCAGTCTACTCAAAAGAAGGTACTTAGAGGCTAAATCTGTTGATTATTGGTTTTGAATGATAATACATGAATGTTCAACCATGACTTTTTTACTTGGGATTATTTTGCCAAACTAGCTAAGACTAGGACCTCAATTTTTAAGCGGAGGAAGGATTATCGTCTCACTCCTGAGTTTTACTTAGACATATAGCTTTCATTCGTATGTTCTATTAACATTGACATTCATGCAAATTTTATTGCCTTTGCTAATTTTTGCATTCCATTTTTGGTTCATCCACTAATTGGTTAGAATGATCATCTTTCCGTTACTAGTTGCTTATAGAGTTCTTTGCTTATTGTGAACTCTTATCGGATATCTATGTCAATATTTAAGACAATCAGTGTCTAATAGGTTATGTTGGAACACGTACAAAGCAGCAATTTCTGAGCTGTAGTGTATGAATGCAGATTCGATTGATTAAAAGCTTGCTTCTCTGGAAGTTGCCATGTCTTTCACATACATATGGAAGTGTTTGAAAAGTTTTCATGTATTTTGCAGGTTTCTTCTAATTTGATTTGCTTCAGATTGAGGAAAGCGTATCAAGGAACCAATTTGCTGCTGAGGCCAGTAGCCAATTTGGTTGATCTTGGTTCCATTATAAGCTCTCTAGATTCCTCTACTTGTCAATCGCATGAACATAGATCTTATATCATTGGAAGCATTGAATGTGAGAGGATGAGAAGGCAAGAAAATAGGAAGCTAGTTGTTGGATAATATAAGAAAATATAAAGCTTTTGTGGGATAATAAGCTTTTCTTTGTAAAATCACTTGGACATTATAAAGCATCATTTTTTTAAGGAAAAGGCATACATCTAAGAATTCAAAATACATATTTTTGCCATGATTTTCAAGAAATAAGTTGCCAAAAGAAAAAATTTTGGTAACATTGAGCAAGAATTATTTAAATTGTTTACAAAGAAAAGAAAAGGATTTTTTATAGTCCCAATTCATTCTGTATTGATAGTATCATAAACATAAAAATGGAATGAATATACTGAAAATAGTATGACTAGATTCAAAACTCAAGAACAAATGTAGAAAATTTGTTAGCTAGTTTTGCAATCTGCCCCTTTAAATTTAGTTGAGAAAATTTGTTATAGTAAAGTTGGAAATCAAATTTTTAGTCCTAACTTTACCTATTTTGCAATTTTCGAATCCAAAGTTAAAAGAAAATGGAAAATTTTATAAATTATTCATCATAGAAGGATTTAATTGTTTTAATCATACATGATACTAAGGAAAGATGACGATTGAGACAATTTACTAGAGTTGAATCCTAGGGGTTCATTATAATCAATGCATTAAAAAAAATTTGTAACCGAAAATTTGAAAAGGACAAAATAATGAGAGTTTGTCCGAAATTGTGGGAGATATATATAAATAATGTAAATTAGTGATTGAAAAGATAAAGTTAAGAAGAAAAAAACAAAAATATTAAATGTGCGAGAACACGTCATGGAAAGGATTGATAGAATTGCATTCAAGTTATACACGTATTCATAATATGCACATTATAACATAAGGGGGTGTTTGATAACCCCATTAAATACCTAAATTAATGCATTTTGTGCTCTTTGTATTAAATTTGTTTTGTAACACAATTTTCTTACATATGCATGTATTGAGACCCACTTAATTCGTATACAAAGTTTCAAGTGAAAGTTATATCACTTAATTTGCTGAATTGTTGAATTATAACATTCAACTAAAACATGCTTAGACTCCCAGACATTTTCATACAGATACACATTGATTATTAAATTTTTCCCCCTTAAAGCATTGAACATTTTCACTAATGTTGTTTATAAATTAAAACTTTTTAACCTATAAAAAGTTTTAGGAAATATCACACTACACGCCTTAGTTTAAACGTAAAACAAGCCTATATATAAAAAATTAAAAGATTATTTGTCTAACTATCACTAATTGTGATGGAGATCGATATTATTATTTAAACACCTTTTCATTGTATCTATATTCTAATTAATATTGAAATGAAACAACAAATGCTAACTTTGTTGTAGTAAAAATTAATTACTCAATTTTGAATTGGGCTACAATTTTGGTAATGAACCTCAATTATTTAAAACTTGAGCGTACATGGATGATCTGATGAATTCAATGTTTTACTATTGCATATGATGATTAGATTTGTGGGCCAATTTTTACAATAATTGGTTTAAAAATCAGTTACCTAATTAATAAATCTAATCCTTATATACCTGGCACATTACTAGACCTATTTGATCTAAAATAATGTAACAATTTAGTATCATATGATAATTTTTCAGTAAAAGTTGGTCCTTGTACAATCTAGATTATCTTATTAGAGATAAAATAAAGGATTGATTTTGACTAAAAATTACTTGAAAATAAAAATTCATTGATGCAAACTTTTAGAGTAAGTAGAACTAGATCATTAAGAAACTTTTTAACTTTCTATATATACATGTATTATTCCTGCAAATTCTATATCTCGAACATTATCGGAGGTCTACATTCTTGTCTCTTCTATAGCTCCATTTTTATCTAACATGCATTGTATAGATTTAGATATAATTCTTTCCCTTCTCTTGTTTACAGACTATATATTTCCTACTATAACGATAGGTTTATCTTGATGCTATTCTAGAATGATCAATTTCATTTCTATTATGTCAAAATTTTTGAACTCTTTTTTCATGTGAAGTGTTTTTACTCTTTTTTTTAAGAGTAAATTTCATATACACTGATAATGTATACACTATCATCGTTGGATTCACGACATGTGTGCAAAAGTTGAATTTCAAATTCAAATTTTGCATAGTTGTCATTCATCCAATGCTAATAGTATATACACTGTCAGTGTAGGAAAGATTAATCCTTTTTTTAATGGAAAATATAAATTTTATGCAGGAAAAGAGAAATATAAGGGCTTGAGAGACAAAATTTTGCGTGGAACACTTGCCAGTTATTATTGACTAGGACTATTACTTAATATACCTCTTTAGTGAAATATTTTTCTGTGTCTTGATGATTTCAAATGTCCTTGATTTGATTTATCCTTTTGTGTTTCATGTATAATTTTTTTATCCCTATGCTAATTGTTCCTCTTCTTGGTTTTCATGACAGGTATATCTTCTCTTGATCATCACAGGTATTTCTCATGAACCAATGTAATGCAAATCTGATTGAGTACTTCTATGGAAGTTGATAAGAAGGATCATTTTGCTTTTGCTTTCTTCTAACGAATCCCTTGATAGCTACTCATCATGATGAATTACACCATCATAACTACCCTATCTAGAAAAGTAAATTTTTATTGCATCCTAGGTACTTGAGTTTTTCACAATTAAACTAAGTAAAAACAAAAATGCAAATGGGAATCTCAATTTTTTAAAAAATTTTGTGTTATAAGATAATGTTTGAATTTTTAGGTTCAAGTTGGAATTAATAAGTAAATCATGATCTGACTAGATAAATGCAAAAATGACAGATCAATGATCAATTATTATCTTATAATGATCGGTCAACAAACTTTAAAAATCCCTCTAAAAATAATTTTTTAATGTCAAACTAATTATTCTTCTAATGATCCATAGATAATTAATTGAAGTTGGATAGAGAATCAAAAGTCTTTGACCTCAGGTGCACTAGTTGATAACCTTAATCTTACACTTCGATTGGGATTACCATCTCAAGACACCCAAAAGCAAGAGGATGTGAGTGCTTTCTTATTTTACATATGTTTTAACATTGAAAAATCCTCCATGTCATTTTTTCTTCTATATTTTTGGATTTTTTGATCTATAGACTTGAGAATTGTTAAACACCAAAAGAGCTTTGACTAGATAAGGAGTTATATGTTTTGCTACTAAACTTTAAAAAAAATGGCATTGCTACCATATAGTGTGAACATAAAAAGGTATTGCTACTAATGTTTTGAAATTCGAATAGGCAAATTGACAAGTGACTAATTTACGTAATAATTGAATGATATTTTATGTTATTTTTAGTCACTTTGGTTATATTATTGGAAAAAAATGAATCATTTTGGCTATAATTGGTGAAAAATGTTTTTAAGTGATTAAATGAGGTTTTTATCACTTTTTACTTGGATTTTGTGGATTTTTGACAGTTTTGACACATTTTCGTATTTCGGCTATAACTTGAGCTACAGTGATCGGATTGAGATGATTTTTAAACCAATTTGAAGATAAGAGATAGATCTACAACTTTGGTGAAGACATCGAAATCCAGTTCTAAGGTTTTCCAAGTCAAAAGGCCGAATTACAGTAACAAATTTCTATTGGTCGAAGCTGAAACAGGGCAGTGAGCAGTCAAGGGTATTTCGGTCATTTATCAGCCTACACAGATCCAAATGAGGTGATTCTTGATGCATTGGAAAGCTAACTCAAAGGGCTACAAGTTTTATGTTTTGGTCAAGAGCTAAATCAGCTTTTATCATCAAGAAAAGTTCTGTTGAAGTTGAGTTAAAAACAAAGCAGAGCTGGAAATTGAGCAGAAATTGCACCAAAATGTCACTGTATCAATCCGGCCGGAACTTGGCCGGATTGTAGTCAGAGAAGGCTGCTCTTTACGCGAAAAACTCAATTTCACCTCTACTAAGTCACATGTAATGCTAGGCATGTGAGAAACATTACCAGCTACAAAAGAGAGGTGTAAGCCTCATTTCTTGACCACCTTTCATCTTTATATAGCCAAAACTTGCAAGATTGAAGGGAGAATAGAGAGACATACGGGAGAACTTGGAGAGTGCAGAAATGTAGCTCTTTTATCTTCTGAAGTATTAGGTTAGCTTAGTGTAGACTAGTTTAGTTCATCCATTCTTGTAGATTGACTAGATTAGGATGAAGATGGGGATGAAGAAGAAGGAGTTGAAACTCAAGTGACATGGGTTATCTCTTCTCCAACTCTTTATCTTTGTACTTGATTCTAAGTTTAGTTAATATGTAAATTCTGGATTTTATGTTATTTATGTGTCTTTAAAGTATATACCTTGGGTTTGGTTGAACTTTCTATAATTGTTAGTGTTTATTATTTGGTTATTTGATTGCTATGATTTGAGCAAGTTATTTAGCACTTTGGCTCTTTAAATCATGATTAATCTAGTACCATTAATTGTGATTATCTAAGGTGTTGTTTTTGTAATGAAAATTGAGATTCAACACTGGTTCAAGAAGTGCTAAACATAGGGAGTACACTCACGAAAGTAGAGGTGCACCTATGTGGTTTTAAGTGATTCATTTAATGTAATTTCACTGAAGAAATGAACTTGTAGCTAATTTCATAACCATGAGAATAGGTATGGATTAGTTATGAGTATAATAGATTCACTACGAAAGTAGGTTTCATATGCATAAGGAAATTACACCATAACTAACCTAGATAGTAGTTTTCAATGATCCAAAAATGGCACTTGCATGAGTAGTTAGGGATATCATAATCTAAGGAGCTTTCATTTGTTATTTTGCATAAGTTCAGTAGGTTTCATTCATTATAATTCATTTATAGTCTAAATAATAGAGAAGTTTTAGTAACACCGGTAATTGTTCACTCTTCCTTGTGGGATCGACTCGATATATACCCTAAACTACTAGTTGACCTGTATACTTGCAGTGAAACGGGTGTAAATTGGATTTTTTAACTTGTACGTATAAGAAAACCCCGTCACAAGTGAACCGAATGAGCTTCTGATTTACAGTTCATTCGATTTGATTAGTTCAACTCCAATTCAATAATTTTAATATTAAATCACATAGATAAAACTAATATTTAATAAAAACAAATATTTATTGAAAAATCGGTTCAAAGGTCGGTTCTTTACTGGTTTTAACTGGTTTGATTGAATTTGACTAGTTTATTTGACTTTCTGGATTAAATATAGAATTGCGTTAGAGTTATGGACAATTCGCCCTTCAGCTAGTTGAACCAGTGCGGCAGGTTTGGATTTCAAAACACCAATTGCTACCATATAGTGTGAACATGAGAAAGGTATTGCTACCATATATTATATCATGCTTAAGATAGAAACATATACATGAGGAAAAGTTTAATATCCTGATAAGAAATTTAAGTATTGAAAGCAAACCCTTTTATCAATCCATACATAGCAAGATCAAAACTCTCTCATTGTCCCTCAACTACATACTAGACATAAAATTGTGTTCTGTAGTAATACTGCAAACTTGTGATAAAGATACAATGTATGTTTCCTTATTCCATTATGAAAAAGGAACTTTCGTTCATGATATTACTCTATCAACGCCATAATTCATAATGGATTCATAATGAACTTTCATAATGAAGTACTTAAAGACATGTTGGATGGTGATGGTCATTATTTTAAATATTCACATCTAATTATTGCAGAGGACAAGTTTCTAGACTCACATCAAAAATAAATATTTTGTAGATATTAACAAATTTGGGAGTGATTCACCAGACAGGAGAGTGCTCCTTTTATAGCCGTTTCATCACGCACTGAATTATTTAATTGCCAATGTTATCTTATCAATTACACATTGTAATACTGTAAAGATTCTCTTCTTATTTTGTAATTACTTACTTGTAAAGATTTTTGTTATTTGCGAAAGTAATAACTTTTGTTCCTTACTTGTATAGGCAAAAGGAAATTTTTTAAAGAGAGATGGAGAAGAGATTGCATCTAACAAGCTTTTAACCATATCTGGATCAAATGATGCAAGCAATTCAAGAGAAATTCCAAAGAAATGTACTCCTTGTGGAAGTGACAACACTCCACTATGCAGGAAAGGATCTCTTGGCCCACAAGTATGTATTTTTTTCAAATCCTAAATAGGATTAAAATTTTGATCTTGCTATAGACAATTAATGTGAAAAATTAAGTTGCTAAAGTCAAGTATTTGATGTAGTATTTTATGCTTAGCTTCCTGTCCTACAAATGAAGTTAATAGTTCTCGGATTAATTGATAATATATTTGCATATATTTCTAGAAGCTAATATTAAAGTAACTAATTTATGTTGGCTATCATTTTTCCATTAAAGTTTAGAAATGTCATACTACAATTGATATGGGCTTTATGATTCAAAATATTGAGAGTTCATAACCTTCTAAGAAAATGGATTTGCTTATCTATTTCATCTTTGATGCATTTATGCCATTAATCACTGGCAAACAATTAACTTAAGTATCTTCTATTTGGTATGTATGCTAGGCTTCATGTATGGGTCTGCCTAAAGGGTGTCCATTGGGCACTTGTTAAGATATATTTCAGATGTTATATTTTTGGAAATGTAAGATTAATTAGAATAAATAAATAAATATAAGGAAGGGTAGGTAAGAATAAATAGGAAATGTATATAAATGTAAGAGAGAGTAATAATTGTTAGTATGTGTATATATATGTGGTAAGTTAGGTGAATTTTAGGTAGATTAATGAGTGCCCATTGAACATCCCCTAGAAAAACCTTGCTTTAATTACAATTACAAATTGTACTAAGCTTTCTAATGAAATCATAATGAACAAAACGATCAATTAATAAATGTTGTTCCTTTCTTTCCAGCAAAATGATTGAGTTGACTTCTAGCTTCTTTAGAATTTAGATGATACAATGACATTTATAATTCTGGGCCATTGACAATGTCTATTATAATAATTGATTCTTTTCATTCTATCACTTGAAACATATGATAGCAGTAATTTTTCTGACAACACTAATAACAATGACTATTCCATATAAGTTCTTTTTTGTCAGGATGCATATTCAAAACTTATATGTACTAATTAAGAATTTATTATGTCTCCCTTATATTTTGCAAAATATCCTATTATAATTTTTTTTCTAATTATAAAAATCTCATACTTCATGTCAATAAATTGAGAAATTAGATTATAGTTCTTATTACTCTTTTATTGTGATTGAGGAGCTAAAATTTTTCACTTTACTATTCTATATAGTTCTTTTTTGTCAGGATGTATATTCAAAACTTATATGTACTAATTAAGAATTTATTGTGTCCCCTTTATATATTGCAAAATATCCTATTATAATTTCTTTTTCTAATTATAAAAATCTCATACTTCATGTCAATAAATTGAGAAATTAGATTATAGTTCTTATTACTCTTTTATTGTGATTGAGGAGCTAAAATTTTTCACTTTTTCTACTTCAGACACTCTGCAATGCTTGTGGACTTTGTTATGTAAGGATTATGAAAAGATTTGCTTAGCACTTAATCGATCAAGAATCACAAGTCATTCAAGTGATATCAGCAACAAGTAACTTGGGAGATTTATAAATAATACGAGTTCTATGATGAAACTATACAAGATTTATATTTTATAATCTTGTTGTTTTGGATATTATTATCGTACACTTGGTAATTTATTGCTTTTTGCTCCTATGCTTTTATGCATCTGCATAGAAGCATTTATATCTCTTATAAACTATTTAGGGATTGGATGTGGGAAAAGACCCTAGTTTCATATGAATGGAATGTTAAGGTGCCTAGAACTTTTTCAGATGGCATAATCCATGTTTATATATTAAGGATACTCTTTTTCTGGATGTAAATTGCACTGGCATTATTGCCAGCTTTTCATCCAACAACACACAATAATGTTGCAATGTATTCGCAAGTCAACTCTTGATTCTTTTTCATTTTCTTTTTTTGAAATAAATGAATATGATTGATGCTCAATCTTTTAGCAATTAGTCATTTTCTTATCCAAGTATAAGAGTCGGCCATAGACTAGTGCTTTTATTCTTAAAGTTGATATTGTTGCATTATCATTGTATATATTAATCTCACCATTGTGGATTGCCTGTAGTTATATACAAAATGAAAAGGAAAAAAAATTAGAATACTAGGGATGCACGAGGTAATTTATCTAATTAGCAAGTTGGCAATGTCATAATAGCCTCTTATGATATTACTTGACCACCTTTAATTTAATTTTGAAAATCAAGTTTAAAGAAACATTTTCTCCCTATTCAATATTAATTATCTATCCTTTAGAGTTTTTTCAGGTTCTTGTACCATATAAACATTTGCATAAATTCACCTATCTTTATAATTGATTGCGTATAAAGACAACAAGCATCTTTGTCAAATTTATCCCAAGCATATAATGAAAATGCAAAAAGTCCCGTTGATTATTCTTAAAATTTAGGTTTAGTTAAGGTGTATAGTTTATTCTACCACCTTCTGACACAAATTTTTAGCAGTATCAATATAGATGAACTGAAATTGTGCATAGTACTTTTGGAGAAGAAATACTAAACTGCCTGCAATTTTAGGAATTGACAAAAGTATTTTAATTTTTTATGTGTTAAAAATTTGAGAAAAATAAAATAGTGAGTATTACAAAAGATCTTTTCTATGTCCTATTATATCATTTTTTAACAAATTTAAAAAGCCAAGTCTCAACATAAGAGGCAGATTTATTGTAGAGCAATGGAGGAGTTTATTTTTTGTCATTACATTTTTCTTGCAAAATTATCCATATTTCATGAGTGGTTTAAAAATGTTACTTATCTCAAATTCCAAAATTCACTTGGGCAAATTCCTCATACATCTACCATGGTTAATCACTTTTCAAGTTACACCTTTTGTAATTCGAAAATATCCACTTGCACCCCTTGTTCTCTTAACATAAGTAGAAAAACATATAGAAACTTCACCAATGGAGATTTCACAATACATGTTTTCTTTGTTGTGCTTGAGCTAACAAAAATGAGTAGAAGGAAACTATTTGCCAAGATTTATAGAATAGTGACATTCATTTCCTGTTTATTTCTGGAAAAGTTTTTTTTATCTTTGTTTATCCCAAATATTTTAGTCTGTCAGGAGAAATCATTCTGCTAAAAAGAAGGTATTCAGAGGTTAAATCCTTTGATTAGTGGTTTTAAATGATAATACATGAATGTCAATCATGACTATTTTCCTTGGGGTTGTTTTGCACAAAATAACTAGATTAGGACGTCACTTTAGAAGCATAGGAAAGATTGTCGTCTGGCTTTTCTTCTGACTTTTATATAGATCTTCTGTTTTCACTCTTACATGCTATTAATGTTGACATTTATGCAAATCCCATTGCCTTTGCTACCAATATTTGCTCTGTACTTTTGGTTCATCCAGTAATTGTTTAGAATGATCATCTTTCCATTACTAGTTGCTTACAGAGTTATTTCCTCCTTATTAACTAGTTATCCAATATCTATATCAACATTTTAGACAATTAATGTCTCATAAGCTATGTTGGAACATGTAGGAAGCAGCAGTTTTTGAGCTGAAGCTTATGAATGGTGATGTGGTGGAAACTTACTCTCTTACGGAGAAAGCAGGCATGTAGTTTTGTTCAATTAAAGTTTACTTTGTTTATCTTGAAGTTGGCATGCCTTTTAGTCTTTCACACATATAAAAGTGCCCGACCTTTCATGTTTTTTGCAAGTTTCTTCTAGTCTCATTTGCTTGGAACATAGGAAAAGGCACCAAGGAACTATTTAGCTGTGCATGGCTGAGACCATTAGACAATCTAGTTGACATGATTTCCATTTTAAGCTTTTTGAATTGCTTTACTTGTCGATCTCATGAATATGGATACAAAGATATCATATCAATGAAAGCATTCAAAGTGCAAGGATGAAAACCCAAGAACATTAGTAGTTGTTGGATTGTATGAGTGAAAAAAGGCCTTGAATTCATGTTTCATTAATTGTTCTTATACTAAAGTTTTGCTCTAAACTATGGTACTCTATGCCAAAAATTTAGTTCAATTATACTAAAAATGTCATACATATAGATGGCCTATAGAGAGAAAGGGCAATGCGAAAGATACTTGAGATTGGAGGCTTTGATGTGATATAGAGCTTTCAACTTTTGAGGTACTTAATATAGCATGCTTTGAGGAGTTTGATTTAAATTTTAAACCGACGGTAAATTCATCAAAATAGAGCTAAATAAGTATGAATTTAACGAGAATTTTGCTTCAATCAACTTCGAAAGGTTGCTAAAAAAATTTCCCTTCCCCAATTTGTCAAACTAAGTCCTGATCGGTCCCTCTTCTGTCCATCCATGGCCTTTTATTTTCTTTATTCTCTTCCTTTCTTTTCCTTCGGAATTAAGTTTTAATTTATTATCAGTGTAGAGGATATTTTAGACTAACAAGTATAAATATATGCCACCTACATAAAAAATAAATTTAAAATTTAAAATTATCCACTCGTGTATATACTCACATTGCATAAAAAAATTATCTTTTATTTTTTCCCTTTGAATTTTTTTCTACCTCTCCTTAGTTATATGTCTCCCCCTGGTGATTGCACATTGAGATATAGGGCCAAGACATTGAGGGATAGGGCCAAGAGTTATGAATGGTTGGAACAATTTTGGCCCGAGAGGGAGATTAAAAGCCCACTTATGCAAGTGTACCAATACACTTTGTTCTCAAGACATGGCATGGATTTAGTTGAGATACTTTTGTTTTGGAAGATTAGTGAAACAAATGTTATGCTAAAAGGATCATTTGGAAATAATCTAACTGTTTTATTAAAAACAAAAAATTAATCTAACTGAAAAGTAGATTAGAGTAAACTTGAATTGTATGCTATAATCTAATGTTATGTAATGAGAAAATGAATAAGAAAATAATAAGCTTTTTCTTTTTGTAATATCACTTGGACATTATCTAAACTCGATTATGAGGTTTCTACGAAAAGTGTATTATTTCAAAGGAAAAGGCATACATCTAATATTTCAAAAAATATATTTTCACCATGATTTTTCAAGAAATAAGTTGCCAAAAAGAAAAATTTTTTGGCAAGATTGAACAAAAATTATCTAAACTATTTAGATAAAAAAGAAAAGGATTTTTTTAATAGCCCTAATACATTCTGTACTAGTAGTATCATAAACGTAAAAATGAAAATATTACTATTGAAATCGAATCAATCTCAATCCAATAGTACGACTAGCTTCGAAACTCAAAAGCAAAATGTAGAAAATTCATAAGCTACTTTAGCAATATGTCCCTTTAAATTTAGTTAAGAAAATTTGTTATAGTAAAGTTGGAAATCAATTTTTAGTCCTAAACTCTAGCTATTTAACAATTTGGAATCCAAAGTTAAAAGAAATACTAAAAAAATTTAGAGATGACTCAAGTAAATTTAAAGATAACTATGAAGAGAATTTACCAAGTTTTTATCCTAGGGGTCTATTGTAATCAATGAATTAATCAAATATCGTAACTGAAAACTTGAGAAGGACAAAATGGAGCTTGCCAGGAATTGCATTGGAAATATATAAGAAATGAAAATTAGTGATTGAAAAGATAAAAATAAAAATAGAAGTAACAAATGCGGTGGAACTGATACCTGCACATACATATGGAGAGAGAGAGAGAGAGAGAGAGAGAGAGAGAGAGAGAGAGAGAGAGAGAGAGAGAGAGAGAGAGAGTGTGTGTGTGTGTGTGTGTGTGTGGCTTTGCACAATAAGGTAAATGACTCTAAGGCCTTTAGCTTTTGAATTTGATTCTAAATGGTTTTCGAAAATGAAATCTAAGTATAATAATTTTCAGTTTTTCATTTATGTTAAAACTGTTAAAGGAAGAGTATTATTTTAATCATTTTCAATTAAGCAAAATTTATACATTGCGGTTTGCTTTTAAACAACAAAACGTAATAAGATCAAATTAAACAAAAAGTTTTAAACATGCAGAAAGAAACTACAACATGATTAATTTAATTTAAGGGATAATTTCAGAAACCTCACCTGAGGTTCTCATAATATCACCCAACTCCCCTGAAATTTTTAAAATTTTACTTGCATCTCCTGTCAGTTTGACAAGACTAAATATTCCTATCAAAGGTTACAAATTGATAATATTACCCTTGTTCTTAATAGCTGTTTAACGAAAAAAACCAAGACAATATAAAATTTTTGAACCAAAAAATGTAGAATAAAAAATAAATTGCTATCTAATAATGGTCTATATTTCTCTTTATCGAGGTCATGGTGGGACAACAAAGGACATGGGTATATTAAATCTGGTCAAAGTCAACCACTTAGGAGGATTTTGGTGAGTAATTAATAGTTTAAAAATTTTCATAGACAGTTATAAGGAAGTCAAGAATTTTTTTTTAGAAAATATGTTTTAATACATGATGTAGATTTGTGACAGCCCCATCTCCCCCTAGGGCGCTCCCAAGGGTTTGGTGGATTGCCTACCCAATTCTCGTCAGGACTCAATCACGCATTATTAAATTTACAAATAAAAACCTCAATAAAAAAAATGATATCAATTACAACCTTCAATGTGAACACTCATGCCCTCCAATGCCCACACAATCTATAAATATAGTCAAGGAGTTAAACTTGAAAAAAAAAAATCAAACCAAGCAAACCAGCTAGACATCTATGGAGTGTTCACGCAAGCGGCTAACAAAAACCTAGACAAAGTCTATGTCTTCTCCACTCCCACTCTCACGTTCTCACTCCTGTAAGGAAAACAAATTGCATGGAATGAGCTAAAAACCCAGTGAGGTTTCACGAAACAGGCAAGTAAACTAGCAGACATGATATCATTCACAGGATATCAGGAAATTAGTCATGCTCGTATTGATCATGGAATAGTGTATAGTAAAGCAGGTAATCATATAGATCATGCAAAAGTATATGATAAAGAATACATTCATGTCAAAGGATATAGTCCACTCTCAGGAGCAGGTTCCACAATAGCTTGTCCGATGTCTGTTGACTCTCCGTCAACCAGGAAATTATAAAGTCCATAGATCACCACTAAACGTCAATCTCCGTCCACCGATCATCCTCCTACCGGGCTCGAATGTTAAAGAAATACCCAAGATTCGTTAATCTCCTTGACCAAGCTCTTGCCGGCTCAATTCGACCAACTAGCCCTAGGTTGGGCTTATAACCCCAGATATTCAGGTATTCAAGATCTGGCTTATAACCCCAAGTATTCAGGTATTCAAGAGTGGAGTCATTGGCTGTTATCCAACGCTCACACAGTTAATGATTGGAGACGTTAGTTGTCACTTAAAGCTCTGTATTAAAAAATATTAGAGTTCAAGTCATGAATTCCAGTCAGAAGGAAACAGGTTAGGAACTTGTTGTGACAGCCCCACCTTCCCCTAAGGCGAACCAAAGGGTTCGGCGGACCGCCTGCCCAGCTCTCGCCAGGACTCGCTCACTCTCTCCGAACAAAATAAGATAAACCTCGAGGAGAAAGAAAATTTAAATCCCAAAATGGAAACATGTATTTACATTCATTCCAATCTTACACAAATATACAGTCCCAAATAACAAAAGCTATACATTCTCAAAACAATCCACCCCTAACCAAGCACTAGAACGAGAACAAAAGCCAAACAATGCATAAGAACTAAATTGTACTATACAGGTCTCTCGCCCTTACTCACAACCCCTGTAAGGGAAACAAACGGCGTGGAATGAGCTAAAAACCCAGCGAGATTCTATACACAACCAAGCAAGTAAACAGGGACATTAGCATGTAATAACAAGTAATCCAGATAACATTTACGATATAAAGCAAGAGTAACACATTCATTAAAAGAATACATGGAGTCATTCGTTCATTCATTCGCCGAACACTTTCCTTATTCCTCCAATCATTAAAATCATATTTGTAAGTGAAAACTCCTTCATTTTCTTGTCGTTCGTTCGTTCATTTCATTTTCCCCTTTCGGCCAGTTCATTGGCCAGTCTCCGCCAACTTCGTGGTCATACTCGAGTATACCAAACATTCACCCAGGGTCACTAATCGCCCGACCGAATCCGCTTCTGGCTCGAGCCGACCAGTAACAAAGGGCAAGGGCCCAGTTCAGCCAGAAGGCTTACATTCATGCACAAGTAACATTTAATCATTCAATCATTGAAATTTCACGTTCATTTGGGCCGAGTGCGATAAAGTACACACTTGCCTAGTAAAAATCATTTTTGGCAGTCATTGAGAGCATCTAACATTTAATCAAGTCACATAGTCACATAATCATGGGGAACAAGTCACATAGTCATTAGAAACAAAACGTATATAGAACACTCACCTAAATAAGCAAAATAACGTCCAAAGCATCCCTCCGGATCTCAACTTTAGTCACCAAGAAACCCTAAAATAATCATGAGAAAGTATTATGGTTCAATCATTAAAATGTTTGATAAATCAAAGAAAATCCGAATAATTACTAGTACGAAATATAAGTATGATTTTGAAAGTGAAAAGAGTACATTTTGATCAAAGTACATAAGTAACTAAAATTGTTCCAACTCAAACATAAAACTAAATTCAAAAGGGTTTAGAAAATTTCATCGGAAAAATTTGGAACAGTGCCACGTCAGAATCCGGCCAAAACTTGGACGGATATCCGGCCGGATTCAAGGCAGAGAGCAATCCAATTTTTTTTCTTCTTCCCCTGTCAATCCGGCCAGCAATCCGGCCAAGAGTTGGCCGGATATGCGGCCGGACATGCGGCCGGACAGTGAACAGTAACTTTTTCTCTTTTTTCGTAAAACGTGTATTTGGCTCAAAACCAATACATATGCAAAGAAATAATGTATAACAGGTACCTTGGTTAAAATCGTATGAAAAAGGAAGACAAAATATCTTAAATTCACATCAAAATCTCACTTGTTAAAATCGGTTTTCGTGGCCGGGAAATCCTATGCCACTCTTGTTTGTTTTGGGAGGAAAATGAATAGGTATTTGAAGTTCAAACTCGACATTTGAAACTAAAGTATCATGGTTAAAACGGAATTGTATAAGTGCAAGTAAAATCCCTTTAAAGTGGAACTAAGTTTGTCTAAGCAAGGAAGGTCAATCGCATTCCAAAATCACATTTCAAACCTCATTTCCATTCACTCAAGTTCAAGAAAATAAACGGACAGCATTTCCCCTTGTTTTTCTTTACTTTTCTATACTACAACCAACCACAAATCTCACAATTTTCAACCACAATTGCATACACAAACTATAAGCTATCAAACGCCCTTAATACACAATCAATTGAAGCTTCACAACCATCCACAATAAAACCCCTAATTAGAAACCCTAATCATGCTCAAATTGAAACCCTAAAACTGAAATTATGCAACCCAAGCTGAAATTTCCGCAATTAACCACAATTCACATACAAAAGCTCCAATATATACAACATTAAGCCATCAATCCAAGTCTAGCCAATACCTATCATATAAAACAGAAAAATTCCCAATAAAATCAGAAATTTATCCAACTCTCCATTAATCCACAAAATCATCCATTAATCATGTTAGCAAGCCACCATAGGCCACTAATTTGCAACCATTGGAAACAAAAAGGATGTTCTTAGCAACCTTACCTTGAAACCTCAAAGAAAAATGGTAGCTTAGACTTCCTCCTCCAAATCAACTCCACCAAAGCCCTTAGTCCTCCTTAGTGATCACTTGTATGGAGTAGCTTTCAATTTGGTTGGTTAAAACTCAAGATTTGAGCAAGATTAGAAGCTAGAAATTGAAGAGGTTTTCCTTGTTTTTCTCTCCAAGAGGGGAGGCCAAGAGAAGGGAAAATGAGAGGATTTTTTTGGGTCAAATTTGGTTTTGGTAAAGGTTAATCTTCTTGGTCAAAAGTCCAACTTCCAATCAAAGCATAACACATGGCATCTTGAAGGTTCCAAGCTTATCTTCTCTCCTCCAATGATTCATTTATCTAGCTAACCTCTAATTATCTTCTAACACCATGTAGAATAATATCACTTAATATTTCATCACCTAATCGGCAAAATTATATCGCACTAGTGGCCCCACATCGAACAAATGCACTTCAAGTTACGTACACTAACTTATACTAGGAAAATGATTTAAAAATTGTACTTACTTGTAAAATGTACAAAACATTTAATATTTTCAAATGACAGTATAAAATATAGGCAAAGAAATAAAATAATATTTGGAAAATGTGAAACTTTTCGGGTTCTCACACTTGTCATTTACCCAAGATTGCCCAACTTACCTGACCACTCGGAGACTGGTCTAAAGCAAGAGATCCAAGAAGGGCTCAGTTCAGCCGTTACCAACCTATATTCACGCATACGCATAAGTAACCCAAGTTTTCACTTACCCGACGTCTCAAATAAGGGTCCAAGGGCCTAGTTCAACGGCTGCAAGAGGAATGCAGCCGGTCTACAATTCAACCGCTGCAAGAGGAATGCAGCCGGTTTACAGCCATGCACATAAACATGCAAGTCCGCACGCAGGATTAATTATTTCATGTTCATGAAAGTCAAGTGCACATAAAGGCACACTCGCCTAGATCAGATCAAGTCACAAGTAAGCTCAGCATATCATGTTTTCAAGCATTTCAAGTATTTCAAGTCCAGATACAGGTTACTTGTAAATCAAATTGCTGATACATACATGAACAAGATATCAAAAGTTTGGTCGATTTAGATCAAGTGCGATAAAGTACACACCTGCTTATGAAATGACAAATCATGTGCCTAGCAATTTCTAGTAACAATGAGCATGAAACATGCAGTTGGAATACTCACCACGGCAACAAGCTTAAGTGTTTGCCTCAAGAGCACTTTCGGCCTCAACTTTAAGTCCTAAAATCAAGTATGTAAAGTGCCATGAGATCCACTACTCCAAGCTACCATATTCAAAGGAAAACACTTCCAAACCAACCAAATTATCTTAACTCCAATCATAAAACCAAACTCAAAATGGTTCTACAACTCCAACTTGAAGTTGGAAATGAAAGTAAGAACAGCTTTTGAAGAACAGAATTTTCTCCAGTTTTGCGCGATACTATTTGAAAAATCATATCTCAAGCTTCTTAAGTCCTAAATTTATAAACTTTATACCGTTGGAAAATAGACTCAAAAGTTTACAATTCCCCAGAAGACACATTTGTAAGATTCTATCCACAATTCAGTCAAATTCCAATCTCAAGTTGCTACTTCATCCGGTAGAAAAACAGAATAGGTGCGAAAATTCAGTTAATTTGGAAAATCACAGATATTCATAGAAATTGAGAAAAATTCTGAAATTTTCACGATAGAAAGTACTCTGAATCTAGTTTCAAAACCCAATAAACTAAACTCAATTTGGATTTTTGTACACCAAGATATAACAGATTTCCCAAGACTGCTCAAAATCTCCTGCGGAAAAAAATTTCAGCAGCACTTCCCCTTATTTTCCCTAATTTCCAGCCATTTCAAGGCTTCATTCTCACCACAAAACAGCCTCAAATCAAACATATACATACTAGGCCAACAACTCACTTAATCAAGCATACACGTAGCATATAACCATCACCTACTCAAGCTAGAAAAATTAAACCCTAGGCTGAAATTCATAATCACAAGTTGGAAATTCTATTATAAAGCCAAAGAAGCATATAAAAGCTGGAAAAATCACATGGCAAGGCTAATAAGTCATAGCAAAGCTGAAATCAACATATCAAAGCTAGAATTTCACAACCAAAGCTGGAAATTTCGATTTACTACATAAACCATGAAATTTTCCATAGATTCTACCCTAATCAAGTCTTAAATCCAACAAAAGGCAAGATAAGAGTGAAAAGAAGGTTGTTTAGCTTGATACCTTTAACCCCTAGGATACCAAGCCAATCAAAAGCGTTGCAAAGCTTTCTTTCTCCCAAGACTTCACCAAGAGCTTCCCTCCAAGTTGGATTCAAGGTTTTATGGAGTGATTTTGGTTTCTATCTTATTTGTTCACTAAAAAGGCAAGGATTCAAGACTAGAAATTGGTTTTCTTTCCTCTCCCTTTCTCTCTAAAGTTTCAGCCAGCCCAAGGAAGAAAATGGGGAAAAATAAGAGTAAAGTGGAAGTTTAATGGTGTAAGAAAGTTGTCTTTATTCTTGGTCAAAGTTCCACGGATCATTGACACTTGGTAAGAGAAGGATGAAATGGTTAATTGGTGACCTAATTACCCTTCTTTCTCCTCCACAAATTTTGGCCAAGAGAGATGAAAAATGAAGGATTTATTTGTCAAATTTTCAAGATAAAGGCCAAGAAAGGTCTTGGTCAAAAGATGGCTAGATGTCCACCAAGTGTCGCCGTAGGATTCCAAGCTTATCTTCTTGTCTTTCCTTTGTCTCTAATGGCCAATCTATATTGTTTTCTTCTAATCCACTTTTAACACTTCTAATCACATAAACCCTCTTAGAAAATATCTGTTTTTGTCTACTAAATTTATTACGCAACTTACTAGTGGGTCCTACTTCCACAATGCATTACGAATTTAACATACACTAACTTATAGAAGGAAAACGATAAAAATCTTGACTCATAAAAATATCTAAGAAATTAAGGAAATAAAGTAAAGTAAAGAAAATATAGTCAGAGAAATAAGATAAAACATAAAATAATTTTCGAGTCCTCACAAGATTAAATTGTACTAAAAACTAAAATAATCTCTTCATATGTGTAGTTTGTAATATAATTCCTACTTATAGAAAAAAAACTTTATAAATAAATTAGAACTTAAAAAATAATAAAAATATGATCTTATGACCAAATATATATTTAGGAATATCCCTTTTTATTAAATACCGTTCATTAAATTAGATAATAGTTGTTGTATTTTTGTAACATTACTTGGTATTACATTTATAACTGCTCATATTTCAATTTTTTTTAACCTTATTTTATTTTTGTTGTTGTTGTAAGCTTCTTAAGTAGGATAACATAAGGGTAGTATTGGAACAAAAATTTTATCTTTCTTGTATTTTCTCCAAATGGGCTAAAATATTACAAGAAATGTCAATCTAAGAGAGGTACGTGAGGTTTTAAAAATCTAAGGGATGCTGAGTGATATTATGCAAAATGTTAAGGGAGGTTTCTAAAATTATCCTTAGTCTTAAAAATTACTTGGAAAAGTTAAAGAATGTCTCAATAAGTCAAATACTTGCTGACCAAAGCTTTACGCATCCTATTCAAGACGATTTTCGCACTCATCAAGTTATACACACATGAATTCAAAATATGCATATTATAACATTCAAATTAATGACAATAACGATGTATTTGATAACTCCATTAAATACCTAAAATTATTGCATTAAGTGCTTTTTCTTTTAAGTTTATCTAATAACACAATTTGCTTATATATGAAGGATTAATTTTTCAGTGATAGTGTATACACTATCAGCCTTGCGTGAATGACAATTATGCAAAATTTGAATTTAAAATCCAACTTTTGAACGTGTCATGAATTCAAAGGTGATAGTGTATACACAGTCAATGTATACTCATATATGAATGCATTGAGACCTATTTAATTTGTATACAAAATCTTAACAGTAAGTTTCTTATACACTGTCAGTATACAATTTTTTTACACTAACAGGTTTAGATCATGTTATATAACATCAATTCAAATTTGAAATTCAAATCATGCACATACGACATATATCCATAGCTGTTAGTGTAACAAAATCACTGCACTATCAATGCATAAAAAGTTAATCCAAATTTTAAATGAAAGGTGTATTGTTTAATTTGCTGAGTTGTTAAATTATAACATTCAATAAAAAATTCTCATACTCCTACACATTTCCATATATATACACCTTGATTGCTAGATTTCTTTCCTTAAAAAAAATTGATTTTCACTTATTTTTTATATGGTTTTTCTAATGGGTGCCCTCCTTAATACACCTAAATGTCACTTAACCTATCATATATATACACATACTAATAATTGTTACCTCCCTTACATTTGTATATATTCCCTAATTACTTATCTTTTCAAAAATCTAATACTTGAAGTACTTCTTATGGGACCTATTAGACAAACCCTTTTTGTAAACCAAAACTTTTGGCCCTATAAAAACTTTATGAAGTATCACATCGCACACTTTAGTTTAAATGTTTTACGTCTATCTCTACCCCAATTTTAGAGTCTAAAACTGCATACTAAGTCTATACAATCTTTTTCTTGCTCAATCTCCTATTTAACTTTACAATCAGCTATGATTCCCTTTATTTATTGGGACAAGCAATTCAAATTATTGGGTTAGCCGACAAATGGTTTTCCCATATTATCTTCAAATGTGATACGAACATTGTATGTTTCTCATTCATTACATTTTGTCATGAATAAATGCTTTATAACTAATGAACTATATGGACTCCCTTTGGTGTTTAATAAAATAACTTTGAAATATAAACATATTCTTCTATTCAAGGATACTAATGTCCATTTATATTTCTTTAGATGAAAGGTTTTCTTTTTTACTTCCTATCAATTTCTTTAAGTCATTTTTAAATTTTCAAATACTACACATATAACATGTTATAAATAAATGCTTGCACACACTGATAAGTGAATATTTCACATGTGTTTCATATGATTACATGCAAGCTTTTGTCGTGTTTTAGGGGTTCATAGCCATTTTTAAGTTTCTTTTGGTGAAAATTTCTTCAAATGTTGCTTAGTGATCTAAATGTGCAAAATGAGTGGATTAATGCATAAATATATGATATTTTGTAGGTTATTGGTGCATGAAATACTCATTTGAGTTGAGAAAGATGGAATGTACTTCTTAGAGGATAATGCATAAGTGAAACAAAAGGAGAAAGTTGCGCGAAAAAGGAAGAAAATTGAAGCGGGAAATAGGGGAGTTGGATCCGAGTTCGGATCCAATCCTTAACCCTCAAATTCGAGACCTCGTCTAAGAAGCCGGCCAACAAGATCTGAGGGCAAGCCATCCGAGCTCAAATCCCTATGAGAGACGCCTCGATCTTGCTAGCAAAGCAAATGAAAAAACTGAAGAAATTCTAGATCCGGGCTCGGATTAGTTTGCTACCCCTCAGATCCAAGGGCTCTGATCTACTTCTTTTCTGCAATTTGCAGAACAACTTGTGCACATTTCACACTTGCTTTTTGACTCTTGTTTCACAATGAATTTTTGCTGGAAAGCTGGTAAAGCATCTTGTACACTTGAAGAAGGATTATTGGAGATTCCAATTAAGGGCTTTTTAGGAAGAAAAAGTAAAGGAAACAAGGAGTATAAGTAAAAAAGTGGAATCAAAGAAGAAAAAAGGAGAGGAGAAAAAAGGGGGAGAAAGAAAATAGGGTTTCTCTCTAGTTTTCTCTCTAGTTTTAGTTTTTAGTCTAGTTTTCTTAGTTTCTTGGAAAAACTTGAAGAACACTTGATGTAATCAAGCATTTGGATGGATACGAAGTTGATGAAGCTGGAAGATCTTGTTTCTTCATTTTGAATGAGCAACTCTTTCTCTCTTTCCTCTCTATTTGCTTGAAAGATGTTTGGTTTCATAGAAGTTATGAGCTTTATTGTGAAATATACTATGTGTAACTAGATCTTCTTGTTCTAGGGGTAAATGAAGCTATTTATGTTTTGATTATAGCTAGATCTAGTGGGTTATTTCTATATCTTGTACTTGCTTGTTCACTTGTTCATACTTTAACACTTGTAAATGCTTGATCACCATTTGCAAGCCATTTTAGTTGTTGTTAATCTATGAAAATAGTTGATAATGATGGAAAATGAATGAGTGGAACTTAAGGAGTAGGCACACGAAAATAGTGGTGCACTTAGGTGGATATGTATGTGACATTTCTTGTGCTTGATCTAGTCGATACTTGAGATTTCACCACGATAGTAGGGAAACTTATGTATTAGCTAATTTCGGTTCATCAGCGAAAGCGAGTTCTGATTGCCTTAGTGAAATACATCCCTAGCAAGACGAGAAAAGTAGCATTAGTTGATTATTTCTTCCATGATTGAGCGTGATTAGTGGAATTTATTCCTTAGGACACTTGTGTTATTTGAGTTAATCCAAATTTGTTTGTTCTTTGAATTGTCTTATCATTATTGTTGCTTAATTTCGATTGATTAGTGAGTAGTTTAGATAAGAAAGAGAGTGATTAAGCCTTAATACTTCAAAAGTGGTTTTTGTAGGACTCGACCCTATTTCCTTTGTATAACAATACACAACCCATACACTGGCGATTAACAAGGGAATTAGGTTTAAAATTAGAGTGTAGGTATAAACCTCATCACACACATTTTTTATAAATTAGGAGTAGTATTAAATGCTATTATATTTTTTTTGCCTGCTATATGTAAAACTAAAAATTTCTTTGTATAGCTTTGAACATGTCCTACAAATGAAGTTAACAGTTCTAGCATTATTTGATTACAGTACCAAGTCCTTGGAAAGTTTCTTTTTCTTTTTTTTTAAGACACCAATCAAAATTTTCAACCTACATTTGTATGAAAGGTCTCTAAATAACTATGAAAGTTTTGATGTGTATGAATTCAAGAATCAACTATATACAAATAAAAAGCCAAACTGTTTCCTCAATAGATAGTATAGAACTTTTACTAGATACATAGCATGCAGTTCGTTTTATTTTAAAAAAGAAAAGAAAATTAAACATCCCCTTGGTAGTTTTGGTGCTCATTTATTCAATATATTGAAAAAAGGAAAAGAAAAGAAAATTTTGTTCAGATTCATTTGAAAGGCCTAAAAATTTTGTTGACTTACATAGGCTCTTAATGTAGTTCCTAATGGAAAAGGTCTGAAAATATCTATTAAGTATTTCATATTATAGTTGCATATATTTTTGGAAGTTAATGTTAAGCAACTAATTTATGTTGGCTATCAATTTTCCATTAAAGTTCAAACATGTCATAGTACAATTTGATATGGGCTTTATGATTGAGAAATATTTAGTTCATAATCTTCTAAGAAGATGGACAAAATTATAATGAACAAAATTAGCAATTAATAAATGTAGTATCTTTGTTTTCAGCATAATGGCTAAGTTGACTTCTAGCTTCTTTGGAATTTAGATGATACAATGACATTTATAATTCTGGGCCATCAACAACTTTATTATAATAACTGATTCTTTAATTCTATCACTTGAAACATATGATAGCAGTTTTTCTTACAAAATTAATAACAATGACTATTCTATATAGTTCTTTTTTGCTATGATGTATATTCAAAATTTATATGTACTAATGAAGAATTTATTGTGTTCTCATCATATGTTGCTAAATTTCCTATATAATTTCTTTTCTAAGTACAAAAGTCTAGTACTTCATGTCAATAAATTAAGAAATTAGATTACGGTTCTTATTAATATATTTTTTTTCTATTTCAGCCACTTTGCAATGCTTGTGGACTTCATTATGCAAGGCCTATGAAAAGACCTGCTTAGCATTTGATCGATCAAAATCACAAGTTGCCCAAGTGATTTCAGCAACAAGTAACTTGGGAGATTTACAAATAAAATGAGTTCAATCATGAAAGTCTACAAGATTTATATTTTATAATCCTGTTATTTTGTTATTATTATCATACACTTGATAATTATTATCATACCCTTGATAATTAATCTTGTTTTTTTGGTTATTATTATCGTACCCTTGGTTATTACCATTAGTAATTCTTTTGGTTATTATCATCATCCTCTTTTGCTTTATGCATCTGTATAGAAGATTTAATATCTCTTATAAAGTATTAAGGGATTCAATATGGGAAAAGACCCTGGTTTCGTATGAATGCAATAGGGTTAAATGCACTAAATCTCTTTGAACTTTATCTTTAGTTGCGCTTTACCCCCTGAACTCATTAAACAAGCACTTTGCTCCTCTATTTGATATTTTAAGATAAAAGTGCCCTTACTATTTTATTTTGTATCTTTTTTCTTGATTCATTCACTTATTTTCCTTTTTCACTACTTTCTTTTATATTTTTATTTTTTATTCTTTTACTATTTTCTTTCTTTGTCACTTCTCTTATATCACTATTTTGTTTTACTTTCTTATTAGCATTACTAATTTGTCTGATTATTATAATGGGAAAATAGTTGAAAACATCCATTACATTTTGCAAAATGACTTTTTTTGCCCCTCACTTTTAAAAGTGTAATTTTACGTCTACAAATTCACATTGATCAAATTTGATCCCTATTTAGGTTTCCAACTAGTTTTTGACTAGAATCCACCGCGTGTCTTGCATGTGATCATTTTTCAGGGACAAAATTATCAAATTAAATTTTACATAATTCGATCTATAGTCCCTCACATTTTATAAAATGAATTGTTTCGTTCCTCACATTTCACAAAATGAATTTTTTCATCTCTCATTGACAATGTATACGAATAGTTTTTTTAACCCATGCATATATCTATTCGATTTCACCTAAACAGTACGAATATCATGTAATATATCTCTATTTGATTTCACCTAAATAGGCTAATTGTAGTTGTACACATGCTATTCAATAGATATATACATGGGTTTAAAGCTAACAATTTTATTTTAAACCCATGTATATATATTTATTTGATTTCATCATGTATACCTATTCAATATTTGTGGCCTTTTCTCTTTTGGTAACAATTCATTTATTGAGTTGTATAATAAGATTATCTAATTAATGGATTCTAACTCGAATTCTATAGTCATGTTAACAAATTGCAGTTTAAATATAAAGTTTCTACTCGTCACCTTTAAGACCAATGGTTGAATTACTTGTCTTGTGATTGTTTTAAAATTTAAAAGTGCCAATCACTTACTTCTTTTTGTCATTCTTTTTCTTTATTTATTTTGTCTGTCCAAAATTTAATTCGATATAAACACTCGATAATGTTTAGCATCAAATGTCTTCTTTGTTTTCAGTTTCAAGTGAAAGGAAATGAACATGAGTGAAAACTAACAATTTTTTTAAACCCATGCGTATATCTATTTAATTTCACATAAACAATATGTTTAGACAAAATTAAATAGAGATATATTACATGCTATTCGTACAGTTCAAGTGAAGTCAAATAGACATATACGTGAGTTTTAAAAAAATGCTATTCATATACATGATCAATGAGGGATGAAAAAATTTATTTTGTAAAATGTGAGTGACGAAAAATTCATTTTATAAAATGTGGGGGACGAAAAAATTAATTTTGTGAAATGTAAGAGACTATGGTTCAGATTATATAAATTTAATTTGACAATTTTGCCCTTCAAAAATGATCACGTACAAGGCACACGGTGGATTTCAGCAAAAAACTAATCGAAAATCTAGGTAGGGACTAAATTTGACCAATGTAAATTTGTAAGAAACGTAAAATTACACTTTTAAAAGTGAGGGATTAAAATTTTCATTTTGTAAAATGTGAGGGATGTTTTGAACGACTCTCCCTATTATAATATTGTAATTATCTTTTACTTATAGTTTTATTCTTATTTTATTTATTTACGTTATTAAAAAATTCAAGGCAAACTATATAGTGTAAAAAACTAATATATGCATGTCATAATCAAAAAGTGTATACTAACAAATTGACTATTTAAAAAGATATGCAAACTAGAACTTTAAATTAGTTAATATTGAAAAGTATATCCCAAAAAATAAAGTAACTAATATTTTTATTTACTTTTTTATGTATTGTTTATTAACCTCTATGTTATTATGATTTGAATTTGTACTATAGTTATTAGAAATTAATTTATTCTAAATCTAGATATATTGATTTAAAAAATGTATGAAATAGTCTGTTCACATAGATAATATGCTTTGTTATAGCATAGACTTTATGATAATTATTACTTCAACAAAGAGTAAAAAGGATAGAAATAAATAAAGAATAATTTTAAGAAAATTAAAATTAATATATAGATGACAATAGCTAAGAGAAGAAAATAGTTGATCACATGAGGGAAAGGAGGAAAATTAAAAAAATATAAAGGAAATGACAAGTGAAAAAGGGAAAAAATGAGAAAAAAGAAATAAAATATATATCTATGCAATAATTAAGGGAGAGAGGTGGCAATTGGGGAAAACATTTTGTGTCATTTTCCGAACTTCCAATTTTGCCCTTAAAAAAATCAATTTTTACCCTAACAACCAAATCACATTTGCTAATATACTCTCCCATAATTTCCTTAAATATTCTAACTACTAAATTAACTATAACTATATTAAAGAAAAAAATACTAATAAATTGTAATTTTTATGAAGAATTTATATAAAATTTAATTTTGTAAAAACAAAATTAATATATTCATAAAAATTAATAATTATTTCTAAACTACACATATATTGGGTATGCCTTTAGCACTAGTAATAATTAATATAGAAGGAATATTTTGTTCTAAAACATAAAATAAGGGGGGACAGTGCCTATTTACTGAGTCAAGCAAAGTGTCACTGAGGATAAGGTTCAACAAGATTTAATACTTTTAACCCGAATGTAATATTAAGGTGCCTAAGACTTTTTCAAGTTGCATAATCCTTGTTTCCACATTAAGGGTTTTTGTTTGTGGATGTACATTGTGTTGGCAATAATGCCAGCTTTCATCCAACAATACACAATAATGTTTCAATGTATTCGCAAAGTCAAGTCCTAATTCTTTTTCGTTTTATTTTTTGGAAATAAATTAATGTGATTGATGTTCAATCTTTAAGTAAACTCTTGATTCTTTGTGGTTTTCCTTTTGGGTAATAAATTAATGTGATTAACGCTCAATCTTTTAGTCATTAATCATTTCTTTATCCAAGAATAAGAGTTGGCATAAACTAGATGTTTTAATTCTTAAGGGTGATATTGTGGCTAGCGATACTACCCGAGCCATAATCATCTTGCCAAAGTAATATCTATGTAAATATCAACATTATTCTCAACTAGTCAATCCCATATATTCTCATTGACTTTGTTGGACCCATTATCCACTAATTACTCGTTTTCTTTCTCATTGAGACAACGAGGTTGTCTGCATCTCACTTCCCCTCCAATTCCTGCTTTCCAATCTCTCTCCACTTTTTCTATTTTACAATTTCTTTTCATTTTGTCGATACTTTTGTAGTATGTGGTTCAATATCTCTTGCATAATACTCTCCTCAACTTCGCTCTTGCTATTTTTCCATCACTATCATTAAGTTTTTCTTGGTTTTTTTTTTTTTGCTTTTATTCCATTATGTTTTCTATTAAATAATCTCTGCTTACAATCTCTTTTGCTTTTATTCCATTATGTTTTCTATCACTATCAATAGATTGTTACAAATTTTCATCAATTTTCTTTTAACTCCTATATGTTTCAGGTGTTTCTTATTATAAGTGCTTTATCTACTCTTGGATGGTTTCATCAATTTTACCTGAACTTAAATCTTTATGGTGCAATGGCTGTTTTAGTGGACAAGCTCATATTCATTAATAAGAGAAGGGGGGGTCATTTGACCATATCTAATCCTCCATACCATAGTCATTTTTTCCATATTATAAAATTATTACCTTGAGGGTCTACTATTTTTTCTTAATTCTTATTTTTTTTATTAAAGACTATGAGAAAACTATGTGATTGCTATTATGATGTTATTTGGACTCAATCCTGTGATAAATGCAACATACTTTATTTCTTTGAATTTTGCTTGTTTATTGTACCAGTGTGTAGTTGATCTTCTTATAAACTTCACTATCTTTTCCGCTTTTCTAATTATTATATAAATCTTGACTTCAAGATGTGTCCATATTTTCTAACAACTAGATTAAATTTATTTTAAATTGCATTATGTTCTATATCCCTTGAATATTGAAGGAAAAGTGTGTCTACATTTTTTTTGGATTACTTTTATTTTACATTGTTAGTTGTTTGAGTTAAATCATATTGTATTTGCAAAAGAAATAACTTTTAAATCCAATTTCAAAAATTAAAAATAAAAGTGCTTTAAAGCAAAAGAATTACGATATAAGGAAAAAAAATATGGCAAAGGTAAATAACTCAAAACCAAATCAATGAGTTATGAAAATAAGAGACAAATAAAGTTATGAAAATAAGAGACAAATAAATTAAAGAGATAAATCAATGAGTTGTGAAAATAATAGATAAATAAATTAAAGAGATAGAAGAAGTAGACAAGCTATTCAACTAATTAGATGGATAATGGGTCTAACAAAATCAATGAGAATAGACTGAGGATTATAGCTTTGGCAGTATCACCAATCATGATATTGTTCCATTATAATTGTATATATTAATCTCACCACTGAGAATTACCTGTAATTATATAGAAAATAGGAAAAAATTAGAATACTAGGGATGCACGAGGTAATTTTTCTAACTAGCAAGTTGGCAATGTCATAATAACTTGCTATGACATTATTTGATCACCTTTAATTTAATTTTGAAGATCAAGTTCAAAGAAGCATTTTCTCCCTATTTAATATTAATATTCTATCCTTTATAGGTTTTTCAGGTTCTTGTACCACTTAATCAATTGCATAAATTCGCCTCTCTTTGTAAGTAATTGTGTATGAAGACAAAAAGTGTCTTCATCAAATTTCTCCCAAGTCTATAAAGAAAATGCAAAAGTTCGTGTTGATTATTCTTAAAGTTCAAGTTTGGTTAAGATATATAGTTTATTCTTCCACTTCAAACACGAATTTTTAGCTATATGAACTGAAATTGTGCAAACGTAATTTGAATTAGTTTTGGGGAAGAAATACTTAACTACCTACAATTTTAGGAATTAACAAATGTATATGAATTTTTATGTGTTAAAAATTTAGAAAAATAAAATAATGAGTAGTACAAAAGATTTTTTGTATGTTCTATTATGTCATTTTCTTGAACAAATTTAAAAAGTTATGTCTCAACATAATAGGCATATTTATTGCAGAGCAATGGGGGAAATTGTTTTGTGTCATTACACTTTTCCTACAAAATTGGATTAAAATGTTACTTTATCTCAAATTCCAAAATTCACTTCAATTTTTGGACAAAATGCACCGTGTAATATTGATTAGTTTAATTGCATAACGTGTCCTTCCACCATCCCTCTACTATTAATGTTATACTATTTAGATGAACTGAAATTCTCTTAATAAAAAAAAATGGATGAACTAAAATAAGTAGCCAATTACAGCAATGTCATTTGTACAAATTTCGGTAAACAATGATTAAATATACTATATAACTTTTGACCCAACAAACCTGATTTTGAATTTTCATTGCTTCAGGTTTCAAAATATGAATTAGGGATTTTTTTGCTTCTTCAAAACAAAAAAAGTCATTATATATTTGTAAAACTTAAGCTATTTTGTACCAATCAAAGTGAAAAAAAAAATTGTCATATTGAGCACTAGAACTTTTCAAAATGGAAAGGAAATCCAATTCTTGGAGAGCAAACTAATTTACAATTAATCGGGGACCTTAAAAAAATTCAGTATTGCTTCACAAAAGTTTTAAAAAAATCGACATAAAGAACATCATAAGAGATTCTAAAAAAAATCAAAATTACACTATTAATTCCCTCATAAAACAGTATATACAAATTCAATCACCTTAAACAACTCAAAAATGACGGTGAAGTATCATTTACCTTTCTAGATTTGGTCCTCCTGGTTTAGAATATTGAACCCTTTTTAGTTTCACTTTTTAGATAATTATTTTACAAGATGAAATTAAACATAATAAAGCTTTTGGATACCAACATTGAAATTAGTGCACACATTTTGATCTTAAAATATTTACTTTCCAAATCAATTATCAGTTTGTATCATACAATGCATGTTTTGATAATTATTCAAATTAAAGTGCAAGTATTCTCAATACCGCCCAAGAAGTTTCATTTTCTTTCTTTTTTCCTTTTTTCAAAAAGGCTATTTGATTGACAGAAATTTTAGGTTCTCACGGAAAAATCAAATACATCACATGAATCTTTAGTCCTCGAAGTGGCCCTTTTCCATAAATTCTAGAACTGCTGAAAATACACTTGTGTAAATACAAAGCAACAATTTGCCCGAGTAAACAATACATATTTCCAAAAAGAAGAAGGAAAAAAAATCCTTTGCTCTTAAGAGAATCCAAATTGTCAAATGAAGGATTAGACCACCGCCTTCTTAATTCTTTCCCTTCTTTTTATTCGATTTCTTTGATTTAGACTTCCTTTTCTTCTTTGATGGATTAGACAAACCTGCCAATGGTTGCTGGCTCATTTTCTGCCGCTTTGAAATCACTGGCTTTTCTTCAGTATCCTCGAGTTCTTGGGCATCACTCATAGAATCTTCATCTTCATCAGAACTAAGTACCAACTCCTCCACAACATCTTCATCAAAAGCGGCCTCCTCTTGGGACCTCTCTCTCTCCTTTTTCTCTTTCACCTTTTCGGCATGTGAAATCCTGGGAAGAGGCAACTCAGGTGGGTAAACAAACAAATTTACTAGCACAAGAATCCAAGGCTCAGATAACACAAACTTTGCACGAATTCAATGAATATGAGTATTAGCTACTGAGAGACAGTTAGAGAGAGGATGATACGTGGAATCACTTCCTGGAAGCCAGCCTGAATTAAAGGCAGTGACACCTTCCTCATTCACAGAATCATCTTGTTCATCATTATCAGTGATCTTACTCCCAAAGATTGATGTACGTTCACCCACAATTACACTGGAGAAGAAAAAAGCAAAATCAATTTCAGTCATGAATGTAATTTAAAGACTAGGCACCTCAATATGATAAGCATTAGGAACCTGGACTGCGTTATGGAGTCATTTCTTTGTTGTGCTCTCTCTCGTAAAACAGCAGCATATTGAGATAACGGGCTAGAACCCTTCATCTTTTCATCCTAGAACAAGTGTACAGGCAAGTAAGTTCTTGAGAAACAAGCATCAAAGAGGCAGCGTACAATCAGTTAAGATACAAAAATATGCAGAAAACTTTTCACCGTGAAAAAAGTGCATTATTCCTGATCCCATATACATATACCAACCCCTAAATACATCAAATTTGGATGATCATGTTGATTATGAAAGGCAGAAAAAGGTTATCGCCAGCAGTTTTTTCATTCGGTAGATCAACTTGCATATTATCCTAGATGAGGCCGTATCTGTGTTAGGGATCTGGAACAGGTTTTCAAAACGGAAGGAGTAAATTCACGACAAAAATGGAGAAAACAACAAATATGTTCAGTCGAAACATAGAATTCCTCCAGTACAAACCTATATGACTGAGTAAAGTGAAATTTTGAGAAGACCAGCTGAGCATTATTAGCAACCTTCTCAAAGTATTGTTTGGCATAGTTACTCGAGGAAGTACAGTATTTGAAGTAATCACCATTAGTTATCTACAAGGAGTACAGAAGATAATTGACTACTCTGACGTGCATCTACTATTATCAACTTTTCCAGCCCCAGTGAATTTGACACCTAAGCAGTCTATGAGAAACAACCCAATAATATTGGTTAATGGACATGGTTGAATACAGACAAAAGTCCTGAAGGACATGATCAGCTGCTAAATTCTAATGGTAGATTCCAGAAAAAGGAATGACTTTCCCAAGCATGGATAAAGTGTCTCTGCTGGTTTGGTTGCTCCATATGTAGCCAACAACTGATACAATATACTAATAACCTACTAAAAAGTCATAAAGATTAGATTCATTATAATCTCCTCTGATGAATGATTAAAAAGAGCAAATATGCACAACTAACAGAAATCAATTGTTCTTTTCATCATTAAAATCAAAGATAAACATCAAAACCTCAAGTAAAGATGCAGCTCCCGGATCATTGGGAAGAATCGCAACTGACATACGCTTCTTATTAGTAAATTCACAGTTGGCTTCAATCTGCATGGTAAACAGCATGAACATTAGCTTCCCCTTGAATAGGCTCTTTGCATGTCAAAATAAGAAGTGAAACACTGGCATGATAACTGAAAATTGATACCCTCTGGAACAGAAGAAAGAAAATGCCCACTCTAACAGAACTGTACCTGACGATTAAGTTGCCTCATTTCTCGACGGAACCTCTCAACTTTTGTAGATTTGCAGAACTCACGTAACTGAACAGTGGGAACAAAAGATAGCTCAAAAAAGGCTGCAGAATAGCTCCATTGTGCTAAATGCTCAGTGAGTTCTTCAATTACAGAAAAAACACACATCTCTTGAAATGCCCTCGTTTTCAAGGCTGACTTTTTTACCTGTCACAAACAATTCCAGAATATCAAAATTGTAATGTCCAATTTGCACTTGAAATAGAAGCAAAGACAAAAGCAATCTAAATTTACCCTCAGCATAGTACGGAAATCAACAGCTTCACCAACTCCTCCAGTAGGTGGTCTGTGCAATTCCTTTATCTCTAGCATTTCTAATAGCAAGAGGGAAACAGGAATAAAGGTCCCAGTTGAAGCAGCAATTCTATTTAGCATTTTTATACACCACAATCTGAGAGGAAAATACTGAGCTGTAGGAACTAAACGAGCCGTTGCAGTTATAATCTGAGTAAGTGGGTAAGCAAGGGGCTTAAGATCAGCTTCTGAGCTATATGCACAGATTGCACCAGTCCAAAGCTCAAGACAGTTCATAAATTTCCATCCATAAACCTTTCTAAACAACTCCTTGAAGGATAGCTTAGAATTCTGCAAAACAGACAAGAACCGCTGTCAGTAGATCCAATGGAAAAAACAGCAGTTTCAGTGAAATGTGACACAATCTAAAAAGCACACACTTGGAAAGATACTTCAGTCAACATAAAACAATATGCAACATAACACATCTTTGAATATACAATATACAATATAAAAGAAGCTAAAGAATCATGTAAACCCCATTTTCTTTGAACCCACAGCACTTTGTTGCGAGCAAAAAAGAAAGTTAAGAGAAAACAAAACATCAGTGACAACAATAATAAAAGAAACATCAAGAGTATCCTATCAAAACCTTGATATTGAAGTGCAAAAACCGTCCCATTCCTATAACTTTATGTCCTATATATAAAAACATCATACTTGACCTCAGCTTTAAGTTTCAAAGTTTCTAGATGATATAAAACTAGAAACACATGGAGAAACAGTTCTCCTGTAAAAAGCCCCAAGTGATTATGACACTCAATTGGAAAATAGATGCCAGTACCATATAACATTGCCATTCTGTTGATAACAGAGATGTTCATTACTCACCCATATGTGTGCATGGTCTTTCCAATTGTGTCTTCACATAACGTTCTTGAGGTATTTTTATAAGCAAATGTATCATTTACCAAATCTTTTGTGTTACTAAGCTAACAGATGCAATACATAGGACCAACCACACACTTGTTCAACTCCTGTGCATGAATAGTTTGAATGTACAAGATCACTTACATGACAAACTGAAATAACCTAATATTCCTTTACAAGACAATCAGTTATACCTTGCATGTGACCTGAAAATAAGTATGTTCTGTGCAACTATAAAATAGAGCAAAGACAAAGTTAAAGGCAAACATTCCTATATTACAGGAACTAAGAATCACCATTATTATTATTCTTATGATTACCATCATTTCCTTAAAAGGATGGAGGAATTAAGAATTTCTTCCGACGAGATATCTGTAGATAATATGAGAAAGAACCATTACCTTCTTTGTCCTAGTAGTAGTTTCGCGCAAAATCATCGCTAACTGACGAATGAAAATGAAAGCATGTTGATATGCAGCTCCAAGATCCACTCTAAGTAGTTCAGTGAAACAATTACCAAGAAACTGAATATGCTGCAGCTTTGTTGCCGTAAAGGATTGACAGTTCAAAACATAAGCTTTGTACATTCCTTTGAAGCAGTCATCGATGCAATCTGAACCAAACTGTAGACACGAATCTCTCAAAAATAAAAGAGAAACAACTGGCAGTGCACCTCCGCCGCTGCCCCAAAAGTGAAGAACCACCTGAAAACATCAGAATGTGTTATTTGATAAGCACCTAACTTTGTAATGGTGATCACCTATGTAAAAGAATCAGCTAGCAGAATAGACAGTTTAAAATAATTTCCCTCCATCCCTTATTTTACACCTAACTTTGTAATGGTGATCACCTATGCAAAAGAATCAGCTAGCAGAATAGACAGATTAAAATAATTTCCCTCCACCCCCTTCTTTCAAGTCAGATTATTGCAAGCTAAACATAGAAAGAATGTCAACCAAAATGCACTTAAAGGAATCTTCATGACCTGAATTCCCATATACATTAGATAGGCCTCCAATAGTTTAATATTGTGCATTTGAGCTAGAAGAAAACAATAGATTAATTCAAGTATCAAAATTCTAAGGACTTGTGTTAATAAATTCTTTTCTCTTTCATCAGAATATGAGTGCAAAATGAACCACAGAAAGTTGCTCCAACTATATCAACAGTCCTAATACAACCAAAGAGGGTAAAATCCAGACTTAAAGACTTTTGATTTATTTTTGTTCTCTTTACATTAAAATAAATCAAAATCTTAAGTACTCAGGATATCTTTACAGTTTGAGTTGCCCTGTCTTAGTAAAAACTCAAGAACTAAGATAAATGCTTATCAACTCAGTAGTTTGCAGGAAGAGAATACCAATCATCATACAACGAGGCAGAAATGGCCCCAACTAGGAAATTCCATGATCCCAACACAATTAGTCAGCCTATGAAATTCTGACCCTTTTGGGGACCATATATTGGCTACTTGTGCAATTTGACTACCTCAAGTTTGTTTAGAATAGCAGTTAATTTGCATGACAAGGGCTCCTCTAAACAAGTAATTAACAGAACTTATTCTAATTAAGTGGATTATCTAATGTCTTTACTTTTTGAGGGAAGCAAGCAACTAATGACAAATAAAAATGTATATATCCACTATGAAACATGATGGAGCTCGCTGTACAAGAGAAATATATGCAGAATCGACATTCTAATTCACAATATCATGTGAAACTAATCTTCTGGAGGAATAATTCCACATTTTTAGATGTGATTCCTTCTGATCAAAGGGTGTGATTTTTTAGGTTTCTATGAATTTTGCTTGCATTGTTCTATTGCTTTCTCTAAGTCATATTTCTAAAACTCAAGGAAACCAACCATATAACGAAATATTACCAGCAAACGCGCAAATCTCACCTTACAACATATCATACCAAAAGTTTGATACTGAATGCAAAGTGAAAAGGCAAAAGTATTTCAACTAAGTACATACCTTTACATACTTCCTTAAAAGAGCAGGATATGCAGCCAAAAATATAGATGAATATCTTAGCCTTCGCAATGTAAAGGATATCATTTTGTGTCTGTCATTTGGTTCAAAACATGTAGAGAATTTCCAAGATATGATTTCACCAAATGGTTATAGTTTTTCCACAGTCTAGTACTCATCAGATCCAATAAGGTCTCCTTCTTTCCCCCGGAAGGGGGTAATTTTAACAATCCTCGAAGAATTCCATCCATTTCACTTAAAACAAATAGCATGATTTTGTTGAAGACACTGCTAGACATTATACTTAGCTGATTCGCATTATCATCACCACTATCATCACCATAGTGGCAAGCAGTGCGATATGCTTTCATAAGGGCACGCACTGCACCTAAACTTGTGTTCTCTTGAATGGATTTGCACCAAGAATCAATCATTGCAGTTGTAATGACATTTTTAGAGGATTTAGCTTCTACAGCTACACTAGGAACATGTTTCATAAGGTATTCATCTGTTTCTGCATCTTCTTCTATATCCTCACTATCAACATCAGTTTCAGCCTCATCCTGCAAAGGATTGTTGAAGATTGTGATAATCTCGTTTCAATTAACAGAGAAAAATACAAATATAGAAAACCTTCAGGCTCACATCCATATCTTCATCATTAAAATCCAAAAGCTCCTTATCGTGTTCTTTCAAGAACTCGTAGAACTCCGGATCCTGCAAAGAAGCACTGTAAACATATCAAATAAAACAATTGATGCATGATTGATTAGTCCAAACAGCAATTCTAGCTCCAATAACTTAGAATCCCCAACTCCAACTTGTCTCCACGAGGAAGCAAATTTGTTGATAAAGAAAGTGCACACAACAATAAATAAAGGGGAATGATTTCAACAGACATTTTTCACCTTCCTACACATGTTCCAGTAGGCTTAAAATTCCCATCAACATTTTGGTATGGGCAAATGAGCAGATTGAGATGGTGGGTTTTTATTTGTTAAGCTAACGAATAAGTGAGAGGCACAGTGTGAGGAGCTATAAGTGAAATGTGAAAATCATTTCTCTATGTAAATGCTCCTTACCATGAACAATAGAAATATATTCATCAGGTTTGTTATGGATGAAAGGGATATCATAATTTAGATGATAATAAAAACTAAATTTCCAATTGAATGACTCTTCAACACCCTCAAAGGCACTTACATCTATTTCTCTCCTTAACACCGACATGAAGAGTAAAGAAGCCAACTTAGACAACATCCTTATTCTCCTTTCTGCCATAGCATCTAATCTTGTTAAGACCACTACAGTTGTCACTACACTTCATATAGCATTTGCAGATTGAAGAAACCTAAAAGAAGCTCCAATTCTAATGGGCTATATCACAATTTAACAAAAGATACTGATGCACTCTCCTGCCACATTTTACAGGTATGGGAAAGTGACAGAACATTTATTTCTGCGCCTAAGTACGTCATTGGTTATATACCCTCCCAAGCTCGGGTCAGCTGAAAAGGGCCAAGTTTCATTAGTATTAACTCCCCAAGTAGGCCTTCCAAGCAAAAGCTATGTCATCACTTCCCAACCAGTTTTCACAAAGAGCCTTTAATGAGAATATTACCTTAAGATTAATGCTCCATTTCTCTTCATTTTAGCAAATTTGGTAACTATACAACTGTCATGGGAGTGAATGACAGATAACACTTGCCAACCCTGCAAATTTCTTTGAACTGGCAGATTCCAGGTCACAGTAGACAAATAGTAGATTGATACATAAGTTTCTGTTCAAGTTAAAATGGAATAAACCACTGGATTTATGCAACAAGGTGCAATAAGCCAACTCTAAGGTATGGGACTTGGATCCCAGATTGGAAGTATGGGATTTTGGGCTCTCCCTCAACAATTGTTTAGCTTTTAAGGTGTGTCCTCCCAGGGTTCAAGTCGCAAGGATCCTCAACACGTCAAGGTTCCTTCCAAGATCGCATTATAAGCCGCTCAACATTTCTAATGAACTCTGGCTTCATACACTTGTCCACCTGAATACTCCATAGAGTTCTTCCACTTCTTTAGTTTTCCGATCTTCCACTTGACGATATTTTACATCTTCTATGGTCCTAGAAGGCAGCTCTTGTTCTTTGCAATCCTCCACTTCCAATAACCATTAGCCTGACAAATTTAAATCAAGAGCACTGACATCTCCTCACTCTATTCCCCCTCACCCCCAGGTCATGCTTTACGGCCTGCAGAAGCTACTATTTTGCCATATGAGCAAGTAAAGCATCCTATCCCCTATAAGATTTCCGAGACCCTTCTAACAAATGTGCTACAAATAGCTGGTATAATGAATGTAAACTCACCCATTTTACCAAGATATAGAATGTAATATCTTATCATCTAAATAGAGAGTAAGAAAGGATTTCCAATTCCATAGTCTCTGGCTTAATATATGCAACAACTAAGGGAATTGCCATCACATACAGATGCTGGAATCAACCCTGCATATGACTCCTACATGCATGTCCGTCGTGTTCATGCAAGAAGAAAGAAAAAGCAATATGACTTATGTAAAAAGAACAAAAATAGGGAAAAAAAATAACCCCAAAGGTTTTTGGTTTTGTTGTTTTCATATCTTTCTATGCTCCAAGCAAGCACATTTACAAGAAAACCTTAAAATAAACATCTTACCACCCCAATTCTCCATCTTTACTAATTCAATGACAACCACTTAGAATTCTGAAAAATAAATGTTGCAATAATATTAGGAAATCCCATTTTTCTTATATTTTCAACCGTTTCCTTTCTCCTTTTTTCAGTTTTAATACTTCCACTCAGATAATTGACAACGTATCCAATTGGGATTCTTTAACATATGAGATAAAGTCATCCTAAGATCAATTCACCACACATTCGCAGTTGCTTATATAATCGTAAACAAAATAGGACCTTTTCCTGGAGCCTCTGCAATTGCTGCATATGCTCTTTAGCTATCTTGTTTTTTGACATGGTCTTCCTCTCTAGCTCTTCATCATTGCTGAGGGCCTCATTTTCGTATATCTTGGCTGCACCAGAAAATTCAAATTTCCAAAATCAAACTTCAATTAAAAAAATGGAATGTTTTGAACAACAAAATTCAAAACCCACAACCCCAGTTGAATTATAGCACAAATTAATTGAACCCAGATAAAACAAACCAAATCCATAAACTGGATTTGTATATAAATAAATGCAAGTGAGCTTAGGGATGAAAATAGGTGGATGAAATATATGATCTTGCTATTTCCACCATACACCGGCTCCTACACTTTCCCATATCAAGACTACAAAAGAGTTCAATTACAGTACAGGATAATTGATAAGGCAAATTGTTGTACCTGAAATCCACAGGAGGTTCCAAACTCAACAATGTGTGTGTAGATACAATATTACATCTTCACAAGTAAAACAAAATACTAAATTGAGGAAACAAGTAAACAAAATACAAAATCAAGGAAACAAGTAAACAAAATACAAAATCCAGGTAAAAAGTAGGTCAAACAACCGTCCTTTAGGTTCCTGAAGTTAAAAGAGAGCAACTATTGCCAATACATGACATCTAGCTGTGCAACAACTTCCTTAATGTCTTGGCACATAGTGAAAGCAAGTAGGCAATCTATGATAACAGCAAGTATGGCAAAACAAATTTAACCACAGCATAATTGATGGTGTAGACACTTTGGCCAAAAGGACCTGAGAAAGAAAAAAGGTGACCAAATACATGAATGAGGCCTCAAAATTACAAGGGCAAAAGTTCTCATACGACACCGTGCAAAGTGAGATCTCTTACAAATGCTACCAACAAACAATCTCTCAAAATTACATCAAATGCCACTAACGGGCAAAGAAGTTTAGGCAATTGCCAATTAGAAGAAAACACAAACTACATAGCAGGATAATATAGACAAATTTCGAGTACACTGGATTACAGTGAGGGATAACAAAATCTGAAAATCACAATTCCATTTGTCAAACTAAACATTAGATTGGTAACAGGACCCATTCACCACAAGATAAGTCATTGAATGATTTACCAACGGCATACACGTTAATATGCATCCAAAAATAACATATTAATCGCAAAAGAAATGAACAATCGAGCATAAAATATATGCAAGCTAGTAAGCGGCCATTTGCTTTCCAAGAGAATAAAAGCTCCCATATTAAGTTTGAAATGACGTTCTCGTTGCAACCAATAAATGAGATGAATAAGCACAATAGGCAATCAAATTCTCAGCAATGACACAGAAATCTGGACAGACAAAGAATAAATAGCAACTTGAGAGTGGAAAAGCTAGAACAAAAGGACCCAGATCTATAATCCGGTTTACAGTTTTGAAAACCTGTTCCAGATCCCTAACACAGATACGGCCTCATCTAGGATAATATACTCTTTAATTCACTTCTTGTCCAAGGAAAAGAATTTCCTGGTTCTACTATCGAACCGCTGAAAAGCAGCAGGATGCCAGACAAAACCAGGCGTTGATGCAGCCAAAAAGAAAATAAAAGTTGCCTGGTAAAAATTGATCAAACATCATGAATGAGTTATTATATGCACTTAAGGTACTATTAACCTAATATACATCATCTTTAAGCACAGAGACATCTATTATCTTCATGTGATCAGACCCAAAACCTAAATCTATTTTCCCATTCACCTCTTTAGAGCACCCCCGTGACCAAACCAACCAGAGGAAAAAAAAAGGAAAAAAGACTGGGAATCCTATCCGTTCTTCAATTACTATCAGTCAATCTCCCAACCTCCACATGATTTCTCAGTCCAACTGCTCAGCGGCTGCCACTGAGTCATATTCAGTAACACCAACACCAGCAATCATTTTTCACAACAAGCTCGCTTTGATCTCCTGTCTACAATCCCCAACCTGAACCCTCCAAATCTTCCTGTGTCTTCTCTGTCAGTCTGTATGTACCTCTAAAATGAGCATAAATACAATCAAGAACCAGAACTTGTAGGACAACCTGCCATACCAAACCACATTTAGCATGCCAAAAGAAAAAAAAAAAAAAAAAGCAGTCGTTGCAAGTTAATGCATTGCAGTCCCATAGTCTTTCAATTATTTGGAAGAAAATTAAGACAGTAGTGAGATATTGGCCAATCTCCATGTGTCCTACACCACATATGATTTTCCCGTAATGTAATGCCTGGGATGAGTTTAATGCGATGCATGCTAATAAGAAAGCCATATTCGAACTTCAGATGCCTACAAGCTAATTTTGTCAAAGAGCAAGCTAAAGTTTCTTTCTGAGTAAATTACAAAGTCATGATTCCAGGTACACAAAAATTCAATGAATAAGTAGACAATGGGAAAAAAAAACTTTGACATCATAAAGCATTCAAGTTTCCCCCTAAAGGAAGACAAGCTCAAGTCCAGCATGTAGATATTGACTTGATCCAGATGTAAGCACATCAAAGTAAGCACAAAAACCCAGCATGTAGATATTGACTTGATAGAACAACACAGTTCCATTGAAGTAAATCTTCCAAAGACAGTCAAACATCAAAGGTCTGCCCAAATTTACATATAATATCTCTCCAAATAGCAAAGCAAGATATGATGTTTTACTCAGTATGTGCTCAAATATCCATTCTTATCACAAGTACCATATAGAGAAAGCGGTAAAGCATCAGTCCAAATCATCATCTTAACAGGAAAAAGAAAAAACTTCTTAACAGATACAAAAGAGGCCAGGAGGTGGACAAGGAAAAGAGGAGAAAGAGAAAATACACATAAATCAACTTGCCCCAATTCTACATGAAAGTACTAGTTGGAAAACAATATATAATAAGCCAATTTAAGTGAGCTACCAGAACATAATTGTCCAATATGTTACCACTCGCTGCTCTAAGGCTTAAAAAGGCCATAACCATTGCAAGGTCCAACTAGGCCTATACATACCCTATCGTACATAAAAAAAAAAAGTAGCATTGCATCATGCAAACCAACCAATCTGTGCACATCTAAATCAAGATTTATAGCAAAGCATGTAGGAAGCCGGCCTATTCAAAACTTAAAACAAAAATGAAAAGCAGCAAAATCCAGAGGAAATTCCTAGCCAAATAGCTCTACCCCTAAAGTAGCAACAACAAAGAAAACAATGCAAATAATGACAGCATCAGAATGATTAAATGTCACACTCGATAGCTGTTACCAAGTTGAATAGATGGCTGGTAATTCATTTACAAACCCAGCACCATTCTCATTCACTAATGGCTATTGGCTTATTATAAAACCAGTGACCTGTATCCAAATTTAGTGTCGATCGCTTCAATCGCTTAGCCAAATTCCACTGCATACTCTGCATTTTCCAGCATCAGAATGATTAAGATGTCACACTCGATAGCTGTTACCAAGTTGAATAGATGGCTGGTAATTCATTTACCAATCAAACCACCATACTCATTCACTAATGGCTATTGACTTGTTATAAAAACGGTGACCTGTATCCGTATTTAGTGTCAATCGCTTAGCCAAATTCCATTGCATAAACTATGAATGTTCCAAGGAGAGTTCGACAATAATCAACTTAGTTATGTGGGAGACGGCAGACAAAGTTCATCAACTGATCAACTTTTGAGTTATATAACCGAGCAAGTGGCTAGTTCGAATTACTCGTTACCCAGCCAATTCCACTCACAGATCAATATAGGTTAAACAAGTATTCCTGTATCAAAACTTCAAATACCCAATTCATTAGTCAAACACCAAAATTTAACTTAGTGACAGTATGCATAATTCTTGGGCTTGCAGCTTATACACATCAGCAAACATAATACTGCATTTTAATATTTAGTTTAAGTGAGTTAAGATTAGAACCTGAAAAACTTTGTGCATGGCTTCGATTTGCTTCCTATACCGGATGAAAAGGACTCCGTTTCTGTTACAGCAAATTATCGTTTTTCAAAGTTACACTTCCAATGAGTTATTAATCTTAAAATTTTGCGATATATCTCCAAACTCTGAATAACATTTCTTGTCATCATAACTACACCGTACTTGCATTATTCATAGTAAAGATGTACATAATTAATTAGACAAATGTAAAAAACCATTGATAATTAGATTATGCTCCTTATGTTTCAAACATGCCCTTTCAATATTCTTGAAGGATCCTTTTACACATCGGCTTGAACCTTAAGACTTAAATTATTAAGTTTACTTGAACATCATTTCCATGTTCACTTTGAAGGCAAAGAGAAAAACTAGTATTCTGCATTCCAAATTCTTTCACGAAATGTAATCAAAATAATAATACGTTGATTGAAAAACGCATATGTGATGCATGCAAAATAATGTATTGCAAATAATGCCAATCCAAGCATACTCAATATTTTCTTATATAAGCTTAACTAAAGGGGGAGAGAAAGTGTACAGCCATAAACACATCTATATTCTCTATATGACATGAATTTCTTTTCTTCTTAGCTTTTTCACTTCGATGTATAGCAAGTAACAAGCACCCTAAAGAACTCACACAAAATAAATGGAGGATATTATTTTCCTTTCAACTACAAAGTAGCATATAGGCACAAAACTTGTATTGTTTTCCTTTAATCAGAAATTTGAAGCAAAATTCTTCCATTACGTTTGCTGAGTTTTATGTATGGCCAAGTCTTTTTGGAATTTGCTTTACTCCGACAACAGGACTCATCAAAAAATGCAGATAAACTCTTTCCTGTTTTTCACACTAAGTATCTGACAACACAAAACCCCAAAAAATGAAACGTATAGTAAAAAGAATAAAACTTTACATGCTTTCTTACACCTGAAACAGAAATAAAGAGATTAACCCAATCCATCTTATCAAATATTCCAAGACTTGAACCTTTCAAAATGGCAAAGGAATCTTATTCTTGGAGAGCAAACCAATTTACCATTAATTGGGGAACTTTATGTTTTTTAAGGAAAAAGGTAAAAGAGAGAAAAAACAAAGACGCGGACTACAGTCTAAAACTCGAATAGGCAATCCACACAAAAGTTAGGAAAAAAAAAAAACCTAGGAACAAAGACGATATAAATGTACTCCCAAAAACCGCCTTCAAGGATTTACACCGCAGAGATTTTGTTGCAATTCCACAAAAATCTCAAAAAAACAATGACATGCTTAAAAATATAACACACATACACATGCATGTAAGATAGTAAAAGAAACCAAAAATAAAACCAGATTCGACAATCAACAATATATACAAAGCAAAGTACAAAGTTTAAGGAAGACAGAAACTAGGAAACAACCAAACCTTGTTTCGATTTCTTAATGCCGCCATTGCCGTTGGTGGCTGCGCCGCCGTCGGGCCTTCCTCTTTTCCGAGCGCCTCCAAACTCCATAATATTCCAAAAACGAACCTTTTAGCAAAGAATTTCACTGTTTCGAGGAATTCTCAAATGGAAAACCCTTGAAATTCGCAAGCAGAAAAAAGCCCTAATTTTTTGCCTGGGGTTCGAAGCAGAAGAGGATACAGAGAGAGGTAGAGAAAAAGCGGTCACGGAAAAGATGACGGAGCAGTGGGATTTTGGCAGTTATAGAGCTGTCTAGTGTGTGTTGTGCGTGAGAGAGAAGGACATCGAGAAAGGAAAGTAAAGTAAATTCTGGGTGACGTAATTGTAAGCGAGTGTTTGACAAAAAAAAAATTGTAAGCGAGTGTTTTCACGTGCCGTAATAAATTGTTACCATAGGGTAGTCGTAGTACCTTAATAATTAGGAATAATTTAAGAAACCTCCCCTGAGGTTTCTGACAGTCTCAAGGACCTCCCCTGAAGTTCCGAAAATCCCTTATACCTCCCCTAAAACTAAGTAGATAGTATTAGATTCAACCCAATTAAGGTGAACAATGAATATAAAATGTGTATCAGGAGAGAGAAAATAAAGAAATTCCACCTCTGCCCTCAAGATTGTCATTAGTGAGGATGTTTATGTTGAAAATTTCAATGGAATCTTGTTTCTTTGAAATTTCAGGGGGTGTATGTGAAACTGATGGAAAAAGGTAAGGATGTATTGCAAGATATTGTCTTTTGCTTCATGCCAATGGCTCTCAAAGCAGTTGTTTGTAACGGTAAAAAAGAAATAGTAGTGTTGCTTTGGAGCTCTATATAATTGCCTACTGGAGTTTTTGGAGAAAGCATTGGAAAATTCGTTGGGTTGTGGCTGAGGTTTCTGCAAAAGTGCTCATACAACTATAAGCTGAACTACCTACAAACAGATACACATGGTTTCTTCAAGCCTGGTAGATTCATCATGGAATTCTCCAACTTCATTTTCAATAAGAAATAGATATTGCCATTGTCATCGGAAAGCAAGCATTAAGATTTCTGAGAGCAGGAGGAATCCAAACAAGCTCTATTTCTGCTGCTCAAATTGCAAATTCTTTCAGTGGTTCGAAGGGCCTGAAGAAGGTGAAATGAGCAGCCAAAGAATAGATCAACGTTCAAGCATGCAAAAGGAGGATCAGATACAGTTTGCCAAAGTAGAGCAGTCGAACTCGATTGTGAAATGGCTGCTTATAATGAACCTGTTATTCATAGGTATTTACATTTTGTTGTTGATATTGTTTCAGTGGTTCGAAGGGTCTGAAGATGGTGAAGTGAGCAGGCAAAGAGCAGAAAGACATTCAATCATGCAAAGAGGTGATCAAGTGCAGAATTTGAATGCTGTCCAGTTCAACTCCATAGTGAAATTGATGCGTAGAATGAACCTTGTATTTTTAGCTGTCTATGTTGTTATGTTGATTGTAAAAGAGATCAAATGAGTATTGGTTTATAATAGTAAAGAACCAGATTCATTATCATGTGCTTCCAGTTTTGCAATTTGAATACCACATGACAGATTACACAAAAACGAAGCTTACAAGTACCAATAGTGCAAATGAAACTTCAGTTTCTGTTGAGAAGCATTTCATACTACTTAGTTGCAGCGATACAAAAGGTTTGAGTGGGGTGAAATTTATGGCTACAACAGCCAAATGTTTCCACTCATGCATCCAGGTTGATACAAAAAGATAAATTTCTCCAAAACATCACATATTCATGACAAAAACATCAGATATTCTCCAAAACAAAAAGATAAATTTCTCCAATGTCAAAAACTAATGATCACATATTCATGTCCTCTGATATCCAAATAACAAAAGACTCTTAATCAGATTCTACTAAAAGGTGAAGCTGTTACTGACATTATGAGAATCATGAGAAACTGAAACATTGATGTTGAGATCAGTTTGTACTTGGACACTTCCACTAGGATGTAGTGTAGCAGTATGCATTACTGCAATTGGTTGAGGTGCTGCTGTTGAAGTTTTCCTTTTGGGGTTATATGCAGCAGATGGTGCAGATTTGTTTGAAGGCCGTCCTCTCTGAAATTTTGGTCCAAGCATGTATTAATATATAGGCATGCAAATAAGCATTTGAAGTGCAGATATGATGTAAAAGGGATTAAGGAACAAATACCTTTCTCTTAGTACCATTGGTTGCTGTTTGCAAATTTAAGTCAGCATTCATTAATGGTGATTAAGTTGATGGACTTGGGTTGCTGCCTTGACTAGAAACCACAATAGGCACATTGCCATCAGCATGATCCTGCAAAAATCACCCATGCATTAGCTCATCAGCAATTTTGTCATCATATGAAAAGACTCCATAGTGAATCTAAAAGAATTGTAACCCATAGAACAGATCCTGCAAGCCCTGTATTTGCAATTCCCCTTCCTGGCTTTCCTCTAGCAAATTGATTCTCCTGACATGAAAATTGATAACAAATTACAAGCTCGTTTAGCAATTTCAATGTTGTCAATTAAATCACTAGATTGAACCTTGTTCGTGCCACTGCTACTTGTACTCTTTTGTCTCACAGGTGCTCTTTGACATGTTCTCGTATTATGGCCAAAAGCTTTGCAGTTTCCACATCTCATAGTGGTTGACCTTTTTTGTGAGAACCCGAAAATTTTCACATTTTCCAAGTATTATTTTATTTCTTTGCCTATATTTTATACTATTCTTTGAAAATATTAAATGTTTTGTACATTTTACAAGAAAGTACAATTTTTTAAATCATTTTCCTAGTATAAGTTAGTGTACGTAACTTGAAGTGCATTTGTTCGATGTGGGGCCCGCTAGTGCGATATAATTTTGCCGATTAAGTGATGAAGTATTAAGTGACATTATTTTCCAAGGTGCTAGGAGATGATTAGAGGTTAATTAGGTAGACTAATTATTGGAAGTGAGATGATAAGCTTGGAAACTTCAAGAGGCCACGTGTCGCGTTCCGATTGGACTAAACTTGCCTAACTTTCTTTAACTTTACTAAAACCAATTTTGACCAATTTTCATCCCATTTTTTCCTTGCTCTTGGCTGGCCCTTTGGAGGAGAAAAACAAGAGAGAGCTCTTCCATTTCTAGCTTCTAATCTTGGCCAAATCTTGAGTTTTAACCGACCAAATTGAAATCTATTCCATACAAGTGCTAGCTAAGGGAAATTGAAGGCCTTGGTGGAGTTGTTTTGGGAGGAGGAAGTCTAAGCTACCAACTTTCTTTGAGGTTTGAAGGTAAGGTTGCTAAGAACATCCTTTTTGTTTCCAATAGTTGCAAATTAGTGGCCTATGGTGGCTTGCTAACATGATTAATGGATGATTTTGTGGATTAGTGGAGAGTTGGTTAGATTTCTGATTTATTGGGAATTTTTCTGCCCTAATCTGATCAGTGTTTTTCGGTCATGATGGAGGCCAAATTGGACTTAGCTCAAAACATGAAAGTTGTAGAGAATTGAGTGTAGATTATGCCTGTAAAATTTCAGCTCAATCGGAGCACTGTAGCCTGTGAAATGACTATTTTACCCCTGCTGCCCTGTTTCTGTCCGAGAATGGTAATCAGCCTCTGTAATTGGCTCTTTTGGCTGGGAAGATAAATGAATTAGCTTTTGATGCCTTCTTAAGAGTTTGTAGCCTTGTATCTTAGCTTTCATATGGCTTTGGAATCAACTGAATTGGAGTTGTGTGTGCTGAGTTATGATGGAATATTTGGGCCTGGTTTTGGATGGCTGTAAAGCTTCAATTGGTTGCATTTTAAGGGTGTTTGATAGCTTATGGTTTGTATATGAAATTGTGATTGAATGGTATGATTTGGTGGTTGGGTTGTAGCATGGAAAGTAAGGAAAAACAAGGGGAAATGCTGTCCGTTTATTTTCTTGAACTTGAGTGAATGGAAATGAGGTTTGAAAGGTGATTTTGGAATGCGATTGAACTTCCTTGCTTAGACGTTCTTAGTTTCACTTGAGTAGTGTTATGTGAGCCATTTTACTTGCAATTGTACGTTTCCATTTGTACCATAATGTTTGGTTCCAATTGTCGAGTTTCGAACTTCAAATACGTGTTCATTTTCGTTCCGAAACAAAAGGAGTGGCCTAGGGTTTCTCGGCCACAAAACCTAATTTTAACGCGCAAGGTTTTAAAGTGTGAATTCAAGGTATTTAACTACCTTTCTCATATGATTTTCAACCAAGATACTTGTTATACATTAATTCTTTGCAAATGTGTTAGTTTTGAGCCAAAAACACGTTTTACGAAAAATGAGGAAAAACTACTGTTCATTATCCGGCCGTGTAGCCGGCCAAGTTCTGACCAGATTCTGACGTGGCACTGTTCCAAATTTTCCGATAAAATTTTATAAAACTCTTTTGAGGTTAATTCTATGGTTGGTTTGGGAAAACTTTTAGTTACTCATTTCCTTTGATCAAAATGTACCCTTTTCACTTTCAAAAAAATCATACTTCCCCCTTGTACTCATTTTATTCGAATTTTCTTTGATAAATCAAACATTTTGATGGTTGAGCCATAATATTTTCTCGTGATTGTTATTAGGGTTTCTTGGTGACCAAAGTTGATATCCGGAGGGATACTTTGGACGTAATTTTGCTTAATTAGGTGAGTGTTCTATATACGGTTTGTTTCTAATGACTATGTGAATTGTTGTGACTATTTGGATTGTTGCTTTGTTATGTGATTGAGGTACGCTATATTTCCATTGACTACGTGGCTTGTTATAGTTGTTTGAACTCTTAAATGTTTCAATGAATACTCAAAACGACTTTTCTAGGCGAGTGTGTACTTTATCGCACTCGACCTAAATAAACGTGAAATTTTCAATGATTGAATGATTAAATGTTACTTGTGCATGAATGTAAGCCTTCGGGCTGAACTGGGCCCTTGCCCTTGGTTATTGGTCGACTCGAGCCAGAAGCGGACTCGGTCGGGCGATTAGTGACCCTGGGTGAATGAATGTTTGGTATACTCGAGTATTACCACGTGGTTTGGTGTGGACTGGACAGTGCGCTGGCCAGAAGGGGAGAATCAAATGAACGAATGAATGGCAAGAATGACGGAGGGGTTTTCAAAGTCAAATGAAATTTTCTAAATGATTGAAGGAATGGATGGTCGATGAACGAACGAACGAATGACTCCAAGTATCCTTTTAATGAATGTGTTACTCTTGCTTTATATTGTAAATGTTATCTGGATTACTTGTTGTTACGTGTTAAATGCCTTGTTTAACTGCTTAGTTGAGTATATAGAACCTCGCTGGGCTTTTAGCTCATTCCACGTCTTTTGTTTTCCTTAACAGGGGTTGCGAGCAAGGGCGAGAGACCTGTATAGTATAGTTTAGCCTTTTGTATTGTTTTGGCTTTTGATCTCGTTCTAATGCTTGATTAGGGTTGGAATGTACTAAGACTTTAATGCTTATGTATACATTTGGGACTGTATATTTGGTTGAGCTTGAGGTAAATGAAATTTTATGGTTCAAAGCTGGGTTTCGTTTCCGCTTATTCTCGAGGCTTTATCTTACTTTCTTTGATGTGAGTGAACGAGTCCTGGCGAGAGCTGGGCAGGCGGTCCGCCGAATCCTTTGGTTCGCCTTAGGGTAAGGTGGGGCTGTCACATTTTTGCTTGAGATTGGCTTGGCTCATCAGGCCCTCTCCTTCTATTAACTCTTGGACGACCTGGAGCACTTCTCAATGGTGGTGGAAGGACAGTTTTTGGAGTAACAACAACTAATGGAGGCCATCTCTTCTCGTGAGGAATTGGATGTATCATGCCACTGTATGTCTTGAGATACATTTCTGTTGAGAAGCAAGGATCACAGAATGTCTCCAATTCCTGTCTTCTATATATAATTCCAAGTGCAGCATGCTTGCATGGGAGTCCAGACAATTGGAAAGCTCCACAGTCACATGTCTTCTGGTTCAAACTCACTATAAATGCTCTGTCACCATCACTAACTTCAAACAAATCCTCACTGGTCATCTGCAATGAACATCTCCTAGAATGTATTGCAATTTCCTTGAGTTTTTCTGTGATGTTTTTTGGAATAGCAGACGTCCATGTGCAAGCCTTCTGGTACCTTTTGTGCAATTTCTTCATAAATTTTTTCCTCAAACCTTCAACAAGTGCCAGTATTGGTTGGCACCTTAAGTCTCCAATCCAAGCATTGAAGGATTCTGTGAAGTTGTTTGTGACATGGTCACATTTCATTTCTGTTGAGAATGCATGTCTAGCTCAAGCAGAAACTGGAATCTTGGATAAGTACCTCCATGCTTCTATATTCATGTCCTTGATTTTCTGCATTGTTTCATTAAATCCAATTGCATCATAACTCTTAGCAGCCTGCCAAAAGAAGCTGGTCAGTAACATTCGAGGAAACTGAGACTTGAAGTTATTGCAAATATGTCTGCAACAGTATCTTCTAATTGCAGATGGCAGCAGCTGTTCATATGCAAGGTTCAGCCCCTACATGAAAAGCAAAACCAATTAAGGGATTTTACCATATCTACATAGCAGGTTGTCCAAATTTTCTACAAGTTCAGTGGTTAATAATACCTTTTGCCTATCACTCATGACAGTTAAGGGAGAATTGTTATGGAATGGTCCAAAGAATTCTTCAAAGAAATGAAAGAACCAACTCCAAGTCTCTCTGTTTTCGATCTCAACAATAGCAAATGCAATGGGAAATATGCTGTTATTAGCATCCAATGCAACAGCAGCCATCAATACTCTACCAAAACTACCTTTCAAATGACATCCATCAAATCTAACAAAGGATCTACAACCAGCTAAAAATCCATCTTTCTGTCATTTAAAGCTAATAAAAAGTCTCAGGAACCTTGGTTCAACTAGTAGATTTGGTCTGTCATAATGAATCTTACAAACACTACCAGGATTATGTTGCCTTAGAAGCACAGCATATTTTGGCAGTTTACTATATGATTCTGAATGTGTGCCTTCAATCTCTTCTCTTGCCTTTTGTTTGGCTCTATACACTTGCTGTTTGCTAGGATGCACACCATATTTTAGCATCTCAGCTTCAATGCCCTTTCTTGACAAGTGCGGATGGGTTTTCATCACAGCTAGCAGTTTCTTGGCCATCCAATCAGAGGTGGCCTCACGATTTTTGTTATCCATCACACATGTGTGTTCAGGTGTGTATGTCTTAATCATAAATGTTACTGAATCAGCTACAGAGGACGCATGAATCCTCCATGTACATCTAGCAACATCACAGATTGCAGTACACCTGGTTTTCTCATTCTTCAGCCTTTTGATGGAAAATCCTTTTTGGATCACATAATCCTTCAGTGCTGCTCTAAAGGCATCAACATTAATGAATAGCTGTCCCTTCTTGAATTCTATGTCCTCCCTTGGATTGTAAATCCACATCTTGTTTCTTAGCATTTCTCTTAAAGGGTCAATTTCTTGCTCAAATTCAGAATCTGGTACAATTTCACCAGTTTCATTATCATAAAAGTTTTGAAAATCTTCATCACTGCTAGAAATCTCAGACAGAAGCATTAGCTCATCACCTATATCATCTTCATTGTCATCATCAAATCCTTGCTTCCATGATTCATCAGAGCTAGATTCACCCCCATACCCCTCATCCTGACTGTCAATAAGATGAACATTCTGCTCATCATCCGCCAAGACAGAATGTTTGTTCTGAATTTCTATGTGCTCATGGTCACAGCAGTCAATCTTCTTTCTGTTCAACAACATGGCAGGTTGTTCAGTTGGGATAATGTCCATGTTGAACACCTCTATATTTATGACTGGTTTTCCTTCATACACACTGAACATATCATGGACAGCTTCATCATCATTCACATCAATGTATGCTTTTGTTCCAGGTATTGCACATCTCATATGTACAAGAAGATTAATATTCCCAGGCATTTCATGTAATGCCTTCTCGGCAACATCATTCAGCAGATTAATGAAAGAGTAATTTTGAGGATTTATATTGGAAATTCGAACTTTTGTCCCTCCACAATGGAGTACAATGTCATGCACATCACCAGCCACCATCCTACAAGATCAGATATCACCATTTATGAACTTCAATGAATACAAACATAAAATTCATGTCAGAGTAACTCCTCTGACCTCATGCAAACCACTTTGTTTGATTCATATAAACAGCAGCATCACATATATATGAATACACATTCTAGTTTATAACTATTATAACCAGAAATAATGAAAATATTGTCAGGTGATCATATTAATAACACAAGCAGACACGCAGAGCTAATGTAGGAAATTAAGAAGACATGCTCAGTTTCCTCATGGTCAGTAACCTCTTCATCAGCCATAAGTTACGTAGTGTCTAACCTTGCTTTGCTTCAGATGCCCTCAAAACAGCAATACTTCACCCTTTGCAGCAATACTTCACCTCAATTTCTTCAACTCAATTTCTTCAACTCTCTCGCTTCTCATGGAGCTCTCAAATGCTCTTCTCATTAACAGTATGGCTTCATGAAGGTCTATTCCTCACCAAAATTAACGATCAGTCAGCTCTCATTGTCACATCAACAGCCAAATGGGCACTCATTTTTGGCGCCTTTTCTCTTAACCGAAATTAGCAATTCATTTTGCATCCAAATTCCAGTTAAGTTAGTTAATCCTATATATTACTCATTTCACTAATTAATTCATGTTATTATCAGAATATATTACTTCAACAGCAAGAATATTTCTGTCAATTCAACGTCCATGATGTCATTTTGGGGCCCAATAATCTGACAGGGGAGGTATAAGGGATTTTCGGAACTTCAGGAGAGGTCCTTGAGACTGTCAGAAACCTCAGGGGAGGTTTCTGAAATTATCCCTAATAATTACGTCAATGCTTTGGTTTGGGAACTTAGGGGCAGGGACTCAAGCCAGCGTTCGTCAGCCTCGCAATGCTTTTCATTTTTCATTTTTTTCATTTTTTTTTGGCAAGCCTGTTTGGATAGCCGTGGATTGATAGTTTTCGCAGAAAATTTTTATGTTTTTCCTGAATATATTTTTAATCATTTTTTATCTCATATATATTAAATTGTTATATCACAATTTTCTATAAAAACTCCTAAAAATAGCAATCCGGATTCTCTCCGTTTGGATTAGCTGTTTTTGGGGGTGTTTTTGAAAAATTTTACTGTAGCAGAGTTTTTAGATTATATTTTGAGATATTTTCAGAAAATATTTTGGAATATTTAAGAGTAAGACAGTTTCTAGAATATATTTTGAGATATTTTTTAAAATTTTAAAAAAATTTAAACTAATTTTTAGATTACCTTTTAGAGTACTTTTTAAAAATTTTTATTGTATTTGAAAAATTAAATTTTGAAAAACAGTGCCATCCAAACAAGGTTGGATGGAAGTGTTTTTCAAAAGCTAGTTTTTTAAATACAACAAAAATTTTTAAAAAGTACTCTAAAAGGTAATTTAAAAATTAGTTTAAAATTTTTTAAAATTTTAAAAAATATCTCAAAATATATTCTAGAAATTCTTCTACTCTTAAATATCCGAAAATATTTTCTAAAAATATTCTAAAATATACTCTAAAAACTCTGCTACAGTAAAATTTTTCGAAAACACCTCCCAAGAACAGCTAATCCAAACGGTTTTGATAAATACATTTTTTAATTCACATTTTTATATTTCTAATTATCATTTTAATTTACATATAACACATCACAAAAAGTTATACAATAATTATTTCAAATAATATGTCAAATAGTACCCCGATCCAAATACACGCATTGGAAATTGAGGAAGAGGAAGAGTGGGGTTATTTTTTTTTGGGTTTTGAGGGGAGGGAGGGCGTTTGAGATTTTGACAATATAGGACTTCATAATTTCTGTTTTTTGATTTTTTTATTCACAAATTATATTTTCATGTGTATGTGTATTCGTGAATAAAAAATCAAAAAACAGAAATTATGAAATTCTATCACATTTGCCTGTTTGTATGTATGTATGTATATATTTGATATTTAGAAGGTGACATTTATAAAGAGAATAAGCTCAGCCTTTTTTTGTTTTTTAAATTTTTGTCTAACAGGAAAGGAATCGGATTCGAGAAGAACACAGGGGAAGGGAGACTTGAATCCTAAAATTTCTAAGTCCCGAGATTTCAACCTTAACTGTTAGCCCAAGACAATGTAAACTCATCCCATGCTAATATGAAAACATATTACAATGCATTAGCCAACTACAGTGATTCGTACAAATCACCTAAACGGCACTTTAGTTGACAGTAGAACTTAATAAGTAGGAGTGTGCAAAATCGAAAAGTTCCGATTTACCAATCGAATTCAAATTGAATTCGAAATTTTCGAAATCGGTAATTTGGAATTTCCAATTTCGAATTATGCAAATTTGGTTCATATTTGGTAATGAAGTTTTTTAAATCGAAATTTTCGATTTTGAATTATATTTGGTAATGAAGTTTTTGCAATCAGAAATAGTTTTCGATTTCGATTTCGTTTTATAATATATATTTATATATATAATAATATTTTTTATAATATATGTAACATAAAATTTATATTATCTAACAATACATCTAACAAAAAAGGAAAAAAGGTTTTCGAATTTGGTGAATTCGAAATTTACCGATTTCGAATTGAATTCAGAATCAAATTTGAATTTGGAACTGGTGAAATCAAAATCAAATTCAGTCAGTAATTCTGCTACCAAATTTTTGAAAAATTCTGAATTCAAACTTCCAAATTATTGAATTCGAATTAGTTGCACATCCTTATCAATAAGTTCACGCCAATTGAGCTGCAACTACTTGGCACTCTCCCTTCTCTTCTTTCCAAGAAAACAACAAATGATAAGAAAAGTTCAAAAATCGAACTCTGTTAATATCGAGCTCGAGTTGAGTTCAAGCTGATGAAGTTGAATTCGAACTCGAACTTGAGTAAAAAATATTAAGCTCGTTAGTGCGCAAGCGGGTCGCGAGCTCGATTATATATATATTATTTTTATTTTAATAGTAAAATTACATATATATCCCTAATATTTTATTATTTGTTAAGAAAAATTATTATTTTATTCATTTTAAAAAATAAAACAATTATTTTTTTATTTTTTTAAGCTCTAACTCGAGCTCAATCTTGACATTTTGAACTCGTCGAGTTTGAACTCGAGTTCAAGTTTCATAAAATTAAGTTGAGACTCGACTCGATTAAGGTAAAATTGAATTCGACTCGACTCGTTTACACCCCTACTTAGATGCACTTGTGCCAATATTTGTATTGGTTAATTCCATCATTTAGCTCTGTGAGAAATATTTGATGTACTTTCTTAGATTTTCCAAAATGATGACAACGTTCTCATTTTATCCTTTTGCGATTTCAGCAAAACATAGATGAAGTAAGTTTCAAAATTTTCGCACAGAAATTGCAAGGGACAGAACTATAGCGAATTGAAACTTTGGCAAACTTGTACAGTTCATTTTTTGGAATTTCTGTTTTGGTTTCTAACCATTTTTTTTTATTTTTTTCCATTCAACTATTCTGTTTTACATGCATTACATCACAAACAATGTCACGCTATTATTCTAAAAAATTACACTCGTGTTATTGCCAATGCACCATGTTTCAGCTACAAGTCAAACGAGAAACCAATGGCAAGAACTATGAACTTAAAGCCTTAAAACAACGATAGCCCAATTTCAAATGAATAGCAGCCAAAAATTAAATAGATCTTGATTTTTTTTCCCTCTTGCACTTTTCATCATTCACTTATTTCGTTATTTATTTATTTTTTGAAAATATTGCTTTTTTTTCATTCAAGAAAGACTCTAAACTTTCCAGGGGAGAAAAAGAATCGCTTTCAACAAGAAACCCTATCGTTTTAATCTGTAATTAAGTCACTAGATATTAGAAAAGATGGTCTCTTCATACCTACCCAAAAAAAGATGGTCTCTTCAATACAACTCTGTAATCTTTTTCTATGGTTGTCAGTTTTTAATTAATTGAATCCATTTTTCTAATTGTACACTTTCTTTTCCTGCAAAATAATAAATGACTAGGGATTCATGCAAAATCCCACTAGATCGAAGTCCCCCTTGAGCTTTTCTTTTTGATCTTTAAGAAAAGTCATTCCGCTAATTGTTGTCCCCTGATAGAAATTTCGTCATATAGTTTTAATTTGTTTCTAGTAAGATGGTCAAATTGTTTGTTTTTTCTTTTACTTGATAAATGTTTTCTTAGAGTTTCCCTTGCGCCTGAAGTCATTTAATCTTTGGACCAACTCTACTTTGCACCTCCAAATTTGTACTACTTTTTTATTTTACACCTTAGATTTTAATTTTGAATAATTTGTACTCTATGCTCTCAATTTTGGACACTTTGTATCCTAAACTTTCAAATTTGTCCTATTTAAGTCCAATTAATGACAATATTAGAAAAATTAATGGAATAGAAGACTCTATAAATTAATGACGTTGTGTTAAAAGTGATCCAAAGGAGTCCAGTGATCACAGTTAAAATAATATGCTATAGTATCATTAATTTGCACTATCTTCTATTTTGTTAATTTTGATAATAGAATTAGTGATTGGGACCATAGAAAACAATGACAATGTGCCGAAAGTGATCGAAAGGAGTTGCAAGATCACTGTTAGAACAAAATCATACGTTATCAATAATTTGCACTATCATTTATCTCATTAATTTTGCTAATATTATTATTGATTGGATTTAAATAGGACAACTTTGAGAGTTCAGGATGCCCAAGTATCTAATATTGAGAATTTAAGGCGCAAAGTGTCCAAAATTCAAATTTAGTGTGTAAAGTGAAATGTAGTATTCCTAGTATTCCTCCATCCCATTTTACTTGTGATGGCCAACTTTGTACACAGTTTAAGAGTTTTATTATTTGATTAGCTAGTAAATAACTCTTTCCACGACTACCTCTTCATTTAAATTCAAATTTTGTTATTTGCTTTAAAATTTTTGAATTACACAATGGATAGTTTGGAGCAATTAATTTCAAAACATGACTTTGATGCACTTTTTGGAAATTGAAAGAAGGGTAAAATGGAGAGGTTAATCTTTTTTCACTTTCTTTTTTAGATCAGGACAAATATCAAGGGACAAATTAAAATGGAAATTAAGACTAATAAAATGGGAAGGAGTACAAGTTTACGAGTGCAAAGTGAAGTTAATCCTTAATTTTTATAGTTCTTCCACCTTCGTTTGAAACAGAATGATCTCTCTCCGTGGAATTCTTAGCAAGAAATATTGAAATTTACAATTTGTGCTAATATTATGATCTCAAACATCATGACTATTTCAACTTATGATTAACTATATTCAGAGGATAAGTTTATTGAAATCTGCAAAGCATATAATGAGATGTGATCATGCACGGAAGGAATTATTAAAAGTAACATACATAAAAGCTTGGAGGGCATGACAAACATATTCAACAACATAAATATTAGCTTATTAGTGTATTTGACGCTATTCACGCATGAAATAATTGACTGATAAAATAAACTTTTTTTCTATTTATAACAGTGAGTGTCATGTTACATGTTAGCAACGCATTTTGATTTCATCAGAAACGCTTTTAATCTTTGAGGTCATCTAGCTCGTTTGGAAATTGTATTGTATTTTTTGAGAGTGTTTGCAAGTTTATAGAAAAATAACACTATCGTACTTTTATTACAATTTGATATGTGTAAAATAAATAGTGACCCAAAAATATATCAAGAAAATATTCTCAAAAAAATAAAAAAAAATCTACAATAATAGCAACACAAACAAACTAAAAATCTCTTTATCTATTCTTCTTCTTCTTCTTTTTTTTTGTGAAAGTAGGATGATCCTACATGTGTCCCTTAAAGCTAGCATTAATAATTTCTCATTTCTATTAGTAATATATCTGACACGCAAGTAGTTATCCAAAATTTAGTCTTTCGCAGACTTCTACTAGTAAAATGATATTTTTCGGGTCTAATGTGATATAATTGTTTCATTTACAAAGGTTTTCAATTGTTTACTCAACAACAAAATGGTGTTTTTGACTCAATGATTTGGAATTTTAAAACAAATTCGCCCTACCCCTACATGAACTTGTCAATATACGTACCTAGGTTTACACTCTTAACATGCACTTATCCGAGGATAGAGCATCTTTCATTGTGCGTACGAGAATTTCGGCCATGCGTTATACGTAGAACAATAACGACGATATAAATGAGAGGCAAGGAATTAAGCAAGGAAAGTAGTGTCATCCCATGAAAGCCCAACTACTCTCAACTACTGCTAGTCCTAAGACTAAAAAGCTAGAAGATAATCTTTTTTGGTACGAGGATAAAGTCCTATTTAGGGGTGGCAAAGGGACGGGGGTGGGGCGTTGTCAAATAACTCCCCCCATCTTCCGCCCTGCCCCCGCCCCTTTTTCCACGCGGTCTCCCGCGGTCCCCGCAAATTCACAACATAGCATTACCACAGTGATTGCAAATTCACAACAGAGCATCCTGGAAAATATGGAAGACTTCGTCTATCAAAGTGCCTTAAGACATTTCTATTTTTGCACAACTGGAAAAGCAAATAAATCTTAAAATATGGCACCAAAACATCAAATATATTATACTAATACCAATGATAACTTTGAGAGACAAATGGCTCATTCAACCACAAAATTGGCACCTATTCCAGAATTTATACTAAGGATGGTGTTTCACATTGTTTGTGGCTGTTTCTGATTAATTGAACGACGGGAAAATTAGCCTCCTTGTAGTTAGAGGGAGGCTTATCAATGTAAAATCTATGACAGAACAAGTAGAGATGGGAAGAATCTACATGTCAAATCACTCTTACCAATGACACTGAAAATCAAATAATTTATTTAACACTTACAATTAAGACCGATTTCAAGTTTTTAACATGGAAAAAGATGGTAGATTCCATCAATGAAAGCACATTAAGCACAAATTCCTTTAGCAAATTCGGGGAAAAAAATCACTCTTCCAAATATGACACTGAAAAATCAAATAAATTAACAGTGATACCATTTCCGCGTATTTGCAGCATACCAGGTTGACTACAATTTCACTCCCCTGAAGGGACCCTGCTTCTTCTTCAGTGTTTGCTAACTGCTTCTGTGCTTAATCTCGCAGAGCAGCTCTCTATTAAAATGAAAGCCGGAATCTGAAATAACCAACAAGAGAGGGAAGCGAGAAGACCTTGAACCACACAAGATCTATCTCCTTCGAGGAGCGAATGGCCCAATCACGGATAGTTTTTGTTACAGCCGGGGTGGGCTCAGCAGCTACATGGACCCCTTCCTTTCCGTTGTTGCCAGCGCTTTCCCGGGCCGAGGAAAGAGAGTAGGACTAGGGAAAGAAGCTCACTTGTTGGCTTGTTGCGGCGATGGCCTGTTGGCACTAGGCCAAGAAACGAGGATGTAAGATTGAAAAATTTAGGGTTGTTACGGTTGTATTTTATATATATATTTTAAATATATGTGGGGGACGGGACAAGAGTTGGGGCGGGTGTATGTTGCCCCGCCCCCGCCCCCGCCCCGTTTTAAGGCGAGGGAAATATTTTACCCCGTCCCCACTTCATTTTTATCTTCTGCGGGCACTCGTTCCCATTGCTATCCCTACCTTTAATACATTTGATTTGTATAAAGATTTTTTTTTAAATATGTCGAACCAAAGTCCAAGTACTTTTACATAGATAAATGCAGATACATAAGGTAAATACGAATCACTAATAAAAAAGAGAAAAATGAGAAAAACTTAATGCCATTTTTCTTTTCTCATTTTTCTTTATGTTGTTCTAACATCATCTTTTTCTCCTCCATCGAATTTCAAAACAAAATTTATGAAAGTGAAAAAAAGAATAAAATTTTTTGAATAAATCTTATATATACTAATCTTATGTATACTAACAGTGTATATATTATCACCGTTAGATTCATTATAAATGTAAAAAATTTGAATTTCAAAATCAAATTTTGCATATTTGTTATTCATTCGAAACTGACAGTGGATCTGCTATTAGCATAAAAAAGATTAATCCAAAAAAAATTATGAAAGTGGAAATTTTTTTTTTAAAAGATTAGAGTTAAATTTGCTTCTTTTATCCACAAAAGCTAGAACCCTGGCTCTGCTTGGAGGGGGGATTTTTTACAAACTTATTTTTATTTTTGGAATTTACACTAACACATTCCAAAACACCTCCAAAAGCATTTCAAATACACATAATTTTAAATACATCTAACAAAATAAATAAATAAATCAATAAAATAAACCTATTGCCGCTGCCCCTCCCCTCCTCTCTCCTCCAAATGCCACCGTCACCTCCCCCCCCCCCAAGTTCCTCCTCCCTCTTCCCTGCTCCACTTTCCTCCTCCCATCCTTTCCCCTCCCTTCCCTTCTCCCTTTGCCATAATTTCCCACCACCCATGACCAATTTTGGAAATTGGGGGGAAGGAGGGGGGTTGCTAAGAAAGAGAGGAGGAGAAAGGAGGAAAGAGAGGGGTTACAAATAAGGAGGAAGGAGAGGGTGACAGCAACGAAAGATTGAAGAGGGGAGGGGTGGTTGTGGTAGAAAAATTTTTGACAAATTTTTAAAATACCCTAATAAGATTTTAGATTTTAAAAACATTTCAAAATACATTCCCGAAAACAGTTAGTCAAAATGAACCATCTACAGTAGAAAAGTTTTTGAAATATTATAATGTTCCAATAAAACTTTTAAAAAACTGCTCTAAAAATAACTAATCCGCATAGAGCCGCTATTTTGGGGTTTTGTTAGTAGGCTGTTGAATGTTAGCAAATCCAAATGGATCTCCTAGTAAGTATTTGGATCCCAAAACTTTTTGGGCTTTTCATAAGATGGTGAAACGAACAATGTTTGGAACGAGGACATGGGTCTTGACTTTTTTATTATATCATACTATTGTCTCCGAGAACTCAATTATTACTAATTTTTTCTCATAGTCAATGTGTTTAGGCTAAACACGGAGAGCAAATATTAAACCAAAAAAGAAAAAGAAAAAGAATCTGATTCATCAAGAGAGTCATCATGACAGCAAATGTTAATCATCATTGATTATTGAATGTAGTCATAATAATGACTTTAACCTTAAAATTAACGTTGTACCATAACATTAATTTCATGATAATCACAGTTTTAGATTGTCAACATCATGACTGGTCTATTTTGTGGAAACGACATAATCTTTTACCACTATGAACTATGATAATGTGATCATGTCTATATGGGAAAGCTTTTGCTGCACATAGGTCCAAATTGGTACCGCTACATGCTAAAACTTGAGAAACATGTCATACATGTGGAAAACATTGGGTAACTTTAAACAAACTGTTGTATTAATTTTTTTTGGTTTTATATTTTCTCCCCAATTTGGCTCTCAGAATTAAGCATACTATTCTATAGAAGTTATATAATACACTAGGGAATATAATAGTCTTCTTTGCATTGTGTGCAATGTGGATACCAAGAATTGGATCACTTTTTAGACATGGAGGATTCATTATTTACACTGGTTAGTCTGAAAATCTAAAAGGTGAATTTGATTTGACTGAAAGAATAATCTGAATTGAGTATGCAAATTGGCAAGCACTCTTACATGGTAAAAAGTTTGTCTCTTAATTTCTCTTTCTTAAAGTACATCTGGCAGTAGTCAACGATGAGGGTTTTTTGAATCAAAATCTTTAAATTTACCCATTTGAGTGAACTTATTTTATCTTATTGTTGGAAAAATGCCAAGGTTGAGACTCATGAATTAGAGATTTTGAATTCAAATCTCATGATTTGTGAATTTAATTTAACTTTATGTTAGTGTTCATACCACCAGGTAATTCAGGTACATTGTTGATAATTTGTAAATTGTTGAATTGATCCCACAAATTGGAATTGTATGCAATCTTATAAACAAAGGTAAAGTACACTTTGTGATACGAGAAGCGTAATCCAAAAGAAAAAGTCACTCGAACAATTTCATGAATCCTAATCAAAGATTCAAAGAACAAGAGAAAACTCTCAATTTTATTTATGACACAGAACAAAGTTTGATAAATTTGACAAAAGGCTGCTAAAGAAACCCTAAGGTTTCCTAAAGCAAAAGATAAAAATTAAAAAAAAAATGCTAAACTTCGTTTCAGTTAGAAGACTTCTCAATGCAAGGCGTAGACACGTTATATCGAAAGAAGTCTTCTGATTAATTGGATAGACTTCTCGATATGAGGCGTGGACACACTATAATGAAGGAAGTCTTCTGGAAAGCAATTTCAACTATCCAATTATGTTATTAGCTTATCAACTTCTTGCAACCCTTCATGCCATCATTCTTGCTCTAGAAATATTCTCAACTTGCTCCGCATCACTTTGCTCCTTAAACTTGGGCCTCAATATCATTTTACCTGCTAAACTCTAGCTGTATATTTTGCCCTATCATTAACACCAATTACTGCTTATTAGTCGCTTATTAACAAAAAGAAATAGTGTCATTTTTTGTGACCAAAATATCTTGAGGAAATGTACTCCTTATCTCTATTTTTTGTTTTGTATTGAATAATTTAAAATTTCATAACAAGTATACGTAAAAGTATCACACTTGATATATATGTACGTACGTACCTACGTACGTATGTGTGTGTAAAACCTATCATAAAGTTAGAAATTTATTTATATAATATTCTAAAACCAAAGTGATTTCATTCTAATTTTTTTAATAGAAATTCGTGTAGTTCTTAATCTCTATAGTTTCACAAACTGTTTCTTTGGGTTTTTTTTTTGTAGTGCAAATATTTGAGATAGAGCTAACTCTTCAAATTAAGCCATTTGTTGCATTAAGACTATTTACCTTAATATTTACTAAAATTTTAAATTACTAAATTAATACAAATAAAATTAGAGTGAGACAAATTTGGAACCAAAAGACAAAAGTGAAAGTTGTAGCTGAAGAAACACTCAATTCTATCTATATATCTATTCACCAGTTGAAATATTCTAGAAGGAACTAATACTCTAACATGTGTCATTTCTTAAGATTATTGAATTATTTTTTCATTCTTTAATACATTTGATTCATATTATCCAATAGTTATAAGTTAGTTAAATTCAAATGTTTAAATTCCTATATTGCATGGGATATGAGTTTAAATATCCAAATGCCTACTTTATTCTAAAATTTAAATTTGTTTAAATCATTTGTAGTTCTCGTCCATAGCACGTGACTCAAAGCTAATTTTGAATTATTGTTAAGCGGACAAGCAACATACACAATTAAGTATCCATAAAAATGTTGTCCTTTTTAAACTAGTATCCACACTCAAATAATTTCAAGTTCTCAATTGATTTTGTGAGTTTTCAAATATATCTATATATTTTTGGTAATTTTAGGTACAAGTTATATTTAATTTAGAATCTAGTATTTTGCTACACTAGGCAAATTTCTCAAGATGATCTTTTCATTGTGGATTTTTATCCTAATTTTTACAACAAATTGCTTCCATTTGAATAAAATTGTTATCAAAAGTTTGTGATTTTTGCAAGTGTTCAATTTCTTTAACTATAGTTTTTGTGTATTTTGGATATTTACTTTCCATTATGGACATAGAGCCATCTTTTGAGCGGATTAACGTCATTAAGTAATGTTTTTGAACCGAACATTATGTCAAACAGTTGACCAGTCTTTGTGATGGGCAAAGGCCAACACGTATATTTGTCAAATTTAAAAGGGAAATATTATTTCTCCCCAAAGTTACTTTGGCCCAAGTTGAGATGTGAACTAAATAATTGATAAAAGTTTGATAGTTAGGATAGTAATACGCTTTTATAACTAGGCATGTAGCATTTCCCATTCAAAAGAGGGTTAATCATAAAAACTGTGCCTAAGGTTTAATCAATTTTGCGCTGTATTCTCTAAGTTATTTTTTCTCATTTTACCTCCAAAACTATTAGTCAACTTTAATTTTGCGTAACAAAAATGTCAAAAAGATATTGATACCCTTATGGTTAATTGCAGTAAATTCCCTTCAGATATAGGGGTTGTGCTTTGTATTGTCTAATATCAATTTTCTCTTAATTTGTCTGTTTGCCCTTAAAACCATTAGTCAACTCCAATATTTGTACCACTCAAGACAATAATGTTTTAAAAAATTAATATCCCTAACATTCTAATAAAAAATTATTATATATATGGATATATGTCTTCTTAAATTTTATCCCCATAATTATAGGTTTTTTAGATAAAGAAAAAAAATCTCGCTCATCTCACACGATAAGAGAAAAAATATTAGTGCAAAACTAAATTACGAAAATATTATTAAAGGTTTATAGATGGGTTTTTTTTTGGATTGGAGATTATTCGGAAAATTTTTTTAGAATAATAACACTTTTTATAATTTGATATTTGTAAAATAAAAAGGTGGTTAAAAAATAAAAAATTGATTGAGAAACTAATAAGATGCAATAAAAAATTCTTAGAAAAATTTAAGAATCCAAATAAATTTTAATAACATCTATGCATGATATATTCAAGAAACAACTCAAGAAACTTTGAACTTTGAATCAACCATGTTTCTCTTTTCTAATATTACCAATAAAAAATGTGTATTTCCATATAAAAATCTAACTACTAAAAGAAAAACTTAGCCATATGCACATTCCCAAAAAGAAACTGACAATATCTCGATCATTTTTAGCTATTTAAAAATATTTCATATTTTAATTTTTAATAAACATTTTATTTTTTTCTATTATTAAGTCAAATTAGCAAGATATTCTCTCAACCAAAAAAAAGTGCAATTGTGGAACAAAACTTAACTAGGAGTATATATATAAAGAATATTATTTTTTATTATTAGGTTAGAAGTATTTGTATTTTAGATATTAATTGTCCTAAGTGTTATCAAATATTGAAGTCCACTAATTTTAGTAACAAACAAATAAATTGATAAAAAAATAATGTTAGGATAGTGTGCAAGCAAGAACTTAGCAATGCCGACTGTGAGTCTTGCAACACAACAAGAACAAAGGCAAAGCAATACGAGGTTTTTCCTCACTGTCATTTCGATGCCTAAATTAACTTCCGAAGTATTAAGAAGCTCGATTGAGGGGAATTGAGATGAGTTCTGTTACCTAGATGATGGGAGGAGAGAAGTACTTATATAGTTACATTAGGTGAGGAATTACTTATCGCTGGTGTCCGTGCTCCTAGGCTGATGTATGTAGGATTCCGTGGATGGGCGCTACTTATTATCCTAATATATTAAACTGAGAATTAGGTAACATCAGCACTTCAAACTTGTTTCGGGGATGTATGTTGAACCAAGCCCACCCAAGTCCTGTGTCGAGGTGGAGGTGTTTACGGAGGTCGCAATTTGGGTCCCATAGACAGCAATGGATTATGCAAAAAGGGACTAGGCATGTAGCATTTTCCATTCTACATTAAATGTGGATTTGCTTCAAAAAATCCAAACGAGTACTTAGTGTATTCGTTTGGTTTGGTGGTGATTCAGTCCCTTCGAGTTATCCCTAAACTTCCTTAGCTCTGCCCTCCCTCTAGTGCAGGATAGATTAGGTATACAACAGTTATTGTTTCTAGAAAAAAAAATGTAACATTTTCCATTCGCCATTAGGCCTTTGGCCTGGTGGTCACCACCAGTTTTGGTGGTGAAGGAGGTTAAGGGTTCAACCCTTGACTCTTACCAATTTGTCACTATATATGACGGCCTTAATTGATTTTCTTTGATGGAGTGTCTACTCACATCGAGCCTCCCTCCTAAATTAGTTATAAGATTTCTACCGTTCCGATAAAAAAAAAATGTAGCATTTTCCATTCAAAAGAGGGACTTCAAAGTCACTAGCTTGGAGCCGGATGCAGGATAAATGTAATAACTTTTCCGTCGCACATTAGATTGGATCACCAATTTTTCATTCGAGCGTTTATTGGGAAGAGCTGTTATAATCTAACTCTGGTACTAGTATTGGATTATCGGACTCTCCCATCCCAAAAGGTAACTCAAGGTGTGAGACTTTATCTCACATTCATAATTAAATTCAATACTTTGCCTCGTTCATAACTAATGTGAAATAAATCCACCAATATTTAGTCACCATTAATCTTTAGTTTGCTTGTTGTAAAGTCACTTAAAGTTGCCATCTACTATCTTAAATAGTGACTTTAAAATCATCATCTGAAACGGTGACTTTGAAGTCATCATTTTAATTAACGAAGTCATTATTTTGGAAAGAATTCAAAATGTTTCATCTAATTTTGAAATTTCTAATAAACATCAGATTATTTAGGCAAGAAGCACTAGCCACAATGCTGTTTCACAACTCTCTTTAAATAGAAAAAAAAGAAAATAAAATTTGAATGTCCCAACTCTCTTTAAATAGGAAAATAAAAAAGAAACTAAAATGTTTGTTACTTAACCACCAATTGTAACTTTGTGAGCTCGGACATTTTGAGATTAACTACCTTTCTTACATCATGAATTATTCTACTTTCTAATTGTGCCATGTAAAAGGACACACTTATTTTGTGAATCAACTATTGCTCTTTTCCCACCACATACCTTTTTTTTTTTATCGAAAAAGAAAATTATCCAATGGTAATTAATGGAGGAGGAGAAAAAAGCTTGTCCCCCACCAACTTAAAAATCCCCTCGGAGCACTCTTCTCGTATAATGCCGGAGACAAATTTTTCAATGGCACATCAAACATGACTAGATTACCACTAATACTTAGGTTAATTGATTTGATTCGAGAGAGATAATTTTGGTACTTTAATAATTAAAAAAAACTATGTCGTTTCATTAGACGAGGTTGTTGCTGTCGCCTGTCGGCATCACTGAGGCCATCTCCTACCTGCGGTTGTTGCTAAGATCCCCATTGTCGTTTTATTAGACAAGGTTGCGGTGGAAAAATGGAGCATCCAGTATACTAAAACAAAAAAAGCTCATCACCACATGGATCTATTAAAATCTTCTCGGCAAATTGCTCAAAAAAAAAATTTCTTGGCCAAATTGCAGTCCAACTTTTATGTGTTTCCTCTCTCTCTCCAATTTAATTCATTTGTTGAAAGAGTTTACATATAAAAAGGGATTTAAAATCAAGATATTCTAAACGAAATACACAAATATGAAATTTCAAAAATTAAGAAAGTGAACCTTTTTTAATTTATTTTTATAATTTAAATCATACTGTGTTTAGTATATGACTTTTCTTATTGAAAAATGCAATTAATGTGGTGGTCTTGTTATCAACAAAAAATTATAAATGAAACAATTGCCAGTGACAATTGTTTCCCTATTATGTGAAACTACACCAAAGAGCATACACACTATAGTCACGTAGATAATAAAATGTAAAGTTCAATTATACAATCAACTTTTTAACTTGTGGCCACCTAGGTCCTTCTCTTCTCCTTAGCATTGGAGTAGGTTAGAAGTTATCGTTTCAATTTTTTTTTTTTTAAAAAAAAGTGGCATCACATTTGAACCATACATTGTGAATTAACTTGCAATCTATGATACGTGTTATAATTGCATACAAACAAACTTTTTTAGGCAAAAATATTTGATTTTTTTTTTAGTGTAGGGGGGAATATACTTAATTTAGCTAATGTAAAAAGATGAACACATTAAGCAACTCGGATCAAGTTTTCAATACATTAAGCAGCTCATGCCGTGCAGGTTACTAGGACGTAGAAAGTGAAGCAAGTGATCAAGTAATAAATACTCCATTAACTCATTGCAACTCATAGCTTTACCTTTAATCAAGAAATATTACAAAATACATAAACTTTTAATTTTCCCCAAGTAACATTAATTAATGACACTTCACTTTTCTTAGCATTTTCATTATTCTCTTTCTCATATAATTTGTTAGATTGATATTATACAAAAAATGAGATAGTGTGATTGGCATGATAAATTCAAAACGCCATTAGTATTTTCCTTTCCAAAAAGCAAAAAAAAAAAAAAAAAAGCCTTTCAAATTCACTATCACATAAAAGTTAACTCATACAATTTTGGAGGATACAAGATTACACATCCAAAGAGAAGATGCTATGAAAACTAAAGAATAATTAAGAGAATAAAAGAATAATTAAGAGAATAAAAGAATAAAAGTTAAAAACTACTCCCTCCGTCTCACTTTGATAGTCCTGTTTTCCTTTTTCGTCCGTCCCAAATTGTAGTCCACTTTCCAATTGAAGAATGCAGTTGTATTTTAATTTTTCTAAAATACCCTTGTTCAATGTAAGTTGTTGTTACTATAAACCTACTCCATTTAATGAGAGTTGATTCTTTTTTTATCATCAATTCAAGTTCCCATAAAGTTGTACTTTAATTAATGTGAGGATATTTTAGGAAAAATAGTTATTTAAATTGATTGTTCCAACAAAATTAACTATTTTTTCTTAAATTATATGAAAAAAAAATCAAGACTATTAAAGTGGGACAGAGGGAGTAGTAATTAGTTAACTTTGTGTGGAAGGAAATATTCTACCAAATATGGCCAATTCTCTTTTTACTCTTTTAAAGAGGTGGCACACGTGTTCCAAGGCATGCAATTAAGCAGTCATGCGTGAAAACCATTGCTTCGCCACTTGCCCATTTCGCCCCGACGAGTGTACGGCTAATATCTCCGTGTCTCATTTATTCCATGCAAACCCATTTTCGTCAATTCACACTAACCCAAAATCTCAATCCTCTATACCACACCCACCAAAGACCAAACTCCAAATAATCCTCATTCCAAATCTCATCCGTCCATCGAGCCACGTGGTATCTGACCCAATAAAATCTTGTCCGTTGCGTTCACAGCATGCATGGGGTGGGCCCCACTCCTCCAACCTCTATATTAAGAGCCTCAGGTGAACGAGAAAAACTCAGAAAAACAAAAGCCTCTCTCTTTCTTTCTCTTTTCTGTTTCTTTTGTTCTCTTCACAGGAAGAAGAAGAAGGCAAGAGGGCAGAAGTTTTTCAAGCGAAAACGTTCTCTCAAGAAGCGCTTTTGAGGTACTTTTTTTTGTTTTCTTATCTATAATGTGTGTAGATATTCATTTATTGATGAATAAATGCACCTTCTTGATTTTTGCAGTGATTTTTTTTTTAATATGCATGTCAGACAATTACTCTTTCATTAGATACTTAATACTTTTATCTACATTACCTCTTTCATGGGTGGATCTCTGAATTTAGATAATTTCCTTTTTTTTTTGTTTAAAGAAGAAAAGTCATCTGACTCAAGAATCTTTCTTTCTTTCTTTCTTCTTCTTTTTTTGTTTTTTAATTCTTTCCCCTTTTATAACCTATATATTTTGTAGTGGTTATGATTTTGTGCAGTTTATTATGGAATTTTTCATACTTATGAATATATTTCAACTCAAACAGAAACATGCAGGCTGATTTTTAGTATGTGTTTGTATGAATGCATGTGAATTTGAATATTCAGAAGTGTTGGAGGGGAAAACAATGGAATGGAAAACGACATGTTTGAAAATGAAACTGTGACGTTTTCTGGTTGTTTTTCTTGCAGCTGGCTGATAGAAAAGTGAAACTAAAGTTAAAATTGCTGGCTACATTGTTGTTATCATTTTCCATCTTTTTTTTTTGTTTTTTTGGGGGGGGGGGGGGGGAAGATGCCAATGGTTGCTGGGGTTTTATGATTTTTTTCTTATTATTTTTTATTGTTTTTTTGTGCTTTGGAACTTGTGTTGCCCGTTTATGAATGGATGTTGGGATTGTGATGATTTATTGTTTGATTTGTGTAAGTTGCATGTGGGTCCTTTTGCTTTGGAAAGAAGGATTCTTTTTTCTTTATCTTTTCTAATGACTGAAGCAGAAATTGCGGTTAAGTTTGCTTTTTGGTTTACCGAGCAAGTCTTTGCAATTGAATAGAGTTTGTTGTGCTTTAGATTTTTATGCATATAATATTATATAAATCTAAACACCCTTTTTGGCTGTTAGCTCAAAGCTATTATTGATTTTCATTTTTTATTTTTCCAGTGAAGGGTAAAAAAAAAAAAGATAGTAAAAAGTTAAAAATATATGAGATGGAGGAATTATAAATGAATTTGACATTCATCATTCGAAATGTTAAGTCTTTGTATACGTTTTTCCAATGCCATAATCAACCTTATTAAAATCTCCTACAATCTATGCTATTACACAAGATTTTCCCTTCTTTCTGATAAGCTTTTTTTTTTCTCCTGTTATGTGGTAAGACAAAAGAAATTGATCAAAAAGCATAGCGAACCCCTTTTAGGATTTGTCACTAGTCTAATTGCCCTTTTCCAGAAGAAAGGGAGGATTCATTGACAAAATTAATACAGGGGAATATCTGTATTATTGCAACCAAAAAGTTGGGTGATGGGGTCAATTACTATTATGTTGAAAAGATAAAAGATAGCCCTTGTTTAATATTTGATGAATTTCGTTACTATCTATGCGTAGAAACAAAATGAAAAGCACGTTTGAATCAACTGTAGCTTGGAAAAACCATTAACAAAATGAAAAGCACATTATCAACTGTAGCTTGAAAAAACCATTCATTAGTCTTTCAGGCGATGGAAGAATATGTCCAGATTCAACAACCCCTTTTGAGATTTGAGTAGTCTCAAGGGGCAAAAATTTTCAACCGTACACGATTTGTCTATGGGATTTACTACGATACTTTGGCAAACATTGAATTGAACTAAATTTTAAACAATTCTTTGATGAAGTCTGATGTGGTACCTATGTCGCAAGGGTCCATTCTTGGGTCAATCGTGGCACTTATGGCTACCTTGTATTCATAAATAATCTGATTCGTGCAGGCCAAATAATTCATCTTTGTCATCTCTGACACATGAACCATATTTGGAAGAAAAAAAATCGGACTAGGCATTTGTTGGTAGAAAAATCAATCTTGGGCGGCTTTGAAACATGAAATGGTCCAAATTCTAAGTGAAATTAATAAAGAACGGAGTTCTTGCAATATTTTGTATTGCACGTGTAGAAAATTTTTTGCGTGTAATAGTCATGGTATGTGTGAGGAAAATTCTGAATCCAGTCCGTCTTGATTTTCTTATGTGAAGGCATTAGATCTTTTGCGTGGAAAGACTTTATACTCAAACTTATAGGCATAATAATGCAGGGCTATGATTTCTTTTAGTAGATTGGAGGTCAATACTCATATGTTAATATCTTTGTATTAAATTCATTCAAGCGAACTGAGTTGTTTTGGATTAAATAGTGTGAAGTTCTATCTGTAAGTTGAAGATTTTTGACTTTCGTGCTTATTACAGGCAGACTGCACTCTTTTTCTATCTGATTTGATGTTAGAATTGATCGTATCATAAGTCATTGTGTTAAATTTTTGCAATTTATTTAACCTTTCATTGAGTTCTTGCATGTTTATCTTGCATATTGCTTACCGAACTCTAATGAACACTATTTGGAATTGAATTTGGTTTTTTAACATTTGATGAACACCCTTAGGTTTATTTGTTTTCTTATGGATCCGTCAAGAGTCATTATTGTCACATGAAATAAAATTCATCGAAAACATCAGATCATTACATACCCATCCCGTGTATGATTAGGTACATTACGTTTTTAACTGAAAAGAAGTGTTGGGAGATTGCTTATACCCATCCCGAACGACAATTACGGTTGCTCTGTATTTTGTTCAAATACAGTAATTATAGACGAAAACTTTTTGTATAAATTCTTGACTTTTTGCTTATTGGATTGATTTTGACATCTTGGTCGCCTTAGCTCACAGCCATTATAGAGAATGTGCTTCTATTGCACAATTATTTTTAGACCAGACAATAGAAATCTTCTCATTTGCGCTGTCATTAGCTGGAAAGAATGAGCTTGTCTTTCTCCAGGCTGAAATGAAGAGATGTTGAAATGTATGGTCACTGCTTAGTCTCTGATGTGCTAAGATGTGTCCCACAGGAAAGAAAGAGTTCAGTTAGGGACTTAGGGCTGGCCTAATAGTGTATCTTCTTGATGGGCAACAGATTTCTTAGATCCCATTAAAACATGATTGGTGGAGTTCCTGCTACATTATCTGACAGCATCTTTGATATTGGTGGTCCCTGATCCCTCTTGGCATGTATGGTCCTAGTTGCTGATAGAAGAAGGGTCCTTAAAACTGCTATTTATGGATGACAGTCTTTGCACCAGAAGAAGTTATGAGGTAGAAGATTGAGGAAAACTTAGTGGCCAGCAGCATGAATCTCTGCCCAAGGGATAGGTCAACATAGTAAGATTTTTCCCTCCATAAGCCATTCAATGAATTTGTCATTTTCTTGGATTTGCCACAGATAAGGAAAAGAGAAGCTACAGAGATTAAAATAGAAGAAAGTGTTAATATTCTGATTAAATACTATACTCTGTCTCAGAATGTATTCTTTTAATACTTTGGTCACATGGAAATTTTGCCTAGACCTTTCAATAAATCTGTGGTAAGTAGTTTTTCTTGACCATATCCCCACGAACCTGTCTAAGGACTAATCGTCTTGATGTTCTATTTAGCACAAAGATAATTGAAGTGATTTGCTTGTAATAAACTGTAAGCAAAGAATGTTTGTAAAAAGTATGTAATCATTCCTTCAAGCTTCTCTGCTATGTAATCATCCACATTGTCCATTTTCAGGCGTGGTTATTAAGCCGATAGGGCATCGTATCAGCAATGGGAGCCGGAGGCCGCATGTCTGCTGCAACAACCAAGACTGAAGACAAGAAAAAACCCCCTCGAACGAGTCCCATACTCAAAGCCTCCGTTTACCGTTGGTGATATCAAGAAAGCCATCCCACCTCACTGCTTCAAGAGATCGCTGCTTCGCTCATTCTCCTATGTTGTTTATGACCTGACCTTGGTCTCTCTGTTCTACTACATTGCCACAACTTACTTTCATCTCCTTCCTTCTCCATACAACTACCTTGCCTGGCCTGTGTATTGGATTTTCCAGGGATGCGTTTGCACTGGAGTTTGGGTCATCGCCCACGAGTGCGGTCACCATGCATTCAGCGACTACCAATGGGTGGATGACACAGTCGGTCTTATCCTCCACTCTGCCCTTCTGGTCCCCTACTTCTCGTGGAAGTACAGCCACCGTCGCCACCACTCCAACACTGGATCGCTCGAACGTGATGAAGTCTTTGTACCAAAGCCAAAATCCAAGATGGCATGGTATTCCAAGTACTTGAACAATCCTCCAGGCAGAGTCATTACCCTGACAATCACGCTTACTCTGGGTTGGCCCTTGTACTTGGCTTTCAATGTCTCAGGCAGACCATATGACCGTTTCGCATGCCATTATGATCCTTATGGCCCAATCTACAATGATCGCGAGAGGCTTCAAATCTACATTTCTGATGTTGGTGTCATTGCAACATCTTATCTGCTTTACCGTGTAGCAATGGCTAAAGGGCTAGCCTGGCTGATATGCATCTATGGGGTACCATTGCTTATTGTCAATGGCTTCCTTGTTTTGATCACGTATCTGCAGCACACTCACCCTTCATTGCCACACTATGATTCATCCGAGTGGGATTGGCTGAGGGGCGCATTGGCAACTGTTGACAGAGACTACGGCATCCTGAACAAGGTTTTCCATAACATCACCGACACACATGTGGCTCACCATCTCTTCTCAACAATGCCACATTATCATGCAATGGAGGCAACCAAAGCAATCAAGCCACTTCTTGGAGAATATTACCAACTTGATGGCACTCCATTTTACAAGGCAATGTGGAGGGAGGCTAAAGAGTGTATTTATGTTGAGGCCAGATGAAGGAGGCAAGGGTGTTTTTTGGTACAAGAATAAGCTTTGATGAGATCATCGGATCCTGATCAAAAGCTAGTAGGCTGTGCTATTATTAGAAATATAAAAGAAGTAGCTTTCTTTTGCTCTGATCAAATGCATGTCTAAGTTAGTGTAAAATTACCTTGTGCCAATAAACTAATAGCCTGAGTTTCTTGAAGGTCATGTGGTTTTTGTTTATCTTCTACATTGTGGAAAAAGATTTAAAGCTAGTCCATCTCAAGTACCACCAAGTCTCATGTTTATTTTGGTTGTTGATTAATAGGTTCCACAAAGGTAAATTGATCCATTGAGAGAAAATAATATTCGGTTGCTTTGCTGCTTAATTTCTACTAGTGAAGTTGGGCTTCTATGTCGCATCTCTTCAGTTTGACAAACAAGAAGAAAGTTTTTGTCTTTCTCAGCTGTTTCTATTGCTCTTCCTGGCCCAAATACTTCCTTGTCTCATATGGGCCCAAATGTCAATCCCAATTACATGGACATAATTACTTTGTGTATGTATAACCCCACAAATGATTTTTATATATTTGAAAATTAATTATTATATAATCATGCAAAATTCTACCATTCCTTTTGGTATCATGCCCATGATTGTAATCCAATAAACTCTTATCATGATTGTAATCCAATAAACTCTTATCACGTCATTCAATAATTTAAACTTTAAAAATTTCTTAGCAAGTTTTATATAGTTTTTTTTTTAAAATTTCTTTTATAAGATATTTTTCTATATTTGGAATTCTTTAAATTTATTTGACGGATTTCACCATAGTATATAGACTTGAAATAGTTAATTAACATATTAACAATTAGAGGCATGCACTTATGTTTGTGGGCCTATAAATGTTTTATCCACTTTTGGGTATTTTTGGAGCTTTGCCGTGTATATTATTTTAATTCTTGAGATTTGGAGTTTCTATTTTTCATTTTTTGGTAACTGTATATGTTTAATAATGTAATTTCTGATATTAGTGTAGATTTTAATGAATCATGATATTTCATATCAAAACTAAATCCTAATTGTAAATAGTATAATTATGTCGCAAATTTCGATCAATGACTAATTTCTGGCAACATTCAATGACAAAGTTCTTTTCACTTCAATGGTGGCTGGAATTCTTAATTCTCAAGGATTTGAGAGAGAAATATATGTCTACACCATGCAATCATTTCAGCCAGTAATTGGCGGTGATGACTAACCACTAAAATTTCACTGTAACGGTGACTCTAATTCTTGCAAAACCAGAGGAGGGAATATGAGGCCTCACAGTTCAACCCGAGAGGTTAATTAATGAATGTTACTGTTAGTGATCACTGATTTTAAGTATAAATAAATTAAAGATAAATAAGTTGATCTAGATAAACCTCGGCCCAATCCATTTTAATTGGGCTATTAAACCCTAATATTCACAAGAGATATGGATTTGGTGAAAGAATTCTTAACCTATCTAGAAGACTAGGGGGATGAGTTGGTTTGTATCGGGGGAGGGAGTAAAGATGAGAAGTTCTAGATTCAAAATCTCCTACTTACGTTCAAAAAGAAAAAAAAGGAAAAACCTATCTAAAATGCCTCATCCGCAACAATTAACTTGATTGTAACATTAGTTAGGTGTATTTCAAACAAAAAAATTTAATTAAGTGACCATAAGTTTCATGATTCGACTCTCGAGGCATCCCTGCTTTGAATTAGAAGTTGTACTTGTACTGTAGTAGATAGAACTTCTTTTAAAAAATAACATTCACCTAGTAATCGGCATTTAGCAGTCAAGCAATATTGCCACCAACTGAAATTTTGTACGTCTTTCTAAGGATTTAGAATCTAGTATTTTCCTCATATTTCAACTGCATTTAATCTTGTTTATTTAAGGTTCATTAAAAAGAAAATCTAATAGCAAAAACTTGTTCAAAGATTCTTCTATTTTTCAGTAAATGAATTTTATCTCAGTCTACATGTTAAAATTGTAAATTAATTCCGAAATGCCTCTGAGTCTATTCTATGTCTAAAGTACCCATTTAGGTGATAGATATTTACACGAAAAGTGGTTTTATACATTTGAACATACTTGAAAGAATTGAAATATAATTTCAATATAAAGAAAGATAAGCTTACTAAAAAGTGGTGACTGAGAAATTCTTTGTTTGAGTAGGAATGATTTCTATTTTTTACTAGATTCTCACAAAATATGACAAAACCAGTAAGGGTGAAAAAAATTAATCAATTAAGGTACTCAGTAAGGAACTTTTTACATAGAGAATCTAGAAAATTTGGAAAATAATTCATAAAACAAAGTTAAAAATTCATAGTAGTTTGCCATAGCACACAAACCATCTTATTAATTATAATAGTTTGATTCTACTGAAACTCACCAAACCATTTAGACATCATGCATACTACACTTTGAGGTTCAAACTTGGATGATTTACACCCCTACATGGGCGCCCTTTGAAAATGCAGTGAAGCTTTGTTGATCGCCCTGTGACGCAGTCATGTAACAATGTGTCATCAGGGCCTCTATTATTAGACTTGTGATCATTATAGACAATAAAACCTTCAATTGATTTATGATATTCTTATTATGTGTTCTTAAAGTATAAGATAAATACACAAAATTTAAGGGATGGACCCACTATAAATATCAAACACTATCATCTATCTCCCAAAAAAAATTTAAAGCTTTACAAACAGCTAAATACTGGATATATCTCTTATTTTGTGATCAGGACCTAAAGTTATTGGATTAACTTTTTATGTAGGTGTAGTGATTTTTTTACACTAATAGTTATGAATGTATGTCATATATGCATGATTTGAATTTCATATTTGAATCCATATTATATGGCATGATCTAGAATTGTTAATGTAAAAAAAAAAAAAATTTGTGCACTAACAGTGTATAGAAAACTTATTCTAAGTTATTTACTTGTAAGTTTTCTCTATTCTTTGCCAATAGAATAAAGGATAAGCACATAAAATGGAAGGTTATATCTATTATAAATTTCAATATTATCATCCACCCACTGAATTAAGAAAGCTTTAGCAAAGGAAATTCGAACTTTTGCAGATAATTTAAACACTAGATCCAAATCTTATCGTATGCATTTAGGGTCCGTTTTCATGGAATGACACAAGATGGATTAATTATTCTGTGTCATCCTATGTTCGGTTACATTTTATATATGGGATGACACATCCTATTTAACTAAATTAATCTCCTAATCATGGGATCAATATAATCCCATGGGAAAGGTGGTATTAGTCATCGCAAGATGACTAATAGATATGATGATAAAATTTTAGACTAATTTATCCTAACAAAAGATATAAATTTATACTCTTATAATTATAAAACCCTACTCCCACACGATAATATAATATGAATGGACTAATTTTCCCTTACTAATTAATTTTAAAGTTTTTTGATTAATTTGCCCCTACTACCAACCTAACTATATTTGAACTATTCAAATTCATACTAACTATAACCATACTCTCACATAATAATATGATAATAAATGAACTAATTAGCCCCTACTAATTATATTAAAAGTTTTTACTAATTTACCCCTATCCATTATTTTAAAAATTTTGACTTACCCCTATTAATTAATTTAAATTTTTTGACTAATTTGCCATGCTAACATCATAATAGAAGGACAATATTGCCCTTGGACTAAATTACCCTTACTAATCTTGTTTTCTAAACCAAATTTTATATAAATACATAATCTTATTAACTGGGCTTTGTGAATGAAGACTTCAATAATTTCAAATTCAGTCGAAAGAAAAATCTACTATATTAGCTTGAGTTCGGCTCATTTAAAGCTCTTAAATGAGTTAAATTTTAATCGATTTAACTCTAATGCAGCCAAAACTCGGCCCATTATTTAATTGAATTTCAAATTTTAGATTCAAAAACTTGGTCAAAATTTACTTTTAATGACCGAATGGGCTAAGTTTGAGTGAATGCGAATGTTTGTTTATCAAAACCCTTGATATATAATCCAAAAATGAGTGATCACATCTCATCTCATCCGATCCGTAAACGACACAGACCCTTAGGGTACAGAATAGAAGAATTCTAATCTTAGTTAAATTGATCTTGATAAAAGCAAATTAAATTGTGAGAAGTCCATTAGGCTTTGAGCGTACAAGTAGGGTCAATGCAACATCGGGCCCAAATTGATTTTACAATGTTCATGTAAACAAGAATAGATTAATGGATCACATATTTGTTCACAATGAACTATGTGGGTCAGTCCATTGATTGAAGTTCAGTGGGTTTCCTAAAGAACATATTACCCAAATTGCATGCAATATCCTAAACCGTCTCTTTTTAAAACTATTCTACTCCATATTTTGTCTCCTCAACCCATATGTTTTGGGCTATAAACAAGGGTCTCTCTTTCCAAACTGGAGTTAAGGCCCTTTTTTGGGCAAAATGGAGATAAGATTTGTGCATTCAAATTTTTAAATTTTAGAGAAGCTCTATCAGATTTTCTCAAGAGTTTTCTCTTTCAAATTCAAGTTTTAATCAAATAAAAAAAAAGCATTTGGCATGATTAAATCCAAGTTAAAATTTAATCTAAGAAGCGGCTTTTGTTCCTGGATTCAAGTTCAAGTAAAATCAAAACCCTATATATTTGAAAGCTTGAAGACTAAAGATTCAAGTGGTCAACACAATGCCATCAAATTGACCATTTTCCACACTTAGGTTGTAGAAGATGCCTTTTTAATCGAAGAACAAGGTTTTTAGCTCTTAGCCCTTCAATCATATTCTTGTAAAGAGAAGAATTTGAGGAATATCTTTCTTGATTAGGAGCTTATCTGGAGATTGTAACCCTTTGTTTTCCAATCAACTGATCCAACGTTCATGCAAATTCTAAATCTGTTGTAACTTATTTCATTGTATGCATATAATTATAGGCATTGTAGTATTATAAAGTGTTGAGAAATACGTAAAGTACTTCAGTCATTTATGTTTTCTTTGTTATAGTATGGAAAAATCGTTTAAAACATCCATCACATTTTGCCAAATAAATTTTTTCATCCTTCACTTTTAAAATGGTAACTTTACGTCCCATACAAAATCAAGTCGATAAATTTTAATTCCAACTTAGGTTTTTAATCAATTTTTACTTTGAATTCATCACGTGACTCACACATTCTTTTTTTTAAGGGTTAAATAAATGACCTGATCTATATTTATTTTTATCTCTAAAAAAAGGATCTGATCCGAATCATATTTCAATTTTTTTCCTAAAAAAAAGAGATTGGACCCAATCCATATTCACTTTTTGTTACTAAAAAAGTGAGATTTGATTTCTTTGTACACTAAAAATACTACATGTGTGTCACATGGTGATTTTATGTTAAAAAATAGTTGAAAACTTAGGTTGAGACTTAATTTTATTAACTTAAATTTGTAGGAGACGTAAAATTAATATTTTAAAAGTGAAGGATTAAAAAATTTATTTGACAAAATATAAAAGATGTTTTGAATGATTTATTTTTGCAGTAACAACACAGGGATCTAGAATTTCTACCTGGAACACAGCATGGACAAAAATTTGAATTAGAAAATATGGTGGAGTCATTGAAAGAATGCAACGTGGTGGATGTCAAACTGTCTCAATTTTCAAACACTTAACTGCAAAGATGACAGAAGTTGTGACTAGGAGTCAAATGCCTACACCAAGTTATAATTCCTCTCTAGCTTAGACTGACATTAAGTTGGACATCGCCAACTATGATTTATACATGGTACTAATCTGCTGAAATGTATATTTTGGGTGAAGACAAAATGGAAAATATCAAAAGAGAGTTTCTAAGACCAGGGGCCTGGACGGTTGCCAGACAACCGTCTAGGAACTTTTAATGGCAAAGATTAGATGTGCCCATCATCAACGGCCAAAAATATGGGGAACAAAATGGAGACGAGCGTAGAGTATTGTAGCTAGTGATGACGTCGTAGCAATTAGTGTAGATGGAAAAAAAAACCGAGGGTCAAACTTGGCTTGTAACTCCGTTCCATTTTCCGTTAAGTGTATTGAAAAATTCAAAATCAAAATTTGAAAATCAAAATTTGGTAGGATCAGGGCAGGCTTTAAAACTCTTTCAACTTAAAAGAGGTGGGAAAAAATTGGTGGCAGTGAGCTTTCTCTGAACAAAATATAATGTCAAAGAATTATAGACAAAAAACCATTTAGTGCTTATACATTGTCGTTGTAACTCCTTATGTTCCTCTTCTCTCAACAAATTTCCTCGCATAATATAGTCATAAATCTTTGTCTTCTTCTCTTCCAACTCTTAAATAAACCCTATCAAACCGGGCATCTAGTCTGAGATGTGCACAAGATAATTGTGAAGATCCGTTGTAGTAACCATACACGCTGATTTAAGTTGTGGATGACTGAGATAGATAAGTATCGACTAACAAATGCATAGTCGAGACTTGTGAGCGGCTCATCTGGAATCCACTGCATGGACAACTCTGTCAAAGGTAAATGCTAATATTATAGGTAATTTGATTGTAATAAATGTGTTATTTAGTGGAAGGTGATTTGAAAATTACAAGAAGTATGTCATTATTCTTTTACAGAGAACATACATATAAATGGTTAACTTGTACAATAAAGATCCCGTATAGAGTTTCAAAAATTAAATGAGGATGTATATAAATAAAATAACAAAAATGTAGAAACAACTTAACAATGTGACCAACATAAACAACTATACAGAAGGTATAAATGACAATGCATAGATTTTGAGAACTCTGTCCAACTTTATGCAAATTATATATGCATCAAAGAGTGTGTAAAAGTGTATTTTACATATATGCAATGATTATTTTACAAGTTGATATAAAGTGTGTATACATTGTATAAAGTGTGTTCATATGATTGTAGAGTATGTAAATGCTAATATTATACACAAATTGATTATAATATTTGTTTCAAATGTATATATTATATAGTGAAATATGTTTTGCAAATTATAAGAGTTATGTGATTACCTATTACAGAGAAGATACATATCCATAAAAATTATTTTACAAAATGTTGTAAAATGTATACAAGTTATTACAAAGTATGTATACATAAATAATTAAGTGGTTATGATGTGAATAATGAAATAAAAAACTAAATGTAATAGACATATTTTTTATGAAGAATATGAAAAATTACTTGAAATCACTTAAATGAGTATTTAAAAATAATAAGGTAATAAATCATGTGACGAATCAGACCAAAAAATACCAAGATTTATAAGCTAATGATTTGCTATATAACAATATGTTACTAATTCACCTTGAGTTTGTCCTGAAAAAGAATAACGAAAAATGCTTTTGTCGAATACAGCATAATAGAGGAAGCATTGTGTCTTAAGATCGGCATGGAGTTTCAGTCAGAAGATGAGGCATACAACTTCTATAATAGGTACGGATTAGTTGTTGGGTTTAGTATTCAGAAAGACTACTTGAACAAGGATAAAGATGGTATTGTTACATCGAGAAGGTACACATGTTGCAAAGAAGGTTTCAAACGACGGTACGAAGGAGATGTAAAATCAAAGAGAACTCGGGCTGAAACAAAAATCGGATGTGAAGCTAAAATAGCGATAATTTTGAACAGAGAAACAATGAAGTATCAGGTTCGAGATCTGGTAATCGAGTATAATCACACAATACACATTCCAGAATATGCTAATATGATGCATTCGCAAATAAAAGTAAGTATTGTTCAAGGAGCCCAAACTGAGATTGTAAATGATGCAGGATCCTTGAAACAATCCCATGAACTCAAGGGAAAAGAGGCAGGTGGATTAGGCAATATTGGCTACACTCGTGATGATTTAAAACGTTATCTACGAACAAAAAGAGAGAGGGGATTAAAGTATGGTGAAACTAGTGCAATGCTACGATATTTTAAGAACAAAAATTGGAGAATCTGTCACTGAGCAGCTTGATTGTGAAGAACAAATTACAAATATATTTTGGCCTGATGCATCAATGTTGATGGATTACACTTATTTTGGGGATGTGGTTACATTTGACACCACATATAAAACTAACAAGGAGTACAGACCATTGGACGTATTTGTGGGATTCAATCAATTTAGATAATTGGTTATTTTTGGAGCAGTCCTATTTATGATGAAACCATTGAATTATTCAAATAGGTGTTCGGTACATTTGTAGAGACAGTTTGTGGAAAGCACCCAAAAATCATATTCATAGATCAGGATGCAGCCATGGCCGCTGCAATTTCAGCCGTTATGCCTTCGATATACCATGGTCTATGCACTTTTCATATTAGAGTCAATTTTATGAAACACCTTAGGAACTATTACAAGGATGGTAGTAATCTCTTATATAGATTTGCTGAATATATGTATGAGATAGAAGATGAAAATGAATTTATCATGATTTGGGATTCAATGCTAAAAGAACACAAGCTCGAAACAAATGAATGGTTATGTCCAATGCAAACTTTCAAGTATTTTTATTCCATTTTTTTTAAAAAAAAAGTGCATTTCCATTCCATTCGATGGATTGACAAAAAAAACAAAGAAAAGAAAAATATCTCTCCAACAGAATAGACCACGATTCATACATTACCTTCAGACCCTAGTCATCTTCGTCTTATCAGAATCTAGTCATCTTCTTCTTATCAGACCCTAATCATCTTCTTATCAAATCCACTTGCCTGCCGCTGCCGGTATAACATTTTGCCCAAGAAATGTGGAGGGCTCCCCAACGCCAACTTACCTAATGATCTTCTTATCTCTTCTTATCAAACCCACTTGTCTGTTGCTGCTGGTGTAACATTTTGCCCAAACCCACTTGTCTGCCGCCGCTCTTGTCTGTCGCTGCCGGTGTAATATTTTGCCCAAGAAATGTGGATGGCTCCCTAACGCCAATTTAGCTAGTCATCTTCTTATCAGACCCTAATCATCTTTTTATCAAACCCACTTGTCTGCCGCTGCCAGTGTAACATTTTGTCCAAGAAATGTGGGGTAAAATTTTGCCCAAGAAGAGGGTTCCCCAACGTCAACTTAAGTCCTGTTTTGGAATTGGAACATCCCCTCCGCCGGCTACTTTTCAAAACCCAAGGACTAGTATTGGGATTTCATTATCTAGTCAACCCAACAGCAACGGTACCAGGCCTACATATAAAGATACCCAAATCTGAACGCCATTTTGAATTAGAAGTCTCTCTTTTCTTGATAAGAGCAAACTATCTAGTAAGGACTGTTGGGAGAAGTTTCCTAAAGGATTTTTCAAGTTGAATACAGACATATTCTTTAATCCAACAAGAGATGCAGGTTTTGGAGTGGGGGTGCTGAGAAATGAATATGGGAATGTGATCGCAACATTCTACTCCAGGCATGTGAGTACGTCTGATGACACTACTTTAGTGGAGATGGCTGCCACGGCTAATCTCATCGAACAAGCTCATGACTATCTGCAGTTCCAAATGGGGTTGAGTGATTATACCTTATTTTCGAAGGTGACTGCAAAGATAGTGTATTAGTATATGAGAACTACAAAAAGCGATTTCAGACTTGTGTGCCGCTGCTGCTGCCACTTGTCTGCCGCTGCTCTTGTTTGCCGCTGCCGGTGTAATATTTTGCCCAAGAATTGTGGATGGCTCCTCAATGCCAGTTTAGCTAGTTATCTTCTTATCAGATCCTAGTCATCTTCTTATCAAACCCACTTGTCTGCCGCTGTCGGCGTAACATTTTGCCCAAAAAAATGTGATGTAAAATTTTGCCCCAGAAGAGGGTTCCCAAATGTCAAATTAGGTCATGTTTTGGAATTGGAACATCCCCTCCGCCGGCTGCTTTCCAAAACTCAAGGACTATTATTGGAATTTAATCACCTAATCAACCCTGCAGCAGCGGTATCACACTTACATATAAAGATACACATAACTGACCGCCACTTTGGATTAGAAGTCTCACTTTATTGATAAGAGCAAACTATCTAATAAAAAACTGTTGGGAGAAGTCTCCTAAAGAATTTTTCAAGTGGAATACAGACATATCCTTTAATCCAGCAAGAGACGTAGGTTTTGGAGTGGGTGTGCTGAGAGATGAATATGGGAACGCGATCGCAACATTTACTTCAGGCATGTGGGTACGCATGATGACACCACTCTAGTGGAGATGGCTGCCATGACTGATCTCATCGAACAATTTCATGACTATCCGCAATCCCAAATGGGGTTGAGTGATTACACCTTATTTTCGAAGGTAATTGCAAAGATTCTGTATTAGCATATTAGAACTACAAAAAGCGATTTCAAACTTGTGTCTGCCGCCACTGCAGCTTGTCTGCCGCCGCTTTTGTTCGTCGTTGCCAGCATAATATTTTGTCCAAAAAATGTGGATGGCTTCCCAACGCCAATTTAGCCAGTCATCTTTTTATCAAACTTTAGTCATCTTCTTATCAAATCCATTTGTCTGCCGCTGCCGGTGTAACATTTTGTCCAAAAAACGTAGGGTAAAATTTTGCGCAAGAAGAGGGTTCCCCAACATCAACTTAGGTCCTGTTTTGGAATTGGAATATCCCCTCCGCCGGCTACTTTCCAAAGTCCAAGAACTAGAATTGGGATTTCATCAACTAATCAACCCTGTAGCAGCGGTACCAAACTTACATATAAAGATACACATATCTGACCGCCACTTTGGATTAGAAGTCTCCTTTTTTTGATAAGAGCAAACTATCTAATAAAGACTGTTGGGAGAAATCTCCTAAAGGATTTTTCAAGTGGAATACAGACATATCCTTTAATCCAACAAGAGACCAGGTTTTGGATTTGGGGTGCTGAGAGATGAATATGGGAACGTGATCGCAACATTCTACTCCAAGCATGTGAGTACACATGACGACACCACTCGAGTGGAGATGGCTTGCCATGACTGATCTCATCGAACAATTTCATGGACTATCTGCTGTCCCAAATGGGATTGAGTGATTACAGCTTATTTTCGAAGGTAACTGCAAAGATTCTGTATTAGCATAGGAGAAATACAAAAAGTGATTTCAGACTTGTGTGCCGCTGCTGCCGCCACTTTTGTTTGTCGCTGCCGGTGTAATATTTTGCCCAATAAATGTGGATGACTTCTCAACGCAACTTAGCCAGTCATTTTTTTATCAGACCCTAGTCATCTTCTTATTAAACCCATTTGTCTGCCGCTGCCGGGATAACATTTTGTCCAATAAATGTAGGGTAAAATTTTGCCCAAGAAGAGAGTTCACCAACGTCAACTTAGGTCCTATTTTGGAATTGAAACATCCCCTCCATTGACTGCTTTTCGAAACCCAAGGACTAGTATTGGAATTTTTATCATCTAGTCAACCCAACAGTAGCGGTGCCAATTTTACATATAAAGATACCCATATCTGACCGTCACTCTGGATTAGAAACCTCTCTTTTCGTGATAAGAGCAAATTATCTAGTAAATACTGTTGGGGAGAAGTTTCCTAAAGGATTTTTCAAGTTGAATACAGACATATTCTTTAATCAAACAAGAGATGCAGGTTTGGAGTGGGGGTGCCTGAGAAATGATTATGGGAATGTGATCGCAACATTGTACTCCAAACATGTGAGTACGTCTGATGACACTACTTTAATGGAGATGGCTGCCACGGCTAATCTCATCGAACAAGCTCATGACTATCTGCAATCCCAAATGAGGTTGAGTGATTACACCTTATTTCCGAAGGTGACTGCAAAGATACTGTATTAGCATATGAGAACTACAAAAAGCGATTTCAGACTTGTATGCCGCTGCTGCCACTTGTCTGCCGCGGCTCTTGTTTGCCGCTGCCGGTGTAATATTTTGCCCAACAATTGTGGATGGCTCCTCAATGCCAGTTTAGCTAGTTATCTTATTATCAGATCCTAGTCATCTTCTTATCAAACCCACTTGTCTGCCGCTGCAGGCGTAACATTTTGCCCAAAAAAATGTGATGTAAAATTTTGCCCCAGAAGAGGGTTCCCAAATGTCAAATTAGGTCATGTTTTGGAATTGAAACATCCCCTCCGCCGGCTGCTTTCCAAAACTCAAGGGCTATTATTGGAATTTAATCACCTAATCAACCCTGCAGCAGCGGTATCACACTTACATATAAAGAAACACATATCTGACCGCCACTTTGGATTAGAAGTCTCACTTTGTTGATAAGAGCAAACTATCTAATAAAAACTGTTGGGAGAAGTCTCCTAAAGAATTTTTCAAGTGGAATACAGACATATCCTTTAATCCAGCAAGAGACGTAGGTTTTGGAGTGGGTGTGCTGAGAGATGAATATGGGAACGCGATCGCAACATTTACTTCAGGCATGTGGGTACGCATGATGACACCACTCTAGTGGAGATGGCTGCCATGACTGATCTCATCGAACAATTTCATGACTATCCGCAATCCCAAATGGGGTTGAGTGATTACACCTTATTTTCGAAGGTACTGCAAAGATTCTGTATTAGCATATTAGAACTACAAAAAACCGATTTCAAACTTGTGTGCCGCTGCTGCAACTTGTCTGCCTCCGCTTTTGTTCGTCGTTGCCAGCATAATATTTTGTCCAAGAAATCTGGATGGCTCCCCAACGCCAATTTAGCCAGTCATCTTTTTATCAAACTTTAGTCATCTTCTTATCAAACCCATTTGTCTGCCGCTGCCGGTGTAACATTTTGTCCAAAAATCGTAGGGTAAAATTTTGCCCAAGAAGAGGGTTCCCCAACATCAACTTAGGTCCTGTTTTGTAATGAGAATATCCCCTCCGCCGGCTGCTTTCCAAAGTCCAAGAACTAGAATTGGGATTTCATCAACTAATCAACCCTGCAGCAGCGGTACCAAACTTACATATAAAGATAAACATATCTAACCGCCACTTTGGATTAGAAGTCTCCTTTTCTTGATAAGAGCAAACTATCTAATAAAGACTGTTGGGAGAAATCTCCTAAAGGATTTTTCAAGTGGAATACAGACATATCCTTTAATCAAACAAGAGACGCAGGTTTTGGATTGGGGTGTTGAGAGATGAATATGGGAACGTGATCGCAACATTCTATTCCAAGCATGTGGGTACACATGACGACACCACTCGAGTGGAGATGGCTGCCATGACTGATCTCATCGAACAATTTCATGACTATCTGCTGTCCCAAATGGGATTGAGTGATTATACCTTATTTTCGAAGGTAACTGCAAAGACTCAGTATTAGCATAGGAGAAATACAAAAAGCGATTTCAGACTTGTGTGCCGCTGCTGTCGCCACTTTTGTTTGTTGCTGCCGGTGTAATATTTTGCCCAATAAATGTGGATGACTCCCCAACGCCAATTTAGTCAGTCATCTTTTTATCAAACTTTAGACATCTTCTTATCAGACCCATTAGTCTGCCGCTTTTGGTGTAGCATTTTTTCCAAGAAATGTAGGGTAAAATTTTGCCCAAGAAGAGAGTTCCCCAACGTCAACTTAGGTCCTGTTTTGGAATTGAAACATCCCCTCCGCTGACTGCTTTTCGAAACCCAAGGACTAGTATTGAAATTTCATCATCTAGTAAAACCAACAGTAGCGGTACCAACCTTACATATAAAGATACCCATATCTGACCGCCACTCTGAATTAGAAGTCTCTCTTTTATTTATAAGAGCAAACTATCTAATAAGGACTGTTGGGAAAAATCTCCGAAAAGATTTTTCAAGTTGAAAACAGACATATCTTTTAATCCAGCAAGAGACGCAGGTTTTGGAATGGGGGTGCTGAGAGATGAATATTAGAATGTGATCGCAACATTCTACTCCAGATATGTGGGTACTCCTGATGGCACCACTCTAATGGAGATGGCTGCAATGGCTGATCTTATCGAACAATCTCAAACAATCTTGCAGTCCCAAATGGGATTGTGTGATTTATACCTTATTCTTGAAAGTGACTGCAAAGATGCTGTATTAGCATATGAGAATTACAAAAAGCGATTTTCAAACTTGTGTGCCGCTGCTGCCGCGGCTCTTGTTTGTTGCCGTTGGTGTAAAATTTTATTCAACAAATGTGGATGGCTCCCCAACGCCAACTTAGCCAGTCATCTTTTTATCAGACCCTAATTATCTTATTATCAAACCCACTTGTCTGCTGCTGCCGGTGTAACATTTTACCCAAAAAATGTGGGGTAAAATTTTGTCCAAGAAAAGGGTTCCCCAACGTCAATTTAGGTCTTGTTTTGGAATTGGAACATCCCCTCCGCCGGCTGCTTTCCAAAATTAAAGAACTAGTATTGGAATTTCATCACCTAATCAACCCAACAGTAGCGGTACCAAAACTTACATATAAAATACACATATCTGACCGCCACTCTGAATTAAAATTCTCCTTTTCTTGATAAGAGCAAACTATCTAATAAAGACTGTTGGGAGAAATCTTCTTAAAGGATTTTTCAAGTTGAAAACAGACATATCTTTTAATCTAACAAGAGACGCAGGTTTTGGAATGGGGGTGCTGAGAGATGAATATGGGAATGTGATCACAACATTCTACTCCAAATATGTGAGTACGTTTTATGACACTACTGTAGTGGAGATGGCTGCCACGGCTGATCTCATCGAACAAGCTCATGACTATTGCAGTCCCAAATGGGGTTGAGTGATTATACCTTATTTTCGAAGGTGACTGCAAAGATAGTGTATTAGTATATGAGAACTACAAAAAGCGATTTCAGACTTGTGTGCCGCTGCTGCTGCCACTTGTCTGCCGCTGCTCTTGTTTGCCGCTGCCGGTGTAATATTTTGCCCAAGAATTGTGGATGGCTCCTCAATGCCAGTTTAGCTAGTTATCTTATTATCAGATCCTAGTCATCTTCTTATCAAACCCACTTGTCTGCCGCTGCAGGCGTAACATTTTGCCCAAAAAAATGTGATGTAAAATTTTGCCCCAGAAGAGGGTTCCCAAATGTTCAAATTAAGGTCATGTTTTGGAATTGAAACATCCCCTCCGCCGGCTGCTTTCCAAAACTCAAGAGCTATTATTGGAATTTTAATCACCCTAATCAACCCTGCAGCAGCGGTATCACACTTACATATAAAGAAACAACATATCTGACCGCCACTTTGGATTAGAAGTCTCACTTTGTTGATAAGAGCAAACTATCTAATAAAAACTGTTGGGAGAAGTCTCCTAAAGAATTTTTCAAGTGGAATACAGACATATCCTTTAATCCAGGCAAGAGACGTAGGTTTTGGAGTGGGTGTGCTGAGAGATGAATATGGGAACGCGATCGCAACATTTACTTCAGGCATGTGGGTACGCATGATGGACACCACTCTAGTGGAGATGGCTGCCATGACTGATCTCATCGAACAATTTCATGACTATCCGCAATCCCAAATGGGGTTGAGTGATTACACCTTATTTCGAAGGTAACTGCAAAGATTCTGTATTAGCATATTAAGAACTACACCAAAGCGATTTCAAACTTGTGTGCCGCAGCTGCAGCTTGTCTGCCGCCCGCTTTTGTTCGTCCGTTGCCAGCATAATATTTTGTCCAAGAAATCTGGATGGCTCCCCAACGCCAATTTAGCCAGTCATCTTTTTATCAAACTTTAGTCATCTTCCTTATCAAACCCATTTGTCTGCCGCTGGCCGGTGTAACATTTTGTCCAAAAAACGTAGGGTAAAATTTTGCCCAAGAAGAGGGTTCCCCAACATCAACTTAGGTCCTGTTTTGGAATTGGAATATCCCCTCCGCCCGCTGCTTTCCGAAGTCCAAGAAACTACGAATTGGGATTTCATCAACTAAATCAACCTGCAGCAGCGGTACCAAACTTACATATAAAGATACACATATCTGACCGCCACTCTGAATTAAAATTCTCCTTTTCTTGATAAGAGCAAACTATCTAATAAAGACTGTTGGGAGAAATCTCTTAAAGGATTTTTCAAGTGGAATACAGACATATCCTTTAATCCAGCAAGAGACGCAGGTTTTGGGATTGGGGGTGCTGAGAGATGAATATGGGAACGTGAATCGCAAACATTCTACTCCAAGCATGTGGGTACACATGACGACACCAACTCGCGTGGAGATGGCTACCTTGACTGATCTCATCGAACAATTTCATGACTATCTGCTGTCCCAAATGGGATTGAATGATTACACCTTATTCTCGAAAAGTAACTGAAAAGATTCTGTATTAGCATATTACAACTACAAAAAACGATTTCAAACTTGTGTGCCGCTGCTGCAGCTTGTCTGCCGCCGCTTTTGTTCTTGTGTCCAGCATAATATTTTGCTCAAGAAATGTGGATGGCTCCCCAACGTCAATTTAGTCAGTCATCTTTTATCAAACTTTAGACATCTTCTTATCAGACCCATTAGTCTGCCGCTTTCGGTGTAACATTTTTTCCAAGAAATGTAGGGTAAAATTTTGCCCAAGAAGAGAGTTCCCCAACGTCAACTTAGGTCCTGTTTTGGAATTGAAAACATCCCCTCCGCTGACTGCTTTTCGAAGCTTAAGGACTAGTAATTGGAATTCATCATCTAGTCAACCCAACAGTAGCGGTAACCAACCTTACATATAAAGATACCCATATCTGACCGCCACTCTGAATTAGAAGTCTCTCTTTTCTTTATAAGAGCAAACTATCTAATAAGAACTGTTGGGAAAAATCTCCTAAAAGATTTTTCAAGTTGAAAACAGACATATCTTTTAATCTAGCAAGAGACGCAGGTTTTGGAATGGGGGTGCTGAGAGATGAATATGAGATTGTGATCGCAACATTCTACTCCAAATATGTGGGTACTCTTGATGGCACCACTCTAATGGAGATGGCTGCAATGGCTGATCTTATCGAACAATCTCAAAACAATCTGCAGTCCCAAATGGAATTGTGTGATTATACCTTATTCTTGAAAGTGACTTCAAAGATGCTGTATTAGCATATGAGAATTACAAAAAGCGATTTCAAACTTGTGTGCCGCTGCTGCCGCGCGGCTCTTGTTTGTTGCCGTTGGTGTAAAATTTTATTCAACAAATGTGGATGGCTCCCCCAACGCCAACTTAGCCAGTCATCTTTTTATCAGACCCTAATCATCTTATTATCAAACCCACTTGTCTGCTGCTGCCGGTGTAACATTTTACCCAAAAAATGTGGGGTAAAATTTTGTCCATGAAGAGGGTTCCCCAACGTCAATTTAGGTCTTGTTTTGGATTTGGAACATCCCGTCTGCCGGCTGCTTTCCAAAATTAAAGGACTAGTATTGGGATTTCATCACCTAATCAATCCAACATTAGCGGTACCAATTTTACATATAAAGATATCCATATCTGACCGCCACTTTGGATTAGAAACCTCTCTTTTCGTGATAAGAGCAAACTATCTAGTAAATACTGTTAGGAGAAGTTTCCTAAAGGATTTTTCAAGTTGAATACAGACATATTCTTTAATCCAGCAAGAGATGCAGGTTTTGGAGTGGGGGTGCTGAGAAATGAATATTGGAATGTGATCGCAACATTCTATTCCAGGCATGTGAGTACGTCTGATGACACAACTTTAGTGGAGATGGCTGTCATGGCTAATCTCATCGAACAAGCTCATGACTATCTGCAGTCCCAAATGGGGTTGAGTGATTACACCTTATTTTCGAAGGTGACTGCAAAAATACTGTATTACCATATGAGAACTACAAAAAGCGATTTCAGACTTGTGTGCCGCTTCTTTAGCTTGTCTGCCGCCGCACTTGTTTGTTGCTGCAGGTGTAATTTTTGTCCAAGAAATGTGGATGGCTCCCCAACGCCAACTTAGCTAGTTATCTTCTTATCAGACCATAGTTATCTTCTTATCAAACCCACTTGTCTGCCGCTGTCGGCGTAACATTTTGCCCAAAAAAATGTGGTGTAAAATTATTTCCAAGAAGAGGGTTCCCCAACGTCAATTTAGGTCCTGTTTTGGAATTGTAACATCACCTCCGCCGGCTGCTTTTCAAAACTCAAGGACTAGTATTGGGATTTCATCATCTAGTCAACCCAACAGCAGTGGCACCAAATTTACATATAAAAATATACGTATCTGACCGCCACTGTGGATTAGAAGTCTATCTTTTCGTGATAAGGGCAAATTATCTAGGAAGGACTGTTGGGAGAAGCCTCCTAAAGGATTTTTATACTTGAATACAGACATATCCTTTAATCCAGCAAGAGACGCAGGTTTTGAAGCGGGAGTGCTGGGAGATGAATATGGAAATGTGATCGCAAAATTTTACACCAGACATATGGGTACGCCTGATGACACCACTGCAGTGGAGATGGCCGCCATGGCTGATCTAATCGAACAAACTCATGACTATCTGCAGTCCAAAATGGGGTTGAGTGATTACAACTTATTTTCGAAAGTGACTTCAAGATGATGTATTAGCATATGAGAACTACAAAAAGCGATTTCAAACTTGTGTGCCGCTGTTGTCGCTTGTCTGCCGCCGTTCTTGTTTTTCGCTGTCAGTGTAATATTTTGCTCAAGAAATGTGGATGGCTCCCCAACGCCAACTTAGCCAGTTATCTTTTTATCAGACCCTTGTTATCTTCTTATCAAACCCACTTGTCTGCTGCTGCAGGTGTAACATTTTGCCCAAAAAATGTGGGGTAAAATTTTGTTCAAGAAGAGGGTTCCACAACGTCAATTTAGGTCTTGTTTTGGAATTGGAACATCCCTTCCGCCGGCTACTTTTCAAAACCAAAGGACCAGTATTGGGATTTCATCACCTAGTCAATCCAACAGTAGCGGTACCAATTTTACATATAATGATACCCATATCTGATCGGCACTCTGGATTAGAAACCTCTCTTTTTTTGATAAGAGCAAACTATCAAAGCTGTTGGGAGAAATATCCTAAAGGATTTTTCAAATTGAATACAGACATATCCTTTAATCCAGTAAGAGACGCAGATTTTGGAGTAGGGGTGTTTGAAGATGAATATAGGAATGTGATAGCAACATTCTACTCTAAACATGTGGGTACGCCTGATGACACTACTCTAGTGGAGATGGCTGCCATGGCTGATCTCATCGAACAAACTCACGACTATCTGCAGTCCCAAATGAGCTTGAGTGATTACACCTTATTCTCGAAGTTGACTGCAAAGATGCAATGTTAGCATATGAGAACTACAAAAAGCGATTTCAAACTTGTGTGCCACTGCTGCCGCTTGTCCGCCGCCGCTCTTCTTTGTCGCTGCCTGTGTAATATTTTGTCCAAGAAATGTGGATGGTTCCTCAACGCCAACTGAGTTTGTCATCTTCTTATCAGACCCTAATTATCTTCTTATCAAACCCACTTGTCTGCCACTACCGGTGTAACATTTTGCCCAAGAAATGTAGGGTAAAATTTTGCTCAAGAAGAGGGTTCTTCAACGTCAAATTAGGTCTTGGTTTAGAATTGGAACATCGCCTCCGCAGGCTTCTTTCCAAAACTCAAGAACTAGTATTGAGATTTGATCACCTAGTCAACCCAACAGCAGCGATACAAAACTTACATATAAAGATACCCGTATCTGACCGCCACTCTGGATTAGAAGCCTCTCTTTTCTTGATAAGAGCAAACTATCTAATAAGAACTGTTGGAAAAATCCTACTATAGGATTTTTCAAATTGAATACAGACATATTCTTTAATCTAGCAAGAGACGCAGGTTTTGAAGTGGGGGTGCTGACAGATGAATATGAAAATGTGATCGCAACATTCTACTCCAGATATGTGGGTACGCCTGATGACACCACTCTAGTGGAGATGGCTGCCATGGTTGATCTCATCGAACAAGCTCATGACTATCTGCAGTCCTAAATGGGATTGAGTGATTACACTTTATTCTCGAAGGTGACTGCAAAGATGCTGTATTAGCATATGAAAACTACAAAAAGGGATTTCAAACTTGTGTGCCGCTGCTGCCGCTTGTCTGCCGCCGCTCTTGTTTGTAGCTGCCAGTGTAATATTTAGCTCAAGAAATGTGGATGGCTCCCCCAACGCCAACTTAGCCAGTCATCTTTTTATCAGACCCTAGTCATCTTCTTATCAAGCCGACTTATCTGCTGCTGTCGGTGTAAAATTTTGTCCAAAAAATGTGGGGTAAAATTTTACCCAAGAAGATGGCTCCCCAACGTCGACTTAGGTCTTGTTTTGGAATTGGAACTTTCTCTCTGCCGGCTACTTTTCAAAACTCAAGGGACTATTGGGATTTCATCACCTAATCAACCCAGCAGTAGCGGTACCAATTTTACATATAAAGATACCCATATCTGACCGCCACTCTGGATTAGAAACCCTATTTTTTCTTGATAAGAGTAAACTATCAAGACTTTTGGGAGAAGTCTCGTAAAGGATTTTTCAAATTGAATACAGACATATCCTTTAATCCAGTAAGAGACGCAGGTTTTAGAGTGGAGGTGCTGAAAGATGAATATGGGAATGTGATCACAATATTCTACTCCAAACATGTGGGTACGTCTGATGACACCATTCTAATGGAGATGGCAGCCATGGCTGATCTCATCGAACAACCTCATGACTATCTGCAGTCCCAAATGGGGTTGATTACACTTTATTCTCGAAAGTGACTGCAAAGATGTTGTATTAGCATATGAGAATTATAAAAAGCGATTTCAAACTTGTGTGTCGCTGACGCCGCTTGTCTGACGCCGATCTTGTTTGTCGCTGCCGGTGTAATATTTTGTCCAAGAAATATAGATTGTTCTCCAACGCCAACTTAGTCAGTAATCTTCTTATCAGACCCTAGTCATCTTCTTATCAAACCCACTTGTCTACCGCTGCCGGTGTAACATTTTGCCCAAAAAATGTGGGGTAAAATTTTGCCCAAGAAAAGGGTTCCTCAACGTCAAATTAGGTTTTGCTTTGGAATAAGAACATCCCCTCCGCCGGCTGCTTTCCAAAACTCAAGGACTAGTATTGGGATTTCATCACCTAATCAACCCAGCAGCAGCGGCACCAAACTTACATATAAAGATACCCGTATCTGACCGCCACTCTGAATTAAAAGTCTCTCTTTTCTTGATAAGAGCAAACTATCTAGTAAGGACTGTTGGGAGAAGCCTCATAAAGGATTTTTCAAATTTAATACAGACATATCCTTTAATCCAGCAAGAGACGCATGTTTTGGAGTGGGGGTGCTGAGAGATGACTATGGGAATGTGATTGCAACATTCTACTCCAGACATGTGGGTACACCTGATGACACCACTCCAGTGGAGATGGCTGCCATGGCTGATCTCATCAAACAAGCTTATGATTATCTGCAGTCCCAAATGGGGTTGAGTGATTACACCTTATTCTCGAAAGTGACTGCAAAAATGCTGTATTAGCATATAAGAACTACAATAAGCGATTTCAAACTTGTGTACCGCTGCTTCCGTTTGTCTGCCGCCACTTTTGTTTGTCGTGCCGGTATAATATTTTGCCCATGAAATGTGGATGGCTCCCCAACGCCAACTTAGCTAGTCATATTCTTATCAGACCTTAGTCATCTTCTTATTAAACCCACTTGTCTACCGCTGCCGGTGTAACATTTTGCTCAAGAAATGTGGGATAAAATTTTGCCCAAGAAAAGGGTTTCCAAATGTCAACTTAGGTTCTGTTTTGGAATTGGAACATCCCCTCCGCCGGCTGCTTTCCAAAGCCCAAAGACTACTATTAGAATTTCATCACCTAATCAACCCATCAGTAGCGGTACCAAGATTACATATAAAGATACCCATATCTGACCTCCACTCTGGATTAGAAGCCACTCTTTTCTTGATAAGAGCAAACTATCTAGTAAAGACTGTTGGGAGAAGTCTCTGAAAGAATTTTTCAAGTTGAATACATACATATCCTTTAATCCAGCAAGAGACGCAGGTTTTGGAGTGGGGGTGCTGAGAGATGAATATGGGAATGTGATCGCAACATTCTACTCCAGACATGTGGGTACGCCTGATGACACAACTCTAGTGGAGATGGCTGCCATGGCTGATCTCATCGAACAAGCTCATGACTATCTGCAGTCCTAAATGGGGTTGAGTGATTGCATCTTATTCTCGAAGGTGACAGCAAAGATGCTGTATTAGCATATGAGAACTACAAAAAATGATTTTAGACTCCTCTTACTGCTGACACTAAATGCAATGGGATGAAAAAGGCGGGGAAGGAGAAACCCCCAAAAGCCTTTCATAGGTATTGCAGGCGTATCCTGAAGATTAAAGGCAAGTGTACCACATTGTATGTGGTACACGTAAAGAGAGATCAAAATAGATTAGCAGATTTGGAAGCGAAACATAAAGTTGGCAAGATTGGTATAACCAATTTTATGTCCCAAAAACAAATATAGTTGAAAAATTCAAGTGAGGTTGGGGTTATGAAGTTAAAAGAAAAGCAAGACTAGGGGAGAGGGTGGTTTCACAATACTTTGGGAACACATCTTTTGCTTCTTACTCCCCAATTCGATCGTCCCATGCTTGGCCATCCTTTGAAGATGGATCTGTTTTCAAATGTGGTGGAAAAACTCAATTGAATAGGAGTATGGGAGGGTCAGAGTAGCCTGTCTTGTCCTGAGTATCAAGAAAAGAATTAGAGGCCTATGAAAAGAATGTAGCTTTCAACTGTTATATTAGTTAATTGTGGTGTGAAAAGAATGTTTACAATTATCGACTGCTGTATTAGTTTAACTCTAGTACAAATGTGGTATGCCTTATTTAAAAAAAAAAATCGTATCGAAAGAAATGGGCAAATTGCTTCACGAAAGGCGCTTGGACTGCAGGTATGCGTAGCACCCAACTAAGTGAAAGTCTAAATGCTTCCATAAAAAATTATCTGAAATTTGATCATGATCTGGTTCAATTCTTCAAACATTTTAATCGAGTTGTGAATGAAAAAAAATATAATGAACTAAAAGCTGAGTATGATAGTCGACAGAAGTTGGCAATACTGGGATTGCAACAGACTCCTGTACTGATTTAGGCAGTTTCTATATACTTCCTATGCATATTTGTTGCATTCCAGAATGAATATGATGAATCCACTACAATGATGATCTTGGACTAAAAGCATGCTGCAATGCATGTAGAATACCGTGTCAGTCGGTATGATAGAGGAAGGGAAAGAAGAGTGACATTGAATCTAATAACTAAAGACATTACTTGTAGTTGTAATCTTTTTGAACAAGAAGGAATCTTATACTCACATACTTTAAAGATGTACGATATGGTTGGAACAAAGTTTATTCCTGATCAATATGTGACAAAGAGGTGGACAAAGAAGGCAAGATCCGGAGGTAGTGTCGATTGCAAGGGTAGAGAAATATCATCTGATCCGTCTCTCTCTATTTCCTATCGATATAGGCTATTAGCACCCGAAATGGTAAGACTTGCTACAAGAACTGCCATATCAGAAGCCGCTACAAAGTTAGTCAGTAGCATCATGTTTGAATTATCAAAGAGAGTCGAATTGCTATTTTGTGGAGAAATAGATGAAATAACACATAATAGTGCACCAATGGATCTATGCAAGGAAATACAGGTGCAGAATGCGATTGGCCACTTTGTGATTCCAACGGGTATGAAGAAACGAAGTGGCAGAAAAAACTAAGAAACTATTGTATAGTTGGGTGAACATATTTCATAGGCAAAAGAAGAGCTCTAAATTGTCTAAGTCAAGCATTCCTGAATTGGTTAGTACTGAATCTTTGATATGGATTTACATAACTATATCATTTCGGTTGACTCTACTATCATAAGCCGACTCAGTTGTTGTATATTCTTCTCTTGTCAGTTATCAGAATCCTATCAATCTATTGAAAGCCAAGCATCAAGCAAATGTTTGTCATCGAATAATTCTATAGTAAGTAGTTATTTTTACACTTTACGTATTGTGTATTATAGTTCACTGTTAGTTATTTAGTTATTACAAATTAGTGTTTTACTTTTACATATTGGTTATTAAGGTGTACATATTAGTGATAGGATGTTCACCACATGTTATTATTTTTGACATAGTAATACCACATTTTGTACATATTAGTTGCTATGCATTAGGGTGATATCTTGATTTAATAGTTTTTACATGTTGTTGTATTATGGGTACAAACTGATATATGTGTGTTGTACGCATTAATTGATACTATGTACTACTGGTTATTTTGTTTTGTAACATCGCTATTGCATTTGAACACATGGTTTAAACTTTTGGATAAAATTTTTACAGATTATTATTTTATTTGTATACATTTATTTTTTGAAATAGTACAAGTTACAATTATTTATCACTGGTTGTTTAGTTTTGACATCATGTTATTGTTCTGGTATATGGTATACTTTATCTTGTACATACTACAAAAAGATCTTTTATAATCGTATGCATAGTTATTTGAATTTAATGCATTGGTTATGTATTATGTTTATAGTAGCCCATAAGTTTGTAGTATAACTTTATAATGTATTCATTTATGCTCCTGTATGTACTAAATTTTGATTTTTTATAGATTATCTTCGATTTTTTTGTTTACATATTGTTAATTTAGTTGAACACATTGTTATACATTATGTACACATTAGCATCTTAGTTTTCGTACATCATAACATCTTAAATTTTGGACACAATATATATTTAATTTTGACATCTTATTATTTTGGTGTTATACATATTATTAGTATGACTTTACACCTAATGTAATGTGCTACTCGTGATAACAGTCATTCAGTGAATCAAATTTTAGATCATCTCCAGTTATTCACTCAGATATACAGTCTTGTAGGATGGTAAGTGAGATATCACACTTGTGTGGCTAATCAAGATTTTGTTAAGATTTACAGTATTTTATTCAGTACAATATTGAAATCTAGACTGGTGAACCTGTAATCACTCCTCAAATATTGGGTGCTGATAATATCCGTATTCAAGGTTGTAACAATCTTCTACTAATTATTCCTAATGATCCTGTGAGCAAGCCAAAATATAACTCATTCACCGAATTCTTAATGGTGAGTAATTTTTCAAAAAAATTTATTTAAGGTTATTATTTAGAATTATTCTAACCTTGTTACAAGACTATTATAAAGTATGCTATTTTGAACAATGAATATTTGATTTATATAATTTAATAATTGTCTCAATGATTACCAGACTCCCATTATGGCTTCTATGGAAAGGCCAAAAAGCAGTGCTCCCATATATATAAGCGATGAAGAAGTGCAACTGCCTACAATATAGATGGGTAGAAGCTAATTGTCTTTCATGAAAATCTCCACCTAGAGAATAATATTTACCTATTTCAAAAGTCAATATTAGAGTGATTATGGAATATCCATATAAAGATGATGTATCTTGTGACCCTTCGAAACTGGATTGGAATAATGTAAGACTAAAATGATTGTTTTCTTTTTATATTAGATAGTAGTCTGAGACAAGCAATATAGAATAGTTGAAAATCATTTACATCTCTTGAATTGATTACAATAAGTTATATATTAATCATGGTGTGCCAACCTTATCTACCACAAAAAAATATTATGATCACTTTGTAGTAAAAACTTCGATTATAATGAACTTTGCTCCCAGCAGCTACCTAACAGGACATAATTCTACATAACATAAGTACAAAATTATTGAGCATTTACAATGTAGGTTTGCATATAATTATAAATTACAAGATATTTGTCAATCATAAATTACAATTGGTTGACTGTCGGGGAGGGATATTTAACTTCTGAACGATAGAATTGGCCTCTTCGTTATGCTCATTTGCAACCAACATAGAAGCATATTGCACTCGATACTTCCACATGCTATCTTGTCCAAGCATTAAAATAATAAGTGACACATATACATAAGTCATAATAAAAATACTGTGTACCAAAAAATTTCTATAAATCAAAATAATATATATACCTCCATAATGCTTATACCTAATCTTCCATTCTGGCGCTCAAGAAATTTCATTGTAAACACACCACAATCATAACTGAAACATGATTTATACATTATGGTGTGTTGAAGTAATTGGACATACAAGTTTTATCTTACTATCCTAATATTATAACTTAGTATACAATTATATTCCAGAATAGAATATAAATAACGCATATTTACACTACATATACCTATTATGTGGAGACTGTTGAAGCACATCTGCGACTTGAAATATAAATCTCTTGAAATCCACCGACTTATCAAATTGTTTTGCCATTATTAATTCCAAGGTTCGCTTCTGCAACATAAAAATATAGTTTTAAAAATTGCACTTTCACAGTTATTTAGTAAAGGCATGGGACATATGCATTAAATTTGTAAACTATAAATAGTATTTAGTTTCCACCAGTCATCGTAAGATGTTAGTTTCTCGAACCCGTGACAAATCAACTCATGAGTCAAGGAGATGAACAATGCCTTGTACAATATCAAATGAGTATACAAACCAGTGACTTTTTGTTCACCATTGGAACTAGTATCTGAAAATGTAATGTGTTAGACTTTAGAAATACAACACATTTGATATAAAGTAAAAGATATTTATTTGACGAGTTATAAGAGATTACTCATGATATCAGCATTTACTAGACTTGAGACATTATCTGTTCTTATTTTGAACCACTTGTTCAATTGTGAATATACATCATTATCAGACATTTTCTCAAATCGGTCTACCCATTGGATGGCAGCCTACCCAAGCAATCAATGAAATTGGATCGAAAGTGATAGGATAGTTAGAAATTGCATGAGTAATACACACTATTTATTAAATATCGGTCCATATTTTCTAACAAACTAACAATGAGTGAAACTGTATATGCATGGTCTTAATTGGTGACAAAAATAGTTGGTCATTATACTTACAACAACACATGGCTCGACAACATACCACTTAACCTTCCTCAAATTTTTACTCACATCCAAATTCAATAACCTTGCATACATATCAACGACCTAAAAGAGGATCAATTATAACAACAAAATTTTTTAGCATTTCAAAAGATGAAACTATTTCCACAACTACAGTAAGTAAATTAGTCAAATAAAATTTTTTTTTTCTTGTGGCTTACCCTATCTGATACCCAATGCTTTTCCCGCAAGGATTGCATATCTTTCCAGTTAAGGCTAAATTCAAACATAGATACTAAGATCGCACTACATTGAACATTTAAGTCAACAATTTTAAGTTGAATTATCAATGAATATGAATAAAAATAGCATATAACTCCGAATATTATTGCACAAAAATGATTTCACTTCTCATCTCCCTCGTCTTATCATGTGAAATTCGCATTCTTCCTTTGGCATTGTGTCAAAGTAGCCTGGATTTGGAGTTGATAATCAATAGATTTAATGAGGGTATTGTGCCTTGTAGTCCGCAATGTCTTGTGTATTCGGCTATCTTCCGCATCTATATTAAGTCAAGAATAGCATATTTTTTATAATGATCAATGTCCATATCATTTACAAAGTCCAATAACAATTGAAATATTAATTTCAACTACACCATATATAACTTGGTTTCAGACTCTCTTTTTTATATCTAGACCGACCCTTCCTTTGTGTTGCAGCACATAGCGAATGTTTCTCTACTGTAGCTCCTGATGAGGAAGTTATGCTTGCATCCAAGCAATGAACATCTACAATTCTGCTGTCCCCAATATCTTTATTGGAGTTGGGCTGCTGCAACTGATGTAATGCTGCTACAACTGCCTTGGTATCATCTTTTCCTTCTTTATCTTCGGTCTCATTTGCCTCATATTTACCAAAATCATCATTCCTATCCCCATCTTTTGTCTCGTCTTGGTTGTTTTCATATTCAAATTTGTTTGTATCAGGCTCTATAATAACCTTTGCCTTCTCGTCATGGATCTATAAATGATATTTCACCTCTCATCTCCCTCGTCTTATCATGTGAAATTCGCAATCTTCCTTTGGCATTGTGTCAAAGTAGCCTGGATTTGGAGTTGATAATCAATAGATTTAATGAGGGTATTGTGCCTTGTAGTCCGCAATGTCTTGTGTATTCGGCTATCTTCCGCATCTATATTAAGTCAAGAATAGCATATTTTTTATAATGATCAATGTCCATATCATTTACAAAGTCCAATAACAATTGAAATATTAATTTCAACTACACCATATATAACTTGGTTTCGGACTCTTTTTTTTTATATCTAGACCGACCCTTCCTTTGTGTTGCAGCACATAGCGAATGTTTCTCTACTGTAGCTCCTGATGAGGAAGTTATGCTTGCATCCAAGCAATGAACATCTACAATTCTGCTGTCCCCAATATCTTTATTGGAGTTGGGCTGCTGCAACTGATGTAATGCTGCTACAACTGCCTTGGTATCATCTTTTCCTTCTTTATCTTCGGTCTCATTTGCCTCATCTTTACCAAAATCATCATTCCTATCCCCATCTTTTGTCTCGTCTTGGTTGTTTTCATATTCAAATTTGTTTGTATCAGGCTCTATAATAACCTTTGCCTTCTCGTCATGGATTATTCATTTTTTTGCATGTTTCTTTGTGGATCTAACGGCCGACTGGGAAGATGATAGCATGGCACTACGTTGTGAGTAAAGTATATTTGATATATTCATTATGCTTTGTTGATACTCAATTGCTATCCGCTCGGCATTTGCTACTTTTGCATATAAAGTGGTTAGATGAGGTTGAATATAAAAAATAAATGCATTTAATTCTCATATTGGTACAACTTGGGACATATTTGCATTCGTATTAGATTTAATTCGTTATTTTACAGCAATTCCTCCATGTCCATTTTTCACCATCTGGCTAATCACATTCGGTGCAAACTCAGTAGCTTCCTCTTTCTCACCTTTTTCTCTGTCCATTTTGTTTGACCCTACCTGTGTATAAGAAAAAGTATATTGTAAATTTGACAAAGTAGTTAACAGTATAATATACCCTCTTACTAACCCAAATTCCAAAAATATCATTGTTTCAATAATACTTACTAGCTTTCCTTTGTCAAATTTTCCAAGACCACCCAACTTTAGTGTTTCTCTTTCCATTATATTGGCTTCAGTCCATACTTTTGCTATAGGGCAGGTCCTACGAACACAATGATTGAGTATACTTATTCGATCATAATAATGTAGCTGTAAAATGATAACAACTTATCCTTGTTAGATATAATGAACAAATATAAGGTAAGATCATTCAACAATTGAGATTTCTTAACTTACTAGTAAAAATAGGATGCAACTTCCAATATTTTTGTGGGCATTGCTCTGCATATTCAACAAGTTTTGCATAAATCAGCTCTAACGAACTCAGCCCAATTAAATTTAGCTATTTCCGAAGTTGATTGTAAACTCTCCCATAAATTGGCTTTAATTTCAGGTCGTGTTGTTGGAGCAAGCAAGCACCCACATGCAAAAATAACAAACAACCTCTTGAATTCATCCCCGATCTCCATGGATATTAGCTCATCTACTATACCATACCAATTATATTTCTTCTTTCTAGAATAATGTGGATCGCTTTCAATTCTATTATCTCTAGTATCTTCAAACCGGTATTGGCCCCTCATCAGGAATTTCAAGAGCCTTTGCTGTATCCTTTGATGTTACAGGCAGTACACGTCCACCTTCAAGTTGTATATATGAGTGAGTTGGATTAAAATTATTCACCAACCACGTGCATATATCCTTTGGAAAGATGTGACATTGGATCTTTAGTAATCCACTAAAACCTATTTCTTTTATTGCAGTTATTTTCGCCCTTCAAGATGACCCACAAACTTCAAGAATTTAGCTGGTGTGCACCTAAACCTATATGCCTACAAAAAAAAATATAACAATGTTGATAATAAATAACAAACAACAGGCAAATAATTGCACTTGCGCTTTGAAACTTCTAAATCATTTAATTTATGTAAAATAAAATTCGATGCTACATCCTTACTTGTTTTGCCGCATCATTCTCTATGCTTTCTCCCTTGTCCGTTATAGACTCCTTGTAGATTTTCATCAGTTCCTTATTTGCTTTACATTTGCTTCATTCTTCCATACAAGTTTCTCCTCATCACTTAGTTTGTTCCATGCATTTCTTGCAGCTATATTTAGCTCCTTCATTGTTAATGCCTTTCCCTTTGCTTTTTGCTTGCGTGCGAAGTCAATCCTAGCATGATTTAATATGATTAGATCTGTCACATAGACTTTTGATTTTATCATGAGATTCTTAACTAATTCAAAGCTCCAAATGTAGACAATAATCTTTCTAAAAAGCCATATATACCTGTAAAAATGAAATCACTTGGTGGCTTAACCGATTTTACTGGATTATTGTTATAACGTTCCTCAACTTGCTTGCCTTTATCTTTTGTATGATTCATCTTCTTGGTTCCCCGACATCCCATAATGTATTATTTCAAACTGCACCAAAATAAATGACGTGACAAAAATATAAGGGATAATTTCAAAAACCTCCCTTGAGGTTTCTTCACAGATCATATAACTCCCCGATGCTTACAAAATCTCAGTTACCTCCATTTTAATTGATATTTGGTTAACAACGTTAGCCCTTATACTAAAAAATAATATTAGAAAGCTGCAAGTTAGAGGAGAGGGATTATTTTTGTACCATTAATACCCTTAGGCTATCCTATTATGAACAATCAATAAAGTAGGAAAAAGAAAAAGGTCTAAAAATTAAATGATTTGAGATTAAGAGGGCAAAAGTGTGATTAGCAAAAGAGCTGTTGCAATCAACAACTAAAAAAAATGAACTAAAGCCAATGCTTGGTTCAAATATTGCAACAACAATAAAAGACACAAACAACCTTAACTCAAAATAGCAATGGACTATTTTTCATAGTAGATTGAGAGGCAAAAGAAATCCGGATAAGTAATGTTATATCAGAGCCAAAGTTGAATGGCCATAATTCAAAAACAATCAGTGCAGTATACGGAGACCAATACTCCACTACAAAGAAGATAAAAAATCTGAAAATTCTTTTAAGAAATTGCTGATAACCGTTCTGAACTATGTAATATTTTTTATACAAAGTGTAACTCTATTTGAACTATTTGTAAAACTTATCAATAGAAATACAATTATTATATATTGGACCCATATGTACAGTAACAGCTTATCACACTTCTGTTGTAAGGATGTACAAGAAGTTTACATAGAGCTACAAAATGTTCAAAAAAATATTACACTATTTAGAGATAGTTGATCTGACAACTGTTCCTACCCCACTCCCTAATATTAAATAGTCATGGAGTTTCCAAAGATATTAACAGCAACAATAGACATTATGCCATTGCCAAAATTGCAATTCCTAACTAAACAAAAACACAATCTGAAAGTAGTTCAAAGATGATGGGAATTCATTAGCATATAGCATCAGCAAGCCATTTCTACTTGACAACAGGGTATTGCAATCCATATCTTTCCAAAACACCATCTACAAGCAATAATCTAGACTGTGAGGATTGCAATATTAATAACTTACAAACTCCATTCGACTAGGATGCACAAAAAAACTATTTATACTACTTCATTTTGACAAAATGGAAGAGCAAGTTCTGCGCAGCTAGAACCACGTATTGAAACTATTGCTGCCATTGTGAGAATCCATAGTCACATTTATTTATCTCTGTTCGGATCAATGTAACATTTTTTAAACAATGTGTAACTCTACGTGAACTATTTGTAAAACTTAACAACAGAGACTCAATCTGTTGTAAAGACATACAAGAAGTTTACATAAAATTATAAAATGTTAAAAAAATGTTACACTGTTCAGGGATAATTGATCTGACGACCTTCCCTGCCTCACATCCCTCCAAACGATAGATATCATCATACTCTATAGTATATGAAACATCAAATTGTCTTACAACCCTGATGGTGTCCTATTACTTATTGGATGATCATTTAAACATACTAAAAATTAAGATTCTTACCTGTTATGCTGTAAAATTTGCCAAATCCCGCCTTTATTAGGAGATCTATTCACTGCATGAACAATTTTGTCAAATCAGAGCTCAAGTAAAGTTTATCTTATAAGTGTAAGAGAACCAAGTTGCTAGTCAATTGAACTAAAATTACAGGTCATATAAAGTCTATAAAAATAATAACTCAACAAATCCCACACTTCATATACTAAATCGAGTAGTATATTTCTCCAAAGGCACAAGAGGAAATGCAAATTAGAAGAATATGAACAAGCACAACAAACCTTACCTAACGAAAGGAGCTCCCAGATAACCAGAAAGCTATCAATTGAATAACCATACTTAGAATTTGTTCTTTATCATGTACACTGTACACAAGTGAAAGAACACTCTGTTTTTTTACTATGCCTTGGGTTTGTAAACTATAATAACTAATATGTACAAGAAAAATATCAATTGATACAAACAACATAACAATATGTCATGCCAAATTTATTTTCCTAAACTCTCAATCCAAAACCATATAACAAATTAATAGCAATAACAATTTGTAAATCATGATAGCCTATGTATAAACCATAATTCTATTAGAATTAATTTGTAAACCATAATAACTAATGTGTACAACGTAAATAGTAATTGGTTCAAACAACATAACAATTTGTCACAACTATATAATTTTTCTAAATCCGCATCTTACAGTTGAAATCTTTGTTAAGCAGATTCTTCATATGCATAGGGCAAAGGCTCTCTTGATAACTAGATCTTAGCTTGTAGCCATCATGATTCGCCACTTTCTTCTTCCTAATTGTATCCGTTCACTCATAAAAAAATTAGTACTAATGATAAACCTTCCATAATGTCCTGCTTTGGCTCAAGGAAACTCAAACCCACTGAAAGCGAAAACTTATTTCCATACTTCTTCAATACAGTAAACATACGATTAGTAACACTCACAAAATCTTAACTTTCATGTGAACAATATATAATAATGAGAGACTTGTGCACGATGAAATTTTCAACAGAAGAAGGAACATCTAACAAAGAAGAATTTCTGCTTAACTGTGAATATTGGCAGTTATTGTATTCTCAAAATTGGTAGAGAAAAAATCAAGCAACTAATAAACTCTTTTGTCACCTTTCACATGATGTTCTTATACTACCTACAAGAATTTCTTTTATATGCATTGAAATTTCTATTGTCCAAACAAATCAACAAATTGTAAATCTAATTGCAACCAGTTGTAACTTAACCCTAACTATCAATCATTTTTGTGATTTCAAATAAGAGACATTCATGGTCACCTATATTCCATTCATGCCCAATTAACCAAGTATTCCATCACAAAATTTTAACTTTCATCCGAACGAAATATGATAATGAGAAACTTGTGTAGGATGAAATTTTCAACAAAAGAAAGAATATCTCACAAATAAGAATTTCTGCTTAACTGTGAGTATTGACAGTCATCGTATTCTCAAAATAGGCAAAGAAAAGAAGTAAGCAACTAATAAAATCTTTTTTCAATTTTCACATGATTCTCTTGTACTTACCACAAGAATTTCTTTTGTATGCGTTGAAATTTCTGTTGTTCTAATAAAGCAATAAGTTGTAAATCTAATTATACCACATGTAACTTAACCCTAACTACTAGTCATTTTTTTTTCCAAATAAGAGACATTCACTAAACCTATGTCCAAATCATGCCCAATTCACTGGGCATTCCATCTTTCTTTCTTTTTTTTTTTCTCAAAATTCCATATTAAATAATGTGTATATTGTCTAAATAGTGTGTAAATATTTTTAGTTAATAGCCCGATACATCTGACAAAAGATAAACCTGTTCGATCATTTCAAGAAAATAGAGTTTCTTACGTCTATTAACTTTGAAATCTCCAACTATTGCAAGACCCTAAACCCGTCGATTATGCAGTTTCTCCGCCTAAAAAACACCGTGGGTCTTCTTTAGGAGGAATTCAGCCAGTTATTCCTTGATGAGATAAGCGTCTGGCTAAGATCCAAGGAGGTTTTTGGGAGTTGTCCTCTCTACTATTCAAAGCAGTATCGGTCTTTTGGAGTGATTTTGGGAATTAGCAGACAATGGGGAAAGGGTTTGCTTGGAGAAATCTATTTTGATATTATTGATAAAAAGAACTTTTCATTAATAATTTGGGCGGGATAAATTTTTACTGTGCAAACGCCCGTTTGACGATGATGCTCCATCTGTTTTCATAATTTTTATTTTTTTATTGCTATTAAATAATACGTCGCCATCCTGGAATTTCTCATTTCACTTGCGACGTGGTTGCGTTTTCTCCCATTGATTTATCTCAATTCATCTGGGCTGTCAAAACTTTCTGAAACAGTTGTCTGGTAACCGTCCTGACCAGTGGTCCGAGTTTCTACACCTCTCATCAACAGATTCAACATTCTGATAGTAGCAGACTAAAGATTCGTTTCGCAAATTATGGTTGATTAATTTAATCAATCGATTTGTGATTGGACATTTCATCGGTTTCCCAATAGCAAAAATAACAAAGAACACAGTTGCTATAATATATGTTGATGAAACAAATCCATCCCAATTATGTGAACTATGAAACATGTGACCCAATGCGAAAAGTTTCGTGTATTGAGAAATATTACAATGAAATTCAAAAACTTAAAGAGACAAATTGATTTTTGTTGTCTCAATCTAATGGAATGTGAATTTTTTTTTACCACGATACAAAAAAGGAAAACTCTATGTTGGTATGGTAACATGTGACTATATTCAACACATTTGATATTATCTTTAAAATATTTACTTCATATTTTAATGTTTTATCCTGTATATATTACGTGGCTACTTATGTCTATACTAACGATATGTGTATATACAATAGTTGAATCATGCACAACACTCAAGAGGAAAAGCTAAAAAGAAATTAAGACAAAAAAAAGGAAATTGCCCCAGCAAAAATAAATTATTGTATAATACTTCCTCTGGTAGCCTTGCAAAACTTATCAGAATTGCACTTCAGTTTTTTTTAAGCAAAGAAAAATGAGACACCATCAAATACCATAGATGGCCCAATGATCCATAATGTTTGCTTGTTTATAATTGAACCATATAAAAGTATAAAGATCAAAATAAAATAAGGTTAATTTATATAGCTACCTACCTCCAATAACAATAAAGTTGACCTCTACATTAAGTTCATTATTTTTTACTAACTGAAGACATACATACATGATGCATTGAAAAGATGATCAACAAAAATTTTGAATTTGTCCTGCTGAACATATGGATGTATAGATGAGTTTACACAAGAAGCAAATGAATAACACGGATCATAATTAATTCTAAATAAACTTCTCTTAATAATTATTTGAATAATTTACATTGTAACCATCGAAGAAATGAGGCCATTAGTAACAAGTCTAAGATGCATCTTAATCATTTCACATTATTTCTTTCCTAAAACTACTTATTTTCCATTGTCCAAAATGACAAAATACAAGTTTTTGCAAACTCCTGGAGTTTTTCAATAGGCATTAATACAACAATATTTGCAAACTCAATCATCAAAGAATGGAGGAAGACGAGAGCACAACAGTCATTATAATAATTATTTTCTTTGGCATTCCATTCAATCAAATGTGTTCTGCATTTATCAGAGAACTAGTTTCATTCCACGTATATTGTATCTTTTTACATTTGATTAGAGGAAAGATATATAAAACAATATCTCCGAAAGCATTTTCCAAATATGCCAACCACAAGCATGAATATTATCTTAAAATTAATTCTGAATATAGGTATGAAAATAAAAATGTTATCTTACTGTCTAACAAATCTTTTTCATAATACTTGGCAATGTAGACGAAAAATCAGTCAAAAAGCGAAGAAAGTAATTCACAAGGTATCAACATAATTCTCCTATGTTTCAATCATTTTAGTTTTATAATGGTTTTTGGATTTTAACAGTTGTATCATTTAAACAGTTTCACAATTGCTGTTTTGAAAAGAATTTTCTACAATTCCAAAATGATATTGAGGTGGGCGTAATTATTTTTGTTTATTTCGACACGCCTACCATTCAAATTGTATTATTACATTACATGTAGAATGCAGCAAACCTTTGTGATAAAGGAGTTACAAAATTCAACAGGGAAGAGTTTCAAGTAATAATGCACTTCCCCTTACTTTTCTCAGTTGTCTTTTTATTTATCTGTCATAATATTCATATCCTTAATTGGAGGAGGAATTGAAAACATGCAAAATTTAAAGAAGCATGTGCAAACGATGATGACAATTGCAGCCAATCATGCAAATAAGAAAAGAAAAAAAATGATGCTTTCTAAAAGATAAAGAACCTTAGATTTAATTTCATTCAATCTCTACATTAATTTGGTGCACAAGTCTAAAAAGTCGAGCTTTTATAAAGTTCACATTAGAATTGAGCATCTAAAAAGTTTACACTCTCTCATTTTGAATGTCTGTTGCCAACTTCAAATTATTGATCGTCTTATATTGATATCTGCAAACATGGCCCTATTGTCGTTGAGTTTTGAAATTTTTACAACTCACTAAAATTAGACGATTGTAACCAAGTCCAACAATAATTATACAAAGCATCTGTAACACGAATGCATGTATATTTATACATTTAAACAAAATTTCTATGCCTCGCATGGATTTGGAACTAGTTTTAAATGACTTGAACGATCCAAAATAATCATTAATTTATTAGATGCTCCCAGAAAACAGATTTGTAACTTTTCTTCTATATCCGAACACCTGGAGAAGATATCAAGCTAAGAAAAATCTCTTTCAAAATCGCAACATCACAAGTACGTCTCTGTAAATTTTGTATTCTCTTTCTTTACAAATTCTAATGACTGAATCCCATCTTCCTTTGTTAAAGTTTTTGATTCGTCATGTTCCACCACAATATGTGTCGAGATGCCTTGAATCAGGTTTCGACCTTATTTGGTTATTTGGTTGTATATATATACACCTTATATTCAGTCTATAAATTAGTCTGATTACAACCCTAATAGAAATCTGATTTCCCCCGAAATTGTTCTTGTGTTCTTGTTTGTTTTTCTGTTCCGCTGCATCTGACATAACAATATGTGGTTCTAACTCTCAAAAGAACTTAGTCCTTCAAATCGACAGGGTAGAGTAACATTTTTTTCCCTTTTGTGAAAAAATTATTCTTTCCACTAGAAAGTTCTGTACCCAACTAAAATACATCAAATAATTTTACATAGATATACGAAACGTAACTTTTGAAAGAATGTGAAACTAACTTTTGCATTGATGGAATCAATCATGACTGCAGCAAGTGGATATTTTTATTTGAACAAATTATGGGATTGTTTCATAATATAACGTAATTATGGCAAGTGGATAGTACGTAATTATGCTCAATTTAATAGGATGACATTGGAAATTGAATTAAGTTTGAGAAAATTCAAAAGAATAGGTCATCAAATTTCAGATTTGCACTTTTTACTTCTTACTTCTAAAATGATCCATTTTGGTCCCGTACACATGAGGTCTTGTATTTTTTTATCCCTCACTTTTAAAGGGTATAGTTTGGTCCCTCAAACATCGAAAATAGACCAATTACGTCCCAAAAATCATTTTTCAGTTACATTTTGACATTGAATTATAATATTGATATAAACTCAGACAAAAGCTCGAAAAACAGTGTGTGAAGTACCTAAGTTTAGTCTTTGAGTTCTAATGTATTATGTCAAATTGTATTTGTCAAGTTCAACAGATAAGTAAAGCTAAAAGACACAATTTTGTGTCCAAAATGTGATTTGAGGTGTCTCGGGGTTACAAAATATTGTTTTATCATTATAACATATTTTTGGCAAATTTTAGGAGATTCATAAATTGTTAAAATTATTTTGTCCAAGTTGGTAGCATTAAAACCATGGCAAGTCCTAGTTTCAATTTATCTTCAAATGGTATCAATTGTAACTTTTATAAGTATGTCATTGCCTATTTGCTTTAGCTATTTCCCTTGAAATTGTGGTTGAAAATGAGTTTTTAGAATGAACATGAAATATGTCGTTCATGTGAGGGACTAAAAAGGTCAAAAACCTCAAATAAAGGAACCAAAATGTTTTAGTTTAAAAGTAAGGGACAAAAAATTATAAAGATCAAGTTTTGGGGACTAGATTTTCAACTTGCTCATTAGGTCTTTACACAAACTTGTTGTCACAATGGTAAAAATTAGTAAATAAATTACAAGGAAATAAATAGGTATTTTTGTAACATTATTGGCCTACACTTAATTGGTAGGAGATACAGTGATAATTTTTTTAGGCGATTGAAGTGATAATTATCCCTTGTAACATATATTTCCAAATTTACCAATTGGTGTTGCAATTGTATATGTGACATTTGTCTTGTACTCACTCCTTCCCGAAATAATTGTGGTTTAGTGGAATCTAACTTTTTAAGGATATATATAATCATATAATAGGTCTGTCTAGCAGATGCTCATGCATAGGCACTCATTAAGATATATTTCAAGTATCATAATTTTAGAAATATAAGATTAATTAGGAAAAGTAAATAAATATAAGAGAAGGTAGGCAAGATAAATTAAGAAAAGTATATAAATGCAAGAAAAGATAATAATTGTTAGTATGTGTATATATATATATAAATATAGATGATAGGTTAGGTGAATGTTAGGTATGTTAAAAAATGCCCTTGAGACACCCATAAATTATTAAAAATTTGTTGTCCAGGTCGGTAGCATTAAAACTAAGGCAATTCCTAATTTCAATTTATCTTCAAATGGTATCAATCGTAACTTTTATAAATATGTCATTGCATATTTGTTTTAACTATTTCCCATGAAACTGTGGCTGAAAATGAGTTTTCTGGATGAAAATGGAATACATAATTCATGTGAGGGAATAAAAATTCAAAACCCTCAAAAAAAGGAACCAAAATGTTTCAGTTTAAAAGTAAGGGAAAAAAAAGTATAAACTCAAGTTTCGGGGACTAGATTTTCAATTTCTCATTAGGTTTTTTACACAAACTTGTTGTCCTAATGGCAAAAGATTAATAAATAAAATACAAGGAAATAAATAGGTGTTTTTGTGAAAAAGAACATTATTGGCATACACTTATTTGTTAGGGGATACAGCGATAATTTTTTAGGCAATTGAGATGATCATTATCCCTTGTAACGTATATTTCCAAATTGGCCAATCGTAACTTTTATAAGTATGTCATTGTAGATTTGTTTTACCTATTTCTTGAAGTAGTTGTGGTTTAGTGGAATCTAACTTTTTAAGGAGATATACAATCATATAATTTAGATGGGTTGGCTTGGGATAAATTGACAAATATGACCAATTAATTCAAAAATAAGTCATTCATTAGGAGAAGATGGGATGCATGAAAAGTTACTTTTTTATAAAGGAAAAATTTAGGAATCAAATTTTGAAACAGCCAAAAAAAAGGTAAATACATGACATATTTAGCATGTTTAGGATGAGAAGACTGATGATTTAGCTGCCTTCAGAATCTTCATTAGTGCTGCGCTTCGTCCATGATAGAGATGTTTTCAAAGATTTGGCAACAGTTTCCGATTATGGTTCAAGACATAAAGAACTTAATTCTGATAGTTTTGAATTTTTCTTCAATATTCACTCTTTCCGGTACTTTTCCAGACAGCAATCGACAAATTCTTTCCATGTGTCTAAACTCTAGAGCTAAGGTATCTGCACGCATCAACGTCAACACAGTCTGTGTTTTAGTTTGACCATAACACATTCCCTTGGGGACTAGAGCATATGTTTCATGTGATAGAATTAGCTCATCAACGTCAACAAAGAGTAATCGTGAATTATCACAGAAAACATGCTGTACTAGCCAAGTGCTTGAGGCTGAAATTGAAGCCCACTTCAATTTGACATTCTACGCCATAAGTGCCAAACGTTGTTATATCATCCAAACATGATGCACATGCAATGCAATGGATCATAGGCTTCATATGTTAGGATGGTAATTTATATTAACCTTTGGTGAAAGTCATCACCTATTAAACCCAAGATCTATATGGCGATTATTAAGAAATAAATTAACAGTAAAATAGCGGAAGCCTACCTGAAGTCATGTTGACAAACTGGCACTTGAATCTTTGAAGATTTTGGGGTGGCCTTTCAGGTCAACACGTATTTACCGATCCTTGAGAGAACCTTTTAGTTTCTCTCTGGTATCTTTCCTGACGATGGGATACTAGGGAAAAGTTATATTTTGTGGTACTAGAAAATACGATAAATAGAATGATACGTGTGACTTGGGGACCATAATTCTATTTATAGGTAACATTCCTGTTACCATTTGGAACTCTATTTCAACCCATCATAGAAATAGGAACCCTCAAGTTTCTACACATTAAATCCCACATCCTATTAGATACATTAAGTCAAAACCATATTCGATCATTTTAATTGGACTTAACCTTATTTGACAGTTTACAACCTATAATTATTCATATATAAGTCCAACATTGGATTAAAAATCAAACAATCTCCCACTTGGACTATATGTGTAATCTTATAATTATGTTTCGCAATTAACCGTATGAGCTCAACTTTACTGTCATTACTAAAATGTATCTGTAGCTAATTCGGTCCATCAATCACACCAATATAGGATCAAAGCGGCCTTTGTTACAATTTCGTAACTCGACCCATGAATGGTCACATATATCGATTCAATTGAATCACATGAATCATGATGTGAATATGTAACATGAAAATTTCATATAATGTGATCAAAACATGCCTATTTCCAACTGGTCCACCTTAAATTTTATGAGATCAAACCATACCAAAGTCAGAGTGTAAATAAATCCAAACTTTATTTATGCATAAAATATTCTTAAATCATTAATAACCGAAAAGTATCATAAGAGCATTTAAAATATCAAACTCCCACTAAAACTGTACATCATTTAACAACATGACACCCATACGAGCAGTATGCTCATAAAACATTTTGGGTGACAATCCCTTAGTAAGCGGATCCGCAACCATGGAGTTTGTCCCGATATGCTCTATCGATAACTGTCCACTCTGTACTCTTTCTTTTTAACCGTCAGGAACTTGATATCTATATGTTTAGATTTCGTCGAACTCCTGTTATTATTGGAATATAGGACTGTTGACTTATTGTCACAAAATAATTTGAGTGGTCTTTCAATACTATCCATTACACGTAATCTTGTGACGAAATTTTGCAGCCAAATCCCTTGATTGGATGCCTCATAACAAGTTATAAATTTTGCAGCCATAGTAGAAGATGCTATGAGGGACTGTTTAGCACTTTTCAAGATATGGCACCTCCAGCCAACAAGTATATATAGCTTGACGTTGACTTCATAGTATCTTGGCATCCAACATAATCGGAATCAGTATACCCAATGATCTCTAACTCATCTGACTTTCGATACGTGAGCATGTAATCTTTTGTTTTCTGTAAATACCGTAAGACCCGTTTGGTTGCTTTCCAATGATCTAATCCAGAATTGCTTAAATATCTACCCAACATTCCAATAATGTACGCATTATCCGGACGCATACATACTTGAGTATACATTAGACTCCCTACTGCTGACGCATAAGGAATCTTTTGCATATCTTTTTTTTCAAAAGCATTTTTAGGATACTGTTCAAGACTAAATTTGTCTCCTTTAGCCACGGGGGGTGTCACCTGATTTACAATTTTGTATGCCATATCTTTTTAGAATCTTTTCGATATAACCCTTTTGTGATAGTCCTAAAATACCCCGAAATCGATCTCGATGTATTTGTATGCCTAACACAAAAGATGCATCACTAAGATCTTTCATCTCAAAGTTCTTAGTTAGAAATTTCTTGGTTTCATGCAATAGACCAATATCGTTGCTGGCAAGCAAAATGTCATTAACGTACAATACCAGAAAAATATACTTGCTCCCACAGAACTTATGGTATATGCAATCATCTACTAAATTCATCTCAAAACCAAATGAGATGATCACTTGATGAAATTTGAAATGCCATTGTCGAGATGCTTGTTTGAGCCCATAGATGGATTTTTTAAGTCTGCAAATCATATTTTTTGGATCTCTTGATACAAAGTTTTCTGGTTGCACCATATAAATTGTCTCATCAATGTTACCATTGAGAAATGCTCTCTTTACATCCATCTGATGTAATTCAAGATCGAAATACGCCATTAATGCCATAATAATTCTAAAAGAATTTTTTAAAGAGACCGGAGAGAAAGTTTCTTTATAGTCGATACCTTCTTTTTGTGTAAATCCCTTAGCGACAAGACGAGTTTTGTATCTTTTCACATTGCCTTTCGAATCCCTTTTGATTTTAAATATCCATTTACAACCAATGGGTTTCGCTCCTTCTGGCAATGGGACAAGATCCCAAATATCATTATCTTTCATGGATTTAATCTTCTCATTCATGGCATTGATCCATTTTTGAGAATTTGAACTTTCCATGGTTTGACGAAAGTTGATTGGATCATCTTCCATCAGTCCAGAGTCATCCTTATGTTTTTGGAGAAAAATAATGTAATCATCTGGCACTACACTTCTCCTTTCTCTAGTGGATCTTCTTAATGGTACTGGTTCTTGGAGAGGAAGAGTTTGTTCTTCTATAACAGTTTGTTCTTCGACATTGTTTTGATTTGTCATGTCGTAATCTTGTTCAGGAATAGGATCCTGAATAAGATCAATGATACCTGTGAGATATTAATATATTTCTCTTTAAAAACAATGTCCCTTATTGTATTTTCTCCCCCAAACTCGACATCCTCAAAGAACCGGGCATTTCCTGTCTCAAAAATTGATTTAGTTGTGGGATCATAAAACTTGTAATCTCTAGATCTTTCAGAGTATCCAATAAATTAACAACTAATCGTTCTTGAATCCAGTTTCTTTTCATTTGGCCTATAAGGTCTTGTCTCAACTGGACATCCCCAAATATGTAAATGCTTTAAATTGGGTTTTTTCCCTGTTCAAAACTCATAAGGGATTTTGATAGTTGCTTTAGTTGGAACTCTGTTAAGGATATATGCTGCAGTCTTAAGTGTTTCTCCCCAGAGTGACTCTGGTAAGGTAGAATGACATATCATACTTCTTACCATGTCTTTAAGCGTTCTATTTCGTCTTTCAGTTACACCATTCATAGTGGGTGAACTCGGCATAGTGTATTGTGGGACGATACCGCATTCCTCTAGGTATTTAGCAAATGGTCCTGGACGTTGTTCACCTGAACCGTCATATCTACCATAGTATTCACCACCACGGTCAGATCTGACGCTTTTAATTCTTTTGTTGAGTTGATTCTCAACTTCAACCTTAAAATTTTTGAACACGTCCAATGACTGTGACTTTTCTGAAATGAGATATATGTAGCCATATCTTGAAAAATCGTCTATGAACGTTATAAAATATTGTTGACCATCCCAAATAGATGTAGGAAATGGTCCACAAATATCTGTATGTATAAGTTCTAAGATGTCTGAGGACCTATTGGTTTCAAATCTCCTTTTATTGGTTTGTTTTCCCTTTATACAGTTAATACAATTATTAAATCTGTAAAATTCAAGGGGTCGAGAATTTTATTTGACACAAGTCTTTTCATTCTCCGTTTGGAGATATATCTCAATCTCTTGTGCCATAATGCAGCAGAATTCTCATTGGTTAATTTTTTCTTTACTCCTCTAGTACTCAAATGCAGAGATTCATTAAATGAGACAATTGTATCCATTAAATATAGATTATCGTAGTGCATTAAAGAACCAGAACCAACCAATTTTGAATCATGAAACAATTCAAATTTTTCATTTTCAAATGAACAAAAATAACCAAATTTGTCCAAATTAGAAATAGAAATTAAATTCCGTCGAAAAGATGGTACAACAAATGTTTCATTAAGATCCAAATAAAATCCGGTCTTTAACAATAATCTAAAAACTCAATTGCCTCAACTTGAACTGTTTTGCCATCGCCCACGTAGATATATCTTTCATTATCATCAGGCTTTCGGCAATTCAGACAACCCTGCATAAACACACTAATGTGAGTTGTTGCACCAGAATCTAACCATCATGTGTGTCTAGGCACCGAAATTAAATTAACCTCAGGACAAACCAAATTAAGAAGCATACCTTTCTTAGCACGCCAACCGTGATAGTTGGCGCAATGCTTCTTTTTATGCCCTTCAACTCCACAGAAAAAACAACAATTCTTTCCCTGATTATCTGATTTCTTTTGTTGTTTCTTTTGTGGCGCTATACCTGCAGTTTCTTTTTCCTTCTTTCTCTTAAGTCCCTTACTTTTATTATTAATCGTTGATATCAGATGGGCACTTTCTGTCTGGTCTTGCTTCAACCTTTTCTCTTCCTCTACACAGTGTGAGATAAGTTCATTTAGAGACCAAGTCTCCTTTTGACAGTTGTAACTCACCTTAAATTGGCTAAATTGTGTAGGAAGAGATATTAAAATCAAATGCACTAGTAACTCTTTAGAGAGTGTCAATTTAAGTGCATTTAATTTTGAAGCAAGATGAGACATTTCCATAATGTACTTTCTGATATTACCTTTACCACTAAATTTTATTGAAACTAGGCGAGTCAAGAGCGTACTAATTTCAGCATTTTCGTTCTTGATAAATCTTTTTTCAATGTTCTGAAAGAACTCTTTAGCAGTTACTGTCGTTTCTAACATTGTTCCTCTGAATGCTTCTGGAACGGCCTTTTTAAATGATCATTAGACACAAGCAATTTGATCTCTCCCACCTCTCATTATTTTTTTTTTCATCAGAGGTACTCTGATCTGTAAGAGGTGGGGGAGAATCATCCCTTAACGCAAGGTCGAGATCCATTACTCCAAGTACTATCAAGAGATTTTCTTTCCAAAACTTGAAGTTTGTGCCATTCAACTTAGGAATATTATTGATGTTGGTAGTAATATTCGTAAGATTATTTGCAACTGAACAGAAAACATTAAATAATTAAAACAAGCTCACATAAACCAAAACAATAATAAATTTAAATAAAGGTAATCCCATCTCAAGATACCGATGTTCCATTAATATTTTGTCTTTGGATAAAAATATTAACTTCTAAGTGATATCTTGGTGCAGTAATAAATACTGATAATAATAACATGTTAAAAAATAAATTTTTCTTTGGGCCAATTTATAAATCATATGTAAAAATTTAAATAATTATCACGTATTTATTACCACAAGTGCACATGTAATTTTATTAAATATTGACCTTCCTTTGGGACGATCAATATTCATAAAATTACAGGTACCCAACTAGTTATATTTTAAAATAAATTAATTTCCATAATAGAGGTCACTTTGGTGACATATTATTTCAATTAATTTATTCCAAAATATATATAATCATACCAATATTCAAATTTAAAATTATACCAATTAAACCAAAATTTTGATCAAAATCAACTTTGGTCAACTCTGGTCAAAACGTGGTCAAACATGGTCAAACCAGTTAAATTTAGTCAAACCAGTCAATTGGATCAAGACTTATTGGACTAAAAGTCCATATCCATAGTTGAACCAATTTTATCATTTAAGTCCCAAATTTTCTTGAAATCCGTAATTACTTCATAAAAAATTTATATTTAGTGAGCCTAATATATGGACTTTATAGGACTTAAATTTCTTATTAACTTTATTAGGGTTCACTTTAAATTAAAGATGCCCTAATTTCCTTAACATAAATACATTAAAAAATAATTTGCATAACAATGAATCGGCTAACTAATAATGAATCCGGGCAATAAACAGTGAATCGGCCAAGCACAAGTGCAAAAGATCGAAGCCAACAACTAAGGTTTGACCATCATGGAACCTTGGTCCACGTTGTTCACAAATTCACCCAACAATCATTAAAAAGGAAAAGGCATGTGAATGACATAAGCAAACAAGTAATCTGGATTCATTGGGCATGCAGCAAAACAAAAGTGCTTGCAATTCTAACAATCCGTGGAGCCCATTGAATTGAAAAGTTGACCGAATTTAAGAATCATACGATGCAATTTGGACCACAGCATAAAGATGACATTATGGATGAATCCGTATGGCATGCAATTATAACGGCAATTATTTATCACATTCATTCATGCCATCAGCAACCAAGAATTGCAAAAGTAAAGGCACAGCCGAAACACGAAATCCGACAAAGCCGAAACACGAAATCCGAAACACAAAGCCGAATTATTAAACAATCATGGAACTTGACAAAAAGCCATGAAACAAGACTTTCAGCCGTGCAAATTACTATGAATTACTAAATTCAAATTATTTCCTAATAATCAATCATATATAGCTTTGATACCACTTGTTAGGATGGTAATTTATATTAGCCTTTGGTGAAAGCTATCACCTATTAAACCCAAGATCTATATGGCGATTATTAAGAAATAAATTAACAGTAAAATAGCGGAAGCGTACCTGAAGTCATGTTGACAAATTGGCACTTGAATCTTTGAAGATTTTGGGGTGCCTTCCAGGTCAACACGTATTTATCAATCCTTGAGAGAACCCTTTAGTTTCTCTCTGATATCTTTCCTGACGATGGGATATCAGGGAAGAGCTATATTTTGTGGTACTAGAAAATACGACAAATAGAATGATACGTGTGATTTGGGGACCATAACCTTATTTATAGGTAACATTCTTGTTATCATTTGGAACCCTATTTCAGCCCATCATAAAAATAGGAGCCCTTAAGTCTCTACACATTAAAGGCCCACATCCTATTAGATACATTAAATCCAAACCATATTTGATCACTTTAATTGGACTTAACCTTATTTGACAGTTTGCAACCCATAATTATTCACATTTAAGTCTAACGTTGGATTAAGGATCCAAACAACATAGTCTTACCATCGCATGTATAAATTCCCTTCGGGACTAATAAATATGTTTCAGGTGGAAAAACTAATCATCAACATCAACAGAGAGTGACCGTGGATGATCACACTTTGACTTGCCATTCTCCCTTTAAAACGACCGAACGTTGTCATTTTAGCCAGTGGCACTTGTGAGTTGTGCAGTCAATTTTCCATACTGAAAACGCCAAAAGATGTTATGCTGTGATACTAGCCACAAGTTGATTTTTCCATAAATGTACGTGTTGAAAGTCGGTGGCTAAAACAATAAAAAAAAAAAAAAAAGAGTCGGGGGCTAAAGCCTAAAGTCTTTATCATCTTTTTAAAATTTTTTTCGTCATGTTTTTTTCGTTGCAACACTATTTTAGTATACTGGATATATCACATAAAACACTCACGCATACCAACAAAATCAAGAGTGAGATAGAGATTGAAACAAGAAATGAGATAGAGAATTCATAGCAAATTTTCCTTCTCTCGCTCAAAAATTCTATAAATATGAGAACACATAACGAGACTTAGTAGGTACCAAACTTTTAAAAGTTTCAATTATTTTGTAGTAGCACCCCTACAGTTCCCCCTCCCCCTCCCCCCAAACCAAGAAAGAAAAATAAAAGACGGCAATGCAATTTTTAGTGAGACATAAGGAAGCAGAGTTGATTGTCCCTGCAAAACCTACTCCCCATGAAATAATACCACTTTCTGATATAGACGATCAAAAGGGCCACAGATTTCATTTACCCATGATTATGTTTTTTAGCTATAATCAATTCTTGGACGAAAAGAACCCTGTTGGGGTGATTAGGGATGCAGTAGCTAAAGCACTTGTTTATTACTATCCCTATGCCGGCAGGCTCGTCGAAGGGCCTTCAGATAAGATTCTTGTCAACTGCACAGCTGAAGGGGTGGTGTTTAGAGAAGCCATTGCAGAGGTTGGGCTCGATCAACTTCGTGACTTCATGCAGCCACCATTTCCGTACTCAAAGGAGTTCTTAGTGGATGCTTCTGACTCTACAGAGATCTTGGACAGTCCATTGATGTTGATTCAGGTGAGCAAAACATTCAGGCTAACTCTGGCCTCTTCATCTTCCGGCCAAACTGTATACCTTTGTTTGGTTATCTACAAATTACTATATGACCATCTACGCTCTACAAGTGGTTCTGCGTAAAGTAGAAATAGATGGAAAGTACTTCCAATTACAGTAATATATATCCAAACACACTCTAAAAGCATGGGTGAGGATATTATAATGTCCACTTAACCCTCTTGTATTTTTACATAAATATTCACTTGAGTCTTGAACCCTTTATGATTTTGCATCTATTTACATAATCCGTCTATAATTGTATAGGTGGATAGATCTTTGTTTCATTTAATATTTAAACACGGACAATACTACCATTTCTTCTAATAACATTAGAAGACTGTTTTCCGTCAAATTTTCACTCTATATCAAAACACAAGGAAGTTTATAGATATTTTGAAACTTTAAAGGAGTTACATGATAGCATAAGAGACTATGGGGTTATTAGTAATTTAAACTCTAGAATAGTGGTAGTTGAGTAGTTATGGAGGACTATGTGAATCTGTCGGAAGATTAATTGAGTAAATATAAGGAAACAATCTAAATACGTGGAGCTATAACATTTTTTTTTTCTTCTTAGGACAAAAAACTCCACTGACCATTGTATTATTGAAATCTTGTACATTAGTCATTCAACTATTTTTTTATTTCAAAATGGCACTGAACGCACAAAGTCGCTATACTAGTGGCTATTTTGTGTAGTTTGCTGTTAATCTTAATAGAATTAGCTGCACAATAGTAAGTAGATAAAGTTATCATTAAAATGAAGTTTCTCACAATATCCAAGAATTTTACTTGAAAGATCCAATTATACTTTCTAAAATTCCTACTTATTTACAAACTTTACTTGGAAACTTTGTTATTATCATTTTCATTTCTTTTGGGGTCAAAATTCAGGTGACTCGCTTGATCTGTGGTGGACTTGTCCTTGCTATTCGCATAAACCATGCAATTAGTGATGCAGTTGGCTTAGTCCAGTTTCTGAATGCAGTAAGCCAAATATCCAAAGATCCATCATCAGCACCTTCCCCATTACCTGTGTGGCAAAGATGGCTCTTAAGTGCAAGAAATCCACCATACGTCACATGTGTGCATAACGAGTTCGAGGTGGAGAAACACAGTAATAGTAGCACTGAGCCTACCATAATGGACTCCCCTCCCAACCTTGTACGTAAAGGCTTTTTTTTGGGACCACAAGAGATAAAAGCCATCAAGAAATACCTACCACCAAACATTCGTGAGGCATCAAGATTTGACCTCGTAACTGCACTTGTATGGAGATCAAGAACAATAGCCTTACAATTGGATCCTGAAGAAATCGTTACTCTTACCTATGCAGTCAATGTTCGTGGTAAAAATAAACCAAAGTTGCCTAGTGGTTATTATGGCAATGGATTTGTCTCTCCCGCTGCAGTCTCAAAGGTCAACCAATTGTACAACAATTCATTTGTCTATGCATTAGAGCTAGTGAAGAAAGCAAAACATCAAGTAACTGAAGACTTCATCAAGTCAGCCATTGACCATAGTGTTTTGCATGGAAAACCAGGGTATTCTAAGTTGTTAAAGGATTGGATTGTTTCGGATGCATCAAGAACTGGAATTGACGAGGTAGATTTTGGCTGGGGAAAGCCAATTTATGGTGGAACTATGGATGGAGGGCCAACTTTTAATATGACAGTTTATTCGCGACTTCGAAATACCCAAGGAGATGATAGTTTGGTCGTTCCAGTGTGCTTGCCTGTTGCAGCCATGGAAAACTTTCAGAAGGAGATGGAGAAAATGATCGAGGGGCCAACGGACGGATGCAACAAATTTTGGCATCCAAAGATTATATCTATGCTTTAAAGCAATAATATAATCTTAGTTGGGGCTTTACTCATTTTATTATTGCTAAATAATAGGTTGTCGACTTTTGTGCTACTGTGCATATTGCACTTGTAATGCAGGACAATGCTACGGTGCCTATAGTTATGGTAACGATATTGGAAACCTACTATTATATGTTTCTATTACCTTTAGTGACAGATCAAGTGTTTTAGTTACTTTTTAAATATTATATTAAACTAATTAATATTAACTTTAGTAAGTTTTTAATTAAAACTAGTAAGTATATGCCTGAAAGATAAGTTTTAGTCAGAAATAGAATTTTACATTTTGAGTAATTTAATTTACTTATTATTTGACAAAATTTACTTTTGTTTAAATTAAACTTACTAATACTAAAAGTAAAAAATTTCCATATTTAAGTAAAAAATCACCGATTTCTGGAACGGTTTTGCGTCTCTCCAAAGTTGGTTGCCTTCTTTTTATTTTCTCACTCAGGACATGATGGAATAGAAATTTTTTCCTTGCAAAATTTTCTGTTCAGTCCACACTTTCCATCTCTACTTCCTGATCGATCGGCCATATGCAGACCCAACAAAAAGGTTGAGAATTTTATTTAGGCTGGGTGGTGGTATCAAGCAAGAGAGCGGATAAAAAATAACAGCCAAAAGGTTAGACTATCATGTTTGTTGAAAATCGCTTCATTATATTGCTTTAATTTGTTTATCCTTCATTTGATTTGATTGTCAACTTGAAAAATGTATGGGAAATGACTTAGACCCTGTATGTGAAACATAATAGGGTGTCGGCATTTATGGGAAAAGCAGTTAATTCTGGAATGCATATAAACTGTTTGGTGAAATATCAAAAAGAAATTTGTATGATATGATTGATGCCTGTACGGGGTTAAAAGCACAAAGCAACAAGCCTTTTAACTTCCAAATCCACCGAATCCATTCAACTGAATGCTTTATTGAATTCAAAGCCACCGACCCAAATAGAGTAATTTATTTGTCAAATGCAACATGCCTTTTAACTTCTAACTATGTAGTGTTTCATTAGGCATACAAAAGTTCGATCTTATGCATAATTTAAGAGGACAAGTTGACTGCACAAATTTGTTCGGTAATTTCTATTTCTTCAAGACTAAAAGAAAAATCAGATGATAAAACTATTAAATAAATCATTTAAACCCGTGGTTTATTAATTTTAAACTTTTACATATGAAACATTCTTGAGAGGGTACAAATTTTATTCTCAAGACCATTAAGGAATTTTATTCTTGAGAGGGTACAAATTTTTTTGTTTGTCTTTGCTAAAAAATTTTAGGATGATTTAAGTTTTTTTGAAGGTAGTTTAATGCGTTTTGATTGTAAATCTGAACATAATCTCCTTAGTTTGCAATTTCTGGTGTTTACTTGATTTAATGTGAATAATTTCAGCTTTCTTGGAAAAAAGTTTGGTGAATGATAGCGTTTAATTTCAAGAATTGGCATTTCAGAACATTCAATTTTTCTATGTTTCAATTGGAAGTTAACCCTTGTTTGTGGCAGTCTCGAGAAGTTAAACCTTTAACAAAAGGTTTAAGATCCAGTAATCCTGTGTACTTGAAGATCTTTATAGTTTATAACATATCAGATTTTTCATTACCACATCATCATTAGAAAACATATGATAGGAAAGTCAATCATGTCAGAGGTAAGCTCAAATCCAACATTGTTGATGGGAGTTCTGCTCATAATTGTTGAAGTATGGTATTTTCTTTTCAAAACTGTTATTCTTACTTACTAAATAACACAAAACCAGAGCAGTAGACATACTTCTGACCTGCAATAATCCTAGTAAAAAGTAACTACTGGTTTTTCCTTTTGGGGATGCAAGGTGATATCTTCCCATCACCATGATATCCATTTGGGCAAGAACATTTATAGCCGCCTATTTCATTTTTTCAGAGGCTTTTGAATGTGCAGGTATTAAGATTTTCATCTTGACACTCATCAATATCTGCAAAAAACATAATAAGATTGGAAGGCACCAATAGAAAAACAATATAACATGAATGACATTTGGCACTGATCTCAGGGAAATAATACCTAGTGTAGGAGCGTGTTAAAGTTGAATTTAGTTGTTCCTTCGGTTCATTTCAAGAGGAATATGGACATGTAAAATCAAAAGCAAGAAAAGGAAGTTCATGTATCCTTAAGCTTCTACAATCTGTCCCAAAAATAAGGCAGCAACTCTACAAATAAAACATCGTATTATGCAGGAACTTTATTATGCATACAAGAAGACACTTTCGGTCTAAATTCCATAAGACTTTCCCACACTTTCGGTCTGAATCATGGTTCGCCATCGCGGGTCGCGGTCGCGTCGCGGTTTCGGTTGTTCCACATCCGTCGCGACATATCGGGTGATACGAACATTATAACACATTAAAGTTTCCAAAAATTTTGAAAAAATTACTAAAATTAGAAAATACTAAAAAGACACAATTTAAAAAAATATCGGAGTCGACTCCGAGTTGACTCGGATATATCGGCCGATATCATGCATCACGGATTCAAATCGGTCAATATCGGCCGAGTCAGAGCGAGTCATCGCGGATATAGTGATATCCGCGATTCGGGGATCGGTATCGTACTGGTCCCTTCCGTTCCAGTTACGACTCGGCCGATACGTATCGGTATCGACCGATATGGCGAACCATGGTCTGAATTCCGTAGGCCTGAATTCCATAGTAATAAGCTTTCGGGATACACTTTCGGTCTGATACACTTTCGGTCAAATGGGTATACAATGTGTTCGGCCAATAAATGCAGTGTCTGTTCTAGATGCTTCTTTGGTGAAGTTGTAGTTAAGAAAGCCTTAATGGGACGCTTTTAAGCATATATGTATATATATATATCCTGGTTTCAGAAAAAGTCAGAGCATGTGGCTTTGTATTACTGGTGATCAATATATGTTCAAAGGAGGCTTCCTAAGTCCTCAAAAGTCAGAGCATACTCTTCCAAGCAGATGCCAAACAAACTGATCTACTTAATCGAGCTTGTTTTGGCCGCCCGGTAGTCACAGCTGAGAAGGATAAGCAGTGGTTCCAATTAGGTCTGGAGGAAGCTTTTTACCTCTTCTATGTCCTAAAATGCATCAAAATCGTCAACGAAAATAACTGTGAAATTGATAGTGAAGAGTTGTGGATGTACATGATGTCCAAAAAGGGAAATTTTACGAATTTATTCAAAGCTTATTCTCATCTTCGGATGAAGAATTGGGTGGTTAGATCAGGATCACAGTATGGTGTGGACTTCGTCGCCTACCGGCATCATCCATCTTTGGTGCATTCAGAGTATGCTGTGATTGTTTTGTCTGATAACAATGGTGAAACAAATGGGCGTTTGATGGTTTGGTCTGATTATCATTGCACACTTGACTTTGTGGCAGTGTTGCAAAGACATTGTTGCTTCTTAATATTGATAAATGTGGAGAGAATGTAATATTGCCATCATGTTTAGAAAGTTACATTGTTGAAGAAAGGACAATCACTAGGTGGAGTCCACAACAATGCCGTGAGAACCAAACAATTGCAACTGGGGAATCTTGACACCAAGAATTTGCGGCAGCAGTTGTCAACAAGGATTAATGACAAATCAGACCATGGAATATTTTGATGATTTTTAATGCAGGCTTTGATGGTTTTAGAAGGGATTGTCCCTTCTGTACAATTTAGAAAGATTCAAGTCCCTATGGATTGTTTAAGCTCAAAATGTAATTGATATCAACACTTATATGACCATTTTCGATTTATTTTTTATTTACTTTTAGCGACCATTTGATTATTTGATAGGTCTATCCACCTAAATAGGATAACACTTAAAAAATAAGAAAGTAAGTTTCCCATCTAAAATAGTAAGTTAACAGTAATAAATTAGTAACTTTTATACTTCAAAAGGTAAATTGGAATAAATATTAAACTTACTTTTTAAATAAATAAATTACTATTTTATATCCCAAACTTACTTTTAGAGAGTAAGTTTAATTCAAGTAATAGTAAGTTTTTATACATAAATAGTAATATAATAAGATGATAAAGTTTTTATACATAAATAGTAATATCAAAATTTTTATAATTTAATACCTATGAATATAATAAGATGATAAAGTTTTAATAAATTTACATCTGAGACACAAGAAATAATAAGAGTAAAAGCCTAAACAAAATGAGAAATAATCTAATAATAAAAATGACAAAATTAGTATAACAATTAATATAAGAAAATCAGTATGATCTGGATTTTTTTTCCTTGGGAGATTAAGAATAGGATCCAATAATTATAAATGAAAATCACATACATATATAATCTATTGTATAATTTAAATTAAATTTAGTTTACGTATAAAATGGTCCTAAAATAATTAGTACACTATGATACAATATTATTTTAGCAACAAATTTTTTTTACTAAAAGTCTGAAATATCCATGACATACGTATGAGGGATATTTTACCATATTTGTATCTCACATCTAATCATGAAAGTTAATTTGAGAAAAAATATTTTTGACAATAGAATTATTTTTGACAAATCAAGCAATTTCACTACTGAAGTATACTACCACTTGTATACATCAAGATTTTTGTACCTTTGAAATTACATTTTCTCCAAATGACAAAAACTAAAGGATAATCTATCTCCCTAATGTTAGAGATTCCTTTGTTTGTCTTTATTGCTTAAAAATGTTGCGACTTACAATCGCTTTATATAGGTGGTCTCTTTTTTGATATAGTATTGCAGTGGTATTCTTTTCTTTAGAAAAATCTTTAATTTAATTGCTGTTCCCTTGGTTTATTTCTGAAATAGGTTGGATCATCATCTAAGCTTAGCGTTACTATATATATATATATATATATGTATATATATTATATATATAAGGTATGTAATTTTATGGTTTTATTCGTAATTATTGGTGCAATATTTACAACTTATCGGCAGCATTCATTTGAAGCCGATCAATAATTGGCATGATGACTGATATTCACCCGATATTAATTAATCGTAATCAGCTGCTAAGAACTTATCGATGGCACCTATTTGGAGCCAATTGATAATTGGCATGATGACTGATATTCATGCACCTATCAGTATGTACAAAGATATGCTGATTTGTTCAGATACAAAAGAAAGAGACGAAGCCGATTATGCTAGCAGATCTATTCAAGGCTGACAGTTCATCAATAATCACCGTGGAAATAATCTGCTATATCACGAGGAGTTAATCAACTGTGGCAAATGAAGGTCACATAGTGGTTTGATTGGCAATGGATCTTCAAAAATCGACAGCTAGGAATATATCGGTAGTGACAACCAATTTAAAGCTGACAGGTGTGAGTATTAAAGGTTTCATGAGAGATCGATAATGAAGACTAATATTTACATACCAATCGATGCGTGCAAAGGCGTATTGGCCCATGTTCATTGATGCGAGTGCCGATACAAAAGGAGCTGATATAGTAGATCATGTATTGTAAAGGGGGAGGCGACGATAGCAATTGGTCAGGGAAAAGATGTGTGCATTAGCTTATGTCCCTACAAATTAATCATGAGATAGTTACATGATCCCCAAGATATGGGAGTGGACAGTTACCACTACCCATGTTTGGAGGCCAATATGGCTAGCCATGGAGCATAATGTGGGCATTAATGGAGTTACACTGTTGATTTTGAAGGAAAATTACACATCTATAAATACTCAAATATGTATATTAGATTGGGAACAATCTTTTCACTTCACAAAGACATGACAAATATGATGTTTCTCTACTTTTAAACAACTTTCTTAGAAATCATAGGCTAGAATTAGGATTTCCAAAACTTTCTTAGAAGTATTAGGCTAATTTCTAGGATTTCCAAATTTTCATCTAATCATTTTGTTCTTAGTTCATATTTTCAACAGTTTCAAGTCTGTCTTTGTACAAATTAGCAAGACTAGTTTGAAAGTTCTTTCCATTTCCAAGCAATCTTCATGAGTTTTCTAGCACATTTTATGTTTTATAATTCATCAGCTTTAGCCATCAGTCATTGTCAATGTATTCTTTCCTTCTTAATCAGTTACTCTTATCACGAATTTTGAAGTCCTTGAGGTTGCTCAAGATGGGACAAATAGCAATCGTCCTAGAAGTTAGCATAATCGATGCAATGTTATTCCCACCTAGGCCTGTCAACGGGCCAGGTCCGGGTCGGAATTCATGGACCCGGCATATCATACTGGACCCTGATCCGACCCGTTTACCCGACGGATCTTCTACTCTATGTTCCGGATCCGGATCCGACGGGTCTCGGATCTGGATCGGGTCTATCCCAAAAATCTATCAAACCTTACAATTTCTAATAAAATGAGAAAAAAATATATTTGTAAACTAATTTCTAACTAATACAAAAAAACCAAATAAGAAAAGAAATCAAATTGACTTTACTCAAATACATCATCCTAATCAAATTATATTGATAAATATATATATTTTAAATTATTAATCCATTTATATCCGGATCCGGGTCTAATATGGGTCGGAATACTATATTCCGTATCCGACTCGTTTTTTGTTTGACAAAACGGATCCGGATCCGGATTCGGGTCCGGGTAACGGAATTAAATCCCTACCCGTACCCGCAATAATTTGACGGATCCGGTCCGGGTCCGGGTCTAGACGGGTGCTCATGCATAGGCAGTTAGGCACTCGTTAAGACATATTTCAAACTTCATAATTTTGGCAATATAAGATTAACTAAGGAAAGTAAATAAATATAAAAGAATGTAGGCAAGATTAATTAGAGAAACTATATAAATGCAAGCGAAGGTAATAATTGTTAATGTGTATATATATATATATATATACAAAATGTTAGGTGAATGTTAGGTGTGTTAAAAATGTTCTTAGGGCACCTATTAGAAAAAACCCTCATATAATTTAGATGAGTTGGCTTGGGATAAATTGACGAACGTGACCAATTAATTCAAAATAATTAATTCATTAAGAGTGGCTGGGGATGTATGAAAAGTTACTTCTTTTTTTTTTTTTTGAAGGAAAACTTTATGAATCAAATTTTGAAACAGCCAAAAAAAAGGTAAATACATGACATATTTAGCATGTTTAGGATGAGAAGGCTGATGATTTAGCTACCTTCAGAATCTTCATTAGTGCTGCACTTCGTCCATGATAGAGATGTTTTCAAAGATATGGCAACAGTTTCCGATTACGGTTCAGGACACAAAGAAGTTAATTCTGATAGTTTTGAATTTTTCTTCAATATTCACTTTTTCCTGTACTTTTTCAGACAACAATCGACGAATTCTTTCCGTGCGTCTAAACTCTAGAGCTAAGGTATCTGCACGCATCAACGTCAACACAGTCTGTGTTTTAGTTTGACCATCACACATTCCCTTGGGGACTAGAGCATATGTTTCATGTGATAGAATTAGCTCATCAACGTCAACAAAGAGTAATCGTGAATTATCACAGAAAACATGCTGTACTAGTCAAGTGCTTGAGGCTGAAATTGAAGCCCACTTCAATTTGACATTCTACGCCATAAGTGCCAAACGTTGTTAAATCATCCAAACATGATGCACATGCAATGCAATGTGTCATAGGCTTCATAGTCTTACCATCGCACGTATAAATTCCCTTCGGGACTAATAAATATGTTTCAGGTGGTAAAAACTAATCATCAACATCAACAGAGAGTGACCGTGGATGATCACTGCTGGGTTATCTTCCCTTGCTAGGGACCAGGGGCAGTAACGGTTGCAGGTGCAACTGTTCCTAGCGATTTTGTATATTTTGCACACCGCGTAACTTTATTTTAACACAGTGTAACTTTATTTGCACAACGTGTAACTTTAGAACAAATTTTTATGGACCCCATACACGTTGTTAAAAACGAGATACATGAATTGATTTGGACCGTACAATTTTTTAAAGCCAAATCTTGACCATTAACAGTTCAGGAGTGTTCCCACCTGATGACCGCTCATGCCCCTCGTCCCTTTGCTAGAGGCTGAAATTAAAGCCCACTTTGACTTGCCATTCTCCCTTTAAAACGACCGAACGTTGTCATTTTAGCCAGTGGCACTTGTGAGTTGTGCAGTCAATTTTCCATACTGAAAACGCCAAAAGATGTCATGCTGTGATACTAGCCACAAGTTGATTTTTCCATAATTGTACGGGTTGAAAGTCGGTGGCTAAAACAATCAAAAAAAAAAAGAGTCGGTGGCTAAAGCCTAAAGTCCTCGTGCATGAGGACCAACACCGGAAGTAGCATTTTCTAGTTTTCAATTCTCTATCACATTTTTGGTTTCACTTGATATCATATTTTCTTATTTTTTTTTTCGATTTTTGTTTCAATCCTTATCATATATATATTTTATTTTTTTCATCATGTTTAATTCTTGGGATAATTTTAGAAACCTTCCTTGAGGTTTATGATAATTTCAACTAGCACCCCTCTAATTTTAAAAATTACTCATTAATATCCCTTACTTTTATGTTTCTTGGTAACAAATTTACCCCCTGTCAGAAAAAGTGAATGAAAAAAGTTGAAAGGAAATCCTAAAAACAAACATCATTCTGAAATTATCCTTAAGGCTCTCACAAGAAATTATGACATGTAATGTGCTTTAAAAAAGGAATAGTAAAAGAAGAAAAAAGTAAAAATTGGTCCAATCCTCTTAGTAGAAAAACAAGAATGAAGAACTCTCATCATATTTGTTGGCCGGTAAGCCTAATATAACCGATGCACGTGCAACGTTCTTTCAGGTGAGGAACTAGGTTAAAAAAGGTAGTAACGCAATATAAATTAAAATGCAATTTCCCGGTAAATTAAGTGCAAATAAGTTCTTAGCTTTTGAGTGAAATTACATATATATCTCCTATATATATTTTTATTTATTAGGGGTGAAATGCCAATTTTATTTATTTTAAAAAATATATAAATTATTTTTATTCTATTTGAGCTCAAGTAGGTTTGCACTCAAATTTGACTAGACTCGAATTCAACTCGACTATACTCAAACTGTTGTTCGAGCTCTAGATTTAGAGTGCAAGTTGGGCGATTTCGAACTTGAATTCAAGTCTTATAAAATTGAGTCAAGTTCAACTTGTTTAGGTCAAAACTCGACTCTTGATTCTGTTGCAGGCCTACACTTGATATACTCACACATGGAAAGAAATAGAGAGTGAGATAGAGATTGAAACTAGAAATGGGATATGTCAAATGTCTACGCTAAGGTATTTGCACACATTGGAATATGTTCTCACTTTGTACTATGTTGATGAGTTCGGGTTTGTTTGATAATTCAACTTAATGTTGAAAATTAATTCATTCAAAACTTTTGAATTCAGCATATTTGATAATTGAAATGATGAACTTAATATATTAAGCATCACTTAATTTGTGTACAAAATTTTAAGTAAAATTTTTGACTACATTTTCTAATTTGATCACGCATAATACATTTCTCACATATATAACACACTCACATAAGCTCGCGCACAAAGTATAAATTTGCTCTCATTCTATTCGATACATGTATATACATGTTAGACACACAAAATACACACATTTAAGCAATATCTCTCAATTATTTAATTATTTTTCTCACACAAAACATTTTTCTTTCTTAACAAATATAAAAATAAAGAAATTTTTTTTAGGATGAAAGTATAATATTTGTGTGATATTTCAATTAGTGCTATAATTCAGTTAGTTATCAAACACATATCTTTATCAATTTAGCAACTTAATATTTTTAGTATTTAATTTTTTAATTTCAGATTTCAGATTTCAAACTTTAGTTTTATCAAATAGGGTCTTAGTCGACACACTCTTGCACAAAGTATACATTTGCTCTCGTTCTATTTGACACACATATATACACGTGTAGATATACACAAATACACACACTTAAGTACTATCTCTCAATTGTTTAATTTTTTTCTCTCATGCAAAATACTTTTCTTTCTCTTCAAATATACAAATTAAAACAATTTTGTTAAGGATAAAAGTATAATATTCATGTGAAATTTCAATTTAGTACTATAATTCACTTAGTTATCAAACATATATCTTTATCAATTTAGCGACATAATACTTTCACTATTTAATTTTTAGATTCCAAAATTGAGATTTCAAACTTTAGTTTTATCAAATAGGGCCTTAGTCTTACTAAGACTAAGGCCCTATTTGATAACTCAATTCAGCATTTAAATTTAATGCATTCAAATCTTAACATATTCAGATGGTTTGATAACCAAAAATTAAATATCTGAATTAATGAATTAATGAAGTGGTACTGAATTTTCTAGGCAAAACTTGCTCCCAAAATAAAGTGATAAGTTATTCACTTATTATTGAATGTGATATGCACTCAAATGTATTAGATTTAATACTTAACAATTCAATAATTTAATGGATTCAGACTTCATATTTCAGATTTTAAAATTTCGGTTTTTAGACTTTAATTTTATCAAACGCATCCTAACTCATCAACAACAGCATAGTCCCGTGTTTCACATGTTTTCAAGCAACTCTAGGTTTTTGTCTTACCATCATATATTCCCTTCATCGGGAATTTGGCAACATGTTTTACTTTGTTTGGTAAGACTAAGGTCTTGTTTAACAATCCAATTCACCACTTAAATTTAATGGATTCAGATTTTAATATGTTTAGATGCATTTGATAATAAAAAATTAAACATCTGAATTAATTAAATAAAATTGAATTTCCTAAGTAAAACTTGCTTCTAAAATAAGTGATAAGCTATTCACTTATCACTGAATTTGTTATACACTTAAATGTATTTGATTCAATATTTAACAATTCAATAATTTAATAGATTCATACTTCAAATTTCAGTATTCAGACTTAAGTTTTATTAAATGCGACCTAAGTCATCAACACCAACATGTATAAAGTAATAGTAAATTATCACTGTTGGATTATCTTCCCTTATCCCGTGCTATAGGCTGATGTTAGAGCCCCATTTTGGTTTGCCATTCTACACTTAAAACGCCAAACGTTGTTACAATGGCGATGTGCATGTACCTCTGTAGAAACGCCAAATGTTGTTATAATAGCGATGTGCATGTACCTCTGGAGTTAATTTTCCAGAATTAAAACGCCATGTTACACCAGCCAGGTGCATGTACTTGTGAAGTTAATTTTCCATTCTCAATTATACGTCTCCCAAGTCTGTGGCTAATAGTCCTCATGTATAACTACAAACACGGTAGGTGTCATTTTCTAGTTTTCAATCCTCTTATCACATTTTTTGCTCCACTACTTTTTATTTTTTTGATTTCTTTTTTCAATCTTTATCTTTTTTTTTTAGTTTTTTCATCATTTTTAATTTTTTAAACAATTTCAGAAACTTCCCTTGAGGTTTCTGATAATTTCACCAAGCACCCCTCTGATTTCAAAAATTAAAATGACCTCCCTTTATGTTCTTTGTTACAAATTTACCGTCAGAAAAAAATGAACGAAAAAGTTGAAAGGAAATTCTTAAAAAAAAACATCATTTCAAAATTAGCCTTAATGCTCTCACAAGAAATTATGACATGCAATATACTTTAAAAAATTGAAAAAAAAATGAAAAAGTAGAAACTGGTCTGATCCTCTGAGTTGGCAAACAAGAACAAGGAAGTCTCATGTCTGTTGACTGGTAGTCCCAATAGAACAGTTGCATGTGCAACATTATTTCAGGTGAGGAACTAGATTGAAAAAAAGGTTGGTAATGGAACATAAATTTACATGCAATTTCCTATAGAATTAAAAGGTAATAAGTTCTTAGCTTTTAAGTGCAGCAAGCGAAGAAACTTAAGGCCTAACCACAGTTGTCCAAAACACCATGGTAGGTTACAGAGAGAGAACTCATTTCAATTAGCAACATCCTTGAGGATCAAAAATTGAATTTATAGTTGTGGTCACAAAGCAAAAATAAGAGTTTCCAAGAGCCAAAACAATGTATACAAGTTTTACTTTTGCAAAACAAGTACTAACAATTTGCAAAATAACTTTTATTTGAAAAAACTATTTCACTAATGGTATTATAGACAATTTGGGCCTTCTAATTGTGACATTTTGTCCCCTCAAAATGACAGAGTAGGTTAATGTAATTTTCAAAATTAGAGAAGTGCTACGTGAAATTGTCATAAATTAACCTCAAGCGAGGTTTCTGAAATTATCCCTCAAGTTTTTATTGCAACTCTTTTTGGGTATATTACGATGTGACTGGGGTTGTAAACAAATTGAGCTGACTCATGAAGCTCGACTCAAGATCAAGTTGGCTTGGTGAGCCAGTTGAGTCGAGCAAAATATATAGATATTCAATCCTTTAGCTCATCAAGCAGGATCGAATTTGTATATTTTTTTATAGTTTATATTTTTAGTGATGAAATTACATGTGTGTTCCTTATATTTTTATTATTTTATTAGAATGAAATATTTATTTGACTTCGAATAGGCCCGAACTCAAACTCAACTAGATTGAACTGGAGTTTGAACTCAAACTCAAGTTTTAAAGGGCAAGCTCGTCGAGTTTGAGCCTCACAAAATTAAGTTTTGTTTGTCCGGTTTAGACCAAACCTCAACTCCATTCGGATCAATTGCAGCCTTACACGTGGCCAGAAATAGAGAATGAGAAAGAGATTGAAACCAGAAATGGTATAGAGAAAAAAAAATAATTGAAGTGACCTTCTCACCGTAAGATTGACTTTGAATCTGATTACGTGTAACAGAAATAATTTCACTTTTAGGAAAGAATATCCTTAAGAAATACCTAATGTAGACTTTAACCTTTTCTGGCTATAAATTCACCCACAATGTCCATATGATCTGCTTGTGTCAAACAGATAGAGCATTTTAGGGCTGCTTGTCTGCTCTAACAACCGCGAATGAACAAAAGAAAAGCCCCGGCCCGAACTCAAACTCAACTAGATTGAACTGGAGTTTGAACTCAAACTCAAGTTTTAAAGGGCAAGCTCGTCGAGTTTTGAGCCTCACAAAATTGAGTTTTGTTTGTCCGGTTTAGACCAAACCTCAACTCCATTCGGATCAATTGCAGCCTTACACGTGGCAAGAAATAGAGAATGAGAAAGAGATTGAAACCAGAAATGGTATAGAGAAAAAAAAAAAATTGAAGTGACCTTCTCACCGTAAGATTGACTTTGAATCTGATTACGTGTAACAGAAATAATTTCACTTTTAGGAAAGAATATCCTTAAGAAATACCTAATGTAGACTTTAACCTTTTCTGCTATAAATTCACCCACAATGTCCATATGATCTGCTTGTGTCAAACTGATAGAGCATTTTACCGAAAATGGAAGCCGGAGGCCGCTTGTCTGCTCTAACAACCACGAATGAACAAAAGAAAAGCCCCGGCCCGAACTCAAACTCAACTAGATTGAACTGGAGTTTGAACTCAACTCAAGTTTTAAAGGGCAAGCTCGTCGAGTTTGCGCCTCACAAAATTGAGTTTTGTTTGTCCGGTTTAGACCAAACCTCAACTCCATTCGGATCAATTGCAGCCTTACACGTGGCAAGAAATAGAGAATGAGAAAGAGATTGAAACCAGAAATGGTATAGAGAAAAAAAAAATAATTGAAGTGACCTTCTCACCGTAAGATTGACTTTGAATCTGATTACGGTGTAACAGAAATAATTTCACTTTTAGGAAAGAATATCCTTAAGAAATACCTAATGTAGACTTTAACCTTTTCTGCTATAAATTCACCCACAATGTCCATATGATCTGCTTGTGTCAAACAGATAGAGCATTTAGGCTGCTTGTCTGCTCTAACAACCGCGAATGAACAAAAGAAAAGCCCCGGCCCGAACTCAAACTCAACTAGATTGAACTGGAGTTTGAACTCAAACTCAAGTTTAAAGGGCAAGCTCGTCGAGTTTGAGCCTCACAAAATTGAGTTTTGTTTGTCCCGTTTAGACCAAACCTCAACTCCATTCGGATCAATTGCAGCCTTACACGTGGCAAGAAATAGAGAATGAGAAAGAGATTGAAACCAGAAATGGTATAGAGAAAAAAAAAAAATTGAAGTGACCTTCTCACCGTAAGATTGACTTTGAATCTGATTACGTGTAACAGAAATAAATTTCACTTTTAGGAAAGAATATCCTTAAGAAATACCTAATGTAGACTTTAACCTTTTCTGCTATAAATTCACCACAATGTCCATATGATCTGCTTGTGTCAAACTGATAGAGCATTTTACCGAAAATGGAAACCGGAGGCCGCTTGTCTGCTCTAACAACCACGAATGAACAAAAGAAAAGCCCCGGCCCGAACTCAAACTCAACTAGATTGAACTGGAGTTTGAACTCAAACTCAAGTTTTAAAGGGCAAGCTCGTCGAGTTTGAGCCTCACAAAATTGAGTTTTGTTTGTCCGGTTTAGACCAAACCTCAACTCCATTCGGATCAATTGCAGCCTTACACGTGGCCAGAAATAGATAATGAGAAAGAGATTGAAACCAGAAATGGTATAGAGAAAAAAAAAAAATTGAAGTGACCTTCTCACCGTAAGATTGACTTTGAATCTGAATTACGTGTAACAGAAATAATTTCACTTTTAGGAAAGAATATCCTTAAGAAATACCTAATGTAGACTTTAAACCTTTTCTGCTATAAATTCACCCACAATGTCCATATGATCTGCTTGTGTCAAACAGATAGAGCATTTTACCGAAAATGGAAGCCGGAGGCCGCTTGTCTGCTCTAACAACCGCGAATGAACAAAAGAAAAGCCCCGGCCCGAACTCAAACTCAACTAGATTGAACTGGAGTTTGAACTCAAACTCAAGTTTTAAAGGGCAAGCTCGTCGAGTTTGAGCCTCACAAAATTGAGTTTTGTTTGTCCGGTTTAGACCAAACCTCAACTCCATTCGGATCAATTGCAGCCTTACACGTGGCAAGAAATAGAGAATGAGAAAGAGATTGAAACCAGAAATGGTATAGAGAAAAAAAATAATAATTGAAGTGACCTTCTCACCGTAAGATTGACTTTGAATCTGATTACGTGTAACAGAAATAATTTCACTTTTAGGAAAGAATATCCTTAAGAAATACCTAATGTAGACTTTAACCTTTCTGCTATAAATTCGCCCACAATGTCCATATGATCTGCTTGTGTCAAACAGATAGAGCATTTTACCGAAAATGGAAGCCGGAGGCCGCTTGTCTGCTCTGACAACCACGAATGAACAAAAGAAAAGCCCCATCCATAGAGCCCCATACTCGAAGCCTCCCTTCACCATCGGTGATATCAGGAAAGCCATTCCACCTCACTGCTTTAAAAGATCACTCCTTCGCTCATTCTCGTATCTTGTTCATGACCTGACATTGGTCGGTCTGTTCTACTACATTGCTACAACTTATTTCCATCTCCTTCCTTCTCCATACAACTATCTTGCCTGGCCTATTTACTGGATTCTTCAGGGCTGTGTTTTCGTTGGAGTTTGGGTCATTGCCCACGAATGCGGTCACCATGCATTCAGCGACTACCAATGGGTGGATGACACCGTTGGTTTTATCTTCCATTCTGCGCTTTTGGTCCCCTACTTCTCGTGGAAATACAGCCACCGCCGCCACCACTCCAACATTGGATCCATCGAACATGACGAAGTCTTTGTGCCGAAGCCAAAGTCCGAAATAGAGTGGTACTACAAGTACCTGAACAACCCTCCAGGCAGAGTCATCACTCTGGCGATCACGCTTGTGCTGGGTTGGCCCTTGTACCTGGCCATCAATGCTTCAGGCAGACAATATGATCGTTTTGCGTGCCATTATGATCCTTATAGTCCAATCTATAATGCTCGTGAGAGGCTTCAAATCTACATTTCCGATGTTGGTGTCATTGTAACAACTCACCTGCTCTATCGGGTAGCACTCGCAAAAGGGCTAGCCTGGCTTATATGCATCTACGGGCTACCGTGGCTCATTCTAAATGGCATCATTGTTTTCATCACGTATCTGCACCACACTCACCCTTCATTGCCGCACTATGATTCATCAGAGTGGGATTGGCTGAGGGGCGCGCTGGCAACCGTTGATAGAGATTATGGTGTCTTGAACAAGGTCTTCCATAACATCACAAACACACATGTGGCTCATCATCTCTTTTCAAAAATGCCACATTATCACGCAGTGGAGGCAACCGAAGCAATGAAGCCAATTCTGGGAGAGTATTACCGATTTGATGGCACTCCTCTCTACAAGGCGATGTGGAGGGAGGCAAAAGAGTGTCTTTATGTTGAGCCAGATGAAGGAAGCAAGGGTGTATTCTGGTACAAGAGTAAGATTTGATGAAATTATCTGATCCTGATCACCTAATAGTCTGTACTGTTATTAGTGAAGCTGTATCTTTGAAATTGGCATTTGTGGAGAAAGAAGTAGCTTTCTTTCGCTCTGCCAATTATCAATTAGTAAAATGCATGTCTAACTTTGCGTAAGCTTACCTTGTGCTAATAAACTCATAGCTTTTCGACAAAAAAAAAAAAAAAAAAACTCATAGCCTGTGTCAATACCAATTGAAATTGGTATTGTCTGAGTTTTAAGCTCCTCAACAATTGTCAATACCAATTATTTGAAATAATAATTAATCAACGTGTGTATATATAATCTCAGAAGTGACTTCTATATTTTTGAAATAAAACCAATAGGTTCCATAAGTGAGATACGTATGATTTCTATATTTTTGAGAATTACTGTATAAGCATTGATCCACGTGTGTACAGCTAACACCATAGTAAGGCTTATACACTGGGATGTAATTAAAAAGTGGACCAAGGTTCTTTACAGCATTACGAAATGCTTGAACGTCGTAATCTAAGTCCTACCATTAACTAAATCCTGATCATTTTGACCAAAAAAAAAAATCCTAATCATAAACAGCATAACTATGTCGCGTATTTTATCCAATTAATAATCTCTGGTGATGATGCATGACAAAATTTTTTTCACTTCAAAGGGTTTAAGAGAGAGAGATATTACCTGTAAAAAATGAATGGATTCATTTTCAATCGATAACTAACTAATTTGCAATATGTTAAAACCCAACTCCGACCGTTCAGTTGAACTGGTTGAACCTTTAATGGAGTTATTTTTCAAGTTAGGATAGGGCACAAACTTGGAAGAATGAAAATCCAGTCTAAATTGCAAAAAAATAGTTAACTCATCTGGTTGGACCATCAAACCATCGAATCAAAATTGGTTCTTAGTAAGTTGGCGGGGTGTGGCTTTTAAGTCAAAATGGGCGTCGACTTCATCTGACATTATCAGATGCAAAGCTAATTAGTTTCTATTGAAACTTCATGCTTTCCTTTTGGATTCAAAGCCAATTAGTTTTGTGTTATTTCACTTTAAAAGATTACAGTTTAGCTTTAAATTGTTTAGAAATTCTAAAATCTCTTACTAGATTTCATAATTTTTTTTTTAAAAATCTCTTACTAGATTTCATAAATTTTATCCACTAAGTTATTATTAATATTAAACAATCCAAAATGTAAATTAACTTTTATATGACTTTTCTAATTTTTTATTCATAAATTCACAAGTTTTGTTTATTTTTAGATTATTACAATTTCGTGTTTTTTTTTTATCAAAGTTAGTTTCTTTTCCATATTTTTTTCTTTTTCTTCCTTTATTGTTCATGTTTGGTACCATGTAATTTTCGTCTTTTCTTTTGGATGTGTTGTAGTTGTAAAAATAAATTTATTTGATATATATTGTAATAGTGTCCAAACTTCTAAATTATTTGTATCGATGATGAACCATGGTACATTAAAACCGATTATTGATCAATTTATTCCCTACTAATCAATTAAGTATAGATTTACAGGATAAATATTGGTCGATCTAATACTAATACGAATAACATACTACTTATTCATAATATGTCATCACGGGTCAATAATGGTTAGATTAACAGTTTTTACCAGTGATTTTTGACTTAACCCTTAACTTAATCTATTTTAATTGGGCCATTAAATCTTATAGTTACCGATATTAGCAAGAAAGATGGATACGGCCAAAGAATTACTAAGCTATCTAAAATAACTAATTCACAGCAATCAACTTAACTAGTAGGTTATATTAGTTAGGCGACTAAAAGTTCTGTGGTTTGACGTACAAATTCTCTTTTTTTTTTTTCTTGTTTCCTTTCTTGCTCGTAAGATTTCGAATCTTGGAAAAAAAAAAAAGCCTACAACGAAATTTGAGCACAGAGGCAATTAGGTATGAGCCGTTTCTTTCTTTTTTTTTTCAATCAAAAGATAGCTTGTATTAATCTTGCCAAAATGTACGGAATATGGACGACGGTCCTACCATCTGTACCAGTGCCTTAGCACTGAAGATTGGGACAAAGAAGCCGTTTCACAAGTCCTTGACGTTGACCCTCCGAGGAGGTGCCCCTTCAAAATGCCATAGAGGCAACTAACCTAAGCCATTAGAATGATTTGTGAACGATTTGTTTTTTACGACATCGTTTCTTGTGTCAACAGGGTCACCCCTATTGTCAACGGGTCTCCGACTATTTGACCGGTTATCATTGTAGACAACAGAACCTTTAAATAATTTATTTAGTTAAAATTGATTTTGGTGTAATTAAATTAAATAATTACAAGCTCATCAGACTTTGGGCTTACGTTTCTCTTTAAAAAGTAAAAAAAAAAAAAAATTGACTTTGAGCATACAAGATAGGGCAATGCTACATGGTGCACAAATTGATTGTGTAATGTCCTGTTAAATTGGAGTAGATTAGTTGATTAGATTAATTCACAATAAACTATATGGGTTTCTTATACTATAAACTACCCACATTGCAAGTAAAACCCTAAATTGTTTCTTTTCAAACTATTGCGATGCATATTTTGTCTCATCATCCTATGTGTTTTTGGTTATAAACAAGAATCTCCCCTCCAAAACAGAAATCAAGAAATGTATACATTCAAATTTCAAAATTTTGGAGAAGCTCCACCATATTTTCTGAAGAGTTTTCTCTTTTAAATTCAAGTTTGAATAAAATTGAAGAACAAGTATTTGGCCGCGGGTTAAATTCAAGTTAAAATTTAATCTAAGGACAAGCTTTTAGCACTAGAATTTAATTCAAGTTCAAGTAAAATCAAAACCCTATATGAAATTGAAAACTTGTTCGTCAAAGAATGGAGGAAGACGAGGATACACCAGTTACTGTAAAAATTACTTACTAAAGATGAACATCGTCAAAGTTGTTCACAATATAAGGTATGAATATTAAACTGTTTTTATTTTTTTACTATCTAACAAATATTTTTCATATTAAATAATACTTGGCAATGTAGACAAAAAATCCATCCAAAAAAAGAAGAAAGTAATTCAAAAGAGATCAACATAATTTTGCTATGCTTAGATCATTTTAAAATTATGAAAAATGGTCAAATTTGTCCCTAAACATATTTGCTAAAGCTGATATACTCCCCAAACTCTAGTTTTGGTCAATGTGATTTTTAAAGTTAATTTTCGGTCCAACTAAATCCTTCTACAGCAGCAACTAAATCAATAGGACTCTTAATTTAATAGCCAAACAAGGATGTTTTGGAAACTTTGGGTGTGGGGATATAACAAATTCAAGTAAATCAAAAAAATACTTTGGGGGAAGGGTTCTGAATTTATCAGCTTTTCATGATACCCATCGTTTTGGGAGAGAGGAGCAGCTGGGTGGTTGGAGGGGAGTGGAGAGGATGGTGGGTTTGGTGGGGAGAGAGGGGGCAGCGGGTTGGGTTGTAGGAATTGGGGAAGTTGCAGAGGTGAAGGGGTGGTGGAGATGGGAAAAGAGGGCTGATAGCGGGGTCGAGGTAGGAGAGGAGTGAAAACTAAAATAAGAAATTTTAAAAGTGCCCTAAAATTTTGTAAAATACTTCATTTCATATGGATCCATTGTTTTTTAATTTACTTGATTTATTGTAGTCCCATATTTGAAGTTTCCAAAATACTTTTGTTTAATTGATAAACAGAGGTGCGGTTGACTTTAAGTGGTGGCGCCATCTTAGAGGAACTTAGATGGATTAGAGAATTATGTTTATGGTCTCTAACGGAAGCACCTATTAAGATATATTTTAGGTGCTAGATTTTAGAAATATAAGATTAATTAAAGAAAGTGTATAAATACAAAAGGATTAATTAGAAAAAGTGTATAAATGCAAGCGAAAACAATAGTTGTTAGTATACATGTATACATGGTAGATTGGGTGGAATGTAGGTGTATTAACGAGAGCCAATAGAGCAGCAGTTAGAAAAACCCTTATGCTTAAAGATCACATTGGCCAAAACTAAAATACCTTTAGTAAATATGTTTAGGCAAGAATTTGACCATTTTCACTTAAATTTATAATGCTTCCTGAATTTTATCACTTGTATCATTCAATATTTTACAATTGCAAATTCGGAAAGAATTTCTACTATTCCAAAATGAAAATTCACTTGCATCATTTAATATTTTACAATTGCAAATTTGGAAAGATTTTTTACAATTCCAAAATGATATTGAGGTGAATGTAATTAATTTTTGGGTTAAAAATAAAAAAGCCCCCTATGGTATATCTAATACACAGGAAAGCCCTCCGTGGTTTCAAAACATACAAAATGACATCTCATGTTTTGAACTAAATTGTAAACTAACAAGATTCGTTAAACTAACGAAAATAACGGTCTCCGCCGTTAAACTTACAGGATTCCGTTAAGTTTACCATTAAATTTACCGAATTCTGTTAAATTTTCTGTTAAATTTACCGGATTCCGTTAAGTTTAACGAATTTTATTAGTTTACAATTTAGTTCAAAATATGAGGTGTCGTTTTGTATGTTTTGAAATTACGGGGGGCTTTTCTGTGTATTAAATATATTATAGGGGGCTTTTTTGTTTTTAACCCTTAATTTTTTGTTTATTTTGAAAAGTCTACCATACAAAATATATAATTACCTCACATGCAGAGTGCAGCAAGGCATTCTGATACAGGAGTTGCGAACTTCAACAAAGAGTTTCAACTAATAATGTACTTATTTACTTTTCTCACTTCTCTTGTTATGTATCTATCATAATATTCATATCTTTTCATACAGGAGAAAAAGAAAACATGGAAAACTTACAGAAGCACATGCAAACAATGATGACAGTTGCAGCCAATCATTCAAATAAGAAAAGAAAAGAAAAAATGCTCCTTGAGAAGATCAACAACCTTAGATTTATTTTGTGTTCAATCTCTACATTGGTTTGGTGCCACGTCTTGAAATTGAGCTTGTAGAAAGTTCACTTTACAATAGATATTTGCAAATATCCCAAATATCCCTACAGACGATATGTTTACATAGAGATAATTTGAAAAAAAAATAATTTACCTCACAAATCCCAATCACCTTTTTATCTTCTCAATTATTTTTTTATCTCACATACATCACATCACAAAAAGTGCTATAGTAATTATCTCAAATAAATCATCCAAATAAACTCTTATCCAAACAAACTCATTAATTTTGAAGTTTTACAACGAACATATTTGTTGGCATAATTAGATGACAAGTTGTTAGATAAAATTAGACTGTTATATTTTAACATCATGAGTACGTCCATGATAATTTTGCGTTGTCTTTCTTCGTGAACTCAGTGACTGAGTCCCGTATTCCTTTATAAAGTTTCTAGTTCCTCATTTAGTTTTGAATGGTGATGGCAACAAATAGGAGTGATCACGGTTCCTGTTTGAATTAGAACCAGACTAATAGTTTGTTGAATTGAAACCAAAATCAAATTTTAAAAATCGAAATCAAAACCATAATCGTAACTAAAGATTCAGATTCAAATTTACTAAAAACTTAAACTGAAATCAAAACCGACAATTTAGAATCGGTTCAAGTCGTGCAAAAAAAGATACTTTATATATATAAATCTATTTGATTAGTTTAAAATTCAATATCGATAATCAACACTCAACACTAGCAGCTCTAATCCTAACCCAACAACCCATTGCTCTATCCCATTAGTAAGCCTAGACCCTATAACTAATTTAAGTCCAAAACCAATTTAATCTAATCAACAATGACGTTTTTTTTAAATATAAAATTTGCATCATTTTTTCTTTTTCCTTGCACATAATAATACAATAAAGTCCTTATTTTTTTCAATATTCATTGTCATGTTTTCTTAGAATCAATTTTATAATAATAAGTGTTCAAATGTAATTAAAAGAACCAGAAGCATATCTGGAAGAAATTGAAATCATAACTAGAATAAAACCGGTACCAAAGGTTCAAGAACCATAATCGTAATTGTCCTTATAAGTGTCGGTTCAAATTTCACCTTTTAGAAGAATCGAAACCATCAATTTTTACATCAGAACTAGCAATTTTGAAATCGCGGCCATATCTAACAACAAATCAGAAGAATATTTAATAGTTGTTACAAAATGTTCTTTCCATAATAAAGTTAGTAAATTCCATTTGTTACCCTAGTATCACCACAAATCTCCAAACAGTTGCTGGAGTATCTGATTCTAACTCTCAAAGGAATATTAATTTGGCTTAGTCCTTCCAATCAACAAGGTAGAGGAATATTTTTTTTGGGATAAAATACAGTAAACCCCCCTCTGTGGTTTGCCTATTGTACATGAAACCCCCTCATTATTTAAAAATATCCACGTAACCCCTCTATACTTTGGACTTCTTTGGGAAATGGATGGAAATCATCCAATTTAAAGGAAAGATTTAAAATTCCTATACTAACCCAGTTTTCGATCCGTACCAATAGTTAATATATGATTTAATTGAAATTTTACTAACTTTCTTAATTTATTTGAGAACAAAAAGTAAATTGAGGGTCTAAATTGAAATTATAAAAAGATGTCATCTTCTCCCACATCCATTGTTGAACAGAAGACAAATCTCGCTCCTTCCTTTTTTTTGGTTCCCCTTCATTTTTCATTTTCTCTATTTTGCTTTTCCCTTCCATTTTCCTTTTCTTTTCTTCCTTTACTAAATCCAAAATCTTCATCACTAAAATCTAGTACACCAACTCACGGAATCTGGGTGGATGTTGTTGCCCAGAGAATTCCCAAAAATCTGGGCAGGCTTCGTTTGGATTAGCTGTTTTTGTGGGTGTTTTTTAAAAATTTTACTGTAGCAGAGTTTTTAGAGTATATTTTGGGATATTTTTAGAAAATATTTTGAAATATTTAAGAGTAGTAGAGTTTTTAAAATATATTTAAGATATTTTTTAAACATAAAAAAAATTTATACTACTTTTTAGAGTATCTTTTAGAGTATTTTTTAAAAATTTTAATTATATTTGAAAAACTAGTTTTTGAAAAACAGAAAGATCCAATCTTTATTCAATTTTATCAGCTGTTCGTAGACCTTGGTCTCCATTATTCACGCACCTCTTTGACATTATTGAATTATTGAATTCTGCTTCAATAATCACCCTTTCCTGTACTTTTCCAGACAACAATCGCCAAATTCTTTCCATGTGACTAAACTCTAGAGCTAAGGGTGTTTTAAGTTTTGCAAATAAATATGTTTCACATGGTAGGACTAACTCATCAACATCAACAGAGAGCGATCGTGAATGATCACTCTTGGGTTCTCTTCCCTTACCCTTGCTAGTGGCTGAAATTAAAGCCCAGTTTGATTTGGCATTCTAACTTTAAAGCGGCAAACGTTGTCATTTTAGCCATGTGCAGTGAATTTTCCACATTGAAAAGGGTGTTTTAAGTTTTGCAAATAAATATGTTTCACATGGTAGGACTAACTCATCAACATCAACAGAGAGCGATCGTGAATGATCACTCTTGGGTTCTCTTCCCTTACCCTTGCTAGTGGCTGAAATTAAAGCCCAGTTTGATTTGGCATTCTAACTTTAAAGCGGCAAACGTTGTCATTTTAGCCATGTGCAGTGAATTTTCCACATTGAAAAGGGTGTTTTAAGTTTTGCAAATAAATATGTTTCACATGGTAGGACTAACTCATCAACATCAACAGAGAGCGATCGTGAATGATCACTCTTGGGTTCTCTTCCCTTACCCTTGCTAGTGGCTGAAATTAAAGCCCAGCTTGATTTGGCATTCTAACTTTAAAGTGGCAAACGTTGTCATTTTAGCCATGTGCAGTCAATTTTCCACACTGAAAACAGCAATTTTCCATAATTTTCCATAAAAACGGCAATTTTAGCCGGGTGCACTTGCGAGTTATACCCGCCCCAAGTAAATTTTCCATAATTGTACGTTCAACGTCGGTGCCTAAACTCCTTATAGGCTAGGTGTCGTTTTCTAGTTTTCAATCCTCTGTCACGCTTTTGGTTTCACTTGTTATCCTAGTTTCCTATTTTTGAATTTCTTGTTTCAATTTTTATCATTTTTTTTCAATATTTTGGTCATGTTTAATTTTTGGGTTAATTACAAAAACCTTCCTGGAGCTTTCTAATAATTTCACCTGGCGTCCCTCTAAGTTTAAAAAATACACTGACCCCTTCTATTTTAAGGTTCGTGGTAACAAATTTACCCCTATTAGAAAAAGTGAATGAAAAAGGTTAAATGGAAATCCTAAAAACTAACATTATTCCGAAATTACCCTTAAGGCTCTCACAAGAAATTATGACATGCAATGTACTTTGAAAAATGGAATAGTAAAAGAAGAAAAAGTAAAAATTAGTCCAATCCTCTTAGTAGAAAAACAAGAATGAAGAAGTCCTATAATATTTGTTGACCTGTAAGCCTAATATAACCATTGCACGTGCACCGTTCTTTCTGGTGAGGAACTAGATAAAAAAAAGGTGGTAACACAATATAAATTAAAATGCAATTTCCCATTAAATTAAGAGGTAATAAGTTCTTTGCTTTTAAGTGCAGCAAGCAAAGAAACTAAAGGCCCAAGCACACTTTTTCAAAGCACAAGGATGACAAGTTATAGAGAGAACTCATTTCAACTAGCAACATACTTGAGGAGCAACAATTGAATTTGTAGTTCCCGTAGAAAAACAACAATAAAGTTTCCAAAAGACAAAACAATGTATACAAATTGTAAATTTTTTCCTAGCAGAATTTTAGAAGTGAGAAGGGGGTAGGAGGGTCTCAATCTTAGCCACAAGACCAAGATCTCCTCGAACTTTTTCCATAATAAAATACTACTTTTTCCATTGGTGATTGTTTTAATAAAATGATCATTTTGAGTAAAATAAAAGAAGAACTAATATTTTGCAAATTCACCTCGATTTGAAGAAGCTGTTTCACTAGGGGTATCATAGACAATTTTGGCCCTCTAATTATGCTATTTTGTCCCATCAAATTGACAAAGGAGGTTAGTTTAATTTTTAAGATTAGAGGGGTGCTATGTGAAATTGTCAAAAACTTCAAGGGATGTTTCTGAAATTATCCATTAATTTTTCCTTGCAACTTATTATTTTGGTACATTACCACGTGATTGGAAGCTTGACTCGAGCTTGAGTTGGCCTGCCAAGCTAGTCAAGTCAAGCAATTTATATAGCTACTTGGCTTGTTGGTTCGTCGAGCCAACAAATTTGTATATTTGTATATTTTATATTTTTAGTGGTGAAATTACATATACATCTCCTGTATTTTTTTAATTTATTAATGGTGAACTGTCCATTTTACCTATTTTAAAAAAATAAAAATTATTTTTTATTCTCATTTGAGCTCAAGTAGGTTTGCACTCAAATTTGACAAGACTCGAATTCAAACTCGACTATGCTTGAACTGTTGTTCGAGCTCTTGTTTTAGAGTGCAAGTTGGACGAGTTCAAGTTTGAATTCAAGTCTTATAAAATTGAGTCATGTTCAACTCGTTTAGGTTAAAACTTGACTCTTGACTCTTTTGCAGCCCTACATATGATATCCTCACACACGCCAAGAAATAGAGAGTGAGATAGAGATTGAAACAAGAAATGGGATATGCCAAATGTCTAAGCTAAGGTATTTGCACACATTGGAATATGTTCTCACTTTGTACATTGTTGATGAGTTAGGGTTTGTTTGATAATTCAACTTAATGTTGAAAATTAATTGATTGAAAACTTTTGAATTCAGCATGCTTGATAACTGAAATGCCTAACTTAATGTATTAAGCACCACTTAATTTGTGTACAAAATTTTAAGTAAAAATTTTGGACTAAATTTTCTAAGTTGATCACACATAATACATTTCTCACACATATAACACACTCACATATGTTTTCGCACAAAGTATATATTTGCTCTCATTGTATTCGACACACACATATATACATGCAGACACACAACATACACTTAAGTACTATCTCTCAATTATTTAATTAGTTTTCTCACACGAAACATTTTTCTTTCTTAACAAATATACAAATAAAGACAATTTTTTAGGGTGAAAGTATAATATTGTGTGATATTTCAATTTAGTGCTATAATTCAATTACTTATCAAACACATATGTTTATCAATTTGGTGACTTAATATTTTCAGTATTTAATTTTTAAATTTCAATTTTCAAACTTTAGTTTTATCAAATAGGGTCTTAGGCCCTATTAGATGACCCAATTCAGCACTTAAATTTAATGGAATCATATCTTAACATGTCCATATGTGTTTGATAACCAAAGCTAGAACATCTAAATTAATTAAGTGGTACTGAATTTTCTAGACGAAATTTGCTCCAAAAAAAATAAGTGATAAGTTATTCACTTATCACTTAATGTGATATACATTCAAATGTATCAAATTTAATATTTAATAATTCACTAATTTAATGGATTCATATTTTAGATTTCAGATTTCAAATTTCAGTTTTTAGACTTCAATTTTATCAAATGCACTCTTATTCTATATACACTCTTGCACAAAGTATACATTTGCTCTCGTTCTATTCGACACACATAAATACACATGCAGACACACACAAATACACACACACACACTTAAGTACTATCTCTCAATTGTTTAATTATTTTCTCTCACACAAAACACTTTTCTTTCTCTCCAAATATGCAAATAAAGACAATTTTTTAAGGATGAAAGTATAATATTTGTGTGATATTTCAATTTAGTACTATAACTCAGTTAGTTATCAAACATATATCTTTATCAATTTAGCAACATAATAATTTCACTATTTAATTTTTGGATTCCAGAATTGAGATTTCAAGCTTTAGTTTTATCAAATAAGCCTTAGTCTGTAGTAAGACTAACTCATCAACAGCGGCATAGTCCCGTGTTTCACATGTTTTTAAAGAACTCTAGGTTTTTGTCTAACAGTCATATATTCGCTTCATCGGGAATTTGGCAACATGTTTTACTTTGTATGGTAAGAATAACTCATCAACATCAACATGTATAGAGTAATCGTGAATTATCACTGTTGGATTCCCATCCCTTATCCCGTGCTATAGGCTGATGTTAGAGCCCCTTTTTGGTTTGGCATTCTACATTTAAAAACGCCAAATATTGTTATAATAGCGATGTGCATGTACCTCTGGAGTTAATTTTCCACACTTAAAACGCCAAAAGAATACACCAGTCAGGTGCATGTACTTGTGAAGTTAATTTTGCATACTCAATTATACGTCTCCCAAGTCTGTGGCTAATAGTCCTCATGTATAACTACAAACATGGTAGGTGTCATTTTCTAGTTTTCAATTCTCTTTATCACATTTTTTGCTCCACTACTTTTTATTTTTTGATTTATTTTTCAATCTTTATCATTTTTTTAGTTTTTTCGTCATTTTTAATTTTTTAAACAATTTCAGAAACTTCCCTTGAGGTTTCTGATAATTTCACCAAGCACCCCTCTGATTTCAAAAATTAAACTGACCTCGCTGACTTTATGGTTCTTTGTTACAAATTTACCCCTGGTCAGAAAAAAATGAATGAAAGAGTTGAAAGGAAATTCTTAAAAAACATCATTCCAAAATTACCATTAATGTTCTCACAAGAAATTATGACATGCAATATACTTTAAAAAATAGAAGAAAAAGTAGAAACTGGTCTGATCCTCTTAGTAGGCAAACAAGAACGAGGAAGTCTCATATCTGTTGACTGGTAGTCCCTATACAACAGTTGCATGTGCAACATTGTTTCAGGTGAGGAACTAGATTGAAAAAGAAAAGGCTGGTAATGGAACATAAATTAACATGCAATTTCCTATTGAATTAAGAGGTAATAAGTTCTTAGCTTTTAATTGCAGCAAGCGAAGAAACTTAAGGCCAAACCACAGTTGTTCAAAGCACAAGGATGGTAGGTTATAGAGAGAACTCATTTCAACTGGCAACATGCTTGAGGATAAAAAATTGAATTTGTAGTTGTGGTTATAAGAGTTTCCAAGAGCCAAAACAATGTATACAAGTTTTACGTTTGCAAAAAAAAAAAAAACACTAATAATTTGCAAAATCACTTTTATTTTGAAAAACTATTTCACTAATGGTATTATAGAGAATTTGGGCTTCTAATTATGATATTTTGTCCTATCAAACTGACATAGTAGGTTAGTGTAATTTTCATAATTAAAGGGGTGCTATGTGAAATTGTCGTAAATCAATCTCAAGGGAGGTTTCTGAAATTATCCCTTAAGTTTTTGTTGCAACTCTTTTTGGGTGTATTAAGATGTGATTAGAGTTGTAAACAAATTGAGCTTGCTCATGAAGCTCCACTCAAGGTCAATTTGACTTGGTGACCAGTTGGATCGAGCCAAGTGTATAGATATTCAATTTTTTAGCTCAGCAAGCCGTATCGAATTTGTATATTTTTTATAGTTTATATTTTTAGTGGTGAAATTACATGTATGTCCCTTATATTTTTATTATTTTATTAGGATGAAATATTTACTCGAACTCAAGTTCAACTAGGTCAAACCGGAGAAAAAAGAAATCATGGAAAATTTACAGAAGCAAAAAAGTTAAAATTGAGCAGCTAAAAAAAAATTTAAAACTCTCAAATTTAAAGGACCAATGTTTCATCTTAAATTTGAGAGACAAAAAAGTATAAAGCTCAAACATCAAGGACTAGATTTGTAATTTGCCCACTAGGTTTTTACACAAACTTGTTCTCATAATGATAAAAATTAGTCAATCTGTTTTTTTGTGACAATGAACAGAATTGGCCTACAATTAATCGGAAAGAGATAAAGTGATATTATTGTGGGCAATTAAATTGATAATTATCCCTTGTAACATCTATTTCCAAATTGACCAATTGGTGTTGCAATTGTATACTAGACATCCGTCTTGTGCTCCCTCCTTCCCGAAATAAATGTGGTTTAGTGAAATCTAACTACGCATTTGAAATCTAGGATGACAAGACTGATGATTTAGCTGCATTTTAAAAGCATCATTAGCATTGAATTTCATTCATGGCATAGATGTTTTCGAAGATTTGCCAAGAGTTTCCATCATAGTTCCAGGCGTAAAGAACTTAATTTTGATTTTTTTTAATTTGGCTTCGATTCTCACCCTTACCTATACTTTTCAAACAAAAATCGACATATACTTTCCCCTTTGTGCTTCACTGTTTGACCCAAAACACGCCAAGTGGCTATTGAAGGAAATAATAGCAATAAGGACTTTGATGAATTCATGACGAGATGAGATTCTGAAAACTTTTAGTGACCACTGTTGTTACATAGTGAAAACTTTTCGTTTAACATTGAGATTTCAATTCTTATCATTCTTAAAAAAAAAAAAAAAAGAAACTATTATGGATTCGTCAGTAATTACTATGTACATTTGTGAAATAGAGCCAAAAGGAACCAACTGCCGGCATCTGATTTTTGTGAAATAGAAACTAGAAAGCGTCCATTATTACAAATTTATATTCCCTCTCTTTCTTTTCGGTGCGAGTTAATGAGTACAAATTAATGAGTTAATGACAATGTTATGAGCTTTAATAGAAAATAACGTTTAGAAGACGACTTTGATAGGGTTACTTACGAGCCTATAATACGGCGACACATAAGAAATCTAGAAAGAAATAGCAACGAAGGTACGGAGAGTTGGAAAGTATAATGTGATTCTCCTTGCAGAATCAGAATTGTTCTTTACCTGTTGAAATAGTGTATCATCTGGCATTTTCACTGGATTAGGGAATGACGTAGGCTACCAGACTTTTCATATTTTCATGGCAAATTGGTAATAGTGTATCTGCACACATTGTAATATGTTCTGCCTTTGTAGGATCTTGATGAGTTAGGCCTTGTTTGATAACTCAATTCAACAGTTAATTTAATGGGAATCAGATTTAATATATTCAGACCGTTTGATAACCAAAATTTAAACATCTGAATTAATTAAGTGGCACTGAATTTTCTACACAAAACTTATTTTCAAAATTAAGTGATAAACTATTATTTATCACTGAATGTGATATGCACTCAAATGTATTAGATTTAATAGTTTAACAATTCAATAAATTAATGGATTCAAAATTCAGATTTCAATTTTCAGACTTCAATTTTATCAAGTCCGTAATCTAATACTGTAGTTAAACACATTCGAATATGTTTCTATTCTTTGCTTCAATTCTCACCCTTTGCTGTCATGATCGTGGAATAAAACCCCATTATGAAGTTGTTATACTGGGCCTGGGCCCAGAGTGTACTTGTGAAGTTAAGTTTCCAAGCTTAAAACACCCAATGTTGTTATCCCGCCTGGTGCATGTACTTGTGAAGTTAGTTCCGTGCTCAAATATATAACCGTTCCAATTTCGTAGTTTTTTTTTCATCGTTCGATTTTTGTTCGATCTTTATCATCTTTTAAAATTTTTTTCGTTGCAACACTATTTTAGTTATACCGGATATATCACATAAAACACTCACGCATACCAACAAAATCAAAGAGTGAGATAGAGATTGAAACAAGAAATGAGATAGAGAATTCATAGCAAATTTCCTTCTCTCGCTCAAAAATTCTATAAATATGAGAACACATAACGAGACTTAGTAGGTACCTAAACTTTTAAAAGTTTCAATTATTTTGTAGTAGCACCCTACAGTTCCCCCTCCCCCTCCCCCAAACCAAGAAAGAAAAATAAAAGACGGCAATGCAATTTTTAGTGAGACATAAGGAAGCAGAGTTGATTGTCCCTGCAAAACCTACTCCCCATGAAATAATACCACTTTCTGATATAGACGATCAAAAGGGCCACAGATTTCATTTACCCATGATTATGTTTTTTAGCTATAATCAATTCTTGGACGAAAAGAACCCTGTTGGGGTGATTAGGGATGCAGTAGCTAAAGCACTTGTTTATTACTATCCCTATGCCGGCAGGCTCGTCGAAGGGCCTTCAGATAAGATTCTTGTCAACTGCACAGCTGAAGGGGTGGTGTTTAGAGAAGCCATTGCAGAGGTTGGGCTCGATCAACTTCGTGACTTCATGCAGCCACCATTTCCGTACTCAAAGGAGTTCTTAGTGGATGCTTCTGACTCTACAGAGATCTTGGACAGTCCATTGATGTTGATTCAGGTGAGCAAAACATTCAGGCTAACTCTGGCCTCTTCATCTTCCGGCCAAACTGTATACCTTTGTTTGGTTATCTACAAATTACTATATGACCATCTACGCTCTACAAGTGGTTCTGCGTAAAGTAGAAATAGATGGAAAGTACTTCCAATTACAGTAATATATATCCAAACACACTCTAAAAGCATGGGTGAGGATATTATAATGTCCACTTAACCCTCTTGTATTTTTACATAAATATTCACTTGAGTCTTGAACCCTTTATGATTTTGCATCTATTTACATAATCCGTCTATAATTGTATAGGTGGATAGATCTTTGTTTCATTTAATATTTAAACACGGACAATACTACCATTTCTTCTAATAACATTAGAAGACTGTTTTCCGTCAAATTTTCACTCTATATCAAAACACAAGGAAGTTTATAGATATTTTGAAACTTTAAAGGAGTTACATGATAGCATAAGAGACTATGGGGTTATTAGTAATTTAAACTCTAGAATAGTGGTAGTTGAGTAGTTATGGAGGACTATGTGAATCTGTCGGAAGATTAATTGAGTAAATATAAGGAAACAATCTAAATACGTGGAGCTATAACATTTTTTTTTTCTTCTTAGGACAAAAAACTCCACTGACCATTGTATTATTGAAATCTTGTACATTAGTCATTCAACTATTTTTTTATTTCAAAATGGCACTGAACGCACAAAGTCGCTATACTAGTGGCTATTTTGTGTAGTTTGCTGTTAATCTTAATAGAATTAGCTGCACAATAGTAAGTAGATAAAGTTATCATTAAAATGAAGTTTCTCACAATATCCAAGAATTTTACTTGAAAGATCCAATTATACTTTCTAAAATTCCTACTTATTTACAAACTTTACTTGGAAACTTTGTTATTATCATTTTCATTTCTTTTGGGGTCAAAATTCAGGTGACTCGCTTGATCTGTGGTGGACTTGTCCTTGCTATTCGCATAAAAACCATGCAATTAGTTGA